>LR738711.1:298518211-298632141 GCA_902687465.1 Secale cereale
GGGGGGGGGGGGGGGGCTTCAGCTCACGCGGGGTCGTCGTCCTCACGAACAGGGACAAGGGCGAGGGCGCTAGAGGAGGAGAGGGGCACCGACGCGATGCTCTCCGGCGGCCAGGACGGTGAGGAGGCGAGGGGATCGGTCGGATCCAGAGCCGGGAGGCGAGCTCCGATCGGATCCACGCAACGGCGACGGCGCCATGGCAGTGGTGGGTACCTGCAGGAGAGAGAGAGAGGATTAGGGAGAGAGGAATAAGAAGATGGGTAGGGAAAGGAGAAGCAGGGTGGTGGGGTCTCTCCTGGGTGGTCGCCGGCGGCGAGACGTAGGTCACCGGCGAGGTGGCACAGCGGGAGGCGGCGGGAAGAGCGGGGAGCTGCGGCGCTTGGGTTCCCCCGATCCCGATCGGGCATGGGGACGAGGCGGTGGCCTCGGGCGCTGCGGGGAGGCTCGTTCAGGCCCGGGCGGCTCGAGGGGGCCTGCGATTGGACTCAGCGAGACGCGTTGGTGGAGGACGGCTTGGGGACGCGTGGCCGCACGGGATTGGCTGAGGGGGGTGGCGCGGACATGTCCAGCCGCAGGCGGACATGCCCGGCGGCGTGAGAAGGAAGATGGCTAGGGTTTTGCCCGAAATTTTGGGGGAGGGGGTGTTTATATAGGCATAGGGAGCAAGGAGAGGGCAATTGGTGTGCGGTTTTTACCCACACGATCGTGATCCAACGGCGAAGAGCATGAGGGGGGTTTAGATGGGCTAGTGGGCTGGTGAGGAGGGGTGCCGGGCTGAAAGAGAAAGGGCTTCCGACGGTTAACGCGGTTAACCGTTGGGGCATCAAACTACCTCCAAATGGAACGATATTTGACAGGCGGTCTACCTACACTATAATAAGATCGCACACCAACTTTCACCCCATTCCGAGAACATTTTCCAGCCACTTACAAAACAAGGTTTCGGAGGTGCCGCGGGCATGTACGAGTGTGTTTGAGCTCAGAACGGACAACGAAGAGGACGGTGGATTGGGTAACTATGAATGGATGCATGTGTTGAAAATCATGCAGATGAAATGCACATGATGACATGGCACAATGCAACACGCAAGAAAATGACATGGCAACAACATCGAATAACTGGAAGACACGTGGCGCATCCATATCGGGGCGTCACAACACTCCCATACTAATAATAGATCTCGTCCCAAGATCTTAGGAACGAGACGGAAGAGGGAAAGTGAGGGAGTCCTGTATTCAAGGGTCCTCAGGCATCCGGGTTGTCGAAGCTGGGCCGTATTGGTGGGCCATGAATAGAAGAAGCAAAAGACTCTACCTCGTATTCGGTCAGGACTCCTATGTACCTAGAAAGGCAAGCATAGAGACCGGATGTATCAATTACTTCCTCCCCAAGTCACCCTTGTAACCCTAGGTCCCCTCTGGCGTGTATATAAGCCGGGAGGGGGGGGGTTAGTCTATAGAGAAGATCATCGACATCACAACATACTCATAGGCTAGACCTTTGGGTTTAGCCATTACGATCTTGAGGTAGATCAACTCTTGTATTCATATTCATTCATATTAATATGGCAAGAATTAGGGTATTACCTCAATCGAGAGTGCCCTAACCTTGGTAAACATCGTGTCCCCAGCCTTCTGTTACCATCGGTCGTCTGAACGCATAGCTTGGGCCCCCCTACCCGAGATCGGCCGGTTTTGACACCGATAATGGTGCTTTCATTGAGAGCTCCGTTGTGCGCTCGCGATGAGCGATCGATGGCTCGTCTTGTCATCAGAAATAGGATCACCCTCGGAAACAACTTGGCCATTGGCCAGGTTCTCCAGCTCGGCGGATTCGCTATATGCGCCCGCATGGCCTCAGGGCCGGCCGCACTCCCCGCGCTCATCGAGCACCACCCCTATGTTGACTCCGAACACTCCGATGACGCGACCTGGGCAGATCTCTTGCCCTTAAACGAGCTGCTGGATTGCATCGCCGCCCTGGGGCTTTCATCGCCAGGAGATCAGATCAGACTTAAATCCAGTTGTGATGAGATCGATCCCTTCCCGATCACTCATCTAGTGGCAGCAGTTGAGGACGGAGCCGAAGAGACTTCTCCTCTCAAGACGGAGACCATTACAACTCGGATATCTGAACCCATCGAGCCGAACACGCCCCTGTCGGGAGGCACTTTATGTTCTTTGAGCTCTGGGACTGATGTCGGGCCCGTGAGACGATTAGATCCTGTCGATCCCGGATCGTCCCCATCGAAGGTTGTCAAAACCCCTAATACCACTTTGGGTCGGGACCTAAAATTACCAACACTCACCCACCCTAGGAAAAACTCTCCAAGTAAATCCGGATTTCCGGACATAGATGATCTCACGAACATACAACAGGAGCCCGAGGAAACGGTCAACCACTTATGGGCCAGAATCCTGCTTGTTAAAAACAAGATCAGGGACTGTTGCGATGACGAGGCGGTCTCTCTATTTTACCACAACTGCATGGACGAGGGTGTCTTGAACTCCCTCAACCGACGACGCGTTCTGAGTTTCACAGAACTGTCGCATTTAGTACAAAAGTAGTGTGCAATGGAAAACACTTGGAAAGCCCAGAATACACCTCTCGAATAGTCCATATCTGGACAGTACACTATCAAGGCTAAACGGACATACCGTAGCAGGTCATCCAATAATATGCCTATTAGCAAGAAGAACAAACCTTTTTTAAGTGATAGGTCCATACTGGACGAACTGCTCGATACACGTTGCCAAATACACGCAGCCTCGGACGATGCCCCAAAACCATTGCCTTAGAGCGTGTTGGGTACTCCGGCAGGTATCAAAGAGCGGTGCAGCAATTCTTGCCACCGCCATATCAAGGGAGAAAGACGTTGGTGTATTCACTATCTTCGAGACGTTCTCCTCAAATAACCGTAGCAACAGAGCGAAGCGCGAACTTGCCGAGGTCTACCAAATTAGCTCGCAAGCCCATGTAGCGACACGACAATCAATTTTTCTGCCGAAGACGCACCCCAAGTCGCCCGATCTGAACATCAACAGCTCTTGTACTAGATCCAATAGAGGACGGCTTCCGCCTCACTAAGGTACTTATGGACGGAGGAAGTGGACTGAACCTCATATATGAGGAAACGCTTGCAAAAATGCAGGTCGAAAAATCCCGCATTGAGCACACCAACACAACCTTTAGAGGAATTATACCTAGGCGCAAAGCCCGGTGTCCAGGAAGCATTGAGCTCGAAGTAGTATTCGGCACATCCGATAACTACAGATCGGAGGAACTGCTCTTCCACATTGTTCCCTTTTGTTGGTACAAAACGGCACCTATGGGATCACTTGAATCCCTTCTACAGTTGGCGGGCGCGAGGTTGTGCAAAGAGAAGTTCTAAGAGTCAACACAACAATCGTTTAGCTAGGTTCGGGCCACCAGGACGCGTAATACCCTAGTCCTGCTTTGGTGTATATTTGAGTGTTCTTGAGTTCTTGATCTAGCTACGGTGCCTGTCCAGCTTTCCAGGATACGAATCCCCCTTCAGTATGCCGCGGGCCTCCTTTTATAGTCTAAAAGGGGCTGCCACAGTGGCACACAGGAGGTGGAAAGGTGTACAGTGTATAGGCTTATCCCATGCCGTTACGGGACAAGACGCATTAAATGCGCTGCTTAGGTGCCTATTTCCTTTATCGGGGACGGAAAAGAAGTCCGTCCTGTCCGTGGCCGCTCTATCTGGTCGCGACGCGCGTCTAGGCCAGCGAGGCAGGTAGCTGAGGTGGCGTGGTGGTAGGTCTTCACGAAGATCTGCATGCCACCACATAGGTGCTTGATTAGCTGGCCAAGGAACCATGTATTGCCACGTGGGTGCCTGCCTGGGTTAGTGGGTCGGCCGTCGAGCTGGGGCGGTGACGGGGCGGCAAGGGCTTGCCGCAGTCTTGCTTCTGTTCCCGGCAAGGGTCTTGCCGGGGCCTTCGTGAGCATCCCGCGGCAAGAGGCTTGCCGGGGCGCCGGGGTGTCTTTGGCAAGGAGCCTTGCCGGGGCCTCGTGACCGTCCTCGGCAAGGAGCCTTGCGATAGCCATGTCTTCTGGTTCTTATCTTGGGAGTCATAGATCTTTGTCTTCACAAAGATCTGCATGCCATCACGCGGGCGCTTCCTGAGCCTTGGCTCCAGTGTTTGTTGACCGACAGGAGCCCCCGGGCCTAGGACATTCATAAGCGCAACACGTTGTTGGGCTAGGCCCAGAACGGTGTGCGAGCAGTGAGGTTGGATTCCTTTTACCACAGTAACTCCTCCGACAGTTGCGTTTTCCCACGATCTGCGCTGACATGGGGGGGGTCGTGCGTGGGGTGATTGTAGCATGCTTGCGTCATCTCGTGGTTCCAAAAATAGTAAAGAGGCGGTTCGCGCCCTCCTCATAAAGAATAGAGGAAGTCATGGGGGCGCGGCCCATTTACTAAGTGGACTCGGGTCGCTCCACAATCTCGGGGTGTGAAACGATCATACCACGTGTCATCCGATTCCTGATCCGCCCGCCACGTACCACTCACGCATTGGGGAGGGCAAGCGGTGGACACAGTGGGCGTGGGTATTAACACTGTGGGGGGGCCGGGCGCCGCTGATTGGAGCAGCGGGTTGGTCCTGCTCCCTTGTGCCTCCGGCGTTTGGACTGGTTGATTCGGGAGGTTTCCCTTCTATAAAGAAGGGAGGAGAGCAATGGCGCTTCTCACCCCTCCACTCATTTCCTTCCTGTTTGATTCCTTCCCTCACCAAGGTATGCCGAGAGGGCGCGGTCGTGGTCGTGCCTCCGCGGAAGCGACCAGGTCGTCTTCCCGTCAGAGGGCGGTGGTGGTCAAAGAGGAGCCGGATGCCCCAGACGAGGGCCATGCTGGAGGCAGAGGCACCGGCCGGGGTCGTGGTTAGCGAGGTGGTCAAGGCAGAGGCAGACGAGGTCGGGGGACACCCACGCCGTCATCATCTCTGTCTTTATCTCCTTCGTCGTCTCCTCCTGCCTCCTCCACGCGGCCATGTCAAGGATACAGCGCTGGAGTTCATCTTGCAACTGCGCGAGCCGACGCGCAATCGCCTCCGCCTCCCTGGAGCGTTCGCGAGGGTGGTGGAGGTCGATAAGCCATCAAGGCTGAGGCTTCACATGGAGGCGTGTTGCCATGGCGCCATGTGGGTGAACACCAAGTTTCCCACCCCTCACGTGATGCTCCTTTGAAGGGGGTGGAAGACCTTCACGCGTGCCCACTACTTGGTGAAGGGGCACGTCCTCTGCTTTAGGTTAGCGAAGAGTGATATGCTCTCCGTCAAAGTCTTCGGGCGCTCGGGACACAGGCCGGGGTGCTGTGTGGAGAGATCGACCAACGACGAAAAGTCCTCCCCGAGCGAGAGTGATGGGGAGGACAGCGGCATCGACGACGAGGGTGGCGGGCAGGAGGATGACGGGTCCGACTAGGCGGCGGATACGCCATCCCTGGGCGATGCTGGCAGCACCATCATCTGCACCGCCAGCTCCTTGAACTTCTCGGGGTCATCTCCTTGGGCGGCTGGCGTTGGGAGGCCGGAGAAGGCGAAGAAGGTGGACAGCGGTCGTCATGTCGGAGTACGCAGGCGTCAACCCACGCATTGCCGGCCCGCTGCCCCATCTTTCGGCTCTTCTCCCGGCGCCATCATTGTCAGCCTCCTTTGGGAAGGCCGCCGGGATATTCTCTTGGTGCTTTATGCTGCTCGTGCTTCGCCTAGGCACTTCTTTTGCCCTTCGCCATCTTGTTCCATTTCCTGAGGAGAGGGACAAGAAAGGGATTACGAGCATCTTATCTCTTTTTAGTTTTTAAGCCTACGGGCCTTTGTAAGATTTAAATCTTGCAACTCCCTCGCTTTATGTATGCGTTCCGTACGAAATGTGCTTGTTTGAAACGTATTAATGAAAAGAAGGGTGTTTGTCAGGTTTCTTTGTGCGCGGGTAGGAGCCACACCAAGGAACGGATCCTTGTTATCTTAAGATAAACAACTTGTCCCTGGAACCAGCCTTCTCGTCCCCCTCCCCGCTCCCTAACTGTACTCGCGCCCTTGGTGGAAGTAGCAGCAGGATAGGGTGAGGCCCTTCGTCCGCTCCCTTCCCATCGCACTAGTACCAAGCCCCGGTCCAAGCTAGAGCTTGTTGGACACATGGATAAAAAGGGAGCATGATGGTATAAGAATGAACGAAGCCTTGTACGCCCAAGTTTCGTACGGAAGAAAGGAGCGGGGAATGAAAGACTTATTTGGGTCTTGTAGCTCCCGGCGACCTTGTCTTGCCGTGGCTTGACCCTTGGTCGCAGAGCCCCCGGCAACCTCATTTTTGCCGGGGTCGGAGTGTCGGCCCGCCCCCTTTCTTCCAAACGGTTCAGCAGGGACGTCCATGGATCTTGCGAATCAAGAGGACGGAAAGGAAACAGAGAGACACAAACTCGACCTCTACGCTAGGGGTTAGCCGCCGTTAAGCACTATCAACCCTAACAGAGAAAGAGACTCAACCTAGCATGCATGCTAAAACATAGGGCGATAGCGCTTCATTTATTTATGCTCAGGGTCTGCGCCTGGCTTTATACGAAGGGTTACATGCCTTGCTGGCAAGGATTGTACAAAAGGGTGGCTTGCTGGGAAGCCCGACAACCGCGACTTACGGGTAAAACTTGCGGAGATGTTCGATGTTCCAGGAGTTACTCACTCGGCTACCATCTTCGGTCTCCAGGCGGACTGAGCTAGGCCTGGTGACTCGTATTACCCGATAAGGGCCTTCCCACTTCGGCGTCAACTTGTTGGAATTCTTGGCCGATTGAACGTGCCGAAGAAGAAGGTCGCCTTCCTCAATGCTTCGGGCATGAACCTTGCGGCTATGATAGCGGCGCAAGGCTTGCTGGTAGCGCGCTGCTCGTACCACTGTCCGAAGACGATCTTCCTCAAGGAGTGTTGCGTCATCTTGCCTCAGTTGCTCTTGCTCAAGCTCATCATAAGTCAGTACTTGGGGTGACCCGTATGTGAGTTCTGTGGGGAGAACTGCTTCCGCCCCGTAAACGAGGGAGAAGGGTGTCTGGCCCGTGGCTCGATTTGGTGTCATCCTGATTGACCAAAGAACCGCCGACAATTCTTCAATCCAGCGCCTTCCGCACTTGTGTAGCCTGTCAAAAGTTCTTGTCCGGAGGCCCCATAGTACTTCAACATTTGCCCTTTCTGCCTGGCCGTTGCTTCGAGGATGTGCAACAGAAGCAAAACAGACCTTACCGCCGAGGTCTTAAATATATTGCATGAAGGTGTTGCTTGTGAACTGTGTACCATTGTCGGTGATGATTCTGTTTGGTACACCAAAACGGCAGACGAGGCCCTTGAAGAACTTAACGGCCAATTGTGTTGTCACCTTTCTCACTGCTTCCACCTCCGGCCACTTTGTGAAATTGTCGATTGCTACATACAAGTACTCAAAGCCCCCGACAGTACGGGGAAAAGGGCCCAATATGTCGAGCCCCCCAGACCGAGAATGGCCAGGAGAGAGGAATTGTTTGGAGAGCTTGAGCTAGTTGATGAAGTTTCTTCGAATGGAACTGACACGCTTCACACTTGGTTACTAGTGTCGTTGCATCCTGGAGGGCAGTGGGCCAGAAGAAACCTTGCCTGAATGCCTTGCCGGCAAGGGCCCTTGACCCTATGTGGGAGCCACATATGCCTCCATGTATCTCTGCCAACAACTATAGTCCTTCCTCCCCGGGATGCACTTCAATTTCATGCCGTTCAGTCTTTTTCTGTGTAGGACATCGTCGACGAACTGGTACATGGCGGACCGACGTGCTACTTTCTCTGCTCCTTCCCGCTCCTTAGGAAGTTCCACGGCCTAGAGGAATTGGACGGTATGATGTGCCCATGCCGAAACCTGGGGCTTGACGGCAAGGACCAAAGGCATTTCCTCTGCCATGAGAGCGATTGCCTCTACGGCCAGGGCTTGATGCCCCGCTGGAGTCTGTCGCCCCACGTCAGGCTCAGCGTCCCCGGCGACACCTTTGTCGGCCACCCCTACGGGTTCGGTATGAAAGTACTTGCCGGGGCATGATTTCCTTCGCTTGTTCTGCTCAGTCGATGGTTCAACAGATGGCTGCAAAAATCGGAGCACAAAGGTACCTGGTTCCACAGGTAGTTTGAGGGCGACGCGTTTCGACAAGTAGTCGGCGATGTCGTTCTCCGCTCGAGGGACATGTTCAGCTTGTATACCATCGAAACGCTCCTCCAGTTTTGCTTACTTCATCCACGTAGGCTTCCATCAACGGGCTCTTGTAATCTTTGTTCACTAGCCTGACGACGAGCTGCGAATCTCCTCTCACGATGAGCTTCGTGATCTCGAGGTCCACCGCGATCCTAAGACCCGCAAGCAGTCCCTCGTACTCGGCAGTGTTGTTCGTTGATACCTCCCTGGGAAGTGCATCTGGATCACATACTTGAGGTGCTCTCCGGTGGGTGCAACGAGCAACACACCATCACCGTCGTCTTGCAGCGAGAAAGCCCCGTCAAAGTACATAATCCAGTCGCGACTTGTACCCTTGCCGGTGAGAGTAGTCTCCTGGATCTCTTCGTCAGGCGTTGAGGTCCATTCTGGAATGAACTCTTCCAAGACTCTACTCTGAATCGTCGAAGTGATTTCAAATTTCAAACCAAAGCTTGACAGCTCCAGGGCCCACTCCACAATCCTCCTAGTCGCATCTGGGTTATGCAATATCTGCTGCAACGGGAGGCGGGTGACGACGGTAATTTCAGGTGCTTGGAAGTAATGATGTAGCTTCCTCGAGGCCATAAGCAGGCCGAAGAGCAATTTCTGCATGCCGGAGCACCTTGACTCGCCCCGTGTAATAGGGAGCTGACAAAGAAAACCGGGTGCTGCATCATCTTCTTCTTCTGCATTACTCCACCTGATTGCATCACTTCGGCCCCAGTGGCATCAGATTCTGTCGTTGTTATCGCTTCCGTATTGACCTCCCTCTAGGCCACTAGCGCATCATTGACCACTTGGTTCGTTGCCGCTAAATATAGCATCAATGGCTCTTGTAGTTTAGGCGCGACCAGTATCGGTGTAGAGGAGAGGTATTTCTTCAAGTCTTGCAGTGCCGCTTTGGCTTCTGGGGTCCACTCCATTGGGCCCGCCTTTTTCAAAATCTTGAAAAAGGGGAGGGCGCACTCAGCAGATTTGGAGATGAATCTGCCCATGTCGGCAATGTAGCCAGCAAGCCGATGCACATCCTTGATCTGCCTGGGTGATTTAATCTGCTCGATGGCCTTGATCTTGTCGAGATTTTCCTCAATTCCACGATGTGACACGAAGAAACCGAGAAGCTTGCCGGACAGGACGCCGAAGACACACTTCTCAGGGTTTAGTTTAAGGTTGATCTTGCGCAGATTCGTGAACGTCTCTTCCAAATCTTGTATGAGCGTTGCTTTGTCCTTGGTTTTGACCACTATATCATCCATATAAGCTTCCATATTTCTATGTAGCCGAGGCTCAAAACCAATCTGGACTGCTCTTGCAAATGTTGAGCCAGCACTCTTCAACCCGAAAGGCATATGTATAAAACAATACGTACCACATGGGGTGATGAATGTTGTCTTCTCTCCATCTTCTCTCATCATGAAGAACTGATGGTAGCCTGAGTAAGCATCGAGGAATGATAACAAATCACATCCGGCCGTGGAGTCCACAATCTGGTCGATGTGTGGCAATGGGAAAGGGTCTTTTGGACAAGCCTTATTGATGTCTGTGTAATCTATACACAGCCTCCACTTCCCATTTTCCTTACGCACTACCACCGGATTGGCCAACCACGTTGGATGGAGTACTCCTCTCACTAAGCCTGCTGTCTCTAACTTCCTGGTTTCCTCTCTGATGAACTCTTGCCACTCCAGAGCTTGCTTGCTGACCTTCTGCTTGACGGGTCACGCATGAGGGCAGACAACAAGATGGTGCTCAATCACTTCCCTGGGAATGTCCGGGATGTCAGATGCTTGCCATGCAAACACGTCGACATTCGCCCGCAGGAAGGTGACGAGTGCGTCTTCCTATTTGCTGTCGAGGGCGGAGCTTATGGTGAAAGCCCCTACCGTGCCATCCTCCTTGATGGAGACCCGCTTGGTTTCTGGTGGAGCAGCTCTAGATTTCTTGCTCTTGCCGGTGGACCTCTCTGGCGTGTTCTCAATGGGAGGACTACACTCCGAAGAGGAGCGCTTGCCGGAGTAGGCGCGAGAGGCCTTACCGGTCTTCTTTCCTCCTGGGGCTCCAGTGGCAGGAGCTTGGCGACAGTTGCTGTAAATTCCTACCGGTAAAGCTGATCGGCGCAGATCAGCGCATCCTTCTTGTCGGAGGGGACGGTGATGATGGACATCGGCCCAGGCATCTTCAGCGTGTTGTAGGCGTAATGCGACGCCGCCATGAATTTGGCCAACGCTGGGCGGCCGAGGATCCCGTTGTAAGGCAAGGGGATCTCGGCAACGTAAAAACCAATTCTCTCCTTCCTGTAGTTTAGCTCGCCCCTGAATGTCACGGGCAGCGTGACTTTACCTTTGGGCTGACTTCTTCCTGGGTTGAACCCTTGAAACGTGCCCGTCTCCTCGAGGTCTCCGTCAGAGATTTGCATCCTTTTGATCACGACGGGCGAGATCAAGTTTAGGCCGACCCCGCCATCAACCAGCATCTTGTCACCTTGAGGTTGCGTATTGTTGGCGAAACCAACAATGGCAAACACCCGACCGCAGTCGTGCAGTCAGGGTGATCCTCGGCATCAAAGGTGATAGGAGTGTTGGACCACCTTAGCGGCTTCTGAGCATCGAACGACGGCTCCGCTGCTGTGATCTCACGTGCCCACTATTTAAGTTGGCGGTGGGAGGTGTGCAGGGAGGCACCGCCGTCAACGCACATGGCCTCCGTGGCCTTCTGGAACTCTTGCTCGCCGGAGTCGTCGTCCTCATCATGATCATCATCTTTTCGCTTCTTGTCACGGCCCCATGCGGGTTGTTCTTGTTGGTTATCTTTGCCACGGCGGCCAGGCTGGCCACCACATTTCCTGCCGGATCCTTCAGCACCATCTTGGCCCTTCTCCTGGTCTCGCCTTTCGTACTCGGCCTTTTGCTTCTCTGCGAGCTGCTCGACTTGTCGGCAGTTCTGGAGGTCATGGCCTTTGCTGCGGTGGATCTTGCAGTACTGCTTGTCGGAGCTTCCTGGCTTGTCGGCGGCCGCCAAGGCCCGGCAGGCAACACCCAGCGATTTCTTTGCCGGGGTCGTCTGCCTTGGTTTTCTTGGTTGCGCCGGCGTCGTCGGATCCCTCGACGGCAAGCACAGCCTTGCCCTTGCGTTTCATGTTGCTGCGTCGACCCTTTTTTGTCGGGGCGACGACGTCTTCGTCCAAGGAACCGGTTTCCACACCGGCGTCTTCGCCGGGGTACTTCCTTCCCTCTTCAGCCCGGGCGCATCTGTCGGCTAGAACGTAGAGTTTGGCCACATCCTTGACTTTATTCATCGCCAGCTTCTCACGCATCTTGCGGCTGCGCACGTTCTGGTGGAATGTGCTGATGATGGTGGCAGGATGAACGTCTGGGATGTTGTACTGCACTCGGCTGAACCTCTGTATGTACTTGCGCAGGCTTTCACCTTCCTTCTGGGGGATGACATGCAAATTGCTTGCTTGTCCATGAGCCTGGTGGCCTCCCGTAAAAGCGCCAACAAACTCATGGCACAAATCCGACCAGGAAGAAATGGAATCCGCCCGCAACTGCATCAACCATGACATGACGTTGGGTTTAAGTGCCAACGGGAAATAATTGGCAAGCACCTTGTCGTCGCGCGCCCCAACAGCCTGCATTGCGATGGTATAGATGCTAAGGGACTCTGACGGGTGAGTCTTGCCATTGTACTTCTCGCCGACGTCGGGCTTAAAGGTGCGGTGGGTGGGCCACTGGAAACGCAGCAGCTCACAGGTAAAGGCCGGATAGCCTACCTCGTAAGGTAAGCCTCCAGATCCTCCCGGTGCTGGGTTGTCCGCAGCGGGCCCTGCCCGCCTATCCGACTGGTGGCGTGCCTCGCGTCGGTACTCGACGGTGGTTGAAGCATCCTCATGGGCATGCTCTCTAAGAATTTGGCGCTGATCACGGTGGGTCCATGGGTCAGACGACGCTATGGATACGTCGTCGCAACCGTCGTCCTGATGGGCCGGTAGACGTGGTAGCTGGCGAGGAGGAGGATAATGCACCGTGGCGGCGGCACCTCCGGTCTTTCCACCGCTGGCATGCGGTGGCTCGACAGAGCATCGGCCCGAAGGCCCAGCCGGCCGAGGTTCGTCTTTATTGGCGATGGCAACGAGGCGACGAACGGTAGCTCTCCACTTGTCAAGCTTCTCCGCAGCAATAGGGAAGTCGAGGAGAAACTGCGCGCACTAAGGCTTCCGCCGGCATCGGTGGTGGGGAGAGCTGCGTGGATCGAGACGCGCTGCGACTTCTAACCATGTTAGAAGGACCTCTATCACGGTCCCGCAGCTGCACGCCATCTTCGCCAGCACCTCGGCGAGCATGCTGATCTTCTGCATCTCATGACTGATGCGCAGGGCTCTTTCCGCTGCGGCGACCGAAGTCCTCCGCACGGCTGATACGTCCAAAACGTATCTATAATTTCTGCTTGCTCCATGCCTCTTTTGTGTAATATTGCTATGATATTTATGCACTTCCATACACTTTTGATCATATTTGGACTAACCTATTAACTCAGTGCACCACAGTGCCAGTTCCTGTTTTCTGCTGTTTTTCTATTTCAGGTTTCCCCCATATTAAAAGTGCTCTAAAAATTCCGGGAAAAATACAAGAAAAATCAGCGTAACGGGAGCTTCAAGAAAAACCAAAGCAGGGCCAGAGGGGAGCCTGGGGTGGCCCAGGCGGCCACCCGGCGCGGCCCCATGCCTGGCCGCGCCAGGGGGGGCGCCTGGGGCCCTCTCTCCGCCTCTGGTGACCCCCCTTTGCATATATATTCCTCGCGTCCCGAAACCCTCGAGGACGGAACCCTTTTTTATGATCTAGCCTCTGTTCCGCCGCCGCCGCGCTTCCAAGATCGGGAGCACCAGGAGAACTCTTCTCGGCACCTTGCCGGAGGGGAGAACCACCACCGGGAGCTTCTCCACCGCCATGGACGCTTCCCGGATGAGTCGTGAGTAGTCCCCCTTGGACCATGGGTCCATGACCAGTAGCTATGTGATGTTCTCCTCCCCTCTTTGTTCTTCATGGTTTAGACCTCGTGAGCTGCCCTACATGATCGAGGCACATGTGTAATCTTTCTGCTGTTGCTATGCTGAGTTTGCTGGGATCCGATGGATTATGAGATTATGTTCATATTGTGTGTGAGTAATATATTTGATTCACCTCTTTTATATTTATGTTCCTAAGTAATTCTAGCATGTTCTCCGTTGCTGTTTATTGCTTTGGACGAGTAGTAGGTAGTAACTCCAAGAGGGAACATTATGCTTGATTGTGGGTTCATGCCCCTTGATGACTAGTTTGAGTGACAGAAACATGAGTCTAGGGGATGTGCTGTTGCCACAAGGGGGAAAACAACGGTGCTTGTACTTGCGGGTGCAAGGATTGTTTACTTTACGCAAAGTTCTTTTAATGCAGTTGTCTGTTGCTTTGAGTTTACACTTTGGGTGGGATTTGCAACTTAATACCAGCGAGATGTTCTGGATAGATATCTCAAGGTGGATGATTAGTAGTAGATGCAGATGGATTTCGGTCTACTTGCCTTGGCGTACCGCCCATGCTTTTGAGCCTCTACCTTTCTTTACAGCATAGTTAGCATTGGTTTGCGCACATAATCCTGTCAATTGCCCAGCTGTAATTTGTTTGCCTCGCTTTGCTGTTTTACTGTCCTTTGGGAGAGAGACATCACTAGTGAACATCATGGGACCCCGGTCCATATTACCATCACTGATCACACCCGCTATTTACTTCCTGTTCTTATTCCCTAGTTGCAGTCATACCTATCATTATTATCTCTTGTGTTTGATCCTTTGTAAACGACAAGGCCGGAGGGATTGACAACCTCTCTGTACTCGTTGGGAGCAAAGTTATTTGTATCTGTGTGCAGGTCCTGTCAACCGCTAAGTCTGGCGCCGTTGACACCTTCTTGTCGACCCTCGGAGTCTCACGGGATTCGATCCTTGGTACCTTTGCCAAGGGAAACTTGCTGCTACGCTACATCTCAAACCTTCCACTTGGGGTAACCAACGAGGGGCGAGAAGCCATCAACGGCGACGCTGCTCATCGCACAAAACCATGGAGGAATGCGCTGTCGGCACCACCGTGGGCGTCCTGGAAGCCACCGCGTCGCCCGTGCGTAGTACAATGCTGCTCTTGGAGGGCCCCACGCCGCCTGCGGGGGCCTTGGCTCCGCCCTTGGACTGGGTGGTGTGCAGCTTGTCGTCTTGCGCACGAATGATGCCGCTTGCCATGCTTCTGCTGCTGAAACGACACGGGTGTTCGTGGGTCTCGCCTCGGCTCCCATCCGCGACCACCCCATCGCCAGCCTATGCCGGCACGGGCCGTTCAGCTATAGACGAACCGACCGCCGCGATCGTCTTCTTCTTAGGAGCCATGGCGATGAAGAATCGCTACACTAACTGCTAGACCAGATTTTAACAAATGCGCCCCTACCTGGCGCGCCAAAGATGTCGGTACGAAATGACACATATGGGATCACTTGAATCCCTTCTACGGTTGGCGGGTGTGAGTTGTGCAAAGAGCAGGTCTAAGAGTCAGCACAACAATCGTTTACCCAGGTTTGAGCCGCGAGGACATGTATTACCCTAGTCCTGCTTTGGTGTATATTTGAGTGTTCTTGCGTTCTTGAGCTAGCTACGGTGCCTGTCCAGCTATCCAGGATCCAAATCCCCCTTCGGTATGCCACATGCCTCCTTTGATATTCTAAAAGGGGCTGCCACAGTGGCACACAGGAGGTGGAAAGGTGTACAGTGTATAGGCTTATCCCATGCCGTTACAGGACAAGACGCATAAAATGCGCTGCTTAGGAGTTTATTTAGTTTATCGGGGACGGAAAAGAAGCTTGTCCTGTCCGTGGCCGCTCTGTCTGGTCGTGACGCGCGTCCAGGCCACCGAGGCAGGTAGCTGAGGTGGCGTGGTGGTAGAGTCTTCACGAAGATCTGCATGCCACCACCCAGGTGCTTGATTAGCTGGCCCAGGAACCATGTATTGCCACGTGGGTGCCTGCTTAGGCTAGCCGGTCGGCCGCCGAGCTGGGGTGGCGACGGGGCGGCAAGGGCTTGCCGCAGTCTTGTTTTTGTTCCCAGCAAGGGTCTTGCCAAGGCCTTCGTGAGCATCCCATGACAAGAGGCTAGCCGGGGCTCTGGGGTGTCTTCGGCAAGGAGCCTTGTCGGGGCCTCGTGGGCGTCCTCGGCAAGGAGCCTTGCGATCGCCATGTCTTCTGGTTATTATCTTGGGAGTCATAGATCTTTGTCTTTACAAAGATCTGCATGCCATCACGCGAGCGCTTCCCGAGCCTTGGCTCCAATGTTTGTTGATGACGTTGGAGTTCTTAGGTCCAAGGGTGGCTGCGACGGAGGCGTTTGGGTGAATCGCCCCGGCAAGAGCTCTTGCCGGGGGGCGCAGGCCGCCCCGGCAAGAGTCCTTGTCGGGGGAGAGCCTGTTTCTTTGCTTGGTCTTCTCGTGCCGCCGTCTTGGTGTTGTTCTAGCAACTCTGCGTCTCTGGCTTCCCTCCTCTGCTTTGTTATGTTTGGTCACAGGCGTGGCTCTGACTGCCGTCTACAGGTAAGGGGTAAAAAAGTGAGCCCCTACTTTTGTACACCGACACCTTTCATAGTTGATACCACGCCCCTCTAAGACTGGACGCTTTCTCACGCTTTCAAGCTATAACCCATTACGGGTACATGAAGCTTAAAATGCCAGGGCCCAATGGAGTGATCACATTAACAAGTGATGCGGACAGAGCACTCCGCGCCGAGAACAAGATGGAATCCTTAGCCTTAGAGGCATTATCCGAAGCCCTCACGGCTAAAGAATTGACTACCCTATGATCAAAGGTGGATAAGGACGATGTGATCCTTGCCAAAAGATCGAAGTCTACCTTCTTCAAGCCAGCAGATGAAATCATCAAATTCCAAGTGCACCCAACGGACCCTAATAAGACATCATCTATTGGGGCACAACTGGATCCGGCATTAGACACCGCGTTACCCGCGTTCCTTCGGGAAAACTGGGATATATTTGTCTGGCACCCTTCAGATATGACGGGAATCCCACGCAGGCTGGCCGAACACAGCCTCAATATTATCAAAGTGTTCAAACCCGTCAAGCAGTCACTGCGACGGTTTTGTGAACCCTAAAGACAAGCAATGGGAGAAGAGCTAGCCAAGCTATTGGAAGCTAGATTCATCAGAGAAATTAAACACCCGGATTGGCTAGCCAACCTAGTCATGGTACCAAAGAAGGATAAATCCTGGCGCCTCTGTGTCGACTTGACAGACCTAAATAAGGCCTGTCCCAAGGATCCCTTTCCTTTGCCCCACATTGACCAAATTATCGATGCAACGGCCGGACAAGACTCGTTGTGCTTCCATGATGCTTACTTCGGATACCATGAGATAAAGATGAAGGAATCCGACCAGGCCGCAACGACATTTATCACCCCGTACGGTCCTTTATGTTTCAACACTATGCCCTTTGGACTTAAAAACGCTGGCGCCACATATCAACGCATGATTCAAACATGCTTAGAAAAACAAATTGGCAAAACAATGGAGGCATATGTTGACGTCGTAGTCGTTAAGACTAAACACGTCGAGACTTTGGTGGAAGATCTCCGCCTTACGTTTGCCAACCTTCAAGAATATGACATAAGGCTCAATCCGGAAATATGTGTTTTCAGCATTCCAGACAGAAAGCTAATAGGGTTCATCGTATCCCATAGAGGAATCGAAGCTAACCCAGCTAAAATCCGGGCCTTGTCAGAGCTCAAAATACCAACCGACCTCAAGCAAGTGCAAAAACTAGTAGGCTGCGTAGCGGTCTTAAGCCGCTTCATCTCCAGATTAGGAGAAAAGGCATTGCCACTTTATAGATTGCTACGACGCACTGACAATTTCGAATGGACGGACGCGGCCACAGCTGGATTGGAAGAAATAAAAACTCTACTAGCGAGCAACCCAATCCTAGCCGCCCCCGGTGTTGGCAAACCAATGCTGTTGTATGTATCAGCTAGTCACCAGGTAGTGAGTGCCGTGCTCGTCGTCGAACAAGCCGAAGAGGGACATAAATTTCCCGTTCAAAAACCCGTATACTACGTATCCGAGGTTCTAACAATGTGCAAATCATGGTACCCCCACTATCAAAAAATTGCCTATGCGGTCTTCATGTCATCTCGAAACTTCGACACTACTTTCAAGAGTGTTCGATCATAATGGCATCCGAGGTACCACTCAATGATATTATTAACAATAAAGACACCACTGGACGCATATCCAAATGGACCATCGAGCTCTTACCGTTCGAAATATCTTATAAGCCACGCCGGACTATTAAATCCCAGGTGTTGGCTGACTTTGTCGCAGAATGGACCGAAGCCGAACTCCCTAAAGAGTACGGCTCACACTCCCACTAGACAACGTACTTCGACGGTTCCAAAATGCTAGCCAGATTGGGGGCCGGCGTAATATTGATATCTCCAACTAGGGATACAGTCCGGTACGTTCTGCAAATTATGTACATGGACTCGAACTATGCGGCCGAATATGAGGCCCTATTACATGGTCTTTGCCTAGCCGTATCCATGGGCATACGACGCCTCGAGGTATGCGGAGACTCAAACCTCGCTATCTCCCAAATTAATGGAGATTTTGATGCGAAGGATTAAAAAATGCAGCTTATCACAATGCTATATTGAAAAGGTCGGCTAGATTTGAGGGGTTGGAATTCTATCACTTAGCTCGGGATAATAACCAGGCCGTTGACGTACTCGCTTGTATGGGCACTAAACGTGACCTCGTCCCACCTAACACATTTGTGGAAAGGCTAGTTAAGCCATCAGTAACATGGCAGGACGCGAGCGGTGACACGAATTAAGATCCGAACACACCCCCGGCCGAACTTAATCAAGACGTCATCGCAGACCCAGACATGGAGATAACTCCTTCGGCTCACGAAATTATTGCTGACATAGCCTCCTGGACAATGCCCTTCCTAGCTTACTGTAAAAGGAAGGAACTCCCCGATGACCAAAATGAGGCCCGCCGCATAGTCCGGCATTCTAAAGCCTACAAAGTTCTTGAAGGTAAACTATATAAGAAAAGCACAACTGGTATTCTACAAAGGTGCTTCTCCGAAGAGGAGGGAAGGCAAATTCTCACTGAAATACACACTAGAATGGGCGACCACCATGCCGCAGCCCATGCGCTTGTAGACAGAGCTTTTCGAGCTCGCTTTTACTGGCCCACTGCACGAGCAGATGCCCAGACCTTAGTCCAATACTGCGTTGGCTGCCAGCTCTTTGCAAATCAAAGTCACATGCCTCCCACCGCTTTGAGAACAATCCCCATTACTTGGACTTTTGCGGTCCGAGGGCTTGATATGGTCGGACCCCTTAAAGGGGGAAGCCATAAAAGAAATACTTACTGGTAATGGTAGATAAATTCACTAAATGGATAGAAGCCAAGCCAATAAAAACAACTGAGGTAGGGCCTGTGATAGATTTTATATCCGGCGTAGTACACCATTACGGTGTCCCGCACAGTATTATCAGAAATAATAGCACCAACTTCACAGCCGACGAGGTAAAAAATTGGTGCACAAAGTTAGGTATTAAACTTGACTACACTTCTGTATAACATTGTCAAACAAACGGTCAAGTCGAAAGAGCCAATGGTCTGATAATGAGCGGCATCAAACCCCTACTAGTGCACTCCCTACGGGAGTCTGATATACACTGGGTCGAAGAGCTTGACTTCGTACTCTGGGGGCTGCGGACCACACCTAATCGCACAACCGGATACACACCTTTTTTCCTGGTTTACGGCGCAGAGGCTGTTCAGCCATGTGACATTATTCATGACTCACCGCAAGTGCGCATGTAAGAGGAGAGAGAAGCCAAGCTAGATCGGCAAGACGACCTAGATGGACTTGAAGAGGAGCGTGATACAGCAGAAGCCCGTTCCGCATTTTATCAACAACAGGCCAGGCGATACCAGAGCAGAGAAGTGCGGGCCAAGACATACAACATCGGCGAACTCGTTTTACGCCTCCCGGAGAAGAAAAAGGACAAGGTCAAACCAAAATGGGAGGGCCCCTTCATTATCGACAAAGTACTCACCGGTGGAGCCTATCGCCTTCGGAATGCACATGACAACTGCCTTGAGCCAAACCCGTGGAACGCTGCCAGGCTCCGATGATTTTATGGATAGATCGGTAGCAATTTTTTCCTCCTTTCAAGTTAGGTCTTGTCTTTTATGTCTTATTTTTTTCTCTTTTTCCCTTTTACATTTTCCCTCATCATGGATAGATCGGTAGCAATTTTTTCCTCCTTTCAAGTTAGGTCTTGTCTTTTATGTCTTATTTTTTTCTCTTTTTCCCTTTTACATTTTCCCTCATTGGCAAGTATTCGGCTAGCCCGACCTGCCACAGGATAAGTACTTCTTCGAATGTATCTACCTCAAATATACTTGGGGGCTTCTTTAATGAAGCCCATTACCAAAAAAGCTTATTGCTTAAAATATCATCTATTTTTTACAGTCCTTCCTTGCCATTATATGCACCAATATGACTTAAGTTCTGGCCATGCTGGGTTGCCCGACTCCTATGCTTACACCTACGTTTCCGATTGTTCGGCTAGGGCGTAAAGGGAGCACCTCTATGATTGTTACAACCGGCTAATCCAGAGATGTACCTCAGACTGGGTGAAGCCGAAAGCTAGAGCTCTTAACGGAATGATCGGTCGGCGGATACATGACATACCACATTTAAAGCATCTTTTAAACTACCACATGACATGGCATCCTACAATCCTTTTCACAGGATTAAAAGCCTAGGCCCGCATCTGTATGCATGCCGACCCAGGGAAAGGAACCCCTAACAGAACTATACTCTCTAGAAGATGTTTCTTATGTTAAACAGTAATATAACATAACTCCCCGAACACGGTTCGTCTGATCAAGCAATTATGACCGGATTTCCTAGTTTTCGAACATATCACGTGTTTACCGCAGATGTAGTATTCGGAAGCACTCCAGCCTTTGGGTTTATGGAGGTTAAAGCAGATGGTCGGCCATGACAACGTTTTTATAAATTCGGCCGTAGATAATTTTGATGGTAAAAGTACATTAATACATATAATCAAACGACTACTCTTTTTCTATTCCCTCTATAAGTTGTCTAGTTTACAGTCTTGCTGGGAAAGCTTGGCAGCTGTCTCTACTTGGTCATATACCAAATGCGGAGGAATTTCTTGTCCATCGGACCCTTGAGGTCCCATGCGGGCCATATGATTTGGATCAAGACAAGTGTATCGCGTCTTCACCATGGCCCAGGCTTCTGGAGCACCCATGCGACATGCTGATGCTTCCCACAATTCAAAGCGACGTCGAGCCCCTTTGAACAAGTCCGCCAAGTCCTCGCTTGTTTCTGGAGGCGAATCACCTGGCCATAAATCCCTGGCCATACTCTTCATGGCCATCCGAGCTCGCTCAAGGACTCTGGAAAGCTCTTGCAGCAAGTCACCCTCAAAATCGGACACTCCTCCTTCGGGCTGCCCAGTTAACAAACCTACAGGAAAAGTTTTATAAGGAACTTCCAAAATAAGAGACCTTAAGGAGAGCTAGGTATAAGTGACATACTGAACATGCTTCCCTATAGCCTTCGGTTCTCTTCCAAGGCGCTTGAGAGTTGGGCCCTTACGTCCTCTAGCTCCAGTTCAAGCCGAATATTTTTATCCCGCGCTTGGTTCTTCTTATCTATGGCTTGCGTCAATACGCGCTTGCCACAACTGTTTCATCTTCGACAATTTTTTTGTCCGCCAGAGCAGCCCTTAGCTCCCTCTCCAGTTGGTCGGTCGACCCTGTGGTTGTATTACAATTAGTATGTACACAATGACTCAGTGATCGGCAGAAATATCATAGTATCCCGACACCATTGTTCATACCACCAACATCCTTTCCGGATTTCTTCGAATTTTCTAATTCATCGGTGGCATTCGCGAGCTGGGTCCGGCACTCTTCAAGCTCCTTGGATAAGGAGTTATTCTTTTCTTGAAGCACCTACAAAAACACAACGATCCTCAGATCAGTTGTAGCAACTGCTTTAAGTCTCGGGGGCTACTGGCATGGGAACATCAAACTGTACACTTACCCGCACATCTTTCGAAAGCCGGTGAGTGGCTCCAGCGAGTCCGTCTTGAGCGGCTCGGATACTTAGGGCGTTAAACGCCTCCTCGGAAAAGGCTGGGTCACGCATGGGTGCTTGCCACCGCTTGTGAACCATCACAACCTCCACTTCAAAATTAGTAACTGGCATTCCGTATGAATCCTCCTTGAGAGGATAATCCGGCATTGAATGCAGGTTAACCCTTGACGGGCCGGATGCCGGATTGGCTGGAGCTTGGTCTGCATGATCTTCGGAAACAGTCCGGTGTGTATTCCTCCTAAAAGGAAAAACAAAGCGGAAAGTTATAATTCCGACTTCTCCACCCAGCGTGTGTCAAGACAAATACATACCTCTTTGAAGGTCCGCTGGGGTCCATGGTCCTCTTTCGCTTCAAGGCCTCACCCGACGCGGGCATCATCCTATGGGATGACGGTCTTGGCACAGTCCGACATGAGGAGCACCGTCCCTGTTCAGTATGATAAAATACGGTGGGTAAGGCGCACTGGGAATCCTCTCTTTGATGAGATATCTCCTAGGTACTTAGGAGGGAAGAAGGAATGAGGCCTGGGTAATCGGCTGCGATAGCCACCAGGGTGCCCTCATGTTAGGCTTGATAGAAGACTCCCTCTTCTAGCTCTATGCCTATGTCCGGATCTTCATCATATCTGGGGCCCGCATTTTGAAACTAGTCCTCTGGCTGTGGGGCGGGACTGTTAATCCCCTCGATCACCTTCTGTAATGCCCAGTATGAGATTATACCTCCTACGTGTCGAGGCACGACTTAAAGGTATAAGCTCATACTAGAATGATCTCAAGTATGGTATCACTTGTAATGCCCAGTATGAGATTATACCTCCTACATGTCGAGGCACGACTTAAAGGTATAATCTCATACTAGAATGATCTCAAGTATGGTATCTTTGCACGACTCATGTAAAATAGGGATAAAATTGCAAAAAGTAGTTGGCTTACACTCGCCACGTCACACAATACATTACATAAGTAATCATCATCCAAATAACATCACAGTCCGGCTACGAACGAAGATCCAAATGAAAGATACCATAAATAAAGCCACAAGGTCCGAATCGCCCCTAGTAGAAGCCACTACTAATCCTAAGGATAAGACACTTAGTATCGCCCACATTCTTCGTTGAACTCCCAGTACAGCTCTGTGCCATCACCTATGTAGTTCACCATGGTACCTGCATATGGTGTTGTGTAGAATCTGTGAGCCACGGAGGACTCAGCAATCCCGTTCCCGGGTAGCAGAACTATCTAAGCCTTGGGTGTGGAACAAGGCTGAAGAACAAGGTTGCAGCTGCACTAGCACTAGATTACGTGTTTAGAGCGAGAAGAGAAGCGCCACGAGCGACAGAGTGATCACGAAGTGATCCTATCTAAGCACGTCATTCATAAGCCCATCGTGTTTACTTCCCGAACCCCTTCGAAAAATGACCGTCACGGTTACTCATGCTGGTAGTGTATTCTGAACATGGTGTCAAGTTTTCTACAACCGGATATTAACAAATTCCCATCTGCCACATAACCACGGGCACGGCTTTCGAAAGTACAAACCCTGCAGGGGTGTCCCAACTTAGCCCATCACAAGCTCACGATCTACGGAGTCACAACTCCAAGATGGGAAGACCCGAGTATTCTCGGAATCCCGTGCTCAAGATATTCCGACTAAGGTAAAACTAATCCAGCAAGACCACCCGGCGTGCCGGCACCCTGACAGTAGCCGCGCGTATCTAGTCTCAGGCCACGACCGGATGAGTCATCCTACAGGTGTATACCAAATACCTCGGGTTTCCCCAAGGCGGCCCGCAGTCTGCTCAGTTTGGACCAACACTCATGTGGAGCACTGGCCCGGGGGTTGTTAATTAAGTCCACGGGATAGCTAGTCCCTATGCAAATTTTTGGTTATTAGGCAAATGTAAAACCAATGTCAGGCCTTGCTGGAAAAGCTTTAGCTCTAAGCGGGTTATCGAGGGGGCCCCATAAACCCCAACCGTGTTAGGGACGCATAATCAAGGAACATAACACCAGTTTATACGGTTCCTAGGGTGGCATGAGTGGAACAAAACACCAAGCAAGAGGCTTAGCCTTCCACCCATTACCAATATATAGATGATTTGGTTTAACAGATTATATTTTGTGATATCCCAACAATAACTTCAACATGAAGCAGGAATCTTTAAATCTTCACCTGCAACTAACAATGCTATAAGAGGGGCTGGGCGAAGCTTACGTAGCCAATCAAAAGTTTGCTAGGTTGGGTGGTTAGAGAGATTCATGGCTACAATAGGAGGCTGACAAACGAACATGGGCATGGAGGCAATAAGCTAAAGAGCGAGACTTCTAGCAATAGGCAAAGATAGTAATGATATGTGGGTCAGGTCATCTTGCCCGTCAAGTCGTCGATGGGATCGTAAGACGGCTCCTCGTACTCAACCTCGGTAGGACCCTCGTTCTCGGTCTAGGCTTCCGGCTCTACTCAACACAAGAACACAACATGGCACAATATCAAACACGGTGCAATGCACAAACAACATGATGCAAGACAAGTCTATATGATGCATTTCATTGCAAGGGAGGAAGCACACAAGAACAACACAAAATAACAAGTCTAAATGAGGTCGGAATCAACATATAGCAAATCCGGTGAGTCCTCATATGCATATTTTGAAAATGGTCCAGATCTGAACAAACCTTAAGTTAAAGTTGTTAAACAGAAATTTAACATGCACCATGATGATCTACACGAAATTCTATTCAAGTTTCATATAAAGTTTGTTTAATTCGGAGCTACGGTCTAGAAGATATGAGCAAAACAAGACAAGCAAGGCAATGGTGCAAGATGCATCCATACATCAAGCAAACACACTTCAAACATGTAAACAACATGATATTATGATTATACATGCAAAATCACACAAGTTTCATATAGGGCACGCTCAAAACGGAGCAACGGTTCAACACATACACACGAAACAAGATACAATGCAAAGCTGAAGTTAACAGCCACATAGCAACTTTGGAGCAAGAGATATATATATGCTACAACACCCAAAATGACAAGAAGCATGGATGTGAAGTAGACATGTTACTTTAAAATCATGAACTTAGAACACACCCAAAAACCTGCTGGAACACAATTAACCAAGCATGGCAAGTTGCAATAAAATTATCCAGACTTAGGCAAAATCTGGGTAGGCAAAAACATCATCACGATGCTGCCTTTGGAGGCACAAAACAACATGCATATAAACTCCACTAAGTATATAAAGATCATGGACATGTAGTAGACATAACCTACAACAAACAACTCCATTGGATCAACTCCATAGGAGGCATGGATCAATAGCAACAAGCTACACCAAATTGATCATGCTAATAAAAACCTGGCAGGCATAATTTATAGCAACTTGAGAGCAAGAAATAAATAAGCTACAATAGCCATATGTGCAAGTGAGGGCATGGATAGATAGAGCATAACATGGACAACAAGGAATGATAATTGGCCACTCCAAAACAAGCATGGAATTGAGTGGGGCATCAAGCAAACATAGCATCAGGTTAAAACAGATTCCAAACTTAGCAGTTTTTTCACTAAGTATAAAACAGTAACATTGGCATGGCATGTTTACAAGCTTGTTTAAGTCACCTCAAGGCATATCATGGAAAGTGGTTTGCACCACAGGAAAGACCATATGATGGTACTTCTAAAACATATTGACATGTGGCATGAAGACAAACACATCAATAGCAATGAGCATGTCAAAACAGCACCTCATAACAAGTTTCAACACTTAACAGCCACATGCACTTTTGCAATAGAGATTAACATGGCAATATGACAACTAACATGAATGCTACAGCAAACATCATGTAGAGCACTTCACAATGAACATTTTGACATATCATATGCTCCATTTGGATAAACATGCACCAAGTTATCACATCTCAAACATGGCATCAAAATAACAAGTAACAGCAGTTTATAACAAGTAGCACTCTTGTAACAGAGATTAGGGCATCTAGATGAACTCAAACAAGCATGCCACAATGGAACAAAATGAAGAGCACATCACCACGATCATTTTGATATATCACACGCCCAAAACGGATCTACGAACACGAATTTACATCCATGCAAAGGAGGCAACAAAACATAGTAGATCTGGGACTTAGCCGGTTTTATACCTCAAAAAAAGTCAAACGTGGATGGATCCGTGCGGGATGGAGGGATCCGGGTTGTGGGGCGGTGTTTGGATCACGGAGTGGTGGATCTCGTCCAACTTCTCCGGATCCGGCGAGGCGGCGACGAACTCTGGCGAGGGAGCGGCGACGGCGGCCGGTGAGGGAGCGGCGTCGGCCGGCGAGGGAGCGGTGGCGGCCGGCGGGGGCGAGGCCGGGGCGGCGCCGGCGAGAGGCGCCCGGGGCGGAGCCGGCTAGATGCGGCCGGAGGCAGCCGGCGACCGGCGGCCGGAAGCCTCGATCGCGGCGGCCGGAGTCGGGAGGCGCGGGCGGCGGAGTCTGGAGGCGCGGCGCGGGGCGCGTCGGGCCGGCGATGGCGGAGGGAGGCCCGCGGGGGGCGGGGACGGGCCTGGCGGGCCCGTGCGGTGGAGCTGGCGGCGGCGGCCCACGTGGCAGGCGCGGAGTGGCCGCGGGTGCGGCGGAGGACGTGTCCGGCTCCGGCGGACACGTCCGGCGCGCGGAGGAGCTGCGGGCACGGGAAAAAAAGGAAAAAAAACAGGAGGACTAGGGTTTCGTCCCAAATTGGACGTGGGGGACGTATTTATAGGCATAGGGAGCTAGGAGACTCCAAATGGGGTGCGATTTTCGGCCACACATTCGTGATCCGACGACCGAGATGATGAGAGGGGTTGTGCTGAGTTAGTGGGCTGTTGTGGAGGGTGTCTTGGGCCAAAAGGAGGGGGTACTTTTAGCCCACTAGGTTAACCGTTGGAGTACCAAACGAACTCCAAACGCGATGAAACTTGACAGGCGGCCTACACGTACCAAAACAACAACGCACGACAAGTCTCACCTCATTCCGGGAACATTACACGACCACACACGAAAGAAGGACTCGGGGGTGCCACGGCCACGTGTGTGAGTGTCGGAACTCGAAACGGACGACGGGAAGAGGCGAGTGGGACTAGGTGCAAGTGACAACACGAATGCAATGCAATGCACATGATAACATGACACGGATGAAATGCACACACGCACACGACAAAATGAAGAAACCCGAAATGAAAGAAGAGCCCAGATGGAATTGTTGAAGTCAACCTTTCATATATTGCCATAATTGGAAGGTGTTACATCTGGGGCATTACACCTTCCTCCACTCTTGTTGGGAGAAACTAAATTTAGTTCGGTCAATACATCATAACGGAGAAAAAGTGGGTGGTCAGGAGAGAGACTTACCGAGTCAGGAGGATTGTACATAGAAAAACCCTCCCGGCACGTTAAACGAATGAAGTCTTGCTTCTCTCCCTTATAAAGACCTTCCAGGACAACGGCTCGAGCGGCGGGGTCATTCGAACCTAGGCGTAAGCAGCATGAGGCATCATCCAGGCCATTATAATGCCACATTGGAAATCTTCTGGCTTGAAGCGGCTGCACGCATCGCTTTATTGAAATGGCCATCAATTCGATTATAGATAACACCGAACTGGCGAGCTATCTGACATTGCTAGCCAGTTTGCTAACCTCCGCTCTCTCTTCTTCCGAAGGACTGCGGGGACGCCAGTTGGAAAGCTTCTTTGGCGGAGCACTCGAATATTTGGGGAGGCCTCGCCGAACTGGATCCGGCAGAGCAACGTCCTCAATGTAAAACCACTCCGATGGCCACTCTTCAGATGCCTTCTTCGCAGTACCGGGCAGATAGCCTGTCCTGGCTATGCTCCATACTTCGGCGCCCCCAACTTCAAATATGGATCCTTTTTCCGAGCGAGGTATAAGGCAGAAGAACTTTCGCCACAGCTCAAAGTGAGGCTCGCAGCCCAAGAATAGTTTGCATAAAGCAACAAAACCCGCGATATGCAGGATAGACCCCAGCGTAAGATTATGCAATTGGAGACCACAGAACTCCAGGAGTCCCCTAAGGAAGGGGTGGACGGGGAACCCTACGCCTCTTAAAAGGATGGTGACAAAACATACCCTCTCCCCATCGGAGGGGTTGGGAAAGCTCTCTGCCAGGGCTTGATTGTCGATAGAAGTTAGTCTGGTCCGGACGGGGACTAGATCCTCGAGAGGGAGATATCCCTGCGCTTGTAGTGTCCTCAGACGCGCATGGGACACAGAGCAGCTTTTCCAATCTCCTGCACGAGGGCCATGCGGGCGCGAGGAAGAGCTTGGGGCGCTAGCCATGTTTGAAGATTTTTTGCAGGCACTAGGGTCTCTTCCACGTGGAATGGGATGGAGAGGCAACTGGGATCTATTCTCTTATATAGGCGCCTTCCCTACACAGTCAAGGGGGTATTTGTAAAACTGCCTAGACGGTTTCCATTTGTTGGACACGTGGAAGCCAAGGCGACGACGGCGATGAATCAACAGAATACAATATTTAAAGAAGTCGAACTATGATCTAGGAGGACTCACCTTGCAAGACCGAAGACATGAAGCCGGACACGACCTCATCCTTGAAGGCAAGTCCGGGGGCTACTAAGGGTGTCCTATATTCAGGGGTCCTCAGGCATCCGGGTCGTTGAAGCTGGGCCGTATTGGTGGGCCACGGATAGAAGAAGTAGAAGACTCTCCCCCGTATTCGGCCAGGACTCCTATGTACGTAGAAAGGCAAGCATAGAGTCCGTATGTATCAATTACTTCTTCCCCAAGTCACCCTTGTAACCCTTGGTCTCCTCTTGCGTGTATATAAGCCGGGGGGTTTAGTCCGTAGAGAGGATCATGAACATCACAACATCCTCATAGGCTATTCCTTAGGGTTTAGCCATTACGATCTCGAGGTAGATCAACTATTGTATTCATATTCATCCATATTAATATAGCAGGAAGTAGGGTATTTCCTCGATCGAGAGGGCCTGAACCTGGGTGAACATCATGTCCCAAGCCTCCTGTTACCATCAATCCTCTGAACGCATAGCTTGGGCCCCCCTACCCGAGATCTGCCGGTTTTGACACCGACAGAAAGGAAGAACAAAGTTCTTCTTGGACAAATGAGTGAAACAAAAGAATCTTGAGATGTTAAACAACTTGAAATAATGAACACAACGGAGATGAACGCGACTGAGAAGCTCCGGAAAAATGAGGAACCAAGGCATACGATGAGAACCAAGAGCTTAAATGACAAGAGAAACATTGAAACCACTCCGGTTAAGCTAGAAGACCTGGAATAAGAACAAGAAAATTTAGACAGCACTCCTATCGAATATGAATGGAAATAAAGAATAACTTGAGAGATGGAATAATATTTGTCAAGAGGAACAACACAATGTCTCCATTTTTTTGAAAGAATGGAATGAAAAGAACGGAGAAGAGAACACCAACTTCTAGCACGACTGAATTAAAAGCATCCTTGCGAAGAAGGGATGAACGGAGTTGTTGAGAAATCAACAACAAAAGAATAAGCTTGTTGTGTACTTATGAACAACATCTCAAAGCTTGAGGTGAATTTCCGCCACTACCAAATGATTGAATAGATGAGATGAAGGAAGAAAGCAAAACTCCACTTCAAAATAATAGGGAGAATTATTTGCACTTCAAGATGCAAGAAGAAGAATATTTAAGCTTCTCCACAAGAATTATTGATGAACACTTGACGAATGAATTAACTCATGATGAACCGCCATGAAGATCTCCGGTAGCAGAAGGATGATGAAGGACGAAAAGAATAAGAATACGAATTATGTTATGCTTGTCCTCCATCAATTAAATTGATGAGAAGAAATGGATTGCATACTACTTATTCTCGTTGAAATTGATTAAGGCATACATCACAAAACTTGAGAAAGTCTTCATGAACCACGGGAAAAGAATGAATGAATTGATGTGATAACACAGGAAAAGAACTCTTGAGCTAACCACCGTAAGAATTTGAAAATGAACGAAGATGAGAGAAAGAATCGCTGGAAAGAATTAGAATATGAACAAAGAAAAAGAATGAAGAGATCACGAACGGACTAAAGAATGCTTGAACGAAGCACCGGAAGAATATAGAGACGAACGAATAGACATCAATTTAGAATAGTTGGAGGACGAACTAGAAAACTGAGGATGAAGAAATCTTCTGAAATGATGGCCTTCAGAGGAACACAATGGAAATATTTTTTTGACTATATACTGCATGGCAAAAGCCTCACAGTGCTTTATTGGACTTAAGAAAAATATTTACAAAGTTACAATAAGGAAACAAAGAAAGAACTATACTTACAAAGGATCTAAGGTAGTGCAGCTATCCAGGAAACTAAGCTATCCCTATATTTACATTTGATACGATGAGCTAAAAGGGAAATATCATCAATGAAGTTCCTCTTCCATGAATTGAAAGAAGGTCTCTCATTTCTAAAAATCTTCCCATTCCTTTGTGTCCACATATTCCATGTAGCAGTGAAGACCACCTCTGTGAAGAAAGGATAACCAAAGTCCTTCTTAGCAGAAAGAGCCATCTCATATGTACTTTGGTTTGGCTGAGCAATCCATGAAACTCCAAGGTAGTTCTAGACCCTTTGGCTGAAATTGCATGCAAAGAAAAAGTGAGCACGGTCCTCATGGGAAGCACAGAGGCAAAGAACACATGTGTCATCCTGTATGATCCAATGTCTGCGCTACATCATATCCCTGGTGTTCAAGCGATCCATCAAAAGAAGCCAACCAAACACTTTGAACATAAGTGTACAAGCACACTTCCAAACCCATCGCAGAATGGGATCAACCACTAGATGGGAGAAGTAAGACTCATAGTATGTTTTTGATCTAAACACCCCAGATTTAGATGGCCACTTCCAAATGTCTCCACTCTCCTCATTCAAGATGACCGAAGACATTAATTCCTATAAATGAGTGAGTTCAATATAAGCTTCCTGCGATAGAGGCAGATGAAACTGTTCCGAGGTCTCCGGCTGCTTGAAGAATTCTCTGACTGTGACCGTGTCATTGATGACAAAAGAATAAAGCCTTGGGAACTGGTCACACAAACGGATCATATCATTGCCCAACTGCCATCGATCGAACCAGAATATAATTGTGTTACCAGCATGCACTTGTGGGGTGGCTAACTTGCAGAATTTGCTGTATAGGCTCAAGATATCGCGCCACCAAAAGGAACCACAAGTTTGTGTCACCTGCGGTGGCGAAGCGGCATAGTAAGTGTCCCAAATCAATGTGACCCAAGGCATGTCCATCTTGTTAAAGAACTTGAAAAGATGCTTTAGCAGCAAGGCCTCATTTTGGAGTCCCAGATTAAGCACACCCAGACCACCATACTTCTTGGGTCGACAGACAAGATCCCAAGCCACCAAAGATTGGCGAGGATTATCTGTGTTACCTCTCCTTAGGCACTGACGCATGATTCTCTCAGTTTGGTGCAGAATGCCCTTGGGAAGGGACAATGAACACATGAAATAGATTGGCATGGAGCATAGCACCGACCGAGGAAGTTGCAGACGGCTCCCTTGATTTAGCAAACACGAGGAAGCAGATAGACGGCGTTCAATATGGTCCACGAGAGGGAGAAAATCATATATCGTGGGTCTCGAAGTACCCATGGGTAACCCTATGTAGGTGAAAGGCATAGAGCCAACATCACAACCTAGCAAATTGGCAACCCGAGCACATTCTTCCTCAGACAAATTAATTGGGATAAGAGATGATTTACTGAAGTTAACACGTAAACCAGTTGAAGCCGCAAATGTATTAAGCATTTTCTTGAAAGCAATGAGTTGATCATCAATCGCAGGCAGAACAACGAGTGTGTCATCCGCATATTAGACAATCGGGTAGTCATTGGAGCTAGTAGGAATTGGAAGAGACAGAATGTTCCTCGAACACATCTCATTGACCACAGACTGAAGAAGGTCCACAGCAATCACAAATAATAGCGGAGATAGTGGATCACCTTGACGAACTCCTGTTCTGCAGACAAAGTGATTACCAGGAACCCCATTTAAAAGAACTGTATAAGAACCCGTCGACAAGATATTGTCAATCCAGCCAGTCCAACGAGCATCAAAACCCTTGCATTGTAAAATTCTGAGGATGATTTCATGCTCAAGAGTATCAAAAGCCTTTGTAAAATCAAGCTTAAGGAGGATGATGGGCCTCTTGGATGCTTTACATTGATGAATGTATTCAAAGCACGAGGCAAGATAGTCCTGGATAGATCGACAATGAAGGAAACCGTATTGATTCCGATGTATACATTTGAGTATCACTTTTTGGAGCCGATTAGCCAGCAGTTTTGTCAAAAACTTCAAACATGTGTTCGTCAAGGAAATAGGCCAAAAATCTCCAACCACTTCCGGCCTCAACTTCTTGGGGACGAGAGTGATTAAGGAAGTGTTAAGACATTCCAAGTTACACGTCCCCTCATAAAACTCCTTGACAAGTTGCATGAAATCATCCTTGAGAATAGACCAGCACTTTTTTAGGAAAATATATGTAAAGCCATCAGGACCCGGCGCACGATCAGACGGCATGTTTTTAATTACATCCTCAATCTCAGAATCCCCAAATGGCAAAGATAAATCCTCCAGGCCCTCAACTCTCTGAAGTAGTGAGTTCAGATCGAAACCCATTTGGATACCTTTTGCATGTCCCATTCGCCGGTTGAAATCAGACCAGAACATGCCCACCAACAAATGATGATCTGAGATCACCTCACCATCCGAGTTCTTTATTGAGGAAATAGTATTCCTACGGTACTTTTCAGTAGCCATGGCGTGAAAAAACTTTGATTTTTCATCTCCCACCTTAATGGTTCTAATTGTACATCGTTGCCTCCAATAAACATACTGCCAGTGTAAGATGTCCTCCAAATGCAACTTAACAATGCGCCTAAAATTGAACTCCGGCCAACTCAACGGCGGATCTCCTCTAGCTCATCAAAGAAAAGTATGACTTTGTTGCAATGCAAAATGAGCGCCTTAACTGTGGAGAGGTTTAGCTGCCATTTCTTCAAGACATACATGAGAGCTTTGAACTTGGAGGATATAATTAAAGCAGCCGTGGTTTTGCACACCGGCTTGCCCCAAACCTGAGCTACACACTTATGAAAGCCAGGTAAGTCAACCCAATAATTCTCAAAACGGAAAACTTTAGCTTTAGGGATGGACGTGGCAATCGTAACCACACAAGGGACATGATCCGAGGCCGAACAAGCCAGAGGCAAAACAAGGGTATTGGGATGGTCTGAGGTCCACGCAACAGAAGTAAAAAACCAATCAATTTGCTAGAGAAGCGGTTGAGATTGCATATTAGACCAAGTGAATTGCCTTCCTTTAATTGGTAGTTCAACAAGGCCCAGATGACCTATGATTTCATTAAACACAAAGATATCATTGATATTACCCCCCGACAGATTACGGTTTTCAATCGATCTCATAAAGTTGAAATTTCCCAACAGTAGCTAGTTATCATCAGGATTAATGTCGAGGTTGTAAAACCACTGCACGAACTCATCACGGGCTGGACCCCGACATGGACCGTATACAGAAACAAGCGTCCAAACTTCAGAAGTATGCTTGGAGCTGAATTCGATGATGATACCATAAGGTTTAGCCTCAATTAACTTTCCCTCAAAAAAAAGATGAATTCCAAACGACAACCATACCAGCTGATGCACCCACCGAAGGCACATAAGAAAAATTATCAAAACGTCGTGGGCAGAATTTCCTAATGAATCTATGATCAATATGCATCCACTTCGTTTCATGGAGACAGATGACAAAACAGCCACTCTCATCAATCTTTTGCTTAACAAAAAGTTACCGCGCTTCGGAATTAAGACCACGTACGTTCCAACAAAGATCCTTCCAATCCTTAAACCCAGTGTGATTCATTACAAACCATAAGAAGATTTAGCAAAAGTAGATCATGCAATGACCTACAGAGCCCATCTAAGCATAGCAGAAATACAGAGTTCCCAACAGTAAAAAAATAAAGATAAATGACGTTTAAAACGACACGCCATGGGCCAGCAAGCTGCCATGTGCAATCAATCATCAGAACTCTTGGAACTGGTAGATGTTGTAGGATTAGCCACAAGCTTATCCGCAGTGATCTTTCCTGGATCGATGCGCAAACGAGCCCCAATATGCTGTAATTCAGCGAATTACAGGACCACCTACAATGGAAATAATTCATCAAATACTTCGGTTGGTTAAGGAAACAAATTTACGACAAGCGGAATTATTCGAGGGATAACATGAAGCTAGAACCATGAATCTTCGAGAGAACGGACAAGATTTAGAGGAAACTCTTCTTCGGTCTTCAAATGTTGAGAATGACAATGAGATACACCACCAAAATTGTTGAGATACCCCGGATGGATGAAAAGAGGGAAGATTGAACCGAACATGAAAGAATTGAAAGCGATGTTGGAGCAGGCATATGACTGATGGAATCCATATTTATGTCAAACTTGAAAAGATTAAATAATCACTCCTAAAAATTGGAAGAGCCAGGTAAGATCCTGGGAAAAGACCTGTGGGTTATTAGCCCACTGAAGAAAAACCACCGTTGGGAAGGATTGCAAAGGAGATGATCCACCGGAACGATTGAATGACTCCAATGAGGTGACAACCATGAATTGATTGGAAGACAGACGAATCTCCTGAGATGTCTTCAGAACTCTAGAACAATTAAATGGCGAGAGGAAAACGAGGAAGGGGAAACATCTGAGCCAACGGAAAAGAATATGAACAACACCGAATAATTGAATCCACGAGAGAAGAAAAGAGATGAAGAATGCCATACTAGACGAGAATTCACCAGTTGAAATAATTGAGGAAATAAAACAAGGCTTCGCACGAGTAGGATGGATACTCGATTCCGGACTCTGGCTCCAAGAAGAAAAAAAGGGTGGGCGGGTGGGAACAAGAAAGACCACTCTAGACGAACTAACTTGCAAAAGAACTGAGTTGTTTCCACGTCCGGAGTTGAGAAAAAGCTGAGGATTGAACTTGCAAAGGCGAAGAGGATCGAAACGTCTTGCAGAGAAGTGTGCCAGATGAAAAGAGCTGACATCGCAATGAACGAAAACTAACCGCGTGATCCAAAAACAATTGAGGGGGAAGAGGAGGAATTCGAAACACCTACGTCAAGATTCCTTACCAGAGGGATGAAAGGGCTGGGGAGTAAAAAGAATTCCTACTCTTCGATATAACTAGACTCAAAGATAGTTTTCTTCTAGACTCGACCACGACCAAACTACAATCAAGCAAGGGGGCTCCTATGGTCGGTCGATGCTTTGATACCAACTTGTCACGCCCAAGATGCGATTCTAGCATGATCACGTGCTGAACTCGTGATCACGGCAACTACATTTTGGGCGCTTAGCAAGATGGATATCATTACATCGTACCATTACATAAATAGATGGAGATACATACAAGTCACAACTCCACATGAGTTCAACGTCATCATACACAAGTCATTCGACTACAGATGGAAGCACATGAAAAGCCCAACGTCATCCATCCTGCTATTCCAGGCTGCCGACCAGGAACCTATCCCAAGACTGACAAAGAAGAAGAAGAAGAACTCCAACACATGTAAACATCGCTCTCCCGTCAAGTCATCGGAAACCTACACCTGCAACTGTTGTTGTAGTATCTATGAGCCACAAGGACTCAGCAATCCCATAACCATGGGTATCAAGACTAGAAAAGCTCAATGGGTATGGATAGGTTAAGTGGTGAGGTTGCAGCAGCGGTTAAGCATTGTATGGTGGCTAGCTTACGAGTACAATAATAATATGGGCATTTACGCAGACGGTCGCAACCTAGTAATGATCAATAAGTGATCCTGAACTACCTACGAGTCCAACATAACCCCACCGCGTTCTCTTCTCAAATTGAAAAGGAACGGTCACGGTTACTCACACAGTTGATGTATTTTATTCCGGATACTCTGTCAAGTTTTCTACAACCGGAAATTAACAAATTCCAATCAGCCACAAAACACGGGAATGGATTTTGAAAGATCATAACCTTGTAGGGGTGTCCGAACTTATCCCATCACAAGCTCTCATGATCGGCAGAGGTAAAACCTCTTATATTAGGGAAGTCCCGATCAGAGTCGAAATCCCGGTGCACAAGACATTTCCACAATGGTAAAACAAGTCCAGGGAGACCTCTCGACATGACCACACTCTGATAGTAGCTGCGCGTAACTTGTCTCAGGCCACGACGAGTGAGCTATGCTTACAACGACCAAACACCGCAAGTTGCCAAGGGGCAGCGCCGCAAGATGCACTAGGTTGGGCCAACACTCATGTCGAGCACTCGCCTGGGAGTTGAATTAAGAATCCACGGGTAGCGCTCACTCCCTATGCAAGTTTTAGTTATTATTAGACAAATGGTAAAACCAAGGTTGGGCCTTGCTGGAGGAGTTTTATTCAAAGAGAACTGTCAAGGGGGGGGGGCATAAACCCCAACCGTGTTAGGAACGCAAACTCAAGGAACATAACACCGGTTTATCGGTTCTTAAGGCGCCATGAGTGGAACGAAACACCGAGGAAAAGGCCAAGCCTTCCACCCATTGCCAAGTATATAGGTGCAATAATTTAAGTAAGGTATTGTTATTTTCCAAAAACCAACATCCGACATGGAGCAATCTTCATGTTCACCTGCAACTATCAACGCTTTAAGAGGGGAAGAGCAAGCGGTGTCACAGCCATTCAACGGTTTGTTGAGATGGTGTCAAAGGTTAGAGGTTTCATGGCAACAATGAGAGGTTGACAAACAAATAGAAAGGTAGCGCGACTTATAGCTATAGCATCGAGACAACTAGCATAGCAATGATAGTAATGAGATCCAAGGTGATGGTCATCTTGCCTAAAATCCTCCAAGGAAGAAGAACGAGTCCATGAAGAAGATGAAGCCACGTAGATGAACAAGCGTATTTGAACGTATCCTCACGATCGCAGCGAAACAGGAACTAACGAGAAGAAGCAAACAACATGGTAAACACAAAACACATAACAAGACAAGATGCTCAACCAATTATGATGCATGACAAGGCCACATGAAGCTACTCATGGCAAGAGATGATGCAAACAAGAACACACAACAAGGCAAGTTTAAATGAGGTCGGAAACAACATAAAAGAATTCCAGTAAGTCCTCATATGCAAATTTCGAAATTGGTCCAGATCTGAAGACACCTTATGTTAGAGTTGTTAGACAACAAGTTAACATGCACCATGATGATCTATACGAAATTCTAGTCAAGTTAGATATAAGGTTCATTTAATTCGGAGCTACGGCCAAGAAGATATGAGCAAAACAAGTTGAACATGGCATTGATGCAAGATTCGTTCAAACATCATGCAAACACTCTCAAAACATGGATGCAACATGACATGATGCATCTACATGCAAAACCAAGCAAGTTTCATATAGAGCACACTCAAAACGGAGCAACGGATCAACACATATACCCAATACAAGATATAACAACAATCTGTGGAAAACAACAACTAGGCACTTTGATATCATCAAATCAACATGCTACAGGAACATTTCATGGCATCAAAGGGCATGGAAAGCATGTACATGTCAAGCATTACAAAACATGATCACTGAGCTACTACCAAATACCACTGGAACATGCTCAAAACATCATGGCAAGATTGCAAATGATAACAGTTTCACAGACTTGGTGACATAAACTGAACATGGGAGGAACAACGACAAGTAGGCATGTCTGCAAGCTTGTGCAACTCATCTCAAAGCATATCATTGCATGTGAATATAACCAACAACAATAAGACATATTTATCCAGCTACTCATGTCAAGAACATGGTCATAGGATGCATAGAACAATAGCTATTCACATGGCAAAAATGAACTTACTGTTAACAGGATGACATAAACATTATTTAACAATTTGAGAGCATGATAATGACAAGCTACAGCAGGCCATAGTTGCAAACAATGGCATGGATGGATAGAGTATAACATGGAAAACAAAACATGGTTACTGTACATCTCCAGATGATGCATGGATTTGACTGTAGCATCAAGCAAACATGGCATCATGATATAACAATTTTAGAGTTAGCAATTTTCAACAAGTCTCAGAAATCAACAAATAACGAGTAGGTCACTTTGCAAGCTTGTTCCACTCATCAAAAGGCATATCATGACAAACCAATCACACTATTGCGAAGATGACATGATTGTGCTCCTAAAACATGTTGACATGATGCTCAAACAAAAATCACACAAAAAGATATGAAAAAGACAAATCATCAAGTTTTAGCAGTTTCAGCACTTTAACAGTAACATGCACTTTTGCAACATAGATTTACATGTCAAGATGCAACCTAACATGAATGCAAATTATACCATCACGTAGAGGATTCAAAAACGAACATTTTGATATATCATATGCTGCATTTGGACACACATGCACAAAGTTACAGTATGTTTAAGATGCACACATTGTGCTGATTTCAGAAAAGACTTGGCCGTTTTTAGACAAACAGATTGAGCACAAAATTACTATACTACAACCAGTGCGAGATGTAGGTGAGGGCTCACCATGGGCTTCGGCCCAAGACGGAAGAGGCAGGGCATGCCGTGAGGGAGATGGGCCGGCATCGACTGGGCCTTGGGGTGCGCTGGGCCTCGGGGGGCTTCGACCCACACAGGGTCGTCGTCCTCGCGAACAGGGACGAGGGAGAGGGCACTAGAGGAGGAGAGGGGCGCCGGCGCGATGCTCTCCGGCGGCCAGAACGGCAAGGAGGCGAGGGGATCGGCCGGATCCAGAGCCGGGAGGCGAGCCCCGGCTGGATACACGCAACGGCGGCGGCGCTGTGGCGGTAGTGGGTACCCGCGGGAGGGAGAGAGGGAGAGAGTGAGAGAGAGATAGATAGATAGAGAGAGAGAGAGAGAGAGAGAGAGAGAGAGAGAGAGAGAGGGTGAGGGCGAGAGAAAGAAGAAGATGGGTAGGTGAAGGAGGAGCAGGGCGGCGGGGTCCCGCCTGTGTTGTCGCCAGCGGCGAGGCGCTGGTCACCGGCGAGGTGGCACAGCGGGAGGCGGCGGGAAGAGCGGGGAGCGGTGGCGCTCGGGTTCCACCGATCCTGATTGGGCATGGGGACGAGGCGGCGGCCTCGGGCGCTGCGGGGAGGCTCAGTCGGGCCTGGGTGGCTCGGGGTTGGCCGGCAGCTGGGCTCAGTGGGCCGTGGCTATGGAGGACGGCTTGGGGACACGTGGCCACGCGGGATTGGCTGAGGGGGCCGCGCGGACCTGTCCGGCCGCAGGCGGACATGTCCGGCGACGCGAGGAGGAAGATGGCTAGGGTTTTGCCTGAAATTTCGGGGGAGGGGGTGTTTGTATAGACATAGGGAGCTAGGAGAGGGATATTGATGTGCTGTTTTTGCCTAGACGATCGTGATCCAATGGTGAAGAGCATGAGGGGGTTTATATGGGCTAGTGGGCTGTTGAGGAGAGGTGCTGGGCTGAAAGAGAAAGGGCTTCCGGTGGTTAACATGGTTAACCGTTGGTGCATCAAACAACCTCCAAATGCAACGAAATTTGACAAGCGGTCTACCTACACTATAATAAGACCGTACGCCAAATTTCACCCCATTCCCAGAATATTTTCCGGCCACTTAGAAAATATGGTTTCAGAGGGGCCGCGGGCGCGTGCGAGTGTGTCTGAGCTCAGAATGGACAAAGGATATGACGGGGGATCAGGTAACTATGAATGGATGCATGTTTTGAAAAGCATGCAGATGAAATGCACATGATTACATGGCACAATGCAACACGCAAGCAAATGACATGGCAACAGCAGCGAATAACTGGAAGACACCTCGCGCATCGGTCTCCGGGCGTCACAATAGTACTCATGTCGTCTGTTACATACAGTCTCTTCGCCATTATATGCACCTTTATGACTTAAGTTTTTGGCAAGCTGGGTTGCCTAGCTCCTATGTTTATACCCTACGTTCCCGATTGTTCGGCTAGGGTGTAAAGGGAGCACCTCTGCGATTGCTACAATCGAGTAATCCGGACCTATACCTCAGACAGGTGAAGCTGAAAGCTAGCGTTCTTAAGGGAATCATTGGTCGGCGGACAAACAACAAATTTCTTTTTGGCACATAATTTCTCAATCTCATAGGATAGGCTTCCTGCAATACTATTTCTTAGGATCAATGCCTAGGCACGCATACATACGCGTGCTGAACAAGGGAAATGAACCCTTAATGGAACTATTCTCTCTGGAAGATGTTTCTTACATTAAATACATTGTCTTTTCAAGCAATGATGACCGGTTTGACTGGTTTATGAAGATACTAAGTGTTTACCACATGTATAGTATTCGGAAACACTCCAGCCCTTGGGTTTGGGAGGTTGGAGTGGAAGAACTGCTATGACAATCTTTTAACAAGTTCGGTCAGAGATAAGTTTGATGATAAAGTACATTGTTACACGGAATCAAACACCTACTCTTCATCTATACCACCTACAAGACTGTATAATTTACAGTCCCGTTGTGAATATTTGGCGGCTGTCCTTACTTCATCATATACCAAGGAAACGGGAATTTCTTGTTCGTCTGGTCCCCGAGGTCCAACCCGGGCCATATGATTCGGATCAAGTCCGGTGTAGCGTGTCTTCACCATTGCCCAGGCTTCTCATGCACCTTCTCAACATACTATTGTCTTCCATAGTTCAAAGCGGCGCTGAGATCCTTTGAATAAATTCACCAGTTCCGCCGTACTTTCTGCAGGAGAATTGGATGGCCACAAGGCTTTGGCCATATTCTTCATGGCTTTCCGAGCTCGCTCGTGTACCTTGGAGACCTCTTGCAGCAGGTCACCTTGAAATCCAGACACTTTTCCCTCAAGCCTCCCAGATAACAAACCTACAGGAATAGTATAGTAATGCTCTGAATCAAGGGACTATAGAAAAGCTAGGTTACATGTCATACCAAATATGCCGCCTTTAATCTTCCTTTTCTCCTTCAAGGCATCCGACAGTTGGGCTCGTATGTCCTTGAGCTCTTCAACTTGCTTGATATTTACATCCTGCAGTTGGTTCTTCTCCTCTATGGTCCGTGTTAAAACATGTTGACCAGCGGCTGCTTGCCCTTCGGCGTGTCTTTTGTCCGCTAGAGGAGCCCTTAGCTACTCCTCCAATTGATCTGTCGATCCTGCCGCTGTAATTAAAACAATGTATACTAGATAAATACCCCGCGCGTTGCTGCGGGACATTTAGTAGGCTTCCAAGTGATTAACATAGTCATGAGAAAGTTGTTTCTTAAGCATAAAAAGGGAGCAATGGTCTCTTTTTGGTTGTTCTCAAGGAATTAGCATGCGGTTAAGGACGCACTAAACTTGTCAGTGGTTTTGTAATTTGTGTTTGGAAGATTAGTCATAGAGCATTGAGCATTAATATGTATACACATGAATATTAAATAAGATTTCATAATGTTTTGTGTCTGTCGAAGGAAAATGTATACTGAGGGGTGATTTAATTTTGCAAGCTGGAAATTGACATGCCACAGGAGTAAGTTTTCATTTGGTAAATAGTTGTAGAAGTGCAAGTAGCAAGCAAAATGAAATTAGTTTCCACCAATGGGCAGCATCACAGATGATATTTTTGGACTACAGCTAAAAGTAATTCACAACCATCATCGACTGCGATCTATAGAGATTTTTATGATGAATCAAACAGAGTTTTAAATCAAAAAATTAGCACCAAAATTAGGCAAGATAAATTAAAAAATATCTACGAAGGGACCAGCAAATTCATAGTACATGCTTTTGTTAAATCGAGTTCGGCTGTTACTACTAATTATCAATGCTGTGATAGCACCTGCAACAGGAGCATGTACTCGACATCCAGCAACCCAGACAGCAAAGCAGCCATGCAGTGCTGCCACGCTGCTGTATGCTCCTGTCTCCGGGCATGAACTGGCACAGCTGGTTGTTGTAGAATTGCACCCACCGTCGAGCAATCCCGCACCGAGCATGGCCATTAGAGAGGTGTTCGGGAACATGCACTGCGGCACGGCGGTGAGAAACTGAGCACGTGCATCTTGCCTCCCATGGCCCGCATCTACCTTGTAGAACGACGTCTGGTTCCTCGCGAGGTCCTCGTAGTACCTGGACGGGGCTTCCATGTCAAAGTTCATACACTCCAGCACCTCGCTGCCGAGCAGGTGGTCACGGGCACGACGGTTTCGGTGCGGCCGTGCGTCCAACCAAGCCTTGTTTCACCAAACGTTCTCACGACCTCACCTCTCGAGGGCCACCACAGCTGATCCTCGCCGCGTCCCTGCCGTCCACGGGCGCACCTGGCGGGACTCGGAGGCTGAGCGGTGAGGACATGGGCGGTCGCTGCTCCGAGAGGTCGTGCCATCGCAGAGGGGAGCGCGCCACAGCAGATGACCGACTTGAGCGGCAGCACAGGCTTGTTGAGGAGCTCCGAGATGCGATCCTCCCACCCCTTGCGCGCCACCGCTCCTCCTTCTCTGTCCTCCTTACCCACTCAACAATTTCACATCGATTAAGATTTAAGGGAGGCTGATGCGATCGTGGTGGTACTGGCCAATATTTATAGATGCTGAAGAAGATAAAATGATCGATCTGTCTCTTTGAATACCCACAATCGATCATATCTCTTCGGATGCCTATGTCAGTTCCAGTCATGTAGGAAGACCGAGAGTCACAGGCAATAAATCGATGACAAAAGCGAAACAGCTGCGAACGTGAAAACCGTGTGGGTGCAACAGAAGCCACGTTGGGTCGCGAGTAAAGGCGTGGGAATGAAGCGGAAAAATGTGGTGACATGGCAACGCTGAGGTGGACAATCTACATGTTTCAGAGAATGCCTTGTAATACATATGACGTGGACACTCCGCATGTAGAGAGAATTGGGACCAACTTTTTAAGAATGTAAGATTTAGAAATCATTGTCGGCGCAGGATCGTATTTTCCGGACAATATTGTTCTTACCATCACATCTCTTCTTGGATTTCTTCGAATCTTCCAATTCGGTGGTGACAACAGTTAGATTGGTCCAACATTCTTCAAGCTCCTTGGATAACGCCTTATTCTTTTCCTTGAGTACCTGAGGATATAACGATCCTTAAATTAGTTCGGCCAACTCCTTCAAGTGTCACAGGCTACTGGCATATGGTTATTGAATCTACACAAAAGTTCTTACCCGCACATCCTTTGAAAGCACGTGAGTGGCTCCCGCAAGACCATCCCGAGCAGCTCGGATATATGCATTCACAGAGCTGAGGGCGTTGAACGCGTCTTCAGTAAAAGGGGGATCGCACATGGACTCTTTTCGCCGCTAATGATTCATCGCGCTCTCCACTTCGGAATTGGTAGGAGATACATTATTCGAATCCGCTTGGAGAGGACAATCCAGCGTTACACCTGTATCGACCCGATCCTTGAGGATGGGTCTGGTGCTGGATTGGTCGTCGTCCTCACGAACAGGGACGAGGGCAAGGGCACTAGAGGATGAGAGGGGCGCTGGCGCATTGCTCTCCAGCGGCCAGAACAGCAAGGAGGCGACGGGATCGGCTGGATCCAGAGCAGGGAAGTGAGCCCTGGCCGGATCCAAGCAACGATAGCGGCACCGTGGCGATGGTGAGTACCCGCGGGAGAGAGAGAGAGAGGGTGAGGGAGAGAGGAAGAAGAAGATGGGTAGGTGAAGGAGGAGTAGGGCGGCGGGGTCCCGCCTGTGTTGTCGCCGGCGGCGAGGCGCTGGTCACCGGCGAGGTGGCAAAGCGGGAGGCGGCAGGAAGAGCGGGGAGCGGCGGCGCTCGGGTTCCCCCGAACCTGATTGAGCATGAGGACGTGGCGGCGGCCTCGGGCGCAGCGGGGAGGCTCAGCCGGGCCCGGGTGGCTCGCGGTGGGCCGGCAGCTGGGCTCAGCGGGCCATGGTGGTGGAGGATGGCTTGGGGCCGCGTGGCCGCGCGGGGTTGAATGAAAGGGCCGCGCGGACCTGTCCAGCCGCAGGCGGACGTGCCCGGCGGCGCGAGGAGGAAGATGGCTAGGGTTTTGCCTGAAATATCGGGGGAGGGTCTGTTTATATAGACATAGGGAGCTAGGAGAGGGCTATTGATGTGCGGTTTTTGCCTAGGCGATCGTGATCCAATGGTGAAGAGCATGACGGGGTTTATATGGGCTAGTGGGCTGCTGAGGAGAGGTGTCGGGCTGAAAGAGAAAGGGCTTCCGGCGGTCAACATGGTTAACCGTTGGGGCATCAAACGACCTCCAAATGCAACGAAATTTGACAAGCGGTCTACCTACACTATAATAAGACGGTACGCCAAATTTCACCCCATACCGAGAATATTTTCCTACCACTTACAAAATAAGTTTTCAGAGGTGCCGCGGGCGCGTGCGAGTGTGTCTGAACTCAGAACGGACAAAGGAGAGGACGGGGAATCAGGTAACTACGAATGGATGCATGTTTTGAAAAGCATGCAGATGAAATGCACATGATTACATGGCACAATGCAACACGCAAGCAAATGACATGGCAACAACAGCGAATAACTTGAAGACACCTCGCACATCGGTCTCCGGGTGTCACAATAGTACTCATGTCGTCTGTTACATACAGTCTCTTCGCCATTATATGCACCTTTATGACTTAAGTTTTTGCCAAGCTGGGTTGCCTAGCTCCTATGTTTATACCCTACGTTCCCGATTGTTCGGCTAGGGTGTAAAGGGAGCACCTCTACGATTGCTACAACCGAGTAATCCGGAGCTGTACCTCAGACGGGTGAAGCCGAAAGCTAGAGTTCTTAAGGGAATCATTGGTCGGCGGACAAACAACAAATTTCTTTTTGGCACATAATTTCTCAATCTCATAGGAGAGGCTTCCTGTAATACTATTTTTTAGGATCAAAGCCTAGGCACGCATACATACGCATGCTGGCCCAGGGAAAGGAACCCTTAATGGAACTATTCTCTCTCGAAGATGTTTCTTACATTAAATACATTGTCTGTTCAAGCAATGATGACCGGTCTGACTGTTTTTCGAACATACTAAGTGTTTACCACATGTATAGTATTCGGAAACACTCTAGCCCTTGGGTTTGGGAGGTTGGACCGGAAGGTCTACTATGACAATCTTTTAACAAGTTCGGTCGGAGATAAGTTTGATGATAAAGTACATTGTTACATGGAATCAAACGCCTACTCTTCATCTATACCATCTACAAGACTGTCTAATTTACAGTCCTGTTGTGAATATTAGCCGGCTGTCCTTACTTCATCATATACCAAGCAAACGGGAATTTCTTGTCCATTGCCCAGGCTTCTCATGCACCTTCTCGACATGCTGTTGTCTTCCATAGTTCAAAGCGGCACTGAGCTCCTTTGAATAAATTCACCAGTTCTGCCGTACTTTCTGGAGGAGAATTGGATGGCCACAAGGCTTTGGCCATGTTCTTCATGGCTTTCCAAGTTCGCTCGTGTACCTTGGAGAGCTCTTGCAGCAGGTCACCTTGAAATCCAGACACTTCTCCCTCAGGCCGCCCAGATAACAAACCTACAAGAACAGTATTGTAAAGCTCTGAATCAAGGGAATATACAAAAGCTAGGTTACATGTCATACCAAATATGCCGCCTTTTATCTTCCTATTCTCCTTCAAGGCATCCGACAGTTGGGCTCGTATGTCCTTGAGCTCTTCGGCTTGCTTGATATTTACATACTACAGTTGGTTCTTCTCCTCTATGCTCCGTGTTAATACATGTTGACCAGCGGCTGCTTACCCTTCGGCGTGTCTTTTGTCCGCTAGAGCAGCCCATAGCTGCTCCTCCAATTGATATGTCGATCCTGCCGCTGTAATGTGACGCCCGAAGACCGACGTCCCAGAAGATTCCAGAAGATTCCAGATGTTCCGGGTCTTCCCGTGTGTTTCTTTTGTGCTTGTGTTATTTATTTTGCATTGCATCATGTCAGCATGCCATCATGTCATATTTCTTTTGCATCTCAACCAAATAAATTGTGTGGACCTTCGGTCCAATTAAATCGAGGGAAGTGTGACTTCTCTTTATAACATATCCTCCCAATATTTAGGGAGCTATATTAAAAATATTCCAATTGTTTGGGATCACCGTAACACACTTGCAATATTCCCCATGCCTTTTAATTCAAGTTTCACCGTCAAAAACCTTCCCTATATTTCTTTTCTCGTTTATCGAGGTTCTTCCAAAAACTCTCCAACAATTTTATTTAATTCCTTACATTTTTGTGAGTCCAGGGAATTTTACTCTATGCCCTAAGCCTATTCCTAACTCCTCCTTTCTTTTCTTTTCCTTTGTGGTTTTCTGTTTTTTTTGGTAAATAGCATAGGAGAAGAGCAGCCAGGCCCAGCCGCTCCATCAGGCCAACCAGCCTCCTCCAGCCTCTTGGGCCTCCTCCTCCCTCCCTGGCCCATCTCCTCCCGCAGCCTCCCTCTCCTCCTGGCCCACGGCCCGGTTTCCCCTTCTAACCCTAGCTCCAGGGTCCAGCAACCGATCTCCTCGCTCCTCCCTCGACCCCCCCAGCCGCCGCACCTCTCCCCGAGCGCCCCGTCGACCCCGAGCAGCTCCCTGCCGCGCCCCTCCTCTTCTCCGTCGCGCCCGCCTCGCGTCGGCCAGCGCCGTCGCTCCGGCCACCTCCGGCCCGGATCAGGAGGGATCCGACCATGGTCCTCCCCGAGCGCCTCCTTGCGCCACCACCGAGGGGCCCAACTCCGATGGCCCTGACGCCCCACCTCTGCTGCCTCCATTCCCGTCCTCAAGCCGGCAGCCAGCAGCCGCCGTTTTCCCCTCCGTCTCCAGGCCGCATCGCCACCAGCGCCAAGGCGTCGCCCCGAGCAACCTCCGCAGCCTTTTCCGTTTTTTTGTTGCTGTTGTTGTTTATCTCAAGTACCCAGGAGCGCCAAGACCCACTAGGACCGGACCCGGGCAGCTACATGGCCATTTTCATGAACGACTACTATGTCAAGTTCCCTCCGTCAAGTTCGGCTACTCAGAGACGCCACAAGTCTGTCACCAAGACGACCTCAAGTTCAACTACATGCAACAGCAAGTACCACTACACGCGGTCATGCCAAGACCACGACCCCGACAAGTACCACGACGACCGAACGGCTACGTGATGGGCCTCTAACCCCTCGTTGGTTACCCCAAGTGGAAGCTGAAAGATGCAGTGTTGTGGAAGTTTTTTCCCTTAGCAAAGATGCCAAGGATCGAATCCCCAAAGACTCCTAGGTTCAACAAGTAGGTGTCAACTACTAACGGCGCGGATTAGCAGTCAACGTGGACCTGCACACAGATACAAATAACTTTGCTCCCAACGAGTACAGAGAGGCTGTCAATCCCTCCGGCTTGTAGTTCACAAAGGATTAAACGCAAATGATAGTAGTGATAGATAATGTTTGCAATAGTAAATAAAAGCGAAAAGTAAATAGCGGATGTGATAAATGATGGTAATATGGACCGGAGTCTCTTGATGTTCACTAGTGATGTCTCTCTCCCAAAAGACGATAAAACATCTATGTGAGGTAAACGAATTACAGCTGGGCAATTGACAGGACCACGAACGCAAACCAATGCTGACTACATTGCAAGAAAGGTTGAGGTTCAAAGCATGGGCGGTACGCCAAAGTAAGTAGACCGAAATCCATCAATATCTACTACTAGTCATCCACCTTGAGATATCTATCCAGAACATCTCGCTGGTATTAAGTTGCGAGTCCCACCCATAGTGTAAACTCAAAGCAACAGACAACTGCATTAAAAGAACTTTGCGTAAAGTAAACAATCCTTGCACCCGCGGGCACAAGCACCGTTGTTTTCCCCCTTGTGGCAACAACACATCCCCTAGACTCATGTTTCTGTCACTCAAGCTAGTCATCGAGGGGCATGAACCCACAATCGAGCATAACGTTCCCTCTTGGAGTCACTACGTATTACTTGGCCAAAGCAATAAATAACAACGGAGAACATGCAAGAATTACTTATGAACATAAATATAAAAGAGGTAGATCAAATATATTACTCAAGATCAATCTGAACATAATCTCATAATCCATCGGATCCCAGCAAACTCATCATAGCAACAACATAAGGATTACATATGTGCCTCGATCATGTAGGGCAGCTCACGAGGACTAATTAGTGAAGCACAAGAACGGGAGGAGAACATCACATAGCTACTGGTCATGGACTCATGGTCCAAGGGATACTACTCACAACTCATCCGGGAGGCGTCCATGGTGGTGGAGAAGCTCCCGATGGTGATCCTCCCCTCCGGCAGGGTGCCGGGAAGAGTTCTCCAGGTGCTCCCGATCTTGGAAGCGGCGGCGGCGGTGGAACAGAGACGAGATCGCGAAAAAGAGTTCCCGTCCCGAGGGTTTCAAAGGACGCTCTAAATATATGCCGAAGGGGGGCACCAGACGGGGCTCGGGGGGCCCAGGTGCCCCCCGGCGCGGCCCGGGGGGAGGGGGGGGCGCCAGGGCGCCTGGATCCCTGGTGCCCCCCCCGGCTGTCCTTCGGGCACAAGGTAGGTTCTGGAACGCTGATTTTTTATATGATTTTTCTGGATTTTTCCTAGCAGTTCTCGTAACGTGAAAACCGGAAATACAAAAATAGCCGAAAACAGAAACTGGCACCGGGGTGCACTGGATTAGTAGGTTAGTCCAAATATGATCAAAAGTGTATGGAAGTGTATGAATATCATAGCAATATCACCCAAAAGTGGCATGGAGCAAGCAGAAATTATAGATACGTTTTGGACGTATCAACATCCCCAAGCTTAATTCCTGCTCGTCCTCGAGTAGGTAAATGAAAACAAGAATAATTTCTGTGGTGACATGCTATTCACCATATAGGACTTATTCATAGTCATATGACAAAAGCTTATTGAGACAATGATTCTATAGTAATTAAGTTGCCTCATGAGAAAATCACAAATGACTGAAAGTTTTACAACATGACATTGAAGCATCAAATAGATTTGCAATGAACATGATGTGCAAATATGATAAAGTGATATCTAGCTTGCCCCCTTTAGTGAAGCAAAACATAAATGCAGGGGCACCTTCAAGGTTTAAGTGATGACTAGATACAATGATTTCAAAATAAACGATATCATAATCATGCAAAAGACAATGCTACTTTGGGACAATGCACATTACACTCAGAATGACAATCATGCTCTCAGTAGTTGGTGCTTTTAAAAGAAGGTGGAGACTCAACATAAAAGTAAAAGAATGGTTATGTGCTAGAGCTTTTTATTTTGAAAACATAGAAGCAATTTTGTCAACGGTAGTAGTACTTCATATGTGTCATTCATAAGACATCCTATAAGTTGCAAGCCTCATGCATCGAATACCAATAGTGCTCGCACCTTGTCCTAATTAGCTCGGATTTCCATGGGTTATCATTGCATTACATATGTTTCAACCAAGTGTCACAAAGGGGTACCTCTATGCCACCTGTACAAAGGTCCAAGGAGATAAATCGCATTTGATTTCTCGTTTTTGATAGATCTCAACTTGAGGACATCCATACCGGGACAACATAGAAAATAGATGATGGACTCCTCTTTAATGCATAAGCATATTCTCATAAGAGATTGAGGATTAATGTCCAAGCTAAAACTTCCACCATGATACATGGCTTTGGTTGGCGGCCCAATGTTCTTCTCTAACAATATGCATATTCATTCAACCCATGGCAAATCACCCTTACTTCAGACAAGACGAACATGCATAGCAACTCACATGATATTCAACAAGAGTGTGACAGTTGATGGCGTCCCCAGAAACATGGTTACCGCTCAGCAAGCAACTTATAAGAAATAAGATACATAGGCAACATATTCTTTACCACAATAGTTTTTAAGCTACTTTCCCATGAGCTATGTATTGCAAGGTTAGTCTGCTTAGTACAGGTAGAGGTTTGCAAAAGACTGGGAGCGACCAACTAAGAGAGCAATGACGGTCATAATCATGCAGAGCGACAAAGCAATATTGAATCAGGCATGGTAGTTATATCGCTACTCAGAAATAAAAGATCATCAAGGCTTGACAGACTTTCTTTACAGTCTTAAATATGCATGAGCATATGCCAAGTCAATCAAAATAAATTCTCGAAGGAAGATATTACTAAACCATACCACATCATCGGCAAACAAATCAAGTTGGTATTCCAATAACACATTGGGAATCCCCCAGCTATTTGAGACTAACCATAAGAAAACCTGAACTACTAAGCGCCATTATGCACGTAGCATATTTATCATAGACATATTAACCAATGCAACGGAAGCAAACTCTCTTAATAAGGTGAGCATGATAATTAAAGAGAGTTCAAGCAACCAACTAAACAAAAGCTCTTTGAAAAAATAAGCATGAATACTAAGAGCAGAGCATGATAGTAGCTATTAAAAGACAAAGAACACACACAACAAAGATAGACATGAAAATTCTATGTTATGTTCTAGGTAGAAGTGGAGCGTGTTTCTCTCCCACATAAAGAACGCTGAGTTCCGACTCGTTATGAAAAACTAAAAAGAAAACTAAAAGCAAGACGCTCCAAGCATAGCACTTAACACATGAAGTGATAAAAATATGGCGAAACGAAAGACGAACTGATAATGTTGATGGAGAAGGGGATGCACGGGGGCATCCCCAAGCTTAGACGCTTGAGTCTCCTTGAATATTACTTGGGGGTGCACGGGGGCATCCCCAAGCTTGTGCGCTTGACACTCCTGAATCTTTTTATCATTTTCCCTCGCACACTTGAAAACTCCCTTCATACATAACTCATCATAATCTGATTAGCGAGGTTAGTACCCTTAATAAAATAATTATACCTTGCTGGAAATAAAGATATTCTTGAAGTTCTACTGTTTCTCAAGATTGCCAAAAGGTTTTTGCAAAGAAAAAGCAAGCTCTTGGTTTGCAAAATGAAGGAAAGGCAAAAGAGGACAGAATCTGTGAAAAACAGAACAACAGGTAGTAATTGATTTGTTCGGGGCACTTATGCAACTCAAATCAAAAAACTCAGAACAGACGCGCGAAATACAATTATATAGAGAACATTGTCGAAAAGATTCATACCAAAAAGATGATCTGGTGATTTTATACGATTTTTTCTATCCAAGGACAGAATCTGTTTCCTGGACAGCACCTCACAACTTTTGAACTTTCTAGCAATCAGAGGCTATACTTGGCACAAATATGAAAAGCAAAGATACAATGATGATGCTACTGTAGTAAACAACATCAAGACACAACAAAAGCAAAATATAAAAATTTATTCATGTTGGCTGCCTCCCAAAAGCGCTTTCTTTTATGCCTTTAAGCTAGGCATGAGACTTTAATGATGCTCTCGTAGGAATAAGAGTTGAAGAACAAAAGAGAGCATCAAGAAGCAAATACCAAACACATTTAAGCCTAACATGCTTCCTATGCATAGGAATATTGCAATAGAATAATTCATTGAAGCATAAAGCAATAAGCATAGGAAGGCAAAACAAGTGTAGCTTCAAAACCTTCAACATAAAGAGAGGGAACTTGATATTATTAAGATATTTAGAACCACGTCTCCCTCTCTCATTATAAATTTCAATGGCATCATGGATGAACTCAACAATATAAGCATCACATAAAGCATTGTTACCATGATCCACACGCAAAAAGGTACTCTTACTCTCCACATAAGCATCATGAAGAGGATAAAACTTATTATAAAAGAGAGACATAAGCTCTTGCCAATCAAGCAAGTGCGAGTTATCGAGAAGCTTATACCAATCTGAAGCCTTATCTATAAGTGATACAGCGAACAATTTCCTCATGACAAACTCCCTTGATACACCTGCAAGCTTAAATAATGGACATAGTTGTGACAGATATATCAAGTGTTCACCGAGATGTCTGTCTCCTGCATAACGATTAGCCAAGATATAATTGATAATACCAGCTGGTATTTTATAGGGCACAATTTCAGTAGGGGGAGGAGCAACCACCACAGGTGTGGGGCGTCTTCCCGCAAGCAACGAACCAATAGCAAGGTTGTCCATAAGCATAACTGGTGAAAAGACATAAAGAAAACTGAAAGGTAAACTAACAAGACTAAAAGCAAAGGTAAAAGGTAGCGTGCAACTCCCCTATCCTGAAGAGTGGAGTCCCCGGCAACGGCGCCAGAAAATAATCCTTGATGGGCCTCTAACCCCTCGTTGGTTACCCCAAGTGGAAGGTGAAAGATGCAGTGTTGTGGAAGTTTTTTCCCTTAGCAAAGATGCCACGGATCGAATCCCGAGAGACTCCTAGGTTCAACAAGTAGGTGTCAACTGCTAACGGCGCGGATTAGCAGTCAACGTGGACCTGCACACAGATACAAATAACTTTGCTCCCAACGAGTACAGAGAGGTTGTCAATCCCTCCGGCCTTGTAGTTCACAAAGGATTAAACGCAAATGATAGTAGTGATAGATAATGTTTGCAATAGTAAATAAAAGCGAAAAGTAAATAGCGGATGTGATCAATGATGGTAATATGGACCGGAGTCTCATGATGTTCACTAGTGATGTCTCTCTTCCAAAAGACGATAAAACAGCTATGTGAGGTAAACGAATTACAGCTGGGCAATTGACAGGACCGCGAACGCAAACCAATGCTGACTACATTGCAAGAAAGGTTGAGGTTCAAAGCATGGGCGGTACGCCAAAGTAAGTAGACCGAAATCCATCAATATCTACTACTAATCATCCACCTTGAGATATCTATCCGGAACATCTCGCTGGTATTAAGTTGCGAGTCCCACCCATAGTGTAAACTCAAAGCAACAGACAACTGCATTAAAAGAACTTTGCGTAAAGTAAACAATCCTTGCACCCGCGGGCACAAGCACCGTTGTTTACCCCCTTGTGGCAACAGCACATCCCCTAGACTCATGTTTCTGTCACTCAAGCTAGTCATCGAGGGGCATGAACCCACAATCGAGCATAACGTTCCCTCTTGGAGTCACTACGTATTACTTGGCCAAAGCAATAAATAACAACGGAGAACATGCAAGAATTACTTATGAACATAAATATAAAAGAGGTAGATCAAATATATTACTCAAGATCAATCTGAACATAATCTCATAATCCATCGGATCCCAGCAAACTCATCATAGCAACAGCATAAGGATTACATATGTGCCTCGATCATGTAGAGCAGCTCACGAGGACTAATTAGTGAAGCACAAGAACAGGAGGAGAACATCACATAGCTACTGGTCATGGACTCATGGTCCAACGGAGACTACTCACAACTCATCCGGGAGGCGTCCATGGTGGTGGAGAAGCTCCCGATGGTGATCCTCCCCTCCAGCAGGGTGCCGGGAAGAGTTCTCCCGGTGCTCCCGATCTTGGAAGCGGCGGCGGCGGCGGAACAGAGATGAGATCGCGAAAAAGAGTTCCCGTCCCGAGGGTTTCGAAGGACGCTCTAAATATATGCCAAAGGGGGGCACCAGACGGGGCTCGGGGGGCCCAGGTGCCCCCCCGGCGCGGCCCAGGGGGGGGGCACCAGGGCGCCTGGAGCCCTGGTGGCCCCCCCGGCTGTCCTTCGGGCGCAAGGTAGGTTATGGAACGCTGATTTTGTATATGATTTTTCTGGATTTTTCCTGGCAGTTCTCGTAACGTGAAAACCTGAAATACAAAAACAGCCGAAAACAGAAACTGGCACCGGGGTGCACTGGATTAGTAGGTTAGTCCAAATATGATCAAAAGTGTATGGAAGTGTATGAATATCATAGCAATATCACCCAAAAGTGGCATGGAGCAAGCATAAATTATAGATACGTTTTGGACGTATCACTATGAAACGTGAACGACTACCGTCGCCGAAGACCCTCAAGTACAACTACGGAACATGTACAACTACCACCGTCGTGATCTCGTCAAGAATCGTGTACCACTACCGTCGCCAAGTCCCGAGACCGACAAGTTCCACGATGACCCCGAGTACCACTACACATGGCGATGCGACAAGTACCCCTACCGATGACCGAGAACGCCAAGTTCCACTACCGTCGCCGTGTACCACGACTCGCGAGAACGTCTACTTCCACTACTTCCTCTACGACCACGTGCACGTCTACTTCCACTACGTCCCTCGACGATCTCGAACCACCCCGTGAACGGTTGTTCCGAAGGTATAACCCGAGACGTGACCCGTGGATGCGTGCATGTGTTGTATGAAATGTTTTACCTTGTGTGCACGTGTCCGTATCATCTTTAGTCGTGCTCCTCGGTTGCCTCGTCGCCGACTCGTGGGAACCCGGTGACGGGATCACCCCACCTTTCTTCTTTCTTGACACGCTCTCTGTCATCTTTTGCACCGGTCTCTCAACGAGTTACCGGAACCGATATGTTGCATGGCATCATTTTCGGATCGTTGCCGTGAAACCCATTCCTTCCACCACGGTGACAATACTCCTTATCATTTTCTTATCTCTTCATGTTAACCTTTAATTAATAAATTGCATAAAACATGATCATGTCATCCGCATCATGTTAACAACATTAATATGTTTAAAATGTTGTTTGCTTTAAGAATTGCTAAACATGCTCATGGGGATTTTCTGGAATTGTCGTTGTTATTTTCCGGCCTCATTTAAATTGCCTAGATAGGTAGTTTACTTTTGATTCACCTCTTGCCATGTTAAAATATTTAACCTTGTCTTGTAAATAAACGAGAGCCAATTAAAATAATTAAATGTGGTGTTTCGTCAATATGCAACTCGTTGCATATTGAGCTCCACTTAACTTCTAGTACTTGTTCGAGCACTTTGCCATGCCATGCATAATTAAACCGGACATGCATCATACTTGGATGTGCATCGTATGCCATGCTTATGATTGAGTGTTTACCGTGTTGTTTGCTTCTTTCCGGTTGCTTCTCTTGTTAGCTTCGGTTTCGTTCCGGAGTTGTGAGGATTCACTCGACTATGTTGCTCCGTCTACTTCATGGACCCGTTCTTCTCCCTTGCGGAATCCCAGGCAAGATGATCATACCCTTGGATACCTTTACTACCATTGCCATGCTTAGTGTCTCGATGCTATCGTTACATGTCGCGCTACCCATCTTTTATGTCAGCCTCTCCTTGTTCCCATGAAACCTCTAGCCTTTGACACCTTCCTAGCAAAACCACTGTTTGGCTATGTTACCCGCTTGCTCAGCCCCTCTTATAGCGTTGTTAGTTGCAGGTGAAGATGAAGATTTGTTCCAGGAGGGAACTTGTTGTTGGATATATCACAATATCTATAATTATTATTTACACACCTATATATTGGGCATGGGTGGAAGGCTTGGCCTTTTGCTCGGTGTTTTGTTCCACTCATGCCACCTTAGGCGCCGATAAACCGGCATTATGTTCCTTGATTTTGCGTTCCTTACACGATGGGTGGATGGGGACCCCTTGACAGTTCGACTTTGAATAAAACTCCTCCAGCAAGGCCCAACATTGGTTTTAATTTGCTCATAATAACAACTTAACTAAATAATTAAGTTTGCATAGGGGGTCGCACCCTTGGGTTCTTAATTCTACATAGCAGGGGGCCCAGTGCCGATGGTGTTGGTCCCAAACGGGGGTTATGCGGGGCCACCACGGGGAAACTCGAGGTTTGGCTCATGTAGGATCGCCCATCCGGACGTGGCCTGAGACGAGATACGCGCGGCTACTATCAGGGTGTCGACACGCCGGGAGGTCTTGCTGCACTTGTTTTACCATTGTCGAAATGTCTTGTGCACCGGGATGCCGAGCCTGATCGATTTTCCCTAAGATAAGGAGTGATTATATTATAATTATCACTTCAGCTAATCGTGAGAGCTTGTGATGGGCTAAGTTGGGACACCCCTGCAGGGTTATGATCTTTCGAAAGACGTTCCCGTGGTTATGTGGCAGATTGGAATTTGTTAATGTCCGGTTGTAGAAAACTTGACAGAGGATCCAAAGTAAAACACACAACTGTGTGAGTAACCGTGACTGTCTCTTTTCACTTTGAGAAGAGAACACGGTGGGGTTATATTTGACTCGTATGTAGTTCAGGATTTTTAGCGATCACTACCAGTTGCGACCGTTTGTGTAGATGCTCATCTTATTCTTGTACTCGTAAGCTAGCCACCATATTATGCTTAGCCGCTGCTGCAACCTCACCACTTTACCTCTTCCTACCCATAAGCTTTGCTAGTATTGATACCCATGGTTATGGGATTGCTGAGTCCTCGTGGCTCACAGATACTACAACACCATATGCAGGTTCAGCCGAGAATGATGCAGGAGCTGGTTCATGTTCTACACTGGGAGCTCGATGAAGAGAGTGGCCGTATGCTTGTGACGTTTTTCGACGATCAGTAGTGTTTTCTACTAGGGGCGATTCAGACCTGTGGCTTTATGTTGTTTTGGTATCTTTCTTTTGGATCTTCACTCGTAGTCGGGTTGTGATGTTTTGAATGATGTTTTTGCTTATGTACTGTATTGTGTGAAGTGGCAAGTGTAAGCCAACTATCTCCTTTTGCAATTTAATCCCTCTTTTACATGAGTCGTGTAAAGATACCAAACTTGAGATCATTCCAGAATGGGCTTATACCTTTAAGTCGTGCCTCGACACGTAGGAGGTATAGTCCCATCCTGGGCATTACAAGTTGGTATCAGAGCTTTCTCCGACCTAGAAGCCCCACTGATTGATCGAATCATTGACGGTTGAGTCTAGGCACACACTGAAAAATATTTTGAGTCCTATATATATATCGAAGAGTAGGATTTCTTTTGCTCCTCATCTCTTTTCACTCTGGTGAGGACTCCTGACATTTACTCTTGTCTCTTCTACTCTCAAAAATTCACCAAATTTTTTCTTAGGATCACGCGAGTATTGTTTGGATTGTTCCGATGTCTTTGTGATGAGAACATTGTTATCGATGCCTCCTGTCATTAGGGGTTGTGGCAGTGTCCCGGGGAGTTGAGCTCCGTGGTGTTGTCATCACAAATATATCGCATCAGTACTAGAATACTTAAGACGGCCGACATCGAAAACTCTCTTATGCGGTTAGTGGCAAGATAACCCCGACATCACCCAGTACTGGGGAGGTAGTTCGGGAGTATTGCCATAGCTTGTATAGTAGATGCGTTTCGAAGGTCCAAGGTAAACGGTTTCCGGAGATAACTGGTTATGTGTTGAAGGATGGATACAGCTGGATGTAGGATTAGAGTTGAGTGCGCGATGCTTCCCCTGTATCCCCAACACCTGATTGCATAACTGGAAACTTTCGGAAATTAATAGGTGGGTTCATCTAGTAGTTCTAGGCATTCTTCCAACGAATGCATGATATGGAGTTTGGGGTTCTACATTGAGTGAAGTGGTTTTATGGGCTTGTTCCGATCGGGAGTTGCATCTTAAAGGGTCTTTGGCTATGCTGATCCGGGGATTGCAAAACCCTTTTGTAACACGTTCCATGAGCTTTCAGCACGAATATGTCGAACGAAGCTTCTATCTTGTATTTGTTCTATCTGCTCCTTGTTCCTTTTATTTACCTTTTCTTCTTCCAAGTGGCTTCTCGACAATTTGATGCACCTGCGGAATTCATTCGTTCAATTCTCTGTTCGAATGATATTGTGAAGATTCTGTTGCAACATATCTATCCGTTGTTTTTGTTTTGATTCTGGTATTCGAGTTGCTTCGATGTCAAATGTTGATTCCATACCTTTCCTAAGCGGTGTTCTCATATTTATATGAGAGTGCTAATTCTTCTTGACCATCGAGATTTTCATGTTAATCCTTTTCAACCAGTGTGCCTTCTCTTCAAGTAATTCCGTACGGACGCCGTTGAGAAACCTGACGACTTGTCTGTTTCATTCATCCCAAGTTGTCTTTGTTTTCCCCACCCTCCCACCCTTCTTCTTCTTGGAGCCAAGAAATTCTCAAATGAAATATCCATTTTATTAATGTGATGTTTCCTCATTTTTTTTCCATCAATGTTCTTATCTGGTGATTTATCGTGAAGATGCTCAAGAGCTTCAACTTCATCATTCTTTTGTTCTCAAATTCTGCAGGTGGATGTAATTCAAGATTTCGATGTTGATCTTATCCTTTTCCTCTTTTCACAATGCTTTCTTATTCCGGTGCACCAATTAATCATTCTCCTCTTGCTATTCATATCCGGAGTGCTGAATATTCATAATTCCATTCTTAATCCGTTCAAGCTATTATTTTGAGGATTATCATCTTATTCAAGCCATTTAATTCAACCGGTGCAATATCACTTAAGCAATCTTTTCCAATGGTGATTTCTTTGAGTGTGCCCTAACCCACAGGTCTTTTTCCAGGATCTTACCTGACTCTTCTATTTTTTTCTGGAGTTATACTCAAATTCTTTTCAAAGTGTGACGTAAGAATGATTTCCATCAGTCACATGCCTTCTCCAAGCTTGTTTCCAATTATTTCCATCTTTAGCTCCACCTTCCTCTTGTCATTCGTCCGGAGTATCTCGAAATTCTTATGGCATTTCTCGTCTTCACTCTCAACATTTGAAGATCGGAGAAGAGTTTCTCTTAATCTTGGCCCGTTCTCTTGAAGATTCGTGGTTCTAGCTTCATGCCATCCTCATTATTGTTTTGATTGTGAGGTATTATTTTCATACCCATCCAAAGCATTTCATGAATTCTTTTCCATTGTGATCCTCCGAAGGCCATCCATTCAGAATATTTCTTCGTTCTCAGTTTTCAACTTCGTCCTCCAACTATTCTTAATTGATGCCTCTTCGTTCGTCTCCAATTTTTACGGTGGTGCTAGGTGGCTTCTCACCCCTCGTTGGTTACCCCAAGTGGAAGGTTTGAGATGCAGTGTAGCAGAAGTTTTCCCTTGGTATTACCAAGGATCGATTTCCCAGAGACTCCCAGTTTCAACAAGAAGGTGTCAACTGCTAACGGCGCCGGATATTAGCAATCAACGTGGACCTGCACACAGATACAAATAACTTTGCTCCCAACGAGTACAGAGAGGTTGTCAATCCCTCCAGCCTTGTAGTTTACAAAGGATCAAACGCAAGCAATAATAGTGATAGGTATAATTGCAATAGTAAGTAAATAGCGGATGTGATCAATGATGGTGATATGGACCGGAGTCTCATGATGTTCACTACTGATGTCTCTCTCCCAAAAGACGATAAAACAGCTATGTGAGGTAAACGAATTACAGCTGGGCAATTGATAGGACCATGTGTGCAAACCAATGCTGACTACATTGCAAGAAAGGTTGAGGTTCAAAGCATGGGCGATACGCCAAAGTAAGTAGACCGAAATCCATCAATATCTACTACTAATCATCCACCTTGAGATATCTATCCAGAACATCTCGCTGGTATTAAGTTGCGAGTCCCACCCATAGTGTAAACTCAATGCAACAGACAACTGCATTAAAAGAACTTTGCGTAAAGTAAACAATCCTTGCACCCGCGGGCACAAGCACCGTTGTTTTCCCCCTTGTGGCAACAACACATCCCCTAGACTCATGTTTCTGTCACTCAAGCTAGTCATCGAGGGGCATGAACCCACAATCAAGCATAACGTTCCCTCTTGGAGTCACTACCTACTACTTGGCCAAAGCAATAAATAACAACGGAGAACATGCAAGAATTACTTATGAACATAAATATAAAAAAGGTAGATCAAATATATTACTCAAACACAATCTGAACATAATCTCATAATCCATCGGATCCCAGCAAACTCATCATAGCAACAGCATAAGGATTACATATGTGCCTCGATCATGTAGGGCAGCTCACGAGGACTAATTAGTGAAGCACAAGAACGGGAGGAGAACATCACATAGCTACTGGTCATGGACTCATGGTCCAAGGGAGACTACTCACAACTCATCCGGGAGGCGTCCATGGTGGTGGAGAAGCTCCCGGTGGTGATCCTCCCCTCCGGCAGGGTGCCGGGAAGAGTTCTCCTAGTGCTCCCGATCTTGGAAGTGGCGGTGGCAGCGGAACAGAGATGGGATCGCGAAAAGAGTTCCTGTTTCGAGGGTTTCGGGAGACGCTTTAAATATATGCCAAAGGGGGGCATTGGAGGAGCCTCGGGGGGCCCAGGCGCCCCCCCGACGCGGCCCAGGGGGGGAGCGCCGCCAGGGCGCCTGGCGCCCTGGTGCCCCCCGGCTGTCCTTCGGGCGCACGGTAGGTTCTGGAACACTGATTTTTTATATAATTTTTCTGGATTTTTCCTGGCAGTTCTCGTAACGTGAAAACCTGAAATACAAAAACAGCCGAAAACAGAAACTGGCACTGGGGTGCACTGAGTTAATAGGTTAGTCCAAATATGATCAAAAGTGTATGGAAGTGTATAAATATCATAGAAATATCACCCAAAAGAGGCATGGAGCAAGCAGAAATTATAGATACGTTTTGTACGTATCAGCATCCCCAAGCTTAATTCCTGCTCGTCCTCGAGTAGGTAAATGATAACAAGAATAATTTCTGTGGTGACATGCTATTAACCATATAGGACTTTTTCATAGTCATATGACAAAAGCTTACTGAGACAATGAAACTGTAGTAATTAAGTTGCCTCATGAGAAAATCACAAAGAACTGAAAGTTTTACAATATGATACTGAAATATCAAATAGATTTGCAATGAACATGATGTGCAAATATGATAAAGTGATATCTAGCTTGCCCCCTTTAGTGAAGCAAAACATAAATGCAGGGGCACCTCCAAGGTTTAAGTGATGACTAGATACAATGATTTCAAAATAAACGATATCACAATCATGCAAAAGACAATGCTACTTTGGGACAATGCACATTACACTTAGAATGACAATCATGCTCTCAGTAGTTGGTGCTTTTAAAAGAAGGTGGAGACTCAACATAAAAGTAAAAGAATGGCCCTTCGCAGAGGGAAGCAGGGATTACTCATGTGCTAGAGCTTTTTATTTTGAAAACATAGAAACAATTTTGTCAACGATAGTAGTACTTCATATGTGCTATGCATAAGACATCCTATAAGTTGCAAGCCTCATGCATCGAATACCAATAGTGCTCGCACCTTGTCTTAATTAGCTCGAATTTCCATGGATTGTCATTGCATTACATATGTTTCAACCAAGTGTCACAAAGGGGTACCTCTATGTCACCTGTACAAAGGTCCAAGGAGATAGATCGCATTTGATTTCTCGTTTTTGATAGATCTCAACTTGAGGACATCCATACCGGGACAACATAGAAAATAGATAATGGACTCCTCTTAAATGATTAAGCATATTCTCATAAGAGATTGAGGATTAATGTCCAAGCTAAAACTTCCACCATGATACATGGCTTTGGTTGGCGGCCCAATGTTCTTCTCTAACAATATGCATACTCAAACCATTCAACTCATGGCAAATCACCCTTAGTTTAGACAAGACGAGCATGCATAGCAACTCACATGATATTCAACAAAAGTGTAACAGTTGATGGCGTCCCCAGAAACATGGTTACCGCTCAGCAAGCAACTTATAAGAAAATAAGATACATAAGCAACATATTCTTTACCACAATAATTTTTAAGCTACTTTCCCATGAGCTATATATTGCAACTGAAGGTTTTAAAGATAGCACATGTAAATTTACTTGGAGTGGCGGTGAAATACCACATATAGGTAGGTATGGTGGACTCATATGGCATAACTGGTTTAAAAGGATGTGGATGCACAAGCAGTCAGTCCGCTTAGTACAGGTGGAGGTTAGCAAAAGACTGGGAGCGACCAACTAAGAGAGCAATGACGGTCATAATCATGCAGAGCGATAAAGCAACATTGAATCAGGCATGAAAGTTATATCGCTACTCAGAAACAAAAGATCATCAAGGCTTGACAGACTTTCTTTACAGTCTTAAATATGCGTGAGCATACGCCAAGTCAATCAAAATAAATTCTTGAGGGAAGATATTACTAAACCATACCACATCATTGGCAAACAAATCATGTTGGTACTCCAATAACACATTGGGAACCCTCCAGCTATTTGAGACTAACCATAAGAAAACCTGAACTACTAAGCGCCATTATGCACGTAGCATCTTTATCATAGACATATTAACCAATGAAATGGAAGCAAACTCTCTTAATAAGATAAGCATGATAATTAAAGAGAGTTCAAGCAACCAACTAAACAAAAGCTTTTTAAAAAGATAAGCATGAATACTAAGAGCAGAGCATGATAGTAGCTATTTAAAAGACAAAGAACACACACAGCAAAGAGAGTCATGAAAATTCTATGTTATGTTGTAGGTAGAAGTGGAGCTTGTTTCTCTCCCACATAAAGAACGCTGAGTTCCGACTCGTTATGAAAAACTAAAAAGGGAACTAAAAGCAAGACGCTCCAAGCATAGCACATAACACATGAAGTGATTAAAATATAGTGGAACGAAAGACAAACTGATAATGTTGATGGAGAAGGGGATGCACGGGGGCATCCCCAAGCTTAGACGCTTGAGTCTCCTTGAATATTTCTTGGGGGTGCACGGGGGCATCCCCAAGCTTGAGCGCTTGACACTCCTGAATCTTTTTATCATCTTCCCTCGCACACTTGAAAACTCCCTTCATACATAACTCATCATAATCTGATTAGCGAGGTTAGTATCCGTAATAAAATAATTATAACTTGCTGGAAATAAAGATATTCTTGAAGGTCTACTGTTTCTCAAGATTTCCAAAAGGTTTTTGCAATGAAAAAGAAAGCTCTTGGTTTGCAAAATGAAGGAAAAGCAAAACAGGACAGAATCTGAGAAAAACAGAACAACAGGTAGTAATTGATTTGTTCGGGGCACTTCTGCAACTCAATTCAAAAAACTCAGAACAGACGCACGAAAGACAATTATATAGAGAACGCTGTCGAAACAATTCAGACCAAAAAGATGACCTGGTGATTTTATATGAATTTTTCTATCCAAGGACAGAATCTGTTTCTTGGACAGCACCTCACAACTTTTGAACTTTCTAGCAATCAGAGGCTATACTTGGCACAAATATGAAAAGCAAAGATACAATGATGATGCTACAGTAGTAAACAACATCAAGACACAACAAAAGCAAAATAAATTTATTCATTGGGCTGCCTCCCAAAAGCGCTTTCTTTTATGCCTTTAAGCTAGGCATAATGCAAAGAGGAATCAATAACCATCATAATAATCGGAGCTATAAATTGCTTCAAATGGTTCCTCAACAAGTTCACTCTTGTTCCTTCTAGGAAAGGGGTACACACCTTTTGCTTTCCCGCGTAAGCGGATTTGTCCCTTACCTATATCGATGAAGCCTTTAACTGCTCGGAGGAATTCCCTTCCAAGCACTATATTTCCTTGGTTTGGCTCCATGATGAAGAAATCAATCATTGCAATCCCTTTAAGGAATTTAACTGGTACATCTTTTATTCCTCCCTGGATTTCAGAAATATCTCCATTAGTGTGTTCATGATGAGATGATAATCTATCCATGTTAAATTTTAAAGAATCATGAACAATTTTTGGCATAGTAGAAACCATAGATCCAATATCACAATAAGCAAGGAAGTCTTGATTAGAGATACCAATCCTAACAAGAGGCTCCCAATCATTATCTATTTCCAAAATATCTCTCTTATTGGGTTTGGGTTTCTCTACTTTCATTAAGTCTAGAGCATCCATTCTCTTTTCAATAGTCACAAGTCTATCTATGATAGTATCAAAATTATGATCATAAACAAAGTAACTAGATAGACCATGTATAATTTCAAGAGCTCTAGCTTCATCACATTCTAGGAAATCTCCCTCGGCTATAATGTCAAGAGAGTGTTTACACCATTTAAAAAGACCATGGTAAAAATTTCTAAGCACAATTTTTATAGGTATCCAAGGCATAATTCTCCTATGTGCATCAGAAATTCTGTCCCATGCCTTCTTCATATTTTCCCCATCCCTTTGATGGAAATCTAGAACTTCTGATTCCCTCAAAGCACCAAATACTGACATGTTTGGCTAAACAGAAAGGACTACTAACAGAAAGGTAAATTTTTTTTTTGTGATTTTTGATAAAAGATACTAAGGCAAAACTGAAAAGTAAACTAACAAGACTAAAAGCAAAGGTAAAAGATAGCGTGCAACTCCCCTATCCTGAAGAGTGGAGTCCCCGGCAACAGCGCCAGAAATTGCTTTGCTAGGTGGCTTCTCACCCCTCGTTGGTTACCCCAAGTGGAAGGTTTGAGATGCAGTGTAACAGAAGTTTTCCCTTGGTATTACCAAGGATCGATTTCCCAGAGACTCCCAGTTTCAACAAGAAGGTGTCAACTGCTAACGGCGCCGAATATTAGCAATCAACGTGGACCTGCACACAGATACAAATAACTTTGCTCCCAACGAGTACAGAGAGGTTGTCAATCCCTCCGGCCTTGTAGTTTACAAAGGATCAAACGCAAGTGATAATAGTGATAGGTATAATTGCAATAGTAAGTAAATAGCGGAAAAGTAAATAGCGGATGTGATCAATGATGGTGATATGGACCGGAGTCTCATGATGTACACTAGTGATGTCTCTCTCCCAAAAGACGATAAAACAGCTATTTGAGGTAAACGAATTACAGCTGGGAAATTGACAGGACCATGTGCGCAAACCAATGCTGACTACATTGCAAGAAAGGTTGAGGTTCAAAGCATGGGCGGTATGCCAAATTAAGTAGACCGAAATCCATCAATATCTACTACTAATCATCCACCTTGAGATATCTATCCAGAACATCTCGCTGGTATTAAGTTGCGAGTCCCACCCATAGTGTAAACTCAATGCAACAGACAACTGCATTAAAAGAACTTTGCGTAAAGTAATCAATCCGTGCACCCGCGGGCACAAGCACCGTTGTTTTCCCCCTTGTGGCAACAGCACATCCCCTAGACTCATGTTTCTATCACTCAAGCTAGTCATCGAGGGGCATGAACCCACAATCAAGCATAACGTTCCCTCTTGGAGTCACTACCTACTACTTGGCCAAAGCAATAAATAACAACGGAGAACATGCAAGAATTACTTACGAACATAAATATAAAAGAGGTAGATCAAATATATTACTCAAACACAATCTGAACATAATCTCATAATCCATCGGATCCCAGCAAACTCATCATAGCACCAGCATAAGGATTACATATGTGCCTCGATCATGTAGGGCAGCTCACGAGGACTAATTAGTGAAGCACAAGAACGGGAGGAGAACATCACATAGCTACTGGTCATGGACTCATGGTCCAAGGGAGACTACTCACAACTCATCCGGGAGGCGTCCATGGTGGTGGAGAAGCTCCCGGTGGTGATCCTCCCCTCCGGCAGGGTGCCGGGAAGAGTTCTCCTGGTGCTCTCGATCTTGGAAGCGGCGGCGGCGGCGGAACAGAGATGGGATCGCGAAAAGAGTTCCTGTTTCGAGGGTTTCGGGAGACGCTTTAAATATATGCCAAAGGCGGGCATCGGAGGAGCCTCGGGGGGCCCAGGCGCCCCCCCCCGGCGCGGCCCAGGGGGGGGGGCACCGCCAGGGCGCCTGGAGCCCTGGTGCCCCCCCGGCTGTCCTTCGGGCGCATGGTAGGTTCTGGAACGCTGATTTTTTATATAATTTTTTTGGATTTTTCCTGGCAGTTCTCGTAACGTGAAAACCTGAAATACAAAAACAGCCGAAAACAGAAACTGGCACTGGGGTGCACTGAGTTAATAGGTTAGTCCAAATATGATCAAAAGTGTATGGAAGTGTATAAATATCATAGCAATATCACCCAAAATAGGCATGGAGCAAGCAGAAATTATAGATATGTTTTGGACGTATCAGGTGGTTCTTTCAAGATTACCCTTTCGTTGTTATCGTTTTAATTCAGTTGTTCTTTTCACAATCCTACCGGTGGTTCGTTAAAGATTTACCCAAGCTTGTGCGAGATCTCTCTTAATTCTTTGCAACGAGAATAAGTAGTATGCCAAATCCTTTGGTTGTCATCAATTTAAATTGGTGAAGGAGATGCATGACATAATTCTTATTCTTATTCCTTCAAGGTGATTTAATTCTTTTGTCTGGAGCTTGTTCATCATATCATATCCTTGGTTCTAAGATTTTCATCTTGTTTCCCGGAGCTCCAAGTTATTTCAATTATACCATTTCAAAGCTCCATCTAATTCATCGCAGGCCTTGAATCTCATTCTTTTCATCTTTCACTTCTCATGCTTTCATTACCGGAGTTCTCATGGTGGTTCATTATGTTTTAATTCATCCTCGAAGTTTTCATCAAGATTCTTGTTGGAGCTCAAGCATTCTTCATCATGCTTTCCAAGTGCAATTCTTGCTCCCTTATCTTTTGAGGTGGTGTTATGCCATTTTTGACAATTTCCCTTCATGTTTCATGATTAACAAGTTGTCAAGAATGAGATATTTATAACCATCATTTTTCCTTGTTCAGGAGATCTTTTCAACCCTTTAATTATTCGTTGGAGTTATCTTGGGTTGTAATTCACCTAAAGCTTTCCCTAAGGATTGTTGCTATTATGGTGCTTATGATTGACCCAAGTTCTTCATTTATCATTCCGGTGAAATAAGTTTATCGTCTCCTTGTTGATCTCAATGCAATCTATCGTTTCCGCTAGTGGCCGGTTGTCACCTCACAATTTTGAGATGTTTTCCATAAGCCCACATCAAGCTTATTCGTTTCTTGTTGATTTTTCCATCAACACCATTCAACCCTTCTTTGTAAGGAGGATTTACTAATTCATTTGTGGGAGAAGTTGTCATTTTTCTTCTCCATTCATTTCTTTCGTGGATTTATATGCTATTCTTTCATTCCGGAGGCATTGTGATGTTGCTCGCTCCAAACCATCATATCGTTTTTATCGAGATCATGTTCTTTCCCTTGCTTGTCATTTAACCGGAGTATTATGTCCTCTTTTCAATTCTCTCATCTCATCAAGTTTTGCCTCTCTTTTCAACCGGAGTGCTGTCTGAATCCTTCTTACCCCTTGTGCCATTCTTTCAATTGTTTCGGAGGCAGTGTGCTGTTGATTTCATAAAGTATCATTCCATCTCCTCAAGTTCATGTTCAATTCCTTCCATATTCAGACGGAGTGCTGTCCAAATTATTTCGTTCTTATTCCTTCTCCGTCTTGTTTTAACCGGAGGGTTTTGAAATTCTTTCGTCATCCATGAGCTCTTGTTTCATGTCTTTCAACCTACAAGGTTCTCATAATGCTCCTTGTTACTCTTTTCTAACGGAGTTTTCATATTCGTTCATCTCCGTTGTATTCTTCTTTCATTTTGGTCAACCTCTCAGGTTCGTGGTTTCACTCGTCTGTCAAAGAAGCAACTTTGTTTTACCTCTTCCTCTTCCGTTTTTTACCCGGTGCTATCTCTAGGATCTCGGGTCGAGATCCTCTGTTAGTGTGGAAGAGTTGTGACGCCCGAAGACCGACGTCCCAGAAGATTCCAGAAGATTCCAGATGTTCTGGGTCCTCCTGTGTGTTTCTTTTCTGCTTGTGTTATTTATTTTGCATTGCATCATGTCATCATGCCATCATGTCATATTTCTTTTGCATCTCAACCAAATAAATTGTGTGGACCTTCGGTCCATTTAAATCGAGGGAAGTGTGACTTCTCTTTATAACATATCCTCCCAATATTTAGGGAGCTATATTAAAAATATTCCAATTGTTTGGGATCACCATAACACACTTGCAATATTCCCCATGCGTCTTAATTCAAGTTTCACCGTCAAAAACCTTCCCTATATTTCTTTTCTCGTTTATCGAGGTTCTTCCAAAAACCCTCCAACAATTTTATTTAATTCCTTACATTTTTGTGAGTCCAGGGAATTTTACCCTATGCCCTAAGCCTATTCCTAACTCCTCCTTTCTTTTCTTTTCCTTTGTGGTTTCCTGTTTTTTTTGGTAAATAGCATTGGAGAAGAGCAGTCAGGCCCAGCCGCTCCATCAGGCCAACCAGCCTCCTCCAGCCTCTTGGGCCTCCTCCTCCCTCCCTGGCCCATCTCCTCCCGCAGCCTCCCTCTCCTCCTGGCCCACGGCCTGGTTTCCCCTTCTAACCCTAGCTCCAGGGTCCAACGACCGATCTCCTCGCTCCTCCCTCGATCCCCCAGCCGCCGCACCTCTCCCCGAGCGCCCCGTTGACCCCGAGCAGCTCCCTGCCGCGCCCCTCCCCTTCTCCGTCGCGCCCGCCTCGCGCCGGCCAGCGCTGTCGCTCCGGCCACCTCCGGCCCGGATCAGGAGGGATCCGGCCATGGTCCTCCCCGAGCGCCTCCTTGCGCCACCACTGAGGGGCCCAACTCCGATGGCCCCGACGCCCCACCTCTGCTGCCTCCATTTCCGTCCTCAAGCCGGCAGCCAGCAGCCGCCGTTTTCCCCTTCGTCTCCAGGCCGCATCGCCACCGGCGCCAAGGCGTCGCCCCGAGCAACCTCCGCAGCCTTTTCCGTTTTTTTGTTGCTGTTGTTGTTTATCTCAAGTACCCAGGAGCGCCAAGACCCACTAGGTCTGGACCCGAGCAGCTACATGGCCATTTTCATGAACGGCTACTATGTCAAGTTCCCTCCGTCAAGTTCGGCTACTCGGAGACGCCGCAAGTGTGTCACCAAGACGACCTCAAGTTCAACTACATGCAACAGCAAGTACCACTACACGCGGTCATGCCAAGACCACGGCCCCGACAAGTACCACGACGACCGAACGACTACGAAACGTGAACGACTACCGTCGCCGAAGACCCTCAAGTACAACTACGGAACATGTACAACTACCGCCATCGTGATCTCGTTAGGAAACGTGTACCACTACCGTCGCCAAGTCCCGAGACCGACAAGTTCCACGACGACCCCGAGTACCACTACACATGGCGATGCGACGAGTAACCCTACCGATGACCGAGAACACCAAGTTCCACTACCGTCGCCGTGTACCATGACTCGCGAGAACGTCTACTTCCACTACTTCCTCTACGACCACGTGCACGTCTACTTCCACTACGTCCCTCGACGATCTCGAACCGCCCCGTGAACGGTTGTTCCGAAGGTATAACCCGAGACGTGACCCGTGGATGCTTGCATGTGTTGTATGAAATGTTTTCCCTTGTGTGCATGGGTCCATATCATCTTTAGTCGTGCTCCTCGGTTGCCTCGTCGCCGACTCGTGGGAACCCGGTGACGGGATCACCCCACCTTTCTTCTTGCTTGACACGCTCTCCGTCATCTTTTGCACCGGTCTCTCAATGAGTTACCGGAACCGATATGTTGCGTGGCATCATTTTCGGATCGTTGCCGTGAAACCCTTTCCTTCCACCACGGTGAAAATACTCCTTATCATCTTCTTATCTCTTCATGTTAACCTTTAATTAATAAATTGCATAAAACTTGATCATGTCATCCGCATCATGTTAACAACATTAATATGTTTAAAATGTTGTTTGCTTTAAGAATTGCTAAACATGCTCATGGGGATTTTCCGGAATTGTCGTTGTTATTTTCCGGCCTCATTTAAATTGCCTAGATAGGTAGTTTACTTTTGATTCACCTCTTGCCATGTTAAAATATTTAACCTTGTCTTGTAAATAAACGAGAGTCAATTAAATAATTAAATGTGGTGTTACTTCAATATGCAACTCGTTGCATATTGAGCTCCACTTAACTTGTAGTACTTGTTTGAGCACTTTGCCATGCCATGCATAATTAAACCGGACATGCATCATACTTGGATGTGCATCCTATGCCATGCTTATGATTGAGTGTTTACCATGTTGTTTGCTTCTTTCCGGTTGCTTCTCTTGTTAGCTTCGGTTTCGTTCCGGAGTTGTGAGGATTCGCTCGACTATGTTGCTCCGTCTACTTCATGGACCCGTTCTTCTCCCTTGCGGAATCCCAGGCAAGATGATCATACCCTTGGATACCTTTAGTACCATTGCCATGCTTAGTGTCTCGATGCTATCGTTACATGTCGCGCTACCCATCTTTTATGTCAGCCTCTCCTTGTTGCCATGAAACCTCTAACCTTTGACACCTTCCTAGCAAAACCACTGTTTGGCTATGTTACCCGCTTGCTCAGCCCCTCTTATAGCGTTGTTAGTTGCAGGTGAAGATGAAGATTTGTTCCAGGAGGGAACTTGTTGTTGGATATATCACAATATCTATAATTATTATTAACACACCTATATACTGGGCATGGGTGGAAGGCTTGGCCTTTTGCTCGGTGTTTTGTTCCACTCATGCCACCTTAGTCGCCGATAAACCGGCATTATGTTCCTTGATTTCGCGTTCCTTACACGATGGGTGGATGGGGACCCCTTGACAGTTCGACTTTGAATAAAAGTCCTCCAGCAAGGCCCAACATTGGTTTTAATTTGCTCATAATAACAACTTAACTAAATAATTAAATTTGCATAGGGGGTCGCACCCTCGGGTTCTTAATTCTACATAGCAGGGGGGCAAGTGCCGATGGTGTTGGTCCCAAACGGGGGTTATGCGGTGCCACCACGGGGAAACTCGAGGTTTGGCTCATGTAGGATCGCCCATCCGGACGTGGCCTGAGACGAGATACGCGCGGCTACTATCAGGGTGTCGACACGCCGGGAGGTCTTGCTGGACTTGTTTTACTATTATCGAAATGTCTTGTGCACCGGGATGCCGAGCCTGATCGGTTTTCCCTAAGATAAGGAGTGATGATATTATAATTATCGCTTCAGCTAATCGTGAGAGCTTGTGATGGGCTAAATTGGGACACCCCTGCAGGGTTATGATCTTTCGAAAGCCGTGCCTGCGGTTATGTGGCAGATTGGAATTTGTTAATGTCCAGTTGTAGAAAACTTGACAGAGGATCCAAAGTAAAACACACAACTGTGTGAGTAACCGTGACTGTCTCTTTTCACTTTGAGAAGAGAACACGGTGGGGTTATGTTTGACTCGTATGTAGTTCAGGATCTTTAGCGATCACTACCAGTTGCGACCGTTTGCGTAGATGCTCATCTTATTCTTGTACTTATAAGCTAGCCACCATATTATGCTTAGCCGCTGCTGCAACCTCACCACTTTACCTCTTCCTACCCATAAGCTTTGCTAGTCTTGATACCCATGGTTATGGGATTGCTGAGTCCTCGTGGCTCACAGATACTACAACACCAGATGCAGGTTCAGCCGAGAATGATGCAGGAGCTGGTTCAAGTTCTACACTGGGAGCTCGATGAAGAGAGTGGCCGTATGCTTGTGACATTTTTCGACGATCAGTAGTGGTTTCTACTAGGGGCGATTCGGACCTGTGGCTTTATGTTGTTTTGGTATCTTTCTTTTGGATCTTCACTCGTAGTCGGGTTGTGATGTTTTGAATGATGTTTTTGCTTATGTACTGTATTGTGTGAAGTGGCGAGTGTAAGCCAACTATCTCCTTTTGCAATTTAATCCCTCTTTTACATGAGTCGTGCAAAGATACCAAACTTGAGATCATTCCAGAATGGGCTTATACCTTTAAGTCGTGCCTCGACACGTAGGAGGTATAGTCCCATCCTGGGCATTACATGTAATTAAAACAATGTATATTTAGAAATCATTGTCGGCGCAGGATCGTATTTTATGTACAATATTGTTCTTACCATCACATCTCTTCTTGGATTTCTTCGAATCTTCCAATTTGATGGTGACAACAGTTAGATTGGTCCAACATTCTTCAAGCTCTTTGGATAACACTTTATTCTTTCCCTTGAGTACCCGAGGATATAACAATCCTTAAATCAGTTGGGCCAACTGCTTCAAGTCTCAGGGGCTGCTGGCATATGGTTATTGAATCTACACAAAAGTTCTTACCCGCATATCCTTTGAAAGCACGTGAGTGGCTCCCCGCATATCCTTTGAAAGCACGTGAGTGGCTCCACCAAGACCATCCTAAGCAGCTCTGATATATGCATTCACCGAGTAGAGGGTGTTGAACGTGTCTTCAGTAAAAGGGGGATCGTGCATGGCCTCTTTTCGCCGCTGATGATTCATCGCGCTCTCCACTTCGGAATTGGTAGGAGATACATTATCTGAATCCTCTTGGAGAGGACAATCCGGCGTTACTCAGGCATTGACCCGAGTCCTTGAGGATGGGTCTGGTGCCGGATTGGTTGGTGCGTGGCCAGCAGGATCCCCGGACACAGTCCAACGTATGCTCCTCGTGAAATTAGATAAAACGGAAAATATTACAATCCGGCCTTGCTACAAAGTGCATGTTAAAAATTATACCTCTTCGATAAAGGAGGGGGTTCGATGGTGTCCTCGGTTTCCATTCATTTCAAAGATTTGCCCTACGCTGGCATTGCCTTCCTGGAAGACACCCTTGATGCAGTATGGCGAGATGAGTGCCGCCCCTTTGGAGCATGAGACAGTGCGGTGGGTGAGGCACGAAGGGGAGGCTCTCTTTGAGTGGATGTATCCCGGGTACTTATGTGAGAGGAGGGCAGGAGGACAGGGTAATCCACTACAATGGCCACTTCTGTGGCATCATGGCTCGCCTGCTAGAAGACTCCATCTTTAAGCTCTATAAATATATACAGATCTTCTTCAAATCCGGGATCCATGTCTCGGACATGGTCCTTAGTGTGCGGAGCAGGGTATGGACCCCTTCGATCACCTTCCTCCACTCCTATTCGAAATATCCGGATTCAGTTCGGTTAGCATATCTCAGAAAAGAAATTGAGCAAGACTAACAATCAAGGAAAAACTCACCAAGTCAATAGGGTTGTACATGGAGAAACCTTCCCGACATTTCAGGCGAAGAAAGTCTTCCTTCTCCAAATTATAATGATCAGTTAGGATGGCGGCCAAGGTGGCAGGGTTATTCGAATCTTTGTGTAGACAACACGAGGCATCGTCCTGCCCATTATAATGCCACATCGGAAACCCCCTGGATTGAAGTGGCTGGACGCATCGCGTTATTGAGATCGCCATTACTTCGATTATTGTCAGCTCAGAGTTGGCAAGTACTCTGATCTTGCTTACTAAACTTTTAACCTCCACGCTATCTTCTTCCTTGGGGCTTCGGGGATGCTAGTTGAAGTGTTTCTTCAAAGGAGTGCTGGAGAATTTGGGAAGGCCACACCGTATTGGGTCCGAAAGAACAACGTCTTCAATATAAAACCATTCCGAGGGCGACACTTCAGAGTGCCGGACAGGTAACTTGTCCCTGCTATGCGCCACACTTCGGTGTTGCCCACCTTGAATATGGATCCCTTTTGGGAGCGAGGGATGAGTCAGGGGAATTTCCACCATAGCTCGAAATGAGCCTCACAGCCTAGAAACAGCTCGCAAAGAGCGACGAAGCCTGTGATATGCAGGATGGAGCCTGGCATAAGATCGTGCATTTGGCGACCGTAAAACTCCAAGAATCCTGTGAGCAAAGGATGGATAGGAAATCCTACGCCTCTCAAAAGGAAGGAGACGAAGTACAACCGCTCCTATTTAGTAGGATTGGGGAAGTTTTCCTCCAAGGCTTCGCCATCGATGGAAGTTAATCCAGCCCGAACGGGGACTAGAACCGCGGGAGGGAGATAATCTTGCGTCTGAAGTTTATTCAGATGAGCGTGGGAAACTGATCACCTTTCCCAATTTCCTGCTTGAGGGACGTGGGGGCGTGAGGAAGAGCTGGGAGCACTGGCCATGTTTGGGAAATTTTGTGTGGCGAGCTCTGTGTGCTTCAGCATGGTGTGGAATGGCATCTAAGATATAATCTCCTTAAATAGACGCCTTCCTTGCATTGTCAAGGGGTTATTTGTAAAAGTACTTGGACATTTTGCATTTGTTTGACACGTGGAAGCCGAGAAGACGACGGTAAGGGATCGACATGATATAATATTAAATATGCAGCCGAACTATCATCTGTTTTGAAGGAGAATTTACCTTGCAATACCGAAGAAATGAAGTCGGATACAACCTCATCATTGAAGGCAACTTCAGGGGCTACTGAGGGAGTCTTGCATTTGGGGGTCCACGAGTGTCTGATCCATCATTGCTGAGCCGGACTGATGGGCCATGAAGATGAAGATAAACAAGCATCCCCCGTGTCCAGCTAGGACTCCTATGTATGTAGGAAGGTAGGATAGATGTACGGGTGTGATGAATCCTTCCTTCCCAAGTAATTTTTGTAACCCTAGGCCTCCTTTGGCGGATATATAAACTGGAGGGTCTTGTCTGTAGAGGGTAGCAGAATCACAATTACATAGGCTAGACTTCTAGGGTTTCCCCATTACGATCTCGAGGTAGATCAACTCTTGTAAACCTATATTCATCAAGATCAATCAAGCAGGAAGTAAGATATTACCTCGATAGAGAGGGCCTAAACCTGGGTAAACATCGCGTCCCCAGTCCCTTGTTACTATCGATCCTTAGACGTACAACTTGGGCATCCCTACACGAGATCTGCCGGTTTTCACACCAACAACGCCCACGCCCCGCACCTCCCCGCAATCTCCACGAGAAGTTACTCCGCTCGGGGAGGGTAACAGTCCACCTCGGCAGCAATGGATCCGCGCACGCGCCGAGGCCCTGTAGGGCGGGCCCACGCCTGCGGCGATGTCCCGTCACGCGAGTGGGCTGGCAAGCCGGCCTAGCCTCCTGGTGACGCGTGGCGGGCGTCCCACGGGCGGCAACCACACCACCCAGCGAAGCACCAAGCGGAGCCCATCCCAATGGTTCGAATTCACCAGACGGCCGGCCTAACCCTGGCCGGCTCCTGGCAAACGGACAAACAAAGACTGAGAATCTCCTGGAGGGGAAACTGTTGAGACACCTCGGCGTCGAGCCGCGGCACCTCACCAACTTCGGGGACTACTGATGTTGTTATGTACCTCGGGTGGCCTCATCCGCACCCAAGAGTTTTTTAATACTTTGGAGCTAGCCTAGCCCTTAGGCCGGCTGGGCTAGACGGCTAGTACCTTGGCCGTGCTCCAGGAGGTGGCGTGTCTGTAGCAGGCGCCCTCAAAGAGGGCCGAGTCCCAACAGCCGGCCTCCTCCCCCTCGGGGTCAGCACCAGCTGACCGTGATCAAGGCCAGGCATGGCAATAGTGCCATTTGTACCTCCCGGGATAGGCGGAGGCATGGCCCCAGCGCACCTCGACCAGGCGGACATCCCCTGCCATGGTGCGACAATGTAGGCACGCGCACTGTGAAGCCGCCCTTTTCAGCAAGGACAGTGTTACAGCGAAAGGTGATGGCTTCTCGCCCCTCGTTGGTTACCCCAAGTGGAAGGTTTGAGATGTAGCGTAGCGGTAGTTTTCCCTTGGCAAAGATACCAAGGATCGAATCCCGAGAGACTCCGAGGGTCGACAAGAAGGTGTCAGTAGCGCCAGAGACTTTTGCTTGACAGGACCTGCACACAGATACAAATAACTTTGCTCCCAACGAGTACAGAGAGGTTGTCAAACCCTCCGGCCTTGTCGTTTACAAAGGATCAAACGCAAGAGATAATAGTGATAGGTATGACTGCAACTAGTAAATAAGAACAGGAAGTAAATAGCGGGTGTGATCAGTGATGGTAATATGGACCGGGGTCCCATGATGTTCACTAGTGATGTCTCTCTCCCAAAAGACGATAAAACAGCTAAGCGAGGTAAACAAATTACAGCTGGGCAATTGACAGGATTATGTGCGCAAACCAATGCTAACTATGCTGCAAAGAAAGGTAGAGGCTCAAAAGCATGGGCGGTACGCCAAGTCAAGTAGACCGAAATCCATCTGCATCTACTACTAATCATCCACCTTGAGATATCTATCCAGAACATCTCGCTGGTATTAAGTTGCGAGTCCCATCCATAATGTAAACTCAAAGCAACAGACAACTGCATTAAAAGAACTTTGCGTAAAGTAAACAATCCTTGCACCCGCAAGTACAAGCACCGTTGTTTTCCCCCTTGTGGCAACAACACATCCCCTAGACTCATGTTTCTGTCACTCAAGCTAGTCATCGAGGGGCATGAACCCACAATCAAGCATAACGTTCCCTCTTGGAGTTACTACCTACTACTCGGCCAAAGCAATAAATAGCAACGGAGAACATGCAAGAATTACTCAAGAACATAAATATAAAAGAGGTGAATCAAATATATTACTCACACACAATCTGAACATAATCACATAATCTCATAATCCATCGGATCCCAGCAAACTCAGCATAGCAACAGCATAAAGATTACATATGTGCCTCGATCATGTAGGGCAGCTCACGAGGTGTAAACGGTGAAGAACAAAGAGGGGAGGAGAACATCACATAGCTACTGGTCATGGACCCATGGTCCAAGGGGGACTACTCACAACTCATCCGGGAAGCGTCCATGGTGGTGGAGAAGCTCCCGGTGGTGGTTCTCCCCTCCAGCAGGGTGCCGGGAAGAGTTCTCCTGGTGCTCCCGATCTTGGAAGCGCGGCGGCGGCGGAACGCAGATGAGATCGAGAAAAAGGGTTCCGTCCTCGAGCGTTTCGGGACGCGGTGTAAATATATGCCAAAGGGGGTCACCAGAGGAGGTAAGGGGGGCCCAGGCGCCCCCCGGCACGGCCAGGAGGGGGGCCGCGTGGGCAGGCCGCGTGGGCTGCCCCTGGCTCCCCTCTGGCCCCACTTCTGGCGTGTGGAAGCTTCCGGAACGCTGATTTTTTATATATTTTTCCCGGAATTTTTCTGGCAATTTAAGTAATGGGAAAACCTGAAATAGAAAAACAGCAGAAAATAGAAATTGGCACTGGGGTGCACTGAGTTAATAGGTTAGTCCAAATATGATCAAAAGTGTATGGAAGTGCATAAATATCATAGCAACATCACACAAAAGAGGCATGGAGCAAGCAGAAATTATAGATACGTTTTGGACGTATCAACATCCCCAAGCTTAATTCCTGCTCGTCCTCGAGTAGGTAAATGATAACAAGCATAATTTCTGTGGTGACATGCTATCAACCATATAAGAACTTTTAAGTAAAGTAATCAAGGTATGTAATCCAATTCAAGTCATAACAAGCAAGAGTCTATATTAGCATTGTAACAAGTAACATAAGAACATAAAGGTGCAAGAGCTCTCGCTGTCCGTGACTCGAATGTCTCCAAATGGTGTTTGCGTGCAAGAAAGGGGATAGGGATATATGAGAGAGTAAAACATAGTTTTTGTATTGTTGAGAACTTAATCTACTAAAGTTTCACACTTGGTCTTCTTTGGAATCTTATCTTGACTCATCCCCAGACCGTCAGCCAGGTACAAGTCAAAATGATCCACTCCCTTTCGATATTTTGAGCACTCATGCAATGGACGAGCGTAAGCAAGAAAGTCGACACTTAGGATGGCAAATAGAGAAGGATGATAGAGGGGGAAGACAAAAAGGTGTGAAAGGCTCACATCAATAAGGACAATCATCGGCGAGAGAAAGCCAAATGATAGATATGATGCGAGGAGTAGGGATTGCCATGCAACGGATGCACATATGAGCTAAGGTAAGCTCTCCAATGGAACTAGTGGGGGTACATCCAACTTGCTTGCTCAAGAAGACCTAGAGCTCTTTTGAGGAGGCTCATCATTGGAATATACAAGCCAAGTTCTATAGTGTAAAGGTCCCCACATAGCTATATGCATAAATGATAATCTCTATGGAGTACAAGGTATAAGATGGAGTACGAGTGTGGATCTCTCAAAAGAAATAGTAGTGTGCCCCCTTCTCTCTTTTTATTTCTTTTTCTCTCTTTTTTTCTATTTTTTTTATTTTTTTGTGGCCTCAATGGCTCTTTCTATTTATCTCTCATTTGTCCTCTTTGGGATCTTTTGATTTTGTCCTCTTTGGGATCTTTTGATTTGTCCTCTTTGGGATCTTTTCCTCACTTAGGGGCAACACTCTATGTATTACAAGAAGTATAGAAGATCTTTCACACTTCACAAAAGTACTCAACATAAAGAAAATGAAACTATCATGATGTATGCAAATGTATGCCTCTGCCAGTGTAGCAGGATATGCAATGATACTAGCGCGTGATGTAGCAATGATTAGGGCAAGGCCCAACTAGCATGCGGCTCATCGATCAAGCAAAAAGCATGTATGACATGAAGATCAGGTCATGAGAAGATGGATGTTGCATGGCAATGTATCTCGGAAAGGCTATGGAAATGCCTTAATAGGTAGGTATGGTGGCTGTTTTGAGGAAGGATATAATGAGGCTTATGATGACAGAGCGTATCGTGCCAATGATTTGGATGCACCGGCGAAGTATGCGCCAACTCTCGAGGTGAGAAAGGGCAATGCACGGTACCGAAGAGGCTAGAAAAATATGGATAGGTGGAAGTGTCAACCTTCGAATACTCACATTAGTCCGAAGAACTCATGCACTTATTATCGGTAACTCTCAATCTAATTAGGAGGCTCACAAAGAGACAAGTACCCCGAGGAGGTGTGTATGGGGGTTTGGTTACCCTTGCTCATCCTCGACCCATGGTACGTGAGTGTACTCTAATATTCGATCCCTCCAAAGAGTAGTGATCCATTTAGTAGCTAAAGTTCTCAACTATTTTGTAGGTTTTCGAAAATAAACATGGATTGCCCAAAATACGACATCTATCACTAATAGGCTAAAGCTCTTGACACCAAAAGTTCAGACATTACTCATGGCAATACCTCAAAACTATTGCAAGTTACTACTAAAATTAAATAGCAACCTCAATTACCTACTTTAAGTTAAGACACACAACTCAGTGCAACAGACAAACTCTCTTAACAAGATAAACATGAACACTCAAGAGAGTTCAGCAACCAACTAAACAAAAGCTCTTTAAAAAGAAAAGCATGAAAACTAAGAGCTAAACATGACAGTAGCTATTGAAAGACAAAGAACATACACATCAAAGATAAGCATGAAAATCCTATGTTGTGTTCTAGGTTGAAGTGGAGCGTGTTTCTCTCCCACACAAAGAATGCTGGGTTCTAACTCGTTATGATCAGCAAGCAAAGGTAAAGAAAACTAAAAAGGAAACTAAAAGCAAGACGCTCCAAGCATAGCACATAACACATGAAGTGATTAAAATATAGTGGAACGAAAGACGAACTAATAATTGTTGATGGAGAAGGGGATGCACGGGGGCATCCCCAAGCTTAGACGCTTGAGTCTTCTTGAATATTTCTTGGGGGTGCACGGGGGCATCCCCAAGCTTGAGCGTTTGACCCTCCTGAATCTTTTTATCATTTTCCCTCGCACACTTGAAAACTCCCTTCATACATAACTCATCATAATCTGATTAGCGAGGTTAGTACCCATAATAAAATATTTTTTTCCTTTCTGGAAATAAGGATAATCTTGAAGATCTACTGTTTCTCAAGATTGCCAAAAGGTTTTTGCAAAGAAAAAGCAAGCTCAAGGTTTGCAAAACGAAGGAAAGGCAAAACAGGACAGAATCTGTGAAAAACAGACCAGCAGGTAGTAAATAATTTTTTCGGGGCACTTCTGCAACTCAAATCAAAAAACTCAGAACAGACGCCCGAAAGCCAATTATATAGAGCACGCTGTCAAAAAAATTCAGACCAAAAAGATGTCCTGGTGATTTTATACGATTTTTTCTGTCCATGGACAGAATCTGTTTCCTGGACAGCACGTCACAACTTTTGAACTTTCTTGCAATCGGAGGCTAAACTTGGCACAAAGCTGAAAAGTAAAGATACAATGATGATGCTACTGTAGTAAAAAACATCAAGACACAACAAAAGAAAAATAAAACTTTATTAATTGTGGGCTGCCTCCCAAAAGCGCTTTCTTTTATGCCTTTAAGCTAGGCATAATGCAAAGAGATCAAGTTTTATCAAGAGTAAAAGAATAGCTAGCCCGTATAACGGACTCAAAAGGTAACTTAATCTTCTTTCTAGGGAATTGTTCCATCCCTTTCTTGAGAGGAAATTGGAATTTTATATTCCCCTCTTTCATGTCAATGATAGCACCAACGATGCGAAGAAAAGGACGTCCCAAAATAATTGGACAAGAAGGTTCACATTCAATATCCATAATAGTAAAATCAACGGGAACATATTTGTCATTGACAATGATAAGAACATCGTCGATCCTCCCCAAAGGTTTCTTTTTGGAAGAATCAACAAGACGAACACCAAAAGAACAAGAATCAAAAGGTTTCAATTTAAGCATATCATATATTCTTTTGGGCATAACGGAGGTACTAGCTCCAACATCACATAAAGCATAGCAAGAGAAGTTATTCAACTTAATTTTAATCATAGGATCCCAACCATATTCTAGCTTTCTAGGTATGGAGGCTTCTACCCTAAGTTTCTCCTCCCTAGCTTTGATGAGAGCATTAGTGATATGCTTTGTGAAGGCAAGATTAAGCGTGCTAGTGTGGGGATCTCTAGACATCTTGTGAAGAAAATCAATAACTTCAGAAAGGGTGCAATTATCAAAATCAAGGTCACTACTATCAAGTAAAGTGGTAGTGGTGTCCTTTAGACTTACTTGTTTGGTAGCTTGTACGGTCATAGGAGTCTCTACGATTGAGGTCATAGCATCACCATTAATAGGTCCAATGGGACCAGGAGTGCATTGGGTGCTAAGAGTTTGGATATCCTCAACAACTTGGATAGTAGCAACAGTGTGGTGGGTAGGAAGGCTCTTAATTCTATCTTCTTCCTCCTTTTCTCTAGCCCATCTCTCTTTAAGTTTAGCCAACATCCTAATGTTTTCATTAATTTGCACTTGAATAACATTCATAGGAGTGGTCTTCCTCTCCTCAAGAGGGGAAGTTCTAATTTTAAGCAACTCTACCTCATGGGCTAAATTGTCTACCGTCGAAGAGAGATCATCTAGTTTGTTTAGTTTTTCTTCTACATTCTTATTGAAGGCTTTTTGGGTAGTGATGAAATCTTTAAGCATAATCTCTAGTTCAGAAGTGGAGTTCTTGGTGCTAGGATAAGCATTGTTGTTCCCATAGGAATTAGAGGGGAACGGTCTAGGGTTGCTACCAAAATTACTCCTATAAGCATTGTTATTGAAATTGTTTCTAGAGATAAAGTTCACATCTACTTGATCTTGAGCAATCAAAGAATTTAAAGGAACATCACGAGGATCAATAAAAGATTGCTTGGAAAGTAGAGACATGATCAAGTCAACTTTTTCATTTAGGGAGGAAATCTCCTCGACAGAGTTTACCTTCCTACCTGTTGGAGCGCGTTCGGTGTGCCATTGGGAATAATTGGTCATCATCTCATCGAGAAGCTTCGTGGCAGCACCAAGTGTAGTTGACATAAAGGTTCCTCCCGCGGCCGAATCTAACAAGTTCCGCGAGGTAAAGTTCAAGCCTGCATAAAAAGTTTGGATAACCATCCAAGTAGTCAAACCATGAGTAGGGCGGTTCTTGACAAGAGATTTCATGCGTTCCCAAGCTTGGGCAACGTGTTCATTATCCAATTGTATAAAATTCATTATGTTACTCCTTAGTTGGATAATTTTAGCAGGGGGATAGTACTTCCCAATAAAGGCATCCTTGCACTTGTCCCAAGAATCTATGCTATTTCTAGGCAAAGATTGAAACCAAATTTTAGCTCCTCCTCTCAAGGAGAAAGGAAAAAGCTTAAGCTTAACAATATTACCATCTATTTCTTGGTACTTTTGCATATCACAGAGTTCAACAAAATTATTTAAGTGCAAAGCAGCATCATCTCCAGCACCGGAGAATTGATCTTTCATAACTAGGTTCAGTAAAGCAGGTTTAATCTCATAAGAAGGTGCTGAAGTGGCAGGTGTAGTAATAGGCGTGCAGATAAAGTCATCGTTGTTATGACTAGTGAAGTCACACAACTTGGTGTTCTCGGTGGAACCCATAGCAGCAGCAAGCAAGATAACTACTTTTGTGATTTTTGGCAAGGGACACTAAAGAAAAAACTGAAAGGTAAACTAACAAGACTAATAAGCAAAGATAAAAGATAGCGTGCAACTCCCCTATCTTGAAGAGTGGAGTCCCGGGCAACGGCGCCAGAAAAATTTGCTTGATGGCTTCTCGCCCCTCGTTGGTTAACCCAAGTGGAAGGTTTGAGATGTAGTGTAGCGGTAGTTTTCCCTTGGCAAAGATACCAAGGATCGAATCCCGTGAGACTCCGAGGGTCGACAAGAAGGTGTCAATAGCGCCAGAGACTTTTGCTTGACAGGACCTGCACACAGATACAAATAACTGTGCTCCCAACAAGTACAGAGAAGTTGTCAATCCCTCCGGCCTTGTCGTTTACAAAGGATCAAACGCAAGAGATAATAGTGATAGGTATGACTGCAACTAGTAAATAAGAACATGAAGTAAATAGCGGGTGTGATCAGTGATGGTAATATGGACCGGGGTCCCATGATGTTCACTAGTGATGTCTCTCTCCCAAAAGACGATAAAACAGCTAAGCGAGGTAAACAAATTACAGCTGGGCAATTGATAGGATTATGTGCGCAAACCAATGCTAACTATGCTGCAAAGAAAGGTAGAGGCTCAAAAGCATGGGCGGTACGCCAAGGCAAGTAGACCGAAATCCATCTGCATCTACTACTAATCATCCACCTTGAGATATCTATCCAGAACATCTCGCTGGTATTAAGTTGCGAGTCCCACCCATAGTGTAAACTCAAAGCAACAGACAACTGCATTAAAAGAACTTTGCGTAAAGTAAACAATCCTTGCACCCGCAAGTACAAGTACCGTTGTTTTCCCCCTTGTGGCAACAGCACATCCCCTAGACTCATGTTTCTGTCACTCAAGCTAGTTATCGAGGGGCATGAACCCACAATCAAGCATAACGTTCCCTCTTGGAGTTACTACCTACTACTCGGCCAAAGCAATAAATAGCAACGGAGAACATGCAATAATTACTCAAGAACATAAATATAAAAGAGGTGAATAAAATATATTACTCACACACAATCTGAACATAATCTCATAATCCATCAGATCCCAGCAAACTCAGCATAGCAACAGCATAAAGATTACATATGTGCCTCGATCATGTAGGGCAGCTCACGAGGTCTAATCGGTGAAGAACAAAGAGGGGAGAAGAACATCACATAGCTACTTGTCATGGACCCATGGTCCAAGGGGGACTACTCACAACTCATCCGGGAAGTGTCCATGGTGGTGGAGAAGCTCCCAGTGGTGGTTCTCCCCTCCGGCAGGGTGCCGGGAAGAGTTCTCCTGGTGCTCCCGATCTTGGAAGCACGGCGGCGGCGGAACAGAGATGAGATCGCGAAAAAGGGTTCCGTCCTCGAGGGTTTCGGGATGCGGTGTAAATATATGCCAAAGGGGGTCACCAGAGGAGGTAAGGGGGGCCCAGGCGCCCCCCCGGCGCGGCCAGGAGGGGGGCCGCGTGGGCAGGCCGCCTGGGCTGCCCCTGGCTCCCCTCTGGCCCCACTTCTGGCGCGTGGAAGCTTCCGGAACGCTGATTTTTTATATATTTTCCCGGAATTTTTCTGGCAATTTAAGTAATGGGAAAACCTGAAATAGAAAAACAGCAGAAAACAGAAACTGGCACAGGGGTGCACTGAGTTAATAGGTTAGTCCAAATATGATCAAAAGTGTATGGAAGTGCATAAATATCATAGCAATATCACACAAAAGAGGCATGGAGCAAGCAGAAATTATAGATACGTTTTGGACGTATCAAAAGGCAATCAGTGTTTCCCACAGGCGGCGGGCCTTACCTCTTGGCTGGATTCTCGGCAGCCTGCGGGGTCCACCGAAGGCGGGCTCCAGTAGCCGGCGAAGGACCCGGCGATCGAAGACACTGATGTCCGGGACCTACCACCTGGCGTATTACTATTGTACTGGTAGACCTATATAAACCCCCCAGGTTCACCCATGCAAGGGGTTGACATCTAGTAGAGCCCAGCATTCCATCCACCCACCCGTAGCTAGGAGAAGCAGAGCTAAGCCATGCCCTTCTTCCTCCTCCAGAGATACAGCTCTAGGAGCACCCTTGTACACTTGTGATTCATAGTGATCATGCAGAGACCCCACATAGTAGGACTAGGGGTGTTATATCCAAGGAGATCCCCAAACCTGGGTCAGACTCGTGCACGATTGAGATCTCACCCAATCTCGCTTCTTGTGCCTAACGACGTACTCCTCCCCCACACTGTCGACGTTCTGGGAACCAGGGTACTCAGAGTTGCCTACATGCGGCCCGTGATGTGGCTCCTTCACCGGCCTGGTATGGCCCATCTTAAGCATCGACACTCAAGACCCTCGCGAGGCGGACAACATCAAGGTCCCTGGAAGGAGCAGCCTCATGATACGCCTCCAACGTATCTATAATTTTTTATTGTTCCATGCTATCATTTATGAAGTCTTGGATGTTTAATGGGCTTTATCATTCACTTTTATATCATTTTTGGGACTAACCTACTAACCCAAAGGCCCAGTCCAGATTGCTGTTTTTTGCCTGTCTCTGGGTTTTGCAGAAAAGAATATCAAACGGAGTCCAAACGGAATGAAACCTTCGCGAAATATATTTTTGGAGAAAATCACGCACGCGGAGCGTGAGGACCATGTCAGGGGCCAGAGGGCTGGCCCTCAGGGTGGGGGGCGCCCCCCTTCCCAGGGCGCGCCCCTGCCACGAGGCGCCATCGAGCGTCCCCCGGTGCCCTACTTCTTCCTATATAAGTCCACGTACCCTAGGAACTCCATGAACAGAGAGAAAACCCTAATTCCACCTCCATAGCTTCTGTTCCCGTGGAGATCCCATCTTGGAGCCTGTTCCGAAGCTCCGCCGGAGGGGGATCCATCACGGAGGCCTTCATCATCATCATCATTGCCCTCACCATGAGTTGTGAGTAGTTTACCTTAGACCTTCAGATCCATAGCTAGTATCTAGATGGCTTCTTCTCTCTCTCTGGATCTCAATACAAAGTTCTCCTCGGTCTTCTAGGAGATCTATTCGATGTAATCTCTTTTTGCGGTGTGTTTGTCGAGATCCGATGAAATGTGAGATTATGATCAAGGTTATCTATGAAAGATATTTGGTTATTCTCTGAACTTTTTATGTGTGCTCATAATATCCTTGCAAGCCTCTTCGAAATATTGGTTTGGTTTGGCCTACTAGATCTGTAGTTCTTGCAATGGGAGAAGTGCTTGGCTTTGGGTTCAATCTTGCGGTGTCCTTTCCCAGTGACAGTAGGGGCAGCAAGGCACGTATTGTATTGTTTCCATCGAGGATAAAAAGATGGGGTTTATATCATATTGCTTGAGTTTATCCCTCTACATCATGTCATCTTGCTTAAGGCGTTACTCTGTTCTTATGAACTCCATACACTAGATGCATGCTGGATAGCGGTCGATGTGTGGAGTAATAGTAGTAGATGCAGGCAGGAGTCGGTCTACTTGTCTCGGACGTGATGCCTATATACAATGATCATGCCTAAATAGTCTCATAATTATTCGCTTTTCTATCAATTGCTCGATAGTAATTTGTTTACCCGCCGTAGAATATTGCTACCTCGGGTCTATTCTCAACATATCAATCTACATCTACTTTACTTTTACTGCTTTTATTTGCTGTTTTATTAAACTAAAAATACCAAAAATATAAACTATCATCTCTATCAGATCTTACTTTCGTAAGTGACCGTAAAGGGATTGACAACCCCTTATCGCGTTGGCTGTGAAGTTCTTATTTGTTTGTGCAGGTGCGAGGGACTTGCCCGTGGTCTCCTACTGGATTGATACCTTGGTTCTCAAAATATGAGGGAAATACTTACACTACTGTGCTGCATCTCCCTTTCCTCTTCGAGGGAATACAACGCAAGCTCAAGAGGTAGCAAGAAGAATTTCTGGTGCCGTTGCCGGGGAGGCTTACGCAAAAGTCATATACCATGTACCTATCACAAACCCTTATCCTTCACATTACATTTATTTGCCTCTCGTTTTCCTCTCCCCACTTCACCCTTGCCTTTTTATTTGCCCTTCTTCCACCGTGTGTTTATTGTTCGCTTGCTTCTTGTTTGCTCGTGTGCTGCTTGCTTGCTTGTCATCATGTCTAGCACACCTATCATTATCACCACTCCCGAAAGTGAGGTCCTCAACTTTAAACAACGGGAGGAAGAAAACTTAAAAGATGCCTGATATAGAATTTGCAATGCTCAAAATAGATCTAATAGGAAGCTTTCCACTTCCGTGCTTCTTTGCAATTTTTATGTTGGCATAACTCCATGGAATAGATTTATCTTAGATACCATTACCGGAGGGAATTTCTTGGGTAGCCACACCGTTGATTCTTATAACGCTATGACTGAATTATTTGGAACACCACCTCTTGTGGTCAATGGGACCATTTTAACTTTGGAGCATGTTATGTAGAGGTTGGAAATCATTGAAAACAAAGTTACTATGGTAGAATTGGTAGAAAACTTGTATAGAAAAATTCATAATGAAATCACCCAATATGGATCCAAGGTAGGAGTTGTTCTGAAAAATCTTAAGGAAAAAGAGCCCATAGTTAAAGAAAAGCTAGATCAGGATTCTACTAGAATCAATAAACTTGAGGATGTCATCACTAATGTGGGTTATGCTCTTTCCGCTATAAAAACTACTCCAAATACCTCTACTAAGTTATCTAAGTTAATGTATGTCCCTAAAGACAAGGGTGAAACATCTAGAGTTGCGGACTTGACCTCAAATCCATAAGTGTTCACCCTAATTTTCTTACTTTTGCAAGAGACCCTTTTGACACTTTAGAATTTCTTGATTTTTGCCCAAGAGTTTGATTATTCATAGGGACAAATAAGAACCCAAGAACCATAAGTGCTTAATCAAAGAATTTCCTTCCAAAGATGGCAATACCTAGATTTATCTTGTATCGTGGCTAGCTAGGGGCGTAAAACGATAGCGCTTGTTGGGAGGCAACCCAATTTTATGTTAATTGTTTTTGTTGATGTTAGGGAATAAATATTGCATCTAGCCTATGATTAGATGTGGTTTCATGTTTTGTTTAGTGTTTGTGCCAAGTAGAACCTTTGGGAAGACTTGTGTGAAGTTTATATGATCTTGCTGTGAAAAACAGAATCGTTAGCGCTCGCTAAAGTAGTCTTTAGATTTTACTGTAGCGTGATTTTTAGTTTATTCTTTTTGCAGATGATTGGTAGACAAATTATGCAAATTTACCAATTTATTTTGAATTTTTTGGAGTTCCAGAAGTAGGCGAAACCTGCAAATTACTATAGACTGTTCTGTTTTTGACAGATTCTATTTTTCGTGTGTTGTTTGCTTATTCCGATGCATCTATGAGTAGTATTGGAGGATATGAACCGTAGAGAAGTTGGAATACAATAGGTTTAACAACAATATAAATGAAGAATGAATTCATTGCTGCACCTTTGAGTAGTGGTTTGCTTTCTTATACTAACAGAGCTCACGAGAATTTTTGTCTAAGTTTTGTGTTGTGAAGTTTTCAAGTTTTGAGTATTGCTTTGATGGACTATGGAACAAGGAGTAGCAAAGGCCTAAGCTTGGGGATGCCCATGTCACCCCAAGTAATTCAAGATAATCAAAAGCCTAAGCTTGTGGGTGCCCCGGGAAGGCACCCCTTTTTCGTCTTCATCCATCGGTAACTATACTTGGAGCTATCTTTTTATTCGCAACATGTTATGTGTTTTGCTTGGAGCGTCTTGTATAATTTAAGTATTTTCTTGTTAGTTTTCCACAATCATCCTTGCTGGACACACCTATTTGAGAGAGTTAAATACGGCCTAGAAATTGTTAGAACACACTATGTGCTTCACTTATATCTTTTGAGTTGAATAGTTTTTGCTCTAATGCTTCACTTATATCTCTTAGAGCACGCTGGTGGTAATATTTTGTATAAATTGTTGAACTCTCAAGCTTCACTTATATACTTTTCAGAGTCTATTAAAACAGCATGGTAATGTGTTTAGGCAAAATAAACTAGTCTTCACATGATAAACATCCAATGTTAATGTAGTAAAAAAATTCACACTAAGTGCATTGAATAGAATGAGATGTTGGATGCTTGATAATTGTTTTGAGATATGAGGATAGTGATATTAGAGTCATGCTAGTGGAGTTATTATGAAATTTATGAATACTTGTGTTAAGGTTAGTGATTCTCGTATCATGCACGTATGGTGAACCGCTATGTGACGAAGTTAGAGCATGAGGTATTTGTAGAGTGCCAACCTTTGTGTGGAGGTCGCGGGCGCGCGATGGTTAACTCCTACCAACCTTCCCCCTAGGAGCATGCATTGATTGCTTTGTTTTGATGACTCGTAGATTTTTTCAATAAGTATATGAGTTCTTATGACTAATGTTGAGTCCATGGATTATACGCACTCTCACCCTTCCACCATTGCTAGCCTCTCTTGTACCGCACAACTTTCGCCGGTGCCATAAACCCATTATATATCCTTCCTCAAAACAACCACCATACTGTTCCTCCAAACAACCACCATACCTACCTATCATGACATTTCCATAGCCATTCTGAGATATATTGCCATGCAACTTTCCACCATTCCGTTTATATGACACGCATCATATTGTCATATTGCATGTATGATCATGTAGTGGACATCGTATTTGTGGCAATGCTACCATAAATAATTCTTTCTTATATGTCACTCTTGATTCATTGCATATCCCGATACACCGCCGGAGGCATTCATGTAGAGTCATACTTGTTGTAGTTTCGAGTTGTAATAAAAAGTGTGATGATCATCATTATTAGAGCATTGTCCCATGTGAGGAATGGCCAATAAAAAAGGAGATGGCCCAAAAAAATAGAGAGGGGATAATAAAAAAAGAGAAAGCCCCTCCAAAAAAAGAGAGAAAAGAGAGAAGGGACAATTGCTACTATCTTTTTTCCACACTTGTGCTTCAAAGTAGCACCAAGTTCTTCATTGTAGAGAGTCTCATGCTTAGTCACTTTCATATACTAGTGGGAATTTTCATTATAGAACTTGGTTTGTATATTCCAACGATGGGCTTCCTCAAATGCCCTAGGTCTTTGTGAGCAAGCAAGTTGGATGCACACCCACTAGTTTCTTTTGTTGAGATTTCATTCATACTTAGCTCTAGTGCATCGGTTGCATGGCAATCCCTACTCACTGACATTGATATCTATTGATGCGCATCTCCAAAGCCCGTTGATACGCCTAGTTGATGTGAGACTATCTCCCTCCTTTTTGTCTTCTCCACAACCACCTCTATTCCACCCATAGTGCTATATCCATGGCTCACGCTCATGTATTGAGTGAAAGTTGAAATGTTTGAAAAGATAGAGTATGAAAACAAATGCTTGGCTGAAATTGGGGTTGTGCATAATATGAATATTTTGTGTGATGAAGAGGGAGCATAGCCAGACTATATGATTTTGTAGGGATAACTTTCTTTAGCCATAGTATTTTGATAAGACATGATTGCTTTGTTAGTATTGCTTGAAGTATTATTATTTCTTATGTCAATATAGACTTTTATCTTGAATCTTTCAGATCTGAACATTCATGCAACAATTAAGAGAATTACATTCAAAAACTATATTGGTTAGCATTCCACATCAAAAATTCTTTCTTTATCATTTACCTACTCGAGGACGAGCAGGAATTAAGCTTGGGGATGCTTGATACGTCTCCAACGTATCTATAATTTTTTATTGTTCCATGCTATTATTTATGAAGTCTTGGATGTTTAATGGGCTTTATCATTCACTTTTATATCATTTTTGAGACTAACCTACTAACCCAAAGGCCCAGTCCAGATTGCTGTTTTTTTACCTGTTTTAGGGTTCTGCAGAAAAAGAATATCAAACGGAGTCCAAACGGAATGAAACCTTCGCGAGAAATATTACTGGAGAAAATCACGCACGCGGAGCGTGAGGACCAAGTCAGGGGACGGAGGGCTGGCCCTCGAGGGTGGGGGGCGCGCCCCCTGCCTCGAGGCCCCCTCGAGCGTCCCTCGGAGCCCTACTTCTTCCTATATAAGTCCACGTACCCCAGAAACTCCACGAATAGATAGAAAACCCTAATTCCACCTCCGTAGATTCTGTTCCCGTGGAGATCCCATCTTGGAGCCATTTCTGGAGCTCCACCAGACGGGGATCCATCACGGAGGCCTTCATGATCATCATCATCGCCCTCACCATGAGTTCTGAGTAGTTTACCTCAGACCTTCGGGTCCATAGCTAGTATCTAGATGGCTTCTTCTCTCTCTCTGGATCTCAATACAAAGTTCTCCGCTGTCTTCGAGGAGATCTATTTGATGTAATCTCTTTTTGCGGTGTGTTTGTCGAGATCCGATTAATTTTGAGTTTATAATCATGGTTATCTATGAAAGATATTTCGTTCTTCTCTGAACTTTTTATGTGTGCTCATAATATCCTTGCAAGTCTCTTCAAATTATTGGTTTGGTTTGGCCTACTAGATCTATAGTTCTTGCAATGGGAGAAGTGCTTGGCTTTGGGTTCAATCTTGCGGTGTCCTTTCCCAGTGACAGTAGGGGCAACAAGGCACGTATTGTATTATTGCCATCGAGGATAAAAAGATGGGGTTAATATCATATTGCTTGAGTTTATCCCTCTACATCATGTCATCTTGCTTAAGGCGTTACAATGTTCTTATAAACTCAATACACTAGATGCATGCTGGATAGCGGTCGATGTGTGGAGTAATAGTAGTAGATGCAGGCACGAGTCGGTATACTTGTCTCGGACGTGATGCCTATATACAATGATCATGCCTAGATAGTCTCATAATTATTTGCTTTTCTATCAATTGCTCGATAGTTATATGTTTACCCGCCGTAGAATATCGCTATCATGAGAGAAGCCACTAGAGAAAACTATGGCCCCCGGGTCTATTCTCAACATATCAATCTACATCTACTTTACTTTTACCGCTTTTATTTGCTGTTTTATTAAACTAAAAATACCAAAAATATAAATTATCATCTCTATTAGATCTCACCTTCGTAAGTGACCGTAAAGGGATTGACAACCCCTTATCCTTTTGGCTGCGAAGTTCTTATTTGTTTGTGCAGGTGCGAGGGACTCGCGCGTGGTCTCCTACTAGATTGATACCTTGGTTCTCAAAAGCTGACGGAAATACTTATGCTACTGTGCTGCATCTCCCTTTCCTCTTCAAGGGAATACAACGCAAGCTCAAGAGGTAGCACCTCACTAGGCTGGCTCCAGAGGAGAGGATATCTCTACGCAAGCCCCCACCTCGTGAGGTTCAGATGAAGCAAGCCATGACGACCATGTCCAGGCGAGCGCCAGCGGGCGTAGGACGACATGTTTCCTCTTTGGTGTTAAAGAGTCAAGCGCAGGCGCGGAGTCCTGAGGAATGAACCAAAGGTGTCCATTTCCATGCAACAAGACCAGGGTCGCCAGGACGGCAGGACGGAGGTCATCACCGAGCCCACCATGGCACTAGGATCGGAAGCTTTGCAGGCGAAGACCACCTTTAGTAAGGATAAGATGTACTAGTTGTCTCCCTTCAAATTTGGCCGAACACGACCAAGGCCAATATAAATATAGCTTAGCCACCACATAGATGGGGACACATGAGGGAGTCCTGGATTAAGGGGTCCTCAGGTGGCCGGATTACTCTTTATGGGCTGGACTGGTGGGTCGTGAAGATTATTGCTGAAGACTATCTCCCGTATCCGGACATGACTCACATATGTGTAAGATAGCAAGTTTAGAGTCCGGGTGTAATATTTTCCTTCCTCCGCAAGATGGTCATGTACAACCATAGGTACCTCTGGTGCATATATAAACTGGAGGGTTTAGTCCATAGAGACACAATCACAATTGCATAGGCTAGACTCCTAAGGTTTTAGCCATTATGATCTCGAGGTATATCAACTCTTGTAACCCTATATTCATCAAGATCATTCAAGCAGGAAGTATGGTATTACCTCGATCAAGAGGGACTAAACCTGGGTAAACATTGTGTCCCCAGTCTCCTGTTACCATCGATCATTAGACGCATAGTTCGGGACCCCATCCCCGAGATCTGCCGGTTTTGACACCGACATTGGTGCTTTCACTGAGAGTTACACTATGTCGTCGACAGAAGGATTAAGGGCTCGCTTCGTCATTAATGACGGCACCACCACTGAGGGAATTTTTCTCCCCGGCAAGCTTTTTGTGTTCGGCAGCTTCGTGCTTCGTGCCAACACAGAAGGCCACCTCGAGCAGGTTGACAGCTATGCCCCTGGTCATCAGATCAAATTTGGAAGCTTGAACTACATTGCTAACGTCCGTGGAGATTTGATCTTCGACAGATTCGCACCCATGGCATCTGCCTCCTGCCTCCACGATGAAAACGTCTTAGATCTGTCATCGGATCCCGTTCAGGGGTCAACACCTGCGACAGTTCTGGCCTTAGATCTTGAGCAGATCGCTTCGTCCGATGGCGGGAAAATCAACCCCGCCACGGAAACGTAGATTTAGGGGCGTTCTAGCCGCCCACAAGCCTAGTATTGAGCGGGACTCCCCCCGCCGCTGGAACACCAGACTCGTCCCCGTTTACGAGTTCCGGACTTTCGCGATCCGTGCTTTTTGGGCACAATGGAGCGGTTGTCACCGAACTCTGCTCCACAGATTCCCGAACATATATCCAACACTTGCTTTTAAATGAGGCATTGGACTTACTACAGTCTCTCACCCTAACAGAGGATTCCTAGCCGAACTATGCCCAGTTTGAACTGGGGGCTGAAGACAGGGAATTTTGCTTCCCATCCACCACCCACTTGGTCGCCAGAGTCGAAGGCTTAATTGATCTACTAGATTATGCTTCTGAAGACATCGGTGGGATGGACAACGACGTCGAAGCCGATCTAAGTGCAAACCCGCCCGTAGCCAGGCGATAGAAGGCTACCTCTACCTACGATGTATACATGGTGGATACACCCAACGAGAAAGAAGACAATAGGGATGAAAATCCACAGCAGGATAAGCCCATCGATGAACCTCATAAACGCCAGCATCAGAAAAGTCGCTCATGATCGCGCAAAGGAAAGGAAAGTAACACTTTCACCGGAGACAATGAAGATCCGGAGGAAGCCGATGACCCCATGGAGCCAGCGATGGAGCAGGACGAACATGAAGACGGCGAGCACAGTCCTAAACCACCAGCCGATCACAGCGATGACGAAGACAACAATTACCGACATGTCTCCGAAGAGGACGTCTGCCTAGGAGACGAATAATTCATCGTCCGAGAAGAACCCCTCGAACAAAAATGATTTCAGCAGCAACTCATTGCTACAGCAAGGAGCTTGAAGAAACAACAGCAGTGTGTCGGGGGAAACTATCCACCACGAGCACCTATGGGACCGGAGCCCCATGTTCGTGCGGTAAGGGAGCGGAGGGAGCACAAAGAGCAGATTGTAGAGCACACGCGGGCAGTTTACCCAGGTTCGGGCCGCGATGGACGCGTAAAACCCTACTCCTGCTTAGATTGTATTGAGTGTTGGAGCTCGGGAGCTTGAAGAACTAGCTACACCAAGCGAATGAGCGATCTAGGTTCCGAACCCCTTCTACGTTGTGCATGGGCCTCCTTTTATAGTTCAAGGGGTCACCGACAGGTGTCAACGTAGGAGAAAGGGGTAAAAATGTAATTGTGGTGGTAGTTGTAACACTGCGAGAATAGTGGACGAACAGTGGTCATCACCTACTTTGATAGTGGGGGACAAGAGCATTAAATGCCCATCGCCGTCGACCCCAAAAGCGCCCGCCCTTGCGTCTCCGTTCGCCACGGCGATAGCTTCTTCACCGTGGAGTGCCACCGTGTCCCCCAGGCTGCACAGCCATCCGCCACGCGTCCCTGGAAGGGCCCCAGGGCGACGCGTGGGTCGATGAGCTGGAGCGCGGGCACACAGTGTGAGTTCCACCGGCAAGCACCTTGCCGGGGTCCTGATCTTGTCGGGCCGGGAAGCTTGTCGCTCCCCGGGGCTTGCCGGGGCGCAGGATGCGCCGAGGCGTGTCTTCTAAGATGCAGTCTTCTGGTCTTCCTGGCAAGCTCCTCTTGCCAGGGCCTTGAGTTAATGAGTAATCTTGAGCCTGGAACGGCCTTCCCGGCAAGCTCCACTTGCCGGGGCCTTGATCTTCTGTCTTGTATACTTTGTTTTTGAATGGCTTCATATGGGTCAGAGAGGTCTCCGGCAAGCACGTGGTAGGCCCTGCCGTGGGAAGCTGCTACTGCCCGTGCACAAGTTGGGGTACTGAGGTACCCCTACCTTAGTACATCGACAGGAGCCCCCGGGCCTGGGCCACACACGGTGCCGAGCGCTGTTGGGCCAGGCCCAAAACAATGCACGGGCACGCGCGGCCCACGGCACGCCGAATCCCTTCCGCATCCGCCGCGTCCCTCCGTAACGGCACGCGTCGATTGCGGCGTCGTGGGAGGGAACGTGGCCATGTTCTTTAATGGGAAATGTGGAGCGTCCCCCACTTCCCCCTTAAAAGCAGAGGAAGCAGGGGCCGTTACCTTACTTCATCTTCATTGCTTCTTCCATCTCCAGAAATTCCCCTCTGCGCTCCGCCTCCACACCTCCTCCGCCGTCTCTCGCATCTGCGGCGCCGCCGGACTCCTCGTTCCCCTTCCCTCGCCGCCTCCGCCATGGCCCCGAAGACCGAGAAGGCGAAGGCGGAGAAGGCCAAGAAAGAGAAATCTGAGCAGGCGGCGAAGCTTGCTCTCCTGCGGAAGAGGAATGTCGTCTTCGCGCCAAGGCTCGGCGCGCGGGAGCTCTGGAACAAGTACTACCTGTTCTGGGCCAAGAAGACCAAGGCGCATCCTCGGACCAGAGTTTATCCCGCCGCCGCCAAGGATCTGTACCCCGGCGGGTATTTCTTCTTCGCTGCTTTCTTCCACTGCGGCCTTTGCCCTCCATTCTCTGAATTTTTCTGTGATATCATGAACACCTACAACCTCCACCTTTTAGACTTCACCCCCAACGCCATCCTCACGATGGCGGTTTTCGCACATCTGTGCGAAAACTATATTGGGATCTATCCAAACGTAGCACTTTTTAGGCATTTCTTTACGCCTAGAGTAGAGGCCGGCGCTCCCCTCTCCGGGGTATCTCTTGGGGTCTTCCGCTTGAACAAGAAGGAATCCTATCTGCAAGGGGAGCTCTGCGGCAAGTGGGAGGAGTGGCGCGCGGATTGGTGCTGGATAGTAGAGGAGGAGCCGCAGCCCTTCACCGCGCCGCGCACAACTGCTATAGTGCGCGGCAGGGACTGGAGCGACCTGGACTCGGACGACATCAAGCTCAACGTCGCCCTTGTCAGAATTCTTCGTCTCCGGGTAGCCAAGTTGACTATCGGAGAAGTAGGGGCAGACTTCCTCCGCCGCCGCATTGCCCCTCTACAGGAGAGGAAGAGGCCGGCATGGGAGTACGGCAATGCGGCGGACATTATGAGACTGCGCCCAGGGCTGAACTTCAACTTCACGTCGCTGGAGTTGAAGGGGATGGTCCGGGAACTTTTTAAGCACGACCCGGCCCACCCAGAGTGGTTTAGAGCTCCCCGGGGAGTGGTGCCCCTATGCAACAGCACGGCCCGGGACCCCTTACGCGCAATGATGCCCGCATGTGACTCGCACGGCGTCGACCCCACATGGATAGCGCCCAAGCCAGATGCCATCATGAGCTTCTTCGACAACTTGGTGGAGGTGCCGAAGAACAAGGAGGAGGTCAAAGGTCTCACCCGGGCCACCACTGAGCGGGAGATTGCTTATATTGCAACCCGGGTAGAAGAGGCCGCCGCAGCCGCAGCGGCAGGCGAGTTTGGGTTTACAGTTGAAGAGGCAGAGGCCGCGGAAGCGTCGTGCCAAGCAGAGGAGGCGGAGATCCGCAGGCTGCTTAAGCTTCCGCCCGACGAGCTCGCCGGGGTCCCCTCTCTGAGGTATTCTGGGATCCCCGAGATCGTGAGCGAGGCCGCCGCAAGGGGCGATGTTGCCGGAGGAAACAGAGGCGCCGGAGGGAGCGGAGGCGCCGGAGGGAGCACGGCTGCAGGGCAGGGTGCTGGGCCCAGCGAGCCGGCCGAGGAGGAGGAGGAGGCCGGGGCCGGCGAGGATTCCGGTGGGTCCCTGGGGCTCAACGACGACGCCTCCTCGTCATCGGAGACCTCCCCTCCGCGGGCAAGTCCCAGGTGATCTCCGTTGAAGCACCTCCGCAAGGCGACGACGACGACGGGGGCGCAGGCGCCCCGACAACAACCTGCTCGCCGGGCGGCGCGAGCTACCCGGGGGAGGCAAGCCGCGACGGGAGCGCCTGGCGCACCAACCGAGGCGGAGGCGCCCCGCGCACAGGCTACAGCAGAGGCGCCCCGTCCGTCAGCGCCAAGTGGAGGAGGGTCTTCTCAGAGCGGAGCGGCTGCTCCGCCTGCTCCCCGGGCCTCGGCGTCCACAGGGGCCGGGTCTTCGCAGCCCCCAGCCCCGGGGACCGCCAAGCGCCCGAGGGAGCCTTCCCCTCCTGCTCCTCGCGGGGACGCGCCTCAGGTGGAGTTTGATTTCTCCGCCCTCAGCGACGACGACGAGGAAGAGGAGTAAGTGCTTGAAGTTCTGTATCTCCTTTAATTTTGTCTTGATTCTTTCTTTGATGATTCTGACTTTGCCTCTGATTTCCTTACAGGACCCTGGCCCAGCGAGCGGCGAAGAAGGCCAAGGTTCCCGTGGTCGAGGTCGAGGACGACTCGCCCGTCGCGGCGACAGGGGAAGCGCTGGCGACGAGCTTGCCGGACCCAAGCGCTGCTCCGAGGAGCAGCCCCCAGCGCAGCCCCCAGCGTAAGTCTGGTCTTGAACTCTCCGCTCGCCGGGCGCGTCTGGAGTTTTTGCCTTGTACTAACGTCTTGTTGCTCTGTTTGGTCTTGATTGTCTTGTGCAGAGGTGGAGCCGCAGCCGCAGGAGCGTCCGGAGGTCACTCCCGAGGAGCCGCAGGCCCCGCCGTCCCCGCCAAGGGCGAACTCTCCGGCGAGGGAGAGCGCTCCGCCAAGGGCGAGTACCCCGCCAAGGGTGAGCAGCCCGGCGAGGGTGGCCACCCCGCCAAAGGAGAGCTCCCGGCGAGGGAGCCTGTCGTCGACGAAGTCCGCCAAGGTAAGTCTTGTAACTTCGTCTTCTTGGACTTGTCTTTTTTGGATATTTGCTTGAACTTTTTCTTTCTCTTCTTCTTCTAGATCCTCCTCCCCCAGAGCAGATGGAGACGGAGGTCGTCGTTGAGGAGGAGGGCCCGCAAGGCGACGCCGGCGACGCCACCGTCGTCGAAGACGTGGCAGGAGCCGACGAGCATGCGGCCGAGGAGACTGCTCCGGCTGCGGACGCAGCGGCCGGGGAGGGGGACGGCGGCCACACTGCCGGCCCGGAGGCGGCAGGAGCGTCCAGCGCTGCGCCGGCCGCCGATCCCTCCACCGAGAAGGAGCAGTCTGCCTTCTACCTTGAGTCTCCCAACGGCGTCTTCATACAGGTGCCGTGGGGATCCTCGTCGCGAGCCCCCGAGGAGGGAGAGGCCTTCGATGGGGAGGTCCTCGCCTCCGCGGGGCTAAAGATCGTCGAGGCGCCTAGCGGGAACGACGAGCCCGAGGAGGAGAAACTGCTTCACCGGCTCCTGGCCCTTTACCGGGCCAGGCAGGCGAAACTTGAGTCTCGGGAAGCCCTCACCGCCAAGGCCGCAGCAGATATGGAGAAACGCGCCGCGGAGCTCCACGCCGCCAACCAGGAGGCCCTCCGCAACTTGGCGGAGGAGCGCGAGAGGCTTGCTGGAGAGTATCAAGAGTGGCTCCTGGAGAAGGCTGAGGCCGAGGAGCAGCAGCGACTCGCCGGAGAAGCGCTATCCCAGCGAGAAGGAGCGCTCAACCAGCGGAAAGTCGACCTCGATTCTCACGAGGAAGACCTTGCCACCCGGGAGCAGGCCCTTGGCGGAGAGCTGAAGGAAGCGAAGGCCGCTGCAGCCACTGCGGAGACCGCCAAAAAGGAACTCGAGGTTAAGGTGGCGCAACTGGAGGAGTACCTGAAGGCGAGCTCGGAGAGGGTCACCGCGCTCAACATAGAGCGCGAGAAGGACGCCCACACCAATTCTGAACTCCAGGTACGCCTCTCCCAGCAGGGCGACGAGCTGAAGGCCGCCAAGGACTCGATTGCAGATCTGGAGCTGAAGGTCTCCACGCTGACAGACTTCCTCGACGCCGTCCGGGACCGGGAAACCAAGCTGAAGGACGAACTCCGCAAGGAGCGAGGCCTGGTGGAGAGCGCCGCCACTTCAGCTGAGAGCTTCCGTCGGACCGTCGAGGTATGGACCGAAGACCTGGTGGCTTCTGCAGCTAGCATCGACAAGGAGCTGATGGCGCTGAGGGTTGAGCATCTCATATACTCTCCGGATCCAAATCTCCCCCACAGCGCCAAGCTCAGTCTCTTCTTCAGAGGGGTCGCGCCGGCACTTGTAAGTCTTCAGAAGAAACTCCCCGCGCAGCTGGCCGAGGAGTCGCGCCAACTCTGCGCGGGAACCCTGGAGCGCGTCTTGACGAAGATTGTCTACCGCAACCTGGTATAAATCTCGTCAACGTTCTCCGCAGCTTGCCGGCCGACGCAGATATGGAGGCACTGAAGGCGTAGGTCGCCCACATCATCGCCAAGGTGAACAAGATCTCCAGGCGCGAGGGCGACCGCGTGGATTAGGCCTCCTCCCTTTTTATTTCTTTTGTTGCTGCAAATTGTGCCGTGAACATGAAACTATTAGTCATTGCGACAAGCTATCTTTGTAATATATTTATCTTATTTTCGAGCAATCGATGCAGTGTTATTTCCCTTGTTTTGGTCCTTCACTTTGTATGATTTTAACCCTACGCTTCTAGGGAACTTGCCGGCAAGGAGCCTTTGCCGCGAGCGCTGAGTGCTGGACTCTGAGCAGCCTGCTGGCCAAGGCCTTATCGGCAAGTAACCTTGCCGCAGCTAGTCGCGACGCACTTAGCTTGTTGAGCGAACTCGAAAACGAAGCAAGGGCGCGACACTTGTCGCAGCTCACTTAAGTCGTTGAGCGTACTCGAAAACAAGATAAGGGTGCGGCTAGCCGCGGGTAGGTTCCTCCGCGCACAGATTTTCCATACAAAGTGTGGTTGTTCAAGGAAGATAACTAAAACTTAAAAATTTGAACTGCTCAAATTCTGGTAACTTAGCTTTCATAGTCTATTTGTTCTCCGGTAAGCTTCTCTTTCTTGAACAACACTTGGTTTCCTTTCCTCCACCTCCTTGCCCCCCGGCAAACTTGTGCGCGAGGAATGGTTCTTCTGCTTAAGGGAGAAAGAAAAAAGGAGAAGAGGAAGCAAGCATAGAGTTCCTCGGCATGGTAATGCTCACCGGACATGTGTGTTGCACAAAATGCCAAATAATGCATGCAAATAGCAAAGAAAAGCACGAGAATGGCAAATAGTGCGAAAACACAAAGCTTTACTGATGCACGGGATCTGCGCCCGGCTTTGTACAAAGGTTTACATGCGACAGCGGCAAGACTCGTACAAAAGGTGGTTGCCGGAGCGGATCACGGCAACCGCGCCTTATGGGTGAAACTTTCGAAGATGCTCTATGTTCTAGGAGTTGCTCACCGGTAAGCCTTCTTCGGTCTCAAGGCGGACAACGCCGGGCCTTGTGACTTGTCTCACCCGATAAGGGCCTTCCCACTTCGGCGTCAACTTGTTGGAATTCTTGGCGGACTGAACACGCCGAAGAACAAGGTCGCCTTCCTCGAGACTCCTGGCCTTGACCTTGCAGCTATGGTAGCGGCGCAAGGCTTGCTGGTATCGAGCAGCTCGTACAGCAGCCTGGAGACGTTCCTCCTCGAGGAGCAATGCATCATCTTGTCGCAGTTGCTCTTGCTCAAGCTCATCATAAGCGAGCACCCGAGGAGATCCGTATACGAGTTCCGTGGGGAGAACTGCCTCTGCTCCATAGACAAGAGCAAAGGGTGTCTGTCCGGTGGCTCGACTTGGTGTCGTTCTGATTGACCAAAGAGCCGCCGGTAACTCCTCTATCCAGTTCCTTCCGCACTTGCGCAGCCTGTCAAAGGTCCTTGTCTTGAGTCCGCGCAGCACTTCAGCATTTGCCCTCTCCGCTTGACCGTTGCTCCTCGGGTGAGCAACAGAAGCGAAGCAGACCTTGGCGCCAAGGTCTTGGACGTACTGCATGAAGGTGCAACTAGTGAATTGTGTGCCGTTGTCGGTGATGATCCTGTTAGGGATTCCGAAACGGCAAACAATTGCTCTGAAGAACCTGACTGCTGACTGTGCTGTCACCTTCCTCACAGGTTCCACTTCTGGCCACTTTGTGAACTTGTCGATTGCTACGTACAAGTACTCAAAGCCCCCGATAGCACGGGGAAAAGGGGCCGAGGATATCGAGCCCCCAGACCGAGAAGGGCCAGGACAAAGGGATCGTCTAGAGAGCTTGAGCTGGCTGATGAATTTGTTTGGCATGGAACTGGCACGCTTCACACTTGGTTACTTGTGCAGTTGCATCTTGGAGGGCTTCTTGCCAGAAGAACCCTTGCCGGAATGCCTTTCCGGCAAGTGTCCTTGCGCCAATGTGGTGGCCACATATGCCTCCATGTATTTCTGCCAACAGTTTCTGTCCATCTTCTCTGGAAATGCACTTCAACCTGACACCATTGAGCCTTCTTATGTACAGTTCATTGTCCACGAACTGGTACATACTTGACTGCCTGGTTATTTTCTCTATCTCTGCTGGGTCGTCGGGAAGTTCTCCAGTTTGCAAAAAACGGACGATCTGCTGTGCCCATGCCGGAGCCCGAGGCTCAACGGCAAGGACTAAAGGCATGAGGGCCGCTGCGGGAACCTCAGCTTCTACGGCAAGAACCTCTGGTTCTGCCGGAGCTGACGGTCCCCCGGCAAGCTCGCCGGGACGAGGCTTGTCGGGAACGATTGCTTCAACTGTACAGACCCTTGGGTCTGCAGGAGCAGACTGTTCCTCAGCGTTCTGGTCGTTGATCTTGGGGACCTTGGCGGCGGCCTCGGGGAGATCCGCCGGTAAGTAGTCGCCGGAGACCAACTTTCTCTTCTTGGGCTGCCCAATTGATGGTGTAACGGATGGCTGAGTCAGCTTGAGCAGGAAGGTCCCTGGTTCCACAGGTAACTTCATCGCAGCACACTTTGAAAGGCCATCTGCTATATCATTCTGAGCTCTCGGGACGTGCTCCATTTGCAGACCTTCAAAGTGCTCTTCAAGCTTTCTCACTTCATCTACATAAGCTTCCATCAAAGGGCTCTGATAACTCTTGTTGACTTGTCGGACCACCAACTGAGAATCACCCCGCACAACCAGCTTGTCTCTTGGACTTCTTCATCTGGCGTTGGGGTCCATTCCGCTATGAATTCTGCCAAAGCTCTGCTCTGTATGGTTGAAGTACTCTCAAACTTGAGACCAAAGCTTGACAGCTCCAGTGCCCACTCGACGATCCTGCCTGTTGCTTCTGGATTTTGCAATATCCTCTTCAACGGAAAGCGAGTGACCACTGTTATCTCGTGGGCTTGGAAGTAATGGCGCAGCTTTCTCGAGGCCATGAGGAGACCGAAAAGCAACTTTTGCACCCTGGAGTATCTTGATCTAGCTCCCTGCAAGAGGGAACTCACAAAATACACCGGGCGCTGCACCATCTTCTTCCGCACCTCTCCTTGCTCCTGCGCAGAGTTGTCCTTGTCGGGGCCAGAGCTTGTCGGAGCAGCCCCCTGCTTGTCGCTGGATTCGCTTGCCGGTGGTGTAGACTCCTCATCGGCCTCCCTCTCCGCTACTAACGCAGCACTAACCACCTGATTGGTTGCTGCTAGGTATAGCAGCAACTTCTCTTGTGGCCTAGGTGCGACAAGTATTGGAGTGGAGGATAGGTATCCTTTCAAGTCTTGCAGTGCTGCCTCCGCTTCCGGAGTCCATTTCATAGGACCTGCCTTCTTCAAAATCTTGAAGAAAGGCAGGGCGCGCTCTGCAGACTTTGAAATGAACCTACTGAGAGCAGCCACACAACCTGCAAGTCTCCTTACGTCCTTAACGCGCTTCGGGGCTTCGATCTGCTCAATGGCTTTGATCTTGTCGGGATTAGCTTCGATCCCCCTCTGAGACACAAAGAACCCGAGAAGCTTGCCGGAGGGGACTCCAAAGACGCACTTCTCGGGGTTCAACTTAAGCTGGATTTTGCGCAGATTTGCAAAAGTTTCTTCCAAATCTTGGATTAGGGTATCCTTGCTCTTGCTCTTCACCACTATGTCATCCATGTAAGCTTCTACATTCCTGTGGATCTGTGGCTCAAAAGCAGTGTGCACCACCCTTGCAAATGTTGAGCCTGCATTCTTCAATCCGAAAGGCATGCGAATGAAGCAATAAGTGCCACATGGAGTAATGAATGCAGTCTTCTCTTCATCTTCCTTGGCCATAAAGATCTGGTGGTAGCCTGAATATGCATCAAGAAAGGAGAGCAGCTCATATCCAGCAGTGGAGTCAACAATCTGGTCAATGCGCGGCAAGGGAAATGGATCCTTGGGACATGCTTTATTCACATCGGTGAAGTCTATACACAGTCTCCACTTCCCGTTAGCCTTACGCACGACAACTGGGTTTGCTAACCACGTCGGATGGATCACACCTCTAACCAGGCCTGCTGCTTCTAACTTCTTGATTTCTTCGGCAATGAATTCTTGTCGCTCCACGGCTTGCTTCCTGACCTTCTGCTTGATGGGCCGCGCATGAGGGCAAACAACAAGCTTGTGCTCAATTACCTTCCTGGGAACACCGAGGATGTCAGATGGTTGCCAGGCAAACACATCGACATTCGCCCGCAGGAAGGCAATGAGCGCGCTTTCCTATTTGCTATCAAGTGTGGCACTGATGGTGAAAGTACCACCAGTGCCGTCCTCCTTGGCGGACACCTTCTTGGTTGCCAGTGGAGCGGCCATTCCTTTCTTGTTCTTGCCGGTGGAGCTCGATGGAACGTCCTTGACGGCGACGCAGCACTCCGAAGAGGTGCGTTTGCCGGAGTGGGCCCCAAAGCACTTGCCGGACTTGGTCTTGGTCTTCTTCCCCTCGGGAGCTTCAGCGGCAAGTGTGTTGCTTTCCGCTGCGGCTGCTGCATCCCGGTAGATTTTGTCGGCGCAGATAAGCGCGTCCTTCTTGTCGCCATGGACAGAGATGACGCTTATCGGCCCCGGCATCTTGAGTACATTGTAGGCGTAGTGGGAGGCCGCCATGAACTTGGCGAGGGCAGGACGTCCAAGTATCCCATTGTATGGCAATGGGATATCGGCAACATCGAAGGTTATCCTCTCCGTCCTGAAGTTCAGCTCCCCGCCAAAGGTCACTGGCAGAGTTATCTTCCCCTTGGGCTTGCTCCTCCCCGGGTTTATTCCTTGGAACGATCCGGTCTCTTCGAGCTCGCCATTTGGGATTTGGAGTTTCTTGATCACAGCAGAGGAGATCAAGTTTAGGCCGGCCCCGCCGTCAACCAACATTTTGGTGACCTTGAGGTTGCGGATGGTGGGTGAGACCAGCATCGGTAAGCACCCGACCGCAGTGGTGCGGTCAGGGTGGTCCTCAAGATCAAAAATGATGGGCGTGCTGGACCATTTGAGGAGCCTGCGTGACTCCACGGGCGGCTCTGCTGCATTTACTTCCCGCACCCACTGCTTGAGTTGGCGGTGGGAAGTATGCAGAGAGGCGCCGCCGTCGACGCACAGGACTTCCGTGGCCTTCTGGAACTCCTGCTCGCTGTTATCTTCTTCCTCCATGTCATCGTCGTCGTCTTCTTCATCCTTGTCGCGGCCCCGGGGAGGTCGGTCTCCTTGCCGCTGCTTGGCCTTGCCGCGGCGTCCTCCCCGGCCATTAAATGGCCACTTCTTGCTGGGCTCTCCTCTGCCACCTTGGGCCTTCTCCTTGTCGCGCCGCTCGTACTCAGCTTTCTGCTGCTCGACGAGGTACTCGACGCGTTTGCAGTTGGAGAGGTCGTGGCCCTTGGTGCGGTGGATCTTGCAGTATTGCCTGTCGGAGCCGTCCTGCTTGTCGGCTGCCGCTACAGGGGCAGGCTCCTTGCCGGAGCCGCCAGCCTGTGTTTGCTTGGCGGGAGCCTCCTTGCCGGACTTCTCGACGGCAAGCACCTCCTTGTTCTTCTTCTTCCTATTGTTCCGCCGCCGGCTCTTCTTTGCCGGGGCGGCATCCTCGCTATCGCTTCCTCCTGCGCCAGCATCCTCTCCGGGGAGTCTCCTCCCCTCTTCGGCGCGTGCGCACTTGTCAGCCAGAGCATAGAGCTCGCTGACATCCCGTATCTTGGTCATGGCCATCTCCTCACGCATGCGGCGGTTACGCACGTTCTGATGGAACGCGCTGATAACCGCGGCAGGGTGGACGTCGGGGATGTTGTGCTGCACGCGGCTGAAGCGCTGGATGTACTTGCGCAGAGGTTCTCCTTCCTTCTGGGCCAGAATGTGGAGATCACTCTCCTGGCCGTGGGGTTTGTGGCCGCCCGTGAAGGCGCCAACAAATTGGTGGCAAAGGTCTGCCCAAGAAGAAACGGAGCCTTCCGTCAAGTGCATAAGCCAAGAACGGACATTTGGCTTAAGCACCAGCGGGAAGTAGTTCGCCAGTATCTTCTCGTCGCTCCCCCCGGCAGCCTGCACCGCGATGGTGTAAATGCTGAGGAATTCCGAGGGGTGCGTCTTGCCGTCGTACTTCTCCGGTACGTCGGGCTTGAAGTTCTTCATGCTGGGCCATTGGACGCGCCGCAGCTCATGGGTAAACGCAGGGCAACCTGCCGCGTACGGCAAGTCGCCTGGCTCACCGGGCGCGTGCGTATCGACAGCGGTCCTAGCTCGATGATCTGATTGTCGCCGGGCTTCTCGGCGGCGCTCGATCGTCGTCCGAGCGTCTTCTTGTCGCCGATCGTCCAGGACCTGGCGCTGGTCCCGACGAGCCCGCGGATCCGATGACGCCGTGGAGTCGTCGTCGACGTTAATCCGGCGGGGCGGCGTCTTCTGCTTCCGCGGCGGGGAGTGCACCGTAGTTGCACCCCCGGCGGTCTTGTCGCCGTCGGCCTTCGTCTTCTCGACTTGCCGTGGCCGCGAGGTCGCCGGCTGCTGCGGAGAGTCGTTGTTGGCGAAGGCGATCAGGCTCTGGATGGTTGCCCTCCAGTCTTCGGCTTTGTCTGCCGCTGGAGGGAAATCGAGGAGCAGTTGCGCTCTTGCGAGCGCTTCTGCTGGAGAAGAGGGGAGCGGGGGCGAGCGGTGCGAGGAGCGGGATATGCTCGGACTCCTAACATGGTTAGAAGGAGCAGGGTCCCGTCCCGGCGACCGCGCCTTGCTTGTGCCAGGGCGATGGCCCGGAGCGTCCCGTGAACCTCCGGTTTGGCCTTGCCTCAGCAAGCGGATGGTACCTCCTGTACCACGGTGCTGCTGGGTTGTCGTCTGCTGCGATGGACGTGGCGCATCTACGGAGACCGAGGCTCGGTCGTCCGTCTTGTCCTTGGATTTGGTGGTGCCGCGAGTTTCCTCGCCGGCGACCACCCTTCCGACGGCGTCTCCTCCGCCCACCGTTGGTTCTGGTGGCGGCGGAACAGACGCAGACGGGCCTGCGACCTCCGAAGCCTTCTTCTTCGGGGCCATGCTGCTGTTGCTGATAAAGCTGATGAAGTTGGAGAGGTTGATGAAGAATGCGCCCGTGTGAACGCCGGATCAGGTTCGCACAACCTCGACGCCCCCCTACCTGGCGCGCCAAAGATGTCGGGGGAAACTATCCACCACGAGCACCTATGGGACCGGAGCCCCTTGTTCGTGCGGTAAGGGAGCGGAGGGAGCACAAAGAGCAGATCGTAGAGCACACGCGGGCAGTTTACCCAGGTTCGGGCCGCGATGGACGCGTAAAACCCTACTCCTGCTTAGATTGTATTGAGTGTTGGAGCTCGGGAGCTTGAAGAACTAGCTACACCAAGCGAATGAGCGATCTAGGTTCCGAACCCCTTCTACGTTGTGCATGGGCCTCCTTTTATAGTTCAAGGGGTCACCGACAGGTGTCAACGTAGGAGAAAGGGGTAAAAATGTAATTGTGGTGGTAGTTGTAACAGTGCGAGAACAGTGGACGAACAGTGGTCATCACCTACTTTGATAGTGGGGGACACGAGCATTAAATGCCCATCGCCGTCGACCCCAAAAGCGCCCGCCCTTGCGTCTCCGTTCGCCACGGCGATAGCTTCTTCACCGTGGAGTGCCACCGTGTCCCCCAGGCTGCACAGCCATCCGCCACGCGTCCATGGAAGGGCCCCAGGGCGACGCGTGGGTCGATGAGCTGGAGCGCGGGCACACAGTGTGAGTTCCCCCGGCAAGCACCTTGCCGGGGTCCTGATCTTGTCGGGCCAGGAAGCTTGTCGCTCCCCGGGGCTTGCCGGGGCGCAGGATGCGCCGAGGCGTGTCTTCTAAGATGCAGTCTTCTGGTCTTCCTGGCAAGCTCCTCTTGCCAGGGCCTTGAGTTAATGAGGTAATCTTGAGCCTGGAACGGCCTTCCCGGCAAGCTCCACTTGCCGGGGCCTTGATCTTCTGTCTTGTATACTTTGTTTTTGAATGGCTTCATATGGGTCAGAGAGGTCTCTGGCAAGCACGTGGTAGGCCCTGCCGCGGGAAGCTGCTACTGCCCGTGCACAAGTTGGGGTACTGAGGTACCCCTACCTTAGTACACCGACACAGTGGATTAGAGCCAAATAGGATACACTCAATGACGGATGGAACGAAGTGCCAGACACTGAAGAAAGATATGGTCCTGAGAGCCAAACATAGAGCTATCCCAAGCGCAATCTGCTGCCCCAATTCGACGACAAGGCCATTGCGCCAATTCCGCCGAAGTACGATCAGGCCGATCAACCGGACCGAACACCTCATGGATGGGATCAAGCGGCTAGCAATGCCGTACACCAGCCCGCACCTCCCCACCATAAAGGAAAGTATACAATGGCTCAGGTCCATAAGTACGATTTACGTCAGGACCTAATAAAAAAGTCGGTTAGGCCAGATCAATCTACGGATTGAGAGAACGTGCTCCCTCGCAGGACGACGGCTATCAAGCCAAACACATCGGCCATAATCAAGTTTGGAACCAACACCAAACATAGACACCGTCCGAATTATGCCACGATATTGCACGATACAGGGGTGCTACACACCCTCTGTGCTTCACCGATGAGGTGATGGATCATCAATTTCCAGAAGGGTTTAAACCCGTAAACATCGAGGCGTATGATGGAATGATGGACCCTGCTGTATGGATAGAAGAATTTATTCTTCACATCCACATGGCTCGTGGAGATGACCTCCACGCCATCAAATACTTACCTCTCATGTTGAAAGGGCCAGCTAGGCACTGGTTAACCAACCTCCCAGAGAACTCCACTGGAAGCTGGGAAGAGCTTGACGATGCTTTTCGGGCTAACTTTCAAGGGACTTGTGTCTAGCCCCCAGATGCTGACCATCTAAGTCACTTAATCCAGCAACACGAGGAGTCAGCCCCCAAGCTTTGGAATCGGTTCTTAACCAAAAAGAACCAAATTGTTGACTGTCCGAACACCGATGCCTTAGCAGCATTCAAACACAGTGTCCGGGACGAGTGGATGGCTAGACACCTCGGCCAAGAGAAGCCGAGGACAATGACAATGACCCGCTTTTGCGTGGCCGATGACAGTTGGCTAGCTCATAGCAGCAATAGCTCTAGCGACCCTGGCACTTCCGATGTCAGGGATGGCAATGGCAAGCCATGACGCAATAAGAACAAGCATCGAAACAATACTGGAAGCACAGAGTACACGTCAAAAAATGCAAGATTCTAAGGCTCCAGGCCCGGTCAACAGAAGAAGCCATTCAAAGGCAACAGAGACATTCCATCTAGCTTGGACAAAATACTAGAAAGGCCTTGCCAGATTCATGGCACCCTTGATAAACCTACAAATCACACCAACTGAAACTGTTGGGTCTTCAAGCAGGCCGCCAAGTTAAATGCCGAACATAAGGGGAAAGGACCTCAAAGCGAGGACGAGGATGAACTTTGCCAGCCGAACACTGGGTGACAGAAGAAATTTCCACCGGAAGTAAAAACCGTGAATATGATCTACGCTACCCATATCCCGAAAAGGGAACGCAAGCGCGCACTTAGGGATGTTTATGCCGTAGAGCCTGTCGCCCCCAAGTTCAACCCATGGTCGGCTTGTCCGATCACCTTTGATCGCAGGGATCACCCAACTAGTATCCGTCATGGAGGTTCAGCGGCCCTAGTGCTTGAGCCTATAATTGATGGATATCATCTTACTTGAGTCCTTATGGACGGCGGCAACAATCTCAATCTGATATACCATGACACTGTCCCCAAGATGGGGATAGACCCTTCAAGAATTAAGCCTAGCAGCACTACCTTTAAAGGAGTGACACCAGGCGTATGGGCCCGCTGCACGGGCTCATTAACACTGGAGGTCATATTCACCTCTCATAAGAACTTTTGAAGCGAGGAGTTAATATTCGACATTGATCCTTTCCGAAGAGGCAATCATGCACTACTCGGAAGAACGGCCTTCACCCGCTTAAATGCGGTCCCGTATTATGCTTACTTAAAGCTCAAAATGCCCGAACCACGCGGTGTCATTATGGTTAACGGAAACATGGAGTGCTCCCTCCATACAAAGGAAGACACTTCGGCCCTAGCAGCCGAGGTCCAAAGCGGCTTATTCAAGCTGAACAGTTCATCGGTCGTCAAGACCACAAACACTGCTAAACATGCCCGTCTCGCACTACAATGCGGCAGCTTAGAGGAACCTGAGCTCGATTGTAGTTATGCTCCTGTCGACTGCCCCATAAGGTAGTAGCATATGTACCTCGCGTACACAATTACGCCCTTAAAATACCTTGGGCGGCGCTAGGGGCACACTGCATATAAATAGTCCATAGTTCGGCTTGACCCTATTCAGACTCTACTATATATTTCCTTTCAAAGGTTCATTAAAAGAACCCACATTATCTACGGCTATGCAGGACATTCTTTTCTAGAGTTCTCTTTCCCTTTTTACAGGAGGCCATCATAACTTCCCTCTTCAAGAACACATTACATATGAGAAAACGGCGCAGACGTGCAGCAGGGCCCACGTCAAAATTTTATTTTTGTTGTTAGATTGAGGCCCCGTGTAAACTTTTTCTCTCTCTGTTTAGCTTGTTTTCTTCTGTTGTCATGTAAATTGACCAAAGATGTTATCGGTATTATCTGTAACCACACGGCTCGCTGTATTAAACGGGATATAAAAGAAGCAGTTTGGTTCCGATTCGCTTGGAGTTCATTTTATTACCACCAGTGTTCCCTCCCCACGTCTGATTGCCACATGTGCCTTAATACCTGGACTTAATACTAGGGGCTGTATTCAGCCTGGCACACCTCCAAGTTCGAACACCTATAGGGAACTATTCGACGTCCCGGATATTGCATTATATGCATCGGCTCTGAATCATGTCTTGGGTCTATAGTTAGGTTGTCTGGCTCCTGTGTTTACCACCTTACGTTCCGCATTGTTCGGCTAAGGTACTAAAGGGAGAACTACTGTGATTGTACTTCTGGTTTGTCCTTTCAAGTACCTCAGTAGAGAAAGCTAAAAACTGACTGTCATGATGAAGTGAGAGCTGGTCAAGCGATTCTGTGACCTAGTGTTATAGTATGATCGATAGTGATCTACTCCGTGTTATACGAGGGGCTAGTCTTCGCCCAGCCACGTAAACTGGGCACTATAGTTCGGAAAGCCGCACCCGCACTAGGGACTAGTACTTAGCCCCACATGTCAAGCTCCTATGGCTAAGTGAAAGTATTAAAGCCACATAGTCTGATTGTCTCGTTCGCTCCACAGACACCTCCTTGATGTCTACTACACAACTTTATTATTGTAGACACATGTTGGGCCTCCAAGCGCAGAGTTTTGTAGGACGGTACCAACTTTTGCTAGTGCAATCTCTCAACAGTCCTAATATAATTGGATCACATAACCACCCCTATGCATAGATTACCCCAATGTCACATCGGGAATCCACAAGTTGAGTGCCAAAACATATATCAAGTGGATCAATATGATACCCCATTGTCACCACGAGTATTCAATTGCAAGAAATATATCGAGTGTTCTCAAATACATAAAAGTATTCAATCCAAATAAATCTAGAATGGAAAACCAAAATCATCACAAGCACTACAAAAAAAAGATATACCCGTGACATTTTGGGCCGAACGAAACTTTTTTCTGTCATACTTATGAGACTTCTATGACAATAATTGTGACAAAACATGGTATCATCATATATGTGGTGGGGTCCTACTTCTATGACAAAAAATCATGACATAAAATGGGCTTTTCGACCTGGGCGGGTCGGAGACGCAACTGCATGACATTCTTTGGGCCGTCCATGACAAAAAAAACCGTGGTAGAAGCGAGGGCGAGGAAAATATCGGGGTGTTCCCGGTTACGGTGGGTGGTCGGGGCCGAGCGATGCGCGTTTCTATCGTACACACACGCGCGTGGGTGCGAGGCGTTGGGCTCTAACTGAACCCGAGCGACGCATTGGGCTTTAACTGAGCCCGAGCGATTGCACTGCAGGCTACGCGTTACTGAACCCGAGCGATCGATCGATGGCTGTTAACTGAACCCAATCAAGCGATTTCTTCGCTACTGCTGCTAACTGAAGCCGATCGATGCTGCCTCTGCATGAACAGTGAGCGCTGTTGGGGGGTTTGGATAAACAGTTCCCGATGGGGGTGGCTGAACAGGACCCCGTGGTGTTGCCTCTGCATGAATAGGACCCCATTCAATCGAGTCGGTTGGGCTGCATGAACAGGACCTCGTGGAGGGCTGCATGAACAGGACCACCCGTGGAGGGCAGTATGAACAATAGACGGTGTAGGGCTGGATGAACAGTAGCCCATGGAGGGGTGGTTGAACAGGACCACCCCATGGAGGGCTGTATGAACAATAGACGGTGTAGGGCTGGATGAACAGTAGCCAATGGAGGGGTGGTTGAACAGGAGCCCATGGAGAGGGCTGGTTGAACAGTAGCTGGTGGAGTAGCGCGCGGTGGAGGCTGAACAGTCGCATGTGGAGGCTGGAGGAGGTCGACGGTGGATGAACTGTAGCCCGTGGAGGCTGGAGGGGGTCGACGGTGGTGATGAACAGTATCCCGTGGAGTCCCGTTTTGCGGTATGCCACACCCCTCCCAATGAACAGGACCCTCGTTTCGATCGTAGCGCTCCAACACAAGTCCGTTTCCTCCGTTTTGCGGTACGCCACACCCCTCCCGATGAACAGGACCCCTGTTTCGACCGTAGCGCTCCAACACAAGTCCATTTCCTCCATTTTGCAGTACGCCACACCCCTCCCGATCGACAGGACCCCCGTTTCGATCGTAGGAGGTCCGTTTCCTCCATTTTGCGGTACGCCAGACCCCTCCCGATGAACAGGATCCCGTTTCGAACATGGTCGTTCGAACACAAGACCGTTTCCTTCGTTCTGCGGTACGCCAGGCCTCGTTTCCATCAGCTGTTCCGTCCAAGCCCTCCCTATGAACACGACGACGCATTCCGTCTCGACCCAGCTGGTTGGCTTCCCATGAACACGACAACGACGATGTTTCTGCGTTCCGACCCAACCATGTACACGAGCCCTGGCCGTACGTATGCACGAGTAGGCGTTCGAGACCCTTCCCGTATGTACATACGTGGCTGTATTTTCTTTCTTGCACACTTGCCGCTGTAGGTACATGCTACGTGCACGCCTCTACTACGACACGTGCGCGCCTCTACATAGACCAGTATGCACGTACACGTTCGCGACCAGAATGACAACGCTACGTACGCTTTGACTAGGTGGGTCCCGACTGTCACGCACTTCCTTGCGTGCGAAGATGTAGCTGGTAGGTCCCTGCAGTCAGGGGGGAACATTTTTTCGCGAAATACGGTGGCCCGTCCGGTGGGTCCCCGATGTCAGGTGGAGGAATAATTATTTTGCGCGTAATAAGGAGGCACTTCCTTGCTGCAACCGTGGACCCAGCTATCAGCCTCTCCACGTACAGTCCACGTCCGATGCTAAGCCGTTCCTTGAACATGTTGACCACGCCATGCCGAGAGCACCAGGGCGATGGACGACGGCGAGGCCTAGGAAGGGGACGACACGGAGCCAGGGAGGACGCGGTGGGAGTGGGTGAGTGGAGAGATGGCCTGGCCAGCGGTGGGAGTAGTAGGGGCGGTGAGGCCTCCGCGGTAGCACAGCCGGCCACGGGAGGCAGGAGCCCGAGAAATGACCAGCGCTGGTTTGCTAGCTAGTTTGGGCGGCTGGAGCAAGAAGACCAGAGGTTGAAGAAGCACTACGGCCGTTGGATGGACATTGTATGGTCACAGGAGCTAGAATCGTGCATATTGACTAAGTTGAGAAAGCCCTCCATCCCCGTCAACTTAGTAGGCCCATCAGTCAGCCTGCCACTATACTGGGTCCCAACTAACAGTGGGAGTATTCATTTTTTGTGTGTAATAAGGAGGAAATTCCTTGCGTGCGAAGATATAGTTGGTGAGTCCGAGCTGTCAGCGGCGGTAACATTTTTTTCACAAAATACAGAGGCACTTTCGGTGGGTCCCACATGTCAGGTGTAGGAATCGTTATTTTGTGCATAATAAGGTGGCATTTCCTTGCGTGCGATCATGGACCCAACCGTCAGCCTCTCCACATACAGTCCACTTCAGATGCATGTCGTCGTTGACCACGTTGGCCAGGCTGCACCGAGAGCACCAGGGCGGTGGACGACGGCGAGGCCTAGGAAGGGAATGACACGGAGGCAGGGAAAACTCGGTAGTTGTTTCCCACGCGGAGGGAAGTACGACTATACGAGGGTTTACTGGTTAATCTGCCATCGCCGGAGAATAACAACAGGTGTGGGTGAGTAGAGGGATGGCTAGGCCAGCGATGGGAGTACGGTGGGGCGGTGAGGCTTGCACGGCAGCATAGCCGGCCGCGGGGAGGAGAGAGCAGGCAGTCCCGCCGGCGCTTGTTTGAGCGGCTGGAGCAGGAAGAGCAGAGATTGAAGAAGCACGACGGCCGTTGGATGGACATCCAACAGTCACTGCTTGTGTGTCAACCTTTTTTTTACGAAAGCATCAGATCTGTGGAAAACATCATACAACCCATCTGCCATTACTAATAATAATTTACAGCCCATTTGCTAATTCATAAGGGTTTTTCTTGGAGCCCATATTCTTTTTGTTAGCATTAGAGCCCATATTGTGGCCACAGTTAAAAAATTATACGAAACTTTGCATATTTCGGTGCGGTCCGAACTGTTTTTAATCCCGAAATTTTGAGTCACATTCAAACTGATTTTAAAAATAAATGTATATCAATATAAAATCCAAAAAATTGTCTACACATAAAAATCAATGCAATTTAAAATCTCGAAATGAAAAAAAGAAATTTGAAACTTATTGCCGGTTTGATAAGTTTTAAAAATGTACATCCCATTTCTCATTACTGATAGGCCATTTTCTCGACGAGCCGAATGAAACTCTCCTCGTCTTGAAAGATTTGCAGCCCAATAGGCCTGATAAAGCGACTTACTTGGAAAATCACAAAAAAACTGGGTTGTGGCCGTGGACCCAGCTATCAGCCTCTCCACGTACAGTACTCTTCCGATGGAAGTCGGTCGTTTACCACATTGACCATGCCGCTCTGAGTGCACCAAGGCGGTGGACAGCGGCGAGGCCTAGGGACGACGCAGAGCCGAGGAAGACGCGGTAGTGGATGCGCACGTGGAGAGGAGTACGAGGGTTCACTGGTTCGGCTGCGGTGTGAGGCTGCCGTCATCGCAGAATAACAGGGGGTATGGGTGAGAGGAGGGATGGCCTGGCCAGTGGTGGGAGTAGTATGGGGGCGGTAAGGCCTCCGCGGTAGCACAGCCGACCATGGGAGGCAGGAGCAGACGGCACGACCGACGCTGCTTTGGGCGGCTAGAGCAAGAAGACCAGAGGTTGAAGAAGCACTACGATCGTTGGATGGACATCGGTCACTGGAGCTAGAATCATTCATATTGACTAAGTTGACAAAGCACTCCGTCCCCGTCAACTTAGTAGGCCCACAAGTTAGCCACCCACTATGGTGGGTCCCAGCTAGCAGGGGGTATTCATTTTTTTGTGCGTCATAAGGAGGCACTTCCTTGCGTGTGAAGATATAGCTGACGGTTCCGACCTGTCAGCGGGGGGGGGGGGG
>LR738711.1:298633973-298715859 GCA_902687465.1 Secale cereale
GGACATTTTTTTCGAGAAATACAAAAGCCCATCCCGTGGGTCCTAGCTGTCAGGTGGAGGAATGTCAGAACCCCGATCCTAAGTCACACAGGTCTAGCCTATAACACATCATATCACTTTGCGGCCTCACGCACGGTATCCCCACGGGTGCCACCTTACCTGGCCCGGGACCGTTTGCGCATTTTGGCACATGTATATGATAGTGTCGCTAGCATCCATATGACAGAGAACCCGGGCCGACATGACTAGTTATAAACCAAAAGTGGCACTAAATTACAGAGACAGGCATACATGACCCAGCAACGAACGTGTCGGTCATCAACGTATGAACCCAAGTCGTAGCAAGCTACAAGGACTTAAAGGAACAACGCGTGACATTTCCCCTAAGGGACAGACACAGGAACGAAGAAGGACACATGCCGGCCAGCGTAAGTGTTCTGGAGCAGTAGCAGGCTACCAAGGCTCAGTGGAAGCACTAGGAGACATTTCCCTATAAGGTAGGCTACCAAAGGTAAACAACCAGGTGTCGGATCCCACACATAGCAATACACATTACACGTACGCATAACATGCAAGTATGTGCTGTACAACAAGGTATCACAACATAACTCAACAACTCATATAGATAAAGGCCCAGAAGAGCCATCATAGAATTTATTACAATCAGAGGTCACATGACCCAACATACAGAGCATACAGGCAACGGAAGCATAACATGTCTGAGTACAGACAACTACAAAAGAAGAATGCTGAAAAAGCCTGACTATCTACAAGACCCTCCCAAGGGTACAAGATCGTAGCTGAGGTAACAAGCTAAACGTCGAAGTCCACGCGGAACCACTAGCGAGACTGAAGTCTCTCTGCAAAAACATAAATTAAGCAAACGTGAGTACAAAGGTACTCAGCAAGACTTACATCAGAACTAGCTATATATGCATCAGTATCAACAAAGGGGGTGGTGGAGTTTAACTGTAGCAAGCCAGCTTTGACCCGGTGGCTATCCTAATCTACGACTGCAAGTAATACTTTTGAGGTGGCGCACACGAGTCCACATATTCACCAATCAATACACCACTATGGATCCGCTCCCGTCTTCCTACGAGAAGGCCATCCATAGCACTCACGCTTATCTTGCGTGTTTTAGAGTATCCACTTTCACTTGTCTATGAACTGTAGAGGTAACCCAGAAGTCCATTTCCGCGGACACGGCTATTCGAATAGATTATATATAAAACCCTGCAGGGGTGTACTTCTTCACACACGCTCTCGCCACTTACCGCCATGTACACGTCGTGTATCTCGGCAACCTTCAAGCGGAAGCCTGGCGAGGGTGTCGGCCACGACCTCACTAACCACACAAGTCTTTCGTCCAGGTTTATCGCCTATTTGGGTTCCATCCGTGGGGAGATCCGGCCGGGGTGTCGCTCACGGCCCCAAACGATGTGTACAGGGTTCCCGCATCACCAAATGGGCGATCGGTACACCGTGCCACGTACCTGCCGCGTCACAGCCCACCTCGAGGGTCAGCGCTGCGCACGACCTCCAATAAACTACAAACACCAGAAACTAATTGCAGCTCCTGGACAGAGATCATGTTGATTAATAAGCCGAGAGAGTCAATTAAGGATCACAATGTGTGGTAGTAGCTGTTTCATGGATCAACCAACACAGAACTCAGTTCCTGAGGACGGCTTCAATGAGACAACCCACCATGTACTCCTACATGGCCTCTCATCGCTACCTTTACCAAATCGTGTTCACACACTTAGCTCACGCACAGTAGGACATGTTCATCACCCTTCCAATTCATCCCCGATGAATCAGACCTGACACAACTCTAAGCAATAGCAGGCATAACCAGAAAGCATGAATGAGTAGGGACAACATGGCTCAAACAACTCTTACTCATACTAGTGGGTTTCAACTATTTACTGTGGCAATGACAGGTCATGCAATGGAAAGGGGTTCAACTACCGCAGCAGGTAACAGTTGAAGCGTTGTTGTCCTAATGCAGTAAAAGAGAGCAAGAGCGAGAGAGTGGGATTGTACCGGTATGCTCAATGGGGTTTTTTCTTGCCTGGCACTTCTGAAGATAACATTGGGTCTTCATCGGTGTCATCGATCACATCGTCGGAACACGTCTACTGAAAGGGGACAAGCACCAGCTTAGCTTGGTCATGATATGGCAATATGTTGTTGATTGAGCTAATGCAACTAGCAACCATGTTAAATGAAGTTGGTTTGAACCAACTGTTCAAATTCAAACTTCAGATGTGATTATTTAAATGCCATTTAATTGATTTGACTTGATCAGCAGGCTTAGCTTGTTCAAACATGCATGAAAGTGCCATAAACAGATTCCTTGAATTTTTCTGATCATTTTCAATATATAAATTATTTTCATCTGAGCTACGGTTGATTTTATATGATTTTTAGAAGTTTAAGGCATTTTCTGGAATTTCTAAACCTTTCTGATTTATTTTAATTCCAGAAAAGCTTTACTGCGTTAGCACTGCATCATCATGACGTCAGCAAGTCAACAGGGGCTGGTCCAGTCAAACCTGACTAGTGGGGCCCACTGGTCAGTTACACAACTAACTAAACAAACTTATTTAATACTAACCTAGTTTAATTAGCCGGGCGGGGCCCACATGTCAGTGAGTCACAGGGTTAACTAATTTACAAATTAGCACTAACCTAAAATTAACAGGGCACTAGGCCCACCTGTCAGTGACTAACCTAACTAACTAGATTAATTAGCAATTAACTTAATTATCTTAGCTAATTAGAGGCGGGGGGGGGGGCACGCGTCAGTAACCCAGGGGGTCAACTAGGTCAGCCCGGGTCAAACTCGCCAGAGTTGACCCGTGGCTCGTCGCTGGCGGAGCCAGAGACGGCGGAGGGCATCGGCTTTCGCCCTCAGGCGACCAAACGAGCGGCGGAAGTGCTCTACGTGGAGCTGGGACACGCCCGCATCCATTTATGCCATCGGGAGGGGCTGACGTCGACCCGCCTCGCCAGAAACAAGCTCGCGGCGGCGGCCGGGGGTTGGGCACCGTCGAGTTAGGTGCTGCGGGGCACGGGGAGGTGAGCTGGTGGGTGCGGCATGCTCCTGGGGGTGTGCTGAGTGCAAAGGCGTGCTTGGACGCGTGCTTCGGCGACTGCAACCACGAGGGTGACATGGCCGGTGGACCACAGCTCCGGCCGGAGGTGGGGCCGTAGCTAGAGAACGCGGAGAGGTCGGGGGAGAGGGGGAATCGAAGTAGGAGCTCACAACGGTGCCGAATAAGAGATCAGCGGGCTCGGGGAGGTCCAGTCGGCGGCGAATCGTCGACGGCGGTCGTAGGACGCAGAGGAGGGGAACGACGGCGTTGCGGGTGAGGGGGAGCTCCTGGCGCCGCGTGACTTGAAGGAGAGGAAGAAGGCGGCACGGTGGAGCCCGGGGGCGTGTCGGAGAGGCGAGGGGTAGGCTGTGGCCGTGGTAACGACGAGCGGCGGCGATGGTGGCGTTCGGCCGCGCGCGTGAGAGAGGGAAGGAGAAGAGGGAGAGGTCCAGCGAGAGAGAGGAGGGAAAGAGGGCGGCCAGGGCGTCGCGCTGGCGAGGAGAGAGGGGCCGGGGCCTTGCCACCGCGAAGCAGGAGGTGACCGCGGCTCGGCTGTGCGCGCGCCACGCAGCGAGCCAGTAGGCGCGAGGAAGACGACGCGCGAGGGAGGTGGGCTGGGCCTGGCGGCCCGCCTGTCTGCAGGCTTCTAGTGGGCTGCACAGGTAAGGCTAGGTTAGTTTCTGTTTTCTATTTTTAATTATTGTTTTCTATTTGTTTTGCTCTATTTTTATTTAGTACTAATACTAAACCATTTTGTTGCTTCTGAATTTATTTGTGGAAGCAGTATGGATTGTTCCAAAACTCCACAAAATATTTTCAGAATAATTGGAGCATTAAAAATAATTATAGGATTTATTTTCTCCAACTCAAATACATTAGTGAATTAAATCAAAGCCCAAACAATTCCCCATAAATGTTCAATATTTTTGGTTTGGACCAAAACCCTTGCCAAAATTATCAAACATTACTGAAGGCAATTTTTGCGTTCATTGAAAATATTTTTAGGTTAAACCTAATTGCTTTGATTTGGTGCTAGGGTTTAGTCATCCCCATTTCAAGTTTAACAAAATTTTAAACATGATGCACAGGCAAAAACTATCCTAGGGCAAAGTAAAGCTAGGGATGTGACAACTCATCCCTACTAAACAAGAATCTCGTCCCGAGATTCAAGACGTGAGATAAGAAATCAGAGGGGACACTAACTAACACAATCTTCATGATCCATGTGCCCTTCATATGAATGTTGATTGCTAGCATCATGTTGATCTTGAAACCCTTGCTTTTGAGGTCTTTGTCCAACACGGTGACGACGAAAGAAACTCTACGAAATTGATCTTCTGAAAGATCGAGCAACTCAAGATCAACTCATGGAGTGAGACGTTGAGACATCTCTTGAGCTGAGACACATAGTACACCTCCAGGGGGATGGAGTGAAACAAACGATGAAGGTTTACCTAGTGGCAATAATTCCACACCTAAGAAGAGGGTGATCGAGGACACCAGACGGGGCACCTTAGAGAAGGTGACTCGTAGAGTTATTCCCTTAAGTGGCAAAAAGAATTACTTTTGATATAGAGATCATTGAAATTCCCTATACCAGCCTAAGGCAAACACAATCGATCGTTTGACGGAGTCCGAAGGAATGACAATCTCGGGCCAAAATGGATGATGTGGACTACCTTGTAAAAGACAACACAAGGGATGATTTTGCTTATCATCGGAAATGGATGGAACCTATGGTAGGACCACTTTTGAAGATAATCCTGAACAGCAGTTGCTGAGAAGGGCAACCCATGGAAAATTGGCATGATGGTAGTGCAAGCTGGGAACAAAATGCAAATGCTGGGAATGATTCTGGTAACTGGGAAGAAACCCAACAGTAGAGAGTAAATCTACTCTTTGAGGGTTTATAACATAACCAAGAACACTGGGAGCAATCCCGGTTGGCGTCGAGGATAACACCTAGTGCTTGTGGGTGCTCTCAAGAACTTGAGCATTCCCATATTCACCAAGGTTTTACCAAATCCGTGTCAAGGATCCTGGCAACACCACATACTACCATGATGAATAATGATGGACGATGCAGATGCAAAGGAAGACAACACTTTCTCATATTTCACCTTAGCGGAGTCAAGGGGCAAAATCTGGATGATCGACCGAGAGACATTTAGCACTCCGCTTCTAACGTTCTCCTTGATGTGCTAGCGCAAGCCATTTATTAAAATGGTTTGGTACCTAGAACGTCAAGTAAAAGGTCGAACTTCAAGAGCACAAAATCCATAGGGAACAACTAGGGAGTAAATCCTACGAAATCCTTATGGGGAGGTGGCCAACTTCTTCAATCAAGATTCTACAACAATAGGTCTTCCGGCTGGGTGTGTTGGCCACGACATCTACTTTACCGATTATCGAGAGACCAATATTATAGTTCTTGGGAAAGGCTCCAACCATCATATCTTCCTGAGATTCAGTTCTGGTTGGTGTCAGGATATTCCAGACTTATCGAGTCTATAAAGAATGAATGTTTGCAACACAATTCGACGAGATGGCGTTGCAAGATTCTCGAGAATGAACTACGATAGCAGCTCCAAAACATGAGCTAGTTCTGCTACGTACCGGTGAACACGTTGTCCCAGACAAACGTGACCACATGGTAGTCTTATAATAAGATGCTGCCGAGTTCAGATTGAGAACCATCATTGAAGATAGCGAAGTCATGTGCATGACCTAGGATTAGCACAACAGACTTCATTTTCTTGAACAAATCAATCAGTGGCTTGGTGTGCTAGGGATACGTATAGAGTGAAGGTTGCAAGTCTCCAAACCACAGAATACTTCGCACGTATGCATGACTGACTTGAGATGATTCCACAGGAAGCAAAACAACTTTCTCAACTCACGGTGGCAACTTACGTCAATTACAAATGAATTAGGGAAAGTCTCTTCTCTCATCCAACATATACCTCATGAACGAGACAAGAAGGCAATGCTTACAAAGTTTCCAACACTAGTTTAATGTCCTACAAAATCATGGAGAAGATAGCAGTGTTGCTGATGGGCTCAACAACAATTCATCCAGGTTTCCATGGAGATGGAATTCCATAATTATGTGAACAAGTGATAGTATTGGTCAGACCAAAGGGATATAATGGTGTATGCTCGAGGGATCAACCACGAGTAAGACAACATTATGAACATCGTTGGTTCTGATTTGATTTGATGATAGCCCATACTCAAATCAAAGTTTTGGACAAGACAATAGATCCAACAATTGATCACAAGGATCAACCGATCAAGATATCATCTTTCTTCAACACACACACACAAAAGATATTCCTTAGAAGGAACTAAGTCAGGCAAGCTCTTATCTTCCAACTCTCCAAGTTGTTGTTTAGCTTAACCAACTAATTCAGGGTATCCAACACAAATTATTGGAGAAAGGGTGGTTTTGAGAGAAACCAGCTTGATCACGAACTCAACATAGCAGTCAGGTTACAACCTGGTAATACTTCCGAGAAGATATTCAGAAAATCACGAACCACCGATATGTTGCTAAGTCCGAAAACAATCTTGCTTTTCAGGGCAAGACGATATGATCAGATAAGAAAGGGATTGAATAATCTTAACTCATTGATCAAGGAGTGCACCAGGAAAGATGGGCTAGTAGCACGATCGATCTTAGAATGGTGATTTGGTAACCATCATGCTAAGAATGAGATTATCGTCCATTATCTACCAAGCAACGAAGTTGCTAGTAGTATTGATTTCACACATCACAATTCACTTGTCGGTATTCCGGTTACCATAACACGGAGACCGAGAAATAAACGATGATGGCGAGAAGTATCACCTTATCAAAAGTTCATAGGAGGTGGTGCAATTCCCATGACATTCTTGACATAAGGATGGTAATACTCCAGGATAGAACATATTAGAAGCTGGATTAGCATTCTTCACCTGCGAAGTACAACTTCTTTGACCCAATCCTGGATATGGATAAGGTACTGGAGTTTGTTTCTCCTAGTCATTCCAGAATAGAATGGCTTGACGGACCACAAGAGTAAAAGGCATCGATGAACACAAGTGCACGACTACTCCTGACTATCAATTGATAGACGAGGATCGGAATATAACTAAAGGGGGACAACTCGGGGAACATATGATTGTCTGAGTTGTAGATGCATAGGTTAGTATGTCGAACGAGTTCCACATATTTCTTCCGGATAACCCATGCAGAAAGATAGAATTGGCAGAGTCACAATATGAATGGAGTACTACTCAAGAGCACTCGGGTTGTGATCTTTTGGTTCAGAAGAACTTCTGCCATGATGGTTCATGGTATTTGGAAGAAGGATATACCACGGACCTCGAGGACTATCACAAGGTTACTAATATCCTAAAGGGACGAGCAATTACTACCAACATGAAGTAGGTAGAAAGAATCTTGGGTTCAAGAACCCAGGAATAGAATGCCTACCAACTAAATGGCATCACGGGATGCTTTCGAGAATGACGGCCAGAATCATCAGACTGAGGATACAAAGTATTGCTGCATTACTGGGTGATCCTCTAAGACACCTAGGGTCATAATAATAGCTCCAACCTATATGTCGAGGCAACGGAGTACCCCAACACACCGACTAGTGTGGTTAATCTGGCCTAAAAGGACATTAAGAACAGATAGGAATGGTTTGCAAATGCATCAGACTATTTAGAAACTTGGGATGACTCGGACAGCATAACGGCTGCAAATGCTCGAAAATACTTTTGAGATCCAAGCAAAAAGGGTAGCATCCACTTAACATCATAATGTCAAGGTTCTGAGACCAACAGTTGAACAAACAGAAGTAGTAGAAACTGAACTGAGGGTTGAATCCACAATAACGTGATCCTGATAAATAGAATGAGAATCCTAGTTCTTAATCCCCGTAGAAAGAAGAAGGTGACTCAGATCAGAAGGTCATAGGCAAAGGAGTAGAAAGAGCCTTACGTTCCCTTCCACAAACAATTCCCTTACATAACTAAAGAGTTTCTAGACACGACTTCGACCAGTTTGGCTTACTAATCCTACAGGTAGTCAGGCTCTGATACCAAAGCTGTCGGAACCCCGATCCTAAGTCACACAGGTCTAGCATGTAACACATCATATCACTTTGCGGCCTCACTTACGGTATCCCCACGAGTGCCACCTTACTTGGCCCGGGACCGTTTGCGCATTTTGGCACACGTATATGATAGTGTCGCTAGCATCCATATGATAGAGAACCCGGGCCGACATGACTAGTTATAAACCAAAAGTGGCACTAAATTACAGAGACAGGCATACATGACCCAGCAACGAACGTGTCGGTCATCAACGTATGAACCCAAGTCGTAGCAAGCTACAAGGACTTAAAGGAACAACGCGTGACATTTCCCCTAAGGGACAGACACAGGAACGAAGAAGGACACATGCCGGCCAGCCTAAGTGTTCCGGAGTAGTAGCAGGCTACCAAGGCTCAGTGGAAGCACTAGGAGACATTTCCCTGTAAGGTAGGCTACCAAAGGTAAACAACTAGGTGTCGGATCCCACACATAGCAATACACATTACACGTACGCATAACATGCAAGTATGTGTTGTACAACAAGGCATCACAACATAACTCAACAACTCATATAGATAAAGGCCCAGAAGAGCCATCATAGCATTTATTACAATCAGAGGTCACATGACCCAACATACAGAGCATACAGGCAACGGAAGCATAACATGTCTGAGTATAGACAACTACAAATGAAGAAGGCAGAAAAAGCCTGACTATCTACAAGACCCTCCCAAGGGTACAAGATCGTAGCTGAGGTAACAAGCTAAACGTCGAAGTCCACGCGGAACCACTAGCGAGACTGAAGTCTCTCTGCAAAAACATAAATTAAGCAAACGTGAGTACAAAGGTACTCAGCAAGACTTACATCAGAACTAGCTACATATGCATCAGTATCAACAAAGGGGGTGGTGGAGTTTAACTGCAGCAAGCCAGCTTTGACCCGGTGGCTATCCTAATCTACGACTGCAAGTAATACTTTTGAGGTGGCGCACACAAGTCCACATATTCACCAATCAATACACCACTATGGATCCGCTCCCGTCTCCCTACGAGAAGGCCATCCTTAGCACTCACGCTTATCTTGCATGTTTTAGAGTATCCACTTTCACTTGTCTATGAACTGTAGAGGTAACCCAGAAGTCCATTTCCGCGGACACGGCTATTCGAATAGATTATATATAAAACCCTGCAGGGGTGTACTTCTTCACACACGCTCTCGCCACTTACCGCCATGTACACGTCATGTATGTCGGCAACCTTCAAGCGGAAGCCTGGCGAGGGTGTCGGCCACGACCTGACTAACCACACAAGTCTCTCGTCCAGGTTTATCGCCTATTTGGGTTCCATCCGTGGGGAGATCCGGCCGGGGTGTCGCTCACGGCCCCAAACGATGTGTACAGGGTTCCCACATCACCAAACGGGCGATCGGTACACCGTGCCACGTACCTGCCGCGTCACAGCCCACCCCGAGGGTCAGCGCTGCGCACGACCTCCAGTAAACTAGAAACACCAGAAACTAATTGCAACTCCTGGACAGAGATCATGTTGATTAATAAGTCGAGAGAGTCAATTAAGGATCCCAATGTGTGGTAATAGCTATTTCATGGATCAACCAACAAAAAACTCACTTCCTTAGGACGGCTTCAATGAGACAACCCACCATGTACTCCTACATGGCCTCTCATCGCTACCTTTACCAAATCGTGTTCACACACTTAGCTCACGCACAGTAGGACATGTTCATCACCCTTCCAATTCATCCCCGATGAATCAGACCTGACACAACTCTAAGAAATAGCAGGCATAACCAGAAAGCATGAATGAGTAGGCACAACATGGCTCAAACAACTCCTACTCATACTAGTGGGTTTCAACTATTTACTGTGGCAATGACAGGTCATGCAATGGAAAGGGGTTCAACTACCACAGCAGGTAGCAGTTGAAGCGTTGTTGTCCTAATGCAGTAAAAGAGAGCAAGAGCGAGAGAGTGGGATTGTATCGGAATGCTCAATGGGGGTTTTGCTTGCCTGGCACTTCTGAAGATAACATTGGGTCTTCATCGGTGTCATCGATGACATCGTCGGAACACGTCTACTGAAAGGGGACAAGCACCGGCAAAAAAGAGAGAACACAATCAATGCAATGCGACAATATGATGCATGATCATGATATGGCAATATGCTGTTGATTGAGCTAATGCAACTAGCAACCATGTTAAATGAAGTTGGTTTGAACCAAAGGTTCAAATTCAAACTTCATATGTGATTATTTAAATGCCATTTAATTGATTTGACCTGATCAGCAGGCTTAGCTTGTTCAAACATGCATGAAAGTGCCATAAACATATTCCTTGAATTTTTCTGATCATTTTTCATATATAAATTATTTTCATCTGAGCTACGGTTGATTTTATATGATTTTTAGAAGTTTAAGGCATTTTCTGGAATTTCTAAACCTTTCTGATTTATTTTAATTCCAGAAAAGCTTTACTGTGTCAGCACTGCGTCATCATGACGTCAGCAAGTCAACAGGGGCTGGTCCAGTCAAACCTGACCAGTGGGGCCCACTGGTCAGTGACACAACTAACTAAACTATCTTATTTAATACTAAGCTAGTTTAATTAGCCGGGCGGGGCCCACATGTCAGTGAGTCACAGGGTTAACTAATTTACAAATTAGCACTAACCGAAAATTAACAGGGCACTGGGCCCACCTGTCAATGACTAACCTAACTAACTAGATTAATTAGCAATTAACTTAATTATCTTAGCTAATTAGAGGCGGGGGGCCCATGCGTCAGTGACACAGGGGGTCAACTAGGTCAGCCCGGGTCAAACTCGCCGGAGTTGACCCGTGGCTCGTCGCCGGTGGAGCCAGAGACAGCGGAGGGCATCAGCTTTCATCCTCAAGCGACCAAATGAGCGGCGGAAGGGCTCTACGTGGAGCTGGGACACGCCCGCATCCATTTATGCCATCGGGAGGGGCTGACGTCGACCCGCCTCGCCGGAAACAAGCTCGCGGCGGTGGCCGGGGGTTAGGCACCGTCGAGTTAGGTGCTGCGGGGCACGGGGAGGTGAGCTGGTGGGTGCGGCATGCTCCTGGGGTGTGCTGAGTGCAAAGGCGTGCTTGGACGCATGCTTCGGCGACTGCAGCCACGACGGCGACATGGCCGGCAGACCACAGCTTCGGCCGGAGGTGGGGCCGTAGCTAGAGAACGCGGAGAGGCCGGGGGAGAGGGGGAATCGAAGTAGGAGCTCACAACGGTGCCAAATAAGAGATCAGCAGGCTCGGGGAGGTCCAGTCGGCGGCGAATCGTCGACGGCGGTCGTAGGACGCAGAGGAGGGGAACGACGGCATTGCGGGTGAGGGGGAGCTCCTGGCGCCGCGTGACTTGAAGGAGAGGAAGAAGGGGGCACGGCGGAGCCCGGGGGCGTGTCGGAGAGGCGAGGGGGAGGCTGTGGCCGTGGTAACGACGAGCGGCGGCGATGGTGGCGTTCGGCCGCGCGCGTGAGAGAGGGAAGGAGAAGAGGGAGAGGTCCGGCGAGAGAGAGGAGGGAAACAGGGCGGCCAGGGCGTCGCGCTGGCGAGGAGAGAGGGGCCGGGGCCTTGCCACCGCGAAGCAGGAGGTGGCCGCGGCTCGGCTGTGCGCGCGCCACGCACCGAGCCAGTAGGCGCGAGGAAGACGACGCGCGAGGGAGGTGGGCTGGGCCTGGCAGCCCGGCTGTCTGCAGGCTTGTAGTGGGCTGCACAGGTAAGGCTAGGTTAGTTTCTGTTTTCTATTTTTAATTACTGTTTTCTATTTGTTTTGCTCTATTTCTATTTAGTACTAATACTAAACCATTTTGTTGCTTCTGAATTTATTTGTGGAAGCAGTATGGATTGTTCCAAAACTCCACAAAATGTTTTCAGAATAATTGGAGCATTAAAAATAATTATAGGATTTATTTGCTCCAACTCAAATACATTAGTGAATTAAATCAAAGCCCAAACAATTCCCCATAAATGTTCAATATTTTTGGGTTGGACCAAAACCCTTGCCAAAATTATCAAACATTACCGAAGGCAATTTTTGGGTTCATTGAAAATATTTTTAGGTTAAACCTAATTGCTTTGATTTGGTGCTAGGGTTTAGTCATCCCCATTTCAAGTTTAACAAAATTTTAAACATGACGCACATGCAAAAACTATCCTAGGGCAAAGTAAAGCTAGGGATGTGACAAGGAATCATTATTTTGTGCGTAATAAGGAGGCATTTCCTTGCGTGCGGCGATGGACCCAGCTGTCAGCCTCTCCACGTACAGTCCACTTCCGATGGATGTCGTTCATTGACCATGTTGACCAGGCTGCACCGAGAGCACCAGGGCGCTGGACGACGGCGAGGCCTAGGAAGGGAACGGCACGGAGCCAGGGAAGACTCAGCAGTTGTTTCCCATGCGGAGGAGTACGGGGGTTTACTGGTTCGTTTGCTATCCAAAGAGAAAACAGCAGGTGTGGGTGAGTAGAGGGATCACTAGGCCAGCGATGGGAGTACGGTGGGGCGGTGAGGCCTGCGCGGCAGCATAGCCGACCGCGGGAGGAGGGAGCAGGCAGTCCCGCCAGCGCTTGTTTGAGCGGCTGGAGCAGGAAAAACAGAGATTGAAGAAGCACGACAGCCGTTGGATGGACATCCAACAGTCACTGCTCTCGTGTTCATTATTTCCAATAATGTACAACCCATTTGCTAATTCTTAAGAAATTTTTTGGAGCTCGTCTTCTTTTTGTTAGCGTTACACCCCATATTGTGGCCACGGTTAAAAAGTATACGATTTTTTTGCATATTTCGGTGCGGTCAACTGTTTGTAATCCCTAAATATCGATTCACATTCATACTATTTTGAAAAATAATTTATATAAATATAAATCCAAAAAATTGTCCACGCATAAAAATCAACGGAATTTAAAATCTTGTAATGAAGAAATATTGAAACTAATTCCCAATTTGATGTGTTTTAAAAATGTACAGCTCATTTCTGGGCAAACTGAATGAAACTGTCCTCGTCTTGAAAGATTTGCAGCCCAGCAGGGCTAATTAAGCAAGTAGGCCTCGTTTGGGTATTTCTTTAAAAAATAGAACTGGGCTAGCCATTTTCAGCAAGAAAAAAATACAACTGGGTTCATGGCTAGACGGGCCGCATCCCCCGCACAGCCCCGTTGTTACTATTTACTAGGGTGGATGGGCTGTTTTGTCTTGGGCCCAAAGAAACAATTACTACTAGTACAGTGGAGACACTCTACAACTACATAGAAAAACAATTACTACTAGTATAGTGGATACAATACCGCTTCTGGCTCCTCCTAGGTCATAAAAACGTCTCCCTCTACTGAATGCCATTATACTTTTGTTCACCGACATGCGGGCCATGCAGCACGCGAGCCCAAATGCCATCCACCAAATTAGAAGGCAGTATCCAGGCGGAGAGTCACCCCGGTCCTAGCGCGGCAATAACGAGCCGTTGTATCACAAAACCCCACCTCCCCGCCGTCTAAGTTTGACGGAGGAAGCAACCATCATTTCACTCTTCGCTGAATCCCCTTCTCGCTCACCGTCTTCAAGAAAGGCAACACTCGCATCTGCCACTGTTATTCTCTCCCAACGAAGGGAAGGTAAGCGGATACCTGATGTTGGTATATTTTCATTCAGAAAAAAAAACTTTTGCAAAGCAGTAACCGATCCTCACTCTCTTTTTTGTTTCATTGTCATTTCAATTGTGTTTTACTTTCAGTGGTGTCCTAGTATTCGTCTGTTTCATGATGGACCAAGGAGAACCAGGCAAAGATCTGCCGGTATTGGAGCAGACGCGGGAGGCTGATCCCCACGAGATAGAGAGCTCCAGGAAGCTGGAGGCAGCCATCGAGCCTACCCCAGATACGCTCACGGCCACTACTGATATGATCAACGGCCCGTTTGAGGTTACAGCCCCGTGGCACTGAAGGAGCAGTTTTCCCCCTTCGAGGATGTGTCCCCCCCGCTGAGCTGCCCAAGATGATTTTCTTCTTTGCGGATCTCGATAGTGGTTTTTCATCTAAGTATGTGGTGATGAATAATGCAAAAATTTATTAGTTTCGATGCCATGCTATACATAATGGTTTAAATAACTTGTGTTTCTTATACTGGAAAGTAATTTAGAATTTGTTTCTGTTTCAATTAGAGCCCTGATGCATACAAGGATTGTGTGGTTGTACATGTCACTCGCTATGAGGCGGATGACCTGAATATACACATTGGGAAAACAATTTTTTTAGGCTGTTGGATCCTGGAAGCCATTGGCGCTTATACAAATGAAGAGTTGTATTCGAGCCTCACTGTTGTCAGGCGTGTTGTCCAGGGTGTACTGAAGCACAAGAAGTTCAAAGCTACTCCTTCGTTTGTGAGGCATACTATTCTTATGAAGCTTACGCAGGAAGATGACGTGGTATGCCTCCACAAACTAGTTTATGAGTGGCAGGCCAGAAGGTTGTCTTCATGAAGGTTCACAGGATTGAGCTACTGCCGGACATCCTCGATGATGTTCATGGCAAGGTCCATCTTGTGTCCAGCCCAAATTAGATCGAGGCATGAAATACTTGCCCCACCTAGTGTTTAATAGTAGTTTGGATTCTGTCTTATTATCCGAACCTTGCCTGTTATCGAGCCCTCTGGGGCTAGTACTCTGTTTGAATCCGTCTATGGGAACTGCTGCTATTTTTGTGTGCCCGTGAATCATCATAATTGTTGCCTAAACGGATGCGTCCTCACTAGTTTTATCATACGAGCCGTGTGAGTTTTGATGAAATAGAGTACTCGTTTGAGAATTGTGCGCCGACGTATACATAAGTACTTGTAAACACTGTTGGTGCTACCCCACTTGTAAGCAGTTGTGCAAAACACGACACATTAGCTCAGCTCGCTTCAACACTAGGCTATCGACCAGCTAACAAGCAACAATCTGCCATCTGACATATAAGCAACTATGTATCTTTTTACAGTGGTTCATGGAGTTAACTGAGGCCACAATGTAAATTCCAAACGTTCACACGCTAGTCCAACGTTCATGTGGAACACTCACATTAAACTCGGCTTCAGAAAAAAACTTGAAAAGCATAAGTTAAGCAATTTTATACATCTCAATGATTCATAGAACATAACAAACATATACTAGTTCACAGCAGAAGACAAAGTTGTGAGAAGGTTTACAAATCAGGAAAAAACAAGCAAGGCTTCTCTAAGAAAAGGGCCTCCCGGCAGGCTTAAATTTCCTGAAGTTCACTCTGGTTTTTTCTTGTTGCCACCATCCAGGGTTAGGCTCCCTCATTCCAGAATAACCAATTATAATTGTGTTCTCAGCTGGTATGCTGAACTGAACCATGTAGTGTACCGACCAGCTGAAATTCTTGTGCATTCCACTATATTTAAGCACCGCTATTTGCAGAAATAAGCAAACCACAATGCCTCTTGTCCGTGCACCTATCCAAAAAACTGCCGTGCAGCCGTGCTAGCTAGTCCTCCGTCCATGGATGAACTGGTAGAAAGTGCATTCCGCACTAGGATGCAGTTGTTTTCGCTTGTCCCTACACTGCAATCAGGAAGTAAAAAGTACGAATCAACTTCCTTTATATTGCGTTGATCATTCTACTTAGTAACTACCAATGTAGGAATACCTGGAAAATGGGTGGTTAGAGGACGACAATGAGGGATAGCCATCTCATTTTGCGCAGTTCTACTAAAACTGAGGTGTGTGCTTTTGATTGCGCGGATAGAAAAGATACGGAGACAGACATCCCTGTTTGCCCAAATACAAAATACGGTTATTTAAACAGTGAAGGATATTTGAAGTGGCGTATGATTAACAGCAGCATCTATTGTGTTATAATTGGGACTAGATTGACAGTATGAAAGTGTCCTTAAGTAAGTAGCATCACATCACATCAACATTGCCACTAGATTAACATGCAGAACAATAGCATTAGTATTACTGTCACGAGAGTAGCACATGGTCAGTAAATGTGCAATCAAATTTGTGCAGTTCCACTGGGATGAAGAAATGTTAGCGGTGTGAGATTTAAGTGTAACTGCAAAAACACAATTCATGGGAAATAAAGCAAGATGGAAGCACTTCATAAAATGGTGGTGGAATGGCTTCAATTTATCGATGGCACTAGACCATTACTTATAGTGCCATTAGGTGGCATTGCTTAATGCTTCATGTGATTTTACATTAACGGTAGCGATATGGGCATAGGGACAGCATAGGCATAAAGTGGTGAGGCAGATGTGGTTGCCGAGAGCGGTAAACACTCAGACATCATGTCTACATTTGTCCCATTTTTTTATCTCATCGGTGACATTTTCCTATGTGAGCATAGGAAATCTAGACCTGCTCATTCTCATTTTCGTTGTCCCCCAACATCCGTCACTTTCTTTCCTTTTTCAACCAAGTGATTGGTCCACTTCCCCCACCCTTCGCCATCCACCATGCTTTTTTCGTCTTTTCAACCAAGAGACCGGTTGGGTAGCCAGTATCTACTACTTTCCCCCGTTTCCTCTTAGAACCAAGTCCGAGATTCATGCTACAACTTTCCCACTTTCTTCCCTCTTTGAACCAAATCTTAGAGTCGACTGTATGAACTAGCTTTGCCTCTAATAAGAGTAAAAGTCTAGGTGGCTTTGGAACAGCGGACAGAAGTAGAAAAAGAACCACACGAAGCCAAGTGGGGAGCTGGGGCAGTAGAGCAAGGCAGGTTTTGAAGGAATATATACCTGCGGGTCGTCGTCATGTGGCAAAGACGGCGTCGGGAGGCCGCATCTTGGCCATAATACTGCAGGGAGGAAGAAGGGGTCGGAGGCCCTCCGGAGCTGGTGCTCTCTCGGAGAGAACGGCATGGCCGCCGATCGGGACGCATGGGCAGCCGTTGGTCTCATCCCTCGCCGCCGACGACAGCGTGAATGATGCACCTACACCCCTGCCCCGGTCGAGGTTGTCCGGCCAGATTTTTGACCAGCCTTGAGCTGAGAGAGAGTGTGGCCACCTATGTCTTGCTTAGATCTGGAGAGCATGAGAGAGTGAAAGAGAGGAACCCTAGTAAAGCTAGTGCTAAGGCTCCTACGTATATATATAGTGGAGTGATTTTGTTGTACCAGCTTCAAAAAAATGCGCTCCTACGTGTACCCGCGAGTGGGTGTGAGAGAACTAGTGCGTGCGTCCACCGCTTCTCTTCGTGAGAGTGCAATATACTACGGGCTATGCCCTAAGAACGTTCGCCACAAGAGTAATAGTATAAGTGTGTGACGTGTGAGCTAAAATAAAATGTGCGGGACGTCTTTTGTTTTTTAGAAGTTCTGAGGGTAGGGTGTGAAGAGAACATATGTGTGTGACATCTACCTGCAGATAGACGGTGGGTGCGAGAGGACTCGAGAGGGTGGGTGTGCGTGAGAGAGAGGGGCACGTATGAATGCAATGCATGTGTCCGTAAATCATTATCCGACAAACGTTCGCCACAAGCCTTTTCCTGACGAACACCGTAAGAACCGTTAGACCAGCATCTGACAGTGTCAGTTTTGCCATGTCATTTAACAGAACAGCCACTCCTCCTACACACAAATCTTCCACGGGAGTGTAAGCAATTGCCGTGTGCTCCCTCCGTTCCAAAATGCAGTGCATATAGCTTTATTGAAAATTTGAACTTCGCAAACTTTAACCGAGTTTTCGTGTACCAAATTGCACATGTAGAATATTCATTGATCTTCAAGAGGTAACTGTAAAGATGGGGGAGGAGTCTACAAAGAAAGGCCATCATTTCACATGCAGATATTTCAACCATCCTTTGATGTGGAGGAATATCATAGGAACTCTATATGATATGATTTTTATCGGATGTTTTCCTTTAGAGCCAATTGGTTCATAAGAATAGATTCATATACTCCACATTACAGGAAATAAGGGCTTCTTTGATTCAAAGGATTCTCAAAGGAATTTTGAAGGATTCAATTCCTTAGGATTTTTTCCTATGTGGGGTGTTTGAATCATAGGATTGTAAACCATAGGAACTTTTACATAGTATTCATTTGCACTAGATTTGGAAATTTTCAATCCACTCTAACCTCTTTGAAAGAATCCTACGTTTTTTCTGTGCATGATCAAACACTCATAGAATCATATAGGATTCAAGATGACATGCCACCCCAATCCCACGTTTTTTCTATTCCTGTGTTTTGAAAATCCTACAAATCAAAGAGGCCCTAAACATGATATCATTTCTATAGCTTTAGAGCCAGTTGGTTCATATGAATGAATTCCTATACTCCCATAATTGCAAAAGAAAATAAATGTTAGCGTATATTCAATAGAAAAGTTCCTATGATATGAACCAAATTACATCTTTTTCTAATCCCTCCTCATAAGAATTGAGATGCATGTCATCTCTAGATTAAATAGAAAAGTTCCTATGATGTCAACCAAATGACATCTCTTTTCCAATACCTACTCATAGGAATTGAGATACTCCATGTCATCTCTTTCCCTATAACTTTTATGTATATATCTTCTATTCCTAAATAGCTAGTACAACCCACTAGTAGCTTTTTTCCAAGACATGCAACTACTGCGCAAGAACTATATAGTGTGCGAATAACTTGAAAGATGGTCGCTGGATGAAGCTAATCCGATAGTGCAGAGATGGCAAATCCGAGCACTACTGGCCGTTGGATATCATCAACATTCCACCAGACCTGCCACATGTACAATTTAGAAGACTTCATGGTTGAACTTAAGCATAATGCACAAACCCTGAAAACACAAGCACTTCTCCTTTGTTCTAGAATCCTCCCTATCATAATTGATTTTTTTCTAAATGAATTGCCATTATTTGTTTTTTACTTTATGCTTTACAATGCACAACCCTATGAATCTAAACATTTTTATAAAACTAATTGATTTTGAATGAGATGAACTATAAGAACTAAACGAACATCTACATCATGCATATATGACTCAAAGCTTTACATGCTATAGTGTGTATTTATTCATAATTTGGTTTCGAAACCCCATGCGTTCAATGCATGTGTATCTTACTAGTTTTGAGTAGAGTAGAAAATTTCACGTGGCCCCGGGAATATCAAAATGCAGGGCCCATGCATCATTGCCTGTCGGTCGAATCTACATCCACAATTTTTTGTACGTACTATATCTCCACTGTTCCCCGAACCCAAAATGTTGCCTCGTTCCCCTAAAACCAAGCGGCCCACACATATTTAAGAGCAAGTACAATAGAGCCGAGTCCGCGGGCTATAAGGAATAAGCTAGTATATTTCTTCTTAGTTGGAGGAAAGAGAAGGTAAGTGGGCTCTTCGTGAAGAGACAACTCTAGCACGTGCTCCTAGGCACTTTGTGAGAATGAAAGGTGGGCCACATAATAAAAAAGTAGTACACTATTTTGATCTACTATTGTACATATTGGCTATAAGATGGACTCTAAATGACATGGCACTCGCTTATAGCCATGTCACATCCCTAGCTTCACGTTACACTAGGCTAGCACTTGTCTGTTACATCATGTTTTTTTCTCAGAAACTTGAAATGGGGTTGTTCAAACCCTATCACCAAATGAACTCAGCTAGGTTCAAATTAAAATCTTTTTCAATGAACCCAAAACGCCCTTTAGAAAAGTTCATCATTTTTGGATTGGTTGAAAACCTTTGCCAAAAAAGTTGCACATATTTCTAGAACATTTTGGATTTTTGAATTAGTGTATATTTTATTTGAATTGGACCTAATAAAATCTATAAATAATTTTATAGCTCCAAATGTACTGAAAATAATTGTGGGTCTCTGGAATAACTCAGTTAACATCTAGAATAATTTTCAACATCTATAAAAATGGTTTAGTGCCTAAACTAAATCAGAACACAGAAAATAAAATAGAAAAGGAAACAGAAAAGAATTAGAAAAGAAGAGAGAGAGAAGGAGATACCTGGGCCTTACCCCGCAGAAGCAGCCCAGCCCACCAGGGGCATACCTGTCTTCAACCTCTGCCAACTGATAGAGGCAGGACCGAGCACGGCGCCCGCGCGCGCCAGCACGCAGCTGCCTGCCCGGCCCTCCCCTGGCCAGCGCGACGCCACAAACGACATGAGGCAGACGTCTGGAACCCCCTGTCCTCCCCACTCTCCCCTTAATCTCTCCCTCATCCTGTCCTGCTATGGTCGACGTGCCCGTAAGCCGCCGTCGCCGTCCGTCGTGGCCACCGACCTCCCCATGGCCAGCAATCCCGACCACGAGCTCCGCCACGATGTCCTCGTCCACTCCACCGAGTCACGCGGCGCGAGGAGCTCCTCTTCATCCTCACCGCCGTCGTCTTCAACCTCGGGATGCCGAGATCTCCACTGCCATTGTGGCACCCCGGCTCAGAGAAACCAGAACGCCTCGTATTCCAGCCCAGAGAACGAGATGAAGTCTTGTGGAATACGACACTGCTTAGCATAGATACAAGGTCTCCGATATTACAATGAATACCAGCCTTATATTATTACACGAATATGGATACAAGGTCTCCGATATTACAATGAATACCACTGGCACGGCGATACTACGCCTGCTAGGGTTGCTTTATGCAAGCAGCAGAACAACACGAGGTAGCGGAACCTCTAATGGCAGCGGAACAACGAACGGCAATGATGGACACCAATCCGCAGGGACTCTGGCTGGAACGTTTATCCTAGCTCGCGAACACAGGAACCAGACCAAAACGAGCAAGCAATCCAGGCACGACCTGCAAACTGGCATGACACGCCAGGTCAGTACATTGAATGTACTTGCAAGCTCGCAATAAACCAAAAGCATTTAAGACAAACAACAACATGGCATTAGCATGTTAATTTCATTTATCAGCACGATACTAACAGAACAATATGGCATGCACAACTGAACATGATACAACTTAGCACATGCATAGCATGAACATGAAAATACTACATGCAACATGATGATACTATCATGTACCAACTTACCTTGTTCGGGTTACCTCGAAACCATCACATACACAAACTTACCAATACGGACATCACACGATCATCTCAGGATCAAATCAATCTTGGTATAAACAATACCGTAGTGATCATTAAATGACCACAAGGAGCTTAATCTTTACCATTGATTCTCGTACAACATCACAAATATCCAACAACTCTGTATCCTCGATACCACGGTGATCATTCGGGCAATCACAACCATCTTATCTCATCATCAAAGAATGGTTATTATTAAGCACATTATTATTATTATTATTACTGTTTACTCACGGTGTGACCGACACGAACTGGGCCCTTATCCGCGGCCGCGGCTATCGATAGATTTAGACACACACTCTGCAGAGGTTAGCAAATTTTACCCACACCACAGAACCCATGGCCTCGTTCTCCCATTCGGGTGGACCAACGGCATTCTGACAAAACCGATCTACTGTCATGACACTCCGCCGGCCACTCTGACTCACTCCCCACTGGGTTAGTCCTGGGTGGCCCCGTGTCAACAAAAGACACAACGACCATCGTCGTGGCCAAAACATAAATGGTCCCAAACGGAAATCCAGATCCATAACAACAACAACGGGCACACAAGGTTATGTCCGTCTACCTGATCAGGGTAGCGCGTGCGCATAACCTTCCCTCGTTTGGAGGCACCGGAAAGAGGCACGACAATAGACCCTGTTAGGGCCTTCCCATAAAGGCAAGTGTGGCTGCACTAGTCAGCTCGATTTGGTGGCACCATGACTCAGCCAACAGTTGTTCAAGTTCATTATTATCCGGTTAAACTTGGATGCAAAAAGGCTGTGTCACAGAATAACATGATGCAACTACAATGCATGAGCATGATATTAACATAAGCATGGAGGTGCAACATAATCATCGAGCATAACCAATATGAAATATTTAACCAAATGAGCATGACATACTGACTAACATGAATATCACAAGTACAACGCTACTGATGGCATACATGACTACTAGCATCATGAACAAAATATCATGCAAGAACATACTAGCAGCAAAAATAAATACCATGCATGAACATAGCAAGAACACTACCAAGTAAGCATGTAACTAACTAGTTGCAATGAAACATTAATATCACAGTACAACAAGCATGCATCAAGACTACTACTAGCATGTACTTCTACTACTAAGCATAACATGTGAAAATGATACTAACAACAAAAAGCATCAGATCATATCATGACAGTGAACATGAAACCACAAGCATAACCGAAACAACGACAGCAGTAGCAAACAAGCAGACATATATAAAGACAAACTTTTATTGAAGATTCAAGTTGTAAACCATGGCTACTGCATGACTATCATGCAAGTGGTTATTGTGGCTTGCCTGGGGATACGAGATTCTCCGGGAAGAAGTGCGGTGAAGCCACAGAAAGAATCGCGGGAAACAGTTCTCTCTCGGAGGGGGCTGTTTACGGCAAGGGAAAAATGGTCATTTTCAGAATGACAAAATATGGTGAAAATGATACCAACAGAACGGGCTCGACGAGACGAAGAGATGGGCTTTGGATTCACTTCAATCGGAGTTGTGGGCAAAAAGTTATGATAGTTTTTCTACCAAGGACCCATTTGTAAATAAATTCATCACAAACAGGCCCTTGGCTGAAAAAACAGAACGCGCACTCCAGGAAATACGCTTTCCCACGGGGAAAGCGTAAAGCACAGAATGCACTTCTACTTATCCCGCGTGGCAGTGGGGACTGGGCGCTTGGGTCTTTGATAGGCGGGTCCCACCCGTGCTCTCTCTCTCCTCCTCCCTTTTCATCTTCAACCACCCGACGCGGGCGCTGAACAGAGGGAAGGGCGCCGGCGCCGGCGCTGGCCTCGTGGCTCCGGCCAACTCCGGCCAAGGGGAGGCCACCGGCGGGCGCGGCGCGGCCCACTGCATCCGTCCAAGGGAAAAGAGGCCCCGGGAAGGACGGGGGAGGTGGCGACGGAAGGTGGAAGAAAGAGGCAGAGACGGCAGCCGAACAAGGGGACGGCGGCTACGGCGCTCTGGAGACAAGGCGAAGGAGTGGGGAGGGTTTGCTGGCTCCGGTGGGTCTACTAGTGAAGGTCAGAGAGGAGGAGGGGCGCTGCTGTGCTCGAATTTGAGCCGAGAAGAGCGGCGGCCCTGGCGGCGATGGGGGTCGAGGAGAGCTGCTCGAGCTCGAATGAGAGGCTGGGGAGGGAGCTGGGAGTGAGGTGAGGAGCTTGGGATGCTCGAGAGGCCACGGGGATGGCTATATATATCCGCGGGCGAGGAGGCCGAGCTGGCACCGCCACGGACGTGTGTCCGGTGCCGCGGACGCATGCCCTCGCTCGCGAGCTCGCGGGTAGGAGACGAGGGAGGTATAAGGGGATCGCTCACGGGGAAGAGGCAGCCAAGCGGGAAGAAGATGAAGAAGCCGAGCGCCATTAAAGCTGGTTCGGCACTGTGTGCTCGTGGACGCGCGGAGGATTGCGTCGGTGAGCAAGCGGACGGAGTGGGAGAGGGGCCCAGATGATCGGCAACGACGAGAGGAGGACAATGGATATGCTCAGGAGCTCGAAGGCGACGAGAGGAGGAGGGGGTCCAGCACAAACAACGTTCTGGCCGCGCACACTGCATGCCAAAGCGGTGTTCACCGCGCAGACTGGCATCAAGAAGAGCCAAATGGCTGGCAATTTTTGTCTAGGGGTTGGTCCTTCCTGGGGAGGTTGCAACCGTGGTGGTAGATTGGTTAAAAGTGACACGGTTAAGTGGCAGTTAACCTCTGAAGTTTACTGCAGTAAACTTGGGTGAGAACTGCTGAGCAACAGGAAAGAGATTGGAAACAATGGAGTTGCCTGGTAGATTCAGGGTAAGAAGGACTCACATCATGGTAATTTTGAGGTGGTTTGGACCAAAGATAAATATAGTTGCTTCACAACTGCATATATCTGTCCAGAAATAAGATTAGGAAGTTGCACTCACTTGGTGAGGCCACTTGAGCTGAATTTTGCAAGGCTTGGTCATTTGGTTATAAAGAGATGCTGTACAAATTTCATACCAATTGGAAAAACCAAAATGGTACTTCCTTCACAAACATCTCCACTGACCAGAAACTTGCAAAAATTCTACAGAAATAATGGCTTGATGAACTGTGCCCAAAATGGGTGGGGGTTAGTTATATGGAGAATATAAGACCCAGAAAAATTGGCAGCCATAATGGAGCAAGATAAAATATACTTGCTTCACAAACTGAAATTTTGTACAAAATCAAAGAATTGAAGGTGAGCTCACATGGAGGTATTACATGAGCTCTAATTTGGTGGAGGGCTATTATATGATTATATGAGGGATCATGAAAAATTATAACTCATTTTGATATGCCTAGCTTGCACCTCCTTCACAAAGCTTCTTTCTGGATAGAAATTTTGGAAAATCATAATTAAACAATTACTAGGCAAATGAGGTTGCATTTTGGAATGTGGCAATAATATGTACAGGAAGAGGTGTCCAAGGATTTTCAGAGCATTTGGGCAAAGATACATAGCACTTGGTTCACAAAGTGCCATTTAGGGCAGAATAGAAAAAGGAATATTGGTGAAATAGTTTTGAACATGGCAATGAAAAGTTTTGCCATATTTGATGAAGATATGACCCAAACTATTTATGAGAATTTATTTGGGAATTTTAGGAGTGATATAAATTTAGGTTGCTTCACAACCTAGGGCAGACAGGGTTATTCCTTTAATAGAAAAAGGAATATTCCCTAGAAAAAGAGTATTGAGGTTGGACCCAGATGGAAATGGCAAGGTCCAAGGATAGATATGAGGATGACAAGCCACTCTGGAAAGAAATAAGAGGTCATCTTCTTTAGTTTCTAGACCACATAGCCACGGAAAAAGAAAACTCAGGCAAAAATCTCAGAAAAACAAAAGAAAAAGAAAGGGCCAAAAATCAGGCTATGACAACTCTTCCCCCCTTAAAGAAATCTCGTCCTCGAGATTTGGTTGCTCAGGGAACAAGTATGAATATACTGACTTAAGAAAACAGTTTCCAACTTGGGTATCCTTTTTCCTTTATTGATTGTTCCCATTAAATTTCATATGATTGTCTGCCTAGCCCGGGGTGGTTTCCTTTTTGTATCCATACGCTGACGGACCTTACCTCACATGTTCATGCTGATGATGGCTACAATTATGTTCGTATCGGCGGACTCGGTTGAGTGTGATCGATTATTATGACTGAAATGATGTCCGTCTCACCAGTTCAAGAGTGATCTCCGATTGATGTGTCATCCAGCACCGGCAACCTTTCATGAAATTGTGAACAAATTTTTCCTGGTGGAAACCCAATCTTTTCTCCATGCATTGGGTTCCTGAACCAACTGTGGGTCCTCCAGGTTTAAAATAGTGAGGTAACTCATAACCGTTTACCTGACGTATTCCGACTTCTTGCAGGAGTTTCTGATTCATTTTGACTGGCTCCACTGTCTTGAGTGTCAGAGTTGTACCAAATATTTTGACTGTTTCCTGTCAAGGCCAATATAGAGGATATGACCTTATATGATAAAATCCGCAGATTTGATTGACGGTGGAGGGCTTGGCCATATCTCTTAATTCTTCGTGTGATCATGAGTTCTGTCAGGGGAATTATTTTGACAGGCATATCTTTATCCTTATCCCCTGGCAGGTAACATTTCTTCAATGGTAGGTTTATCGCCTCTCATGTTTTTAGGGAAATGATCATCTGAACCCTTGCAAGAAATTGGAAAATAAATCAGTAGCCACCAGAACGGTCTCTACAAGCTAGGTCTGGGACATTACTGAGATAGCTCAACCACGGCTCCAGACGGCCGCAAAGCAGCTCAGAACTCGTGATAGTCGTTGAAGACAGAAATAAAAAACGGCATCCACCCCGGATAGCTAAAAATAGCTTAAATCACACGTGTGGTGCCGTCGTTGGAGAAAAATAGACAAGGGCTCATCAGGATCACATTCCAGGTTCACCGGTATATGCACAGAGCTCAGTGTTGTCGTCAAACTTGATAGTCCTTTGTCACACTGAAGTATATATCTGGCTTCTTTCACAAATATTTGAGATTCTAATTCTGGAGGCAGACTTGTTTTCTGACAGATTCTTGCATATGACCAGACTGTTGTGGATTCGATTCTTGGGGTGCACTGCCATATGCTGCCATTTCACCATTTAATATTTTGCACAAATGCCGTACTGAGGGAGATTGGATGGCTTATACTGGAAACCATCGAGAGCATCTTGCTGAGGAAGACTGTGTACCATGCTTCAGAAGCTTCCCCCCTTAAAGAATTGCTTGGTACCTTATGCCGGAAACGATTGCTTACTGAAGAAGACAGAGTACCTGGCTCGTGAAGTCATCCATATATCGTACTGAGGAAGATAGAGGAATCTTGCGGTTGAAGCTATCTCGGGTATCTTACGGGGAAAGACTGGATTGATTACTGCAAAAGCTTCTCACTGAGATACGCGGACCGATTACCGCATAGTTAACCATATTAATATTTTTGCTCTTGATTTCTTGTATGAAACGGGGTTTTGCATGACTATCTTCCTTTCTGAGTACATGCCATATTTTTGCTTGCTTCCAGGTACACCGGGTTCCAAAATTATCCTCAATGAAAAATTAAACTTGTATCTGAGTCATACCTTTGATAATATTCTGTCAACCTTGCACACAATTTAACTTCTTGCCGATTTGATCTTTTTTGCTATGAAGAGTGCATGCTGAGCTAGACTTGACACTCAGATCAGATATCCCCCAAATCTGAATGCAGTCGGCTGAAAATTCCATACTGTTGTGAGGGGTGCACATTAATGCAAACTTTATCCAAGATTTCTTTTGTATTCATATGATCTATTTCCAATTTTAGTGCAGTCTGCTGACAATTCCATTTTGTTTAGCTGAGTTTCCACATATTTGCATTTCTTGCTAACTCTTCGGGTCCAGTGTCGGCTGATGAGCAACTTTCATAGGGGAAAAATTATGCCACACCGAAGGCCCAAAGAAAGAAACAAAAGAAACGAATAAAATAAAAGCACACAAGCATTCTACTAACATAATCAATCAAGCAATCATCACATATTACTGCTACTCACACCAAAATATGCATCCATACCTAAGCACACAAATCTCGCGAAAACTCCGGTATTAAGGTCTAATATGCTGTGGCGGTGTGCACGAAAATTATATCCCTGTGTGGAAGGAGTTGGCGTAACCGAAGCTACACCACGCACTGGCTGAACAATGGCTGGATCTGTATGGATGCACAGGTGAGGACGGCCTTGATGATCAAGTAGCGGGACACAAAATTCACGACTACCTCATCATCAATCGTACGAAGGGAGTCATACCCGTCCAAAGAATGAAGTGACATGGCAAGATAGAAGTGGAAGACTGGGTTTATTGGCATTGCCCTTTTCTGATAACCAAAATCAGCAAGGGTTGCCAAGTGGACGAGATGAAAGACCTGGTTCACGATAGGAACAAGTCTATCACCGAAATAATATGGGTGGATGGCGGAAAGATATGAAAGCGATACCTGAGCATAATTCTAGCAAATGGTGTGTGGAACACTCGGTACCAGGGCATCACTCTGCTGGGACAGAGGTGACGCCAAACACCGAAAAACACGTATGCAAAGAGGGATGGTGCAGGTAGTGGATTGAAACCTATACCACCTACACTCACAAGATAAACTGCTAACGACCCAATAATAATATATATGCAGGCTATGCGACAAACAAATACAACAAACCAACCAAACTCTATACTATCGCATTCTAACGTTCGCGCGGTCTAGGGCGTCCTACAGCCAGAACCTGGCTCTAATAGAAAGCCTGTGGCACCCCGGCTCAGAGAAACCGGAACGCCCCGTATTCCAGCCCACAGATCGAGATGAAGTCTTATGGAATACGGCACTGCTTAGCATAGAACAAACCAACCTTCTATTATTACACGAATATGGATACAAGGTCTCCGATATTACAATGAATACCACATGCACGACCACACTACGCCTGCCACAGTTGCTCTATGCAAGCAACAGAAGAACACGAGGCAGCGGAACCTCTACTGGCAGCGGAACAACGAACGGCGATGATGGACACCAATCCGTAGGGACTCTGGCTGGAACGTTTATCCTAGCTCGTGAACACAGGAACCACACCAAAACAAGCAAGCAATCCAGGCACGACCTGCAAACTGGCATGACACGCCAGGTCAGTACAATGAATGTACTTGCAAGCTCACAATAAACCAAAAGCATTCAGGACAAACAACAGCAAGGCATTAGCATGTTAATTTAATTCATGAGCACGATACTAACATAACAATATGACATGCAAAACTGAACATGATACTACTTAGCACAGGCATAACATTAACATGAAAATACTACATGCAACATGATGATACTATCATGTACCAACTTACTCTGTTCGGGTTACCTCGAAACCATCACATACACAAACTTACCAATACGGACACACACGATCATCTCAGGATCAAATAAAGCTTGGTATAAACAATACCGTAGTAATCATTAAATGACCACAAGGAGCTTGATCTTTACCATTGATTCTCGTACAACATCACAAATATCCAACAACTCTGGATCCTCGATACCATAGTGATCATTCCAGCAATCACAACCAAATTATCTCATCATCGAACCGGGGTTATTATTAAGCACATTATCATTATTACTGTTGACTCACGGTGTGACCGACATGAACTGGGCCCTTATCCGCGGGTGCACTATCGATAGATTTAGACACACACTCTGCAGAGGTTAGCACACTGTACCCACACCACAGAACACATGGCCTCGTTCTCCCATTTGGGTGGACCAATGGCGTTCTGACAAAACCGATCTACTGTCATGACACTCCCCCGGCCACTCCGACTCAGTCCCCACTGGGTTAGTCCTGGGTGGCCCCGTGTCTACCAAAGACACAACGACCACCATCGTGGTCAAAACATAAATGGTACCAAACGGAAACCCGGATCCGTAACAACAAGAACGGGCACACAAGGTTATGTCCGTCTACCTGATCAGGGTAGCGCGTGCACATAACATTTCCTCGTTTGGAGGCACCGGCGAGAGGCACGACAATAGACCCAGTTAGGGCCTTCCCATAAAGGCAAGTGTGGCTGCACTGGTCAGCTCGATTTGGTGGCACCATGACTCAGCCAACAATTGTTCAAGTTCATTATTATCCGGTTAAACTTGGATGCAAAAAACTGAGTCATAAAATAACATGATGCAACTACAACGCATGAGCATGATATCAACATAAGCATGGAGGTGCAACATAATCATCGAGCATAACCAATATGAAATATTTAACCAAATGAGCATGGCATACTAACTAGCATGAATATCACAAGTCCAATGCTACTCATGGCATACATCACTACTAGCATCATCAACTAAATATCATGCAAGAACATACTAGCAGCAACAATAAATACCATGCATGAACATAGCAAGAACACTACCAAGTAAGCATGTAACTAACTAGTTGCAATGAAACATGCATATCATGGTACAACAAGCATGCATCAAGACTACTACTAGCATGTACTTCTACTACTAAGCATAACATGTGAAAACGATACTAACAGCAAAAAGCATCAGATCATATCATGACAGTGAACATGAAACCACGGGCATAACCGAAACAACGACAGAAGTACCAAACAAGCAGACATATATAAAAGCAAACTTTTATTGAAGATTCAAGTTGTAAACCATGGCTACTGCATGACTATCATGCAAGTGGTTATTGTGTCTTGCTTGGGGTGACGGGATACTCCGGGAAGAAGTGCGGTGAAGCCGCGAAAAGAATCGCCGGAAACAGTTCTCTCTCGGAGATGGTCATTTTCAGAATGTTAAAACGTGGTGAAAATGATACGAAAAGAACTGGCTCGACGAGACGAAGAGATGGGCTTTGGATTCACCTCAATCGGAGTTGTGGGCAAAAAGTTATGATAGTTTTTCTGCTAGGGACCCATTTGTAAATAAAACCATCACATATAGGCCCTCGGCTGAAAAAACAGAACGCGCACTCCAGGAAATACGCTTTCCCACGGGTAAAGCATAAAGCACAGAATGCGCTTCCACTTGTCCCACGTGGCAGTGGGGCCTTTGACAGGCGGGTCCCACCCGAGCTCTCTCTCTCCTCCTCCCTTTTCTTCTTCAACCTCCCGACGCAGGCGCTAAACAGAGGGAAGGGCGCCGGCGCCGGTGCTGGCCTCGCGACTCAGGGCAATAGGAGGCCACCGGCGGGCGCGGCGCGGCCCACCGCTTCCTTCTAGGGGAAAAGAAGCCCCGGGGAGGAGGGGGAGGCGGCGACGGAAGGTGGAAGAAGGAGGCAGAGATGGCAGCCAAACAAGGGGACGGTGGCTACGACGCTCCGGCGACAAGGCAAAGGGGTGGGGAGGGTCTGCTGGCTCCGGTGGGTCTACTCGTGAAGGTCAGAGAGGAGGAGGGGCACTGCTGTGCTCGAATTTGAGCCGAGCAGAGCGGCGGCCCTGGCGGCGATGGGGGTCGAGGAGAGCTGCTCGAGCTCGAACGAGAGGCTGGGGAGGGAGTTGGGAGTGAGGTGAGGAGCTTGGGATGCTCGGGAGGCCACGGTGATGGCTATATATAGCCGCGGGCGAGGAGGCCGAACTGGCACTGCCGCGGACGCGTGTCCGGCGCCGCGGACGCGTGCCCTCGCTCACGAGCTCGCGGGTAGGAGACGAGGGAGGTACAGGGGGATCGCTCACGGGGAAGAGGCGGCCAAGGGGGAAGTAGAGGAAGAAGCCGAGCGCCATTAAAGCTCGGTCGACACTGTGTGCTCGTGGACGCGCGGCGGCTTGCGTCGGTGAGCAAGCAGACGGAGGGGGAGAGGGGTCCAGGTGATCGGCGACGATGAGAGGAGGACAATGGACATGCTCACGAGCTCGAAGGTGACGAGAGGAGGAGGGGGTCTAGCACAAACAGCATTCTGGCCGCGCACACTGCATGCCAAAGTGGTGGTCACCGCACAGACTGGCATAAAGAAGAGCCAAATGACTGGAAATTGTTGTCTAAGGGGTGGTCCTTCCTGGGGAGGTTGCAACCGTGGTGGTAGATTGGTTAAAAGTGACACGGTCAAGAGGCAGTTAACCTCTGAAGTTTACTGCCGTAAACTTGGGTGAGAACTGCTGAATAACAGGAAAGATATTGGAAACAATTGAGTTGCCTGGTAGATTCAGGGTAAGAAGGACTCACATCCTGGTAATTTTGAGGTGGTTTGGACCGAAGATAAATATAGTTGCTTCACAACTGCATATATATGTCCAGAAACAAGATCAGGAAGTTGCACTCACTTGGTGAGGCCACTTGAGATGAATTTTTGTAAGGCTTGGTCATTTGGTTATATAGAGATGCTGTACAAATTTCATACCAATTGGAAAAACCAAAATGGTACTTCCTTCACAAACATCTCCACTGACCAGAAACTTGCAAAACTGCTAGCGGAATAATGGCTTGATGAACCATGCCCAAAATGGGTGGGGGTGAGTTATATGGATAATAGTAGACCTATAAAAATTGGCAGCCATAATGGAGCAAGAGAAAATATACTTGCTTCACAAACTGAAATTTTGGACAGAATCAAAGAATTGAAGGTGAGCTCACATGGAGGCATGACATGAGCTCTACTTTGGTGGTGGGCTATTATATGATGATATGAGGGATCATGCAAAATTGCAACTCATTTGGATATGCCTAGCTTGCACCTCCTTCACAAAGCTTCTTTCTGGATAGAAACTTTGGAAAATCATAATTAAATAATTACTAGGCAAATGAGGTTGAATTTTGGCATGTGGCAATAATATGGACAGGAAGAGGTGTCCAAGGATTTTGAGGGCAATTGGGCAAAGATAAATAGCACTTGCTTCACAAAGTGCCATTTAGGGCAGAATAGAAAAATGAATATTGGTGAAATATTTTTGAACATGGCAATGAAAAGTTTTGCCATATTTGATGAAGATATGACCCATACAATTTATGGAATTTATTTGGGAATTTTAGGAGTTATATAAATATAGGTTGCTTCACAACCTAGGGCAGACAGGGTAATTCCTTTAATAGAAAAAAGGAATATTCCCTAGAAAAAGAGTATTGAGGTTGGGCCAAGATGGAAATGGCAAGGTCCAGGGATAGATATGAGGATGACAAGCCACTCTGGAAAGAAAGAAGAGGTCATCTTCTTCAGTTTCCAGACCACATAGCCACGGAAAAAGAAAATTCGGGAAAAAATCTCAACAAAGCAAAAGAAAAAGAAAGGGACAGAAATCAGGCTATGATAGCCGTGCCTTCTGCTCCGAGCCTCCCCCGAGCCCATGGCAACGCCTCTGCAACCACCGTGAGCTCCCGCATTGGAACCCCCTCTCCCCGAGCTCGATTACGCCCTCTAGCTGTGCCAGCTGCCATACCCGAGCGCCGCCGTTCGCCATGGTCGTTGCCATCACAGCCACCGTGCATCTCCGCTCGAGCTTGTGCCTCCAGCGTGCTCCTAGAACAGCGACGAGTCCAACGCAACCCCTAGCCAGCTCTCCTATGCACTGAAGCCTCGCGCCCGCACATACCCAAACTCCAGTGCCGCCGCGAGCTCCGTTCCGAAGAGCTCCGCCGCCCCCGCGTCCTCCCGTCGCCTCCCCTGGATGAGCCTGGGCTACGCCCGGTGCCCTCAGTCGTCGTACCCGTAGGCCGCAACATGGACTCCGCCGCGACTAGAGGTCACCGGCGACGAGCTCCGCTGCGTGAGCCACTGATCGGTGGGGCCCGCCAGTCAGGCAATTAGATTATGGCTAATTACCCCCCCCCCCCAAGTGACACTGCCATGTGGTCCCCGTGCCTGTTCAGTTTAATTTTAATTTTCTGTTTAGTTTAGTTCTTAACATAGTGGGACCCACACGTCGGCATTGACTTTGCTGACGTGGCTGTTGACTGGTCCCACCTGTCTGTGACTCGAGCCAACATTGAGAGATTGACCAGTGGGGCCCACTGCTCAGGTTTGACCTGGACCAGTCCTTGTTGACCTGCTGACATCAGCATGAAGTCATGCTGATGCAGTAAATATTTTCTGGGATTTAAAATAAATCAGAAATGATTTATTTATTACAGAAAATATCCAAAACTTCTAAAAATCATATAAAATCAACCATAGCTCAGATGAAAATAATTTATATATGAAAAATGATCAGAACAATCCAAAGAATCTGTTTATGGCATTTTCATGCATGTTTGAATAGCTTACAACTACTGTTTAGGACAATTTGAATAAATGGCATTTGAATAATCACATATGAAGTTTGAATTTGAACCTTTGGTTCAAACCAACTTCAATTAATATGGTTGCTAGTTGCATTAGCTCAATCAACAGCATACTGCCATGTCATGATCATGCATCACATTGTCCATTGCATTGATTGTGTTCTCTCTTGTTTGCCGGTGTTCGTCCCCTCTCAGTAGACGATGTTCCGACGATGAGTTCGATGATACAGATGAAGAGCTTTACTATCTTCAGAAATGCCCGGCAAGCAAAAGCCCATTGATCATTCCGATACAATCCCACTCTCTCGCTCTTGCTCTCTTTTACTACATTACGACAACAACGCTTCAACTGTTACCTACTACGGTAGTTGCACCCCTTTCCTATGCATGACCTGTCATTGCCACAGTAAATAGTTGAAACCCACTAGCATGAGTAGGAGTTGTTTGAGCCATGATGTGCCTACTCATTCATGCTTCTAGTTATGCCTGCCATTGCTTAGAGTTGTGTCAGGTCCGAATTCATCGGGGATGAATTGGAATGTGGTCATCATGTCCTACTGTTGAGAGCTAAGTGTGTGAACACGATTTGGTAAAGGTAGCGATGAGAGGCCATGTAGGAGTACATGGTCGGTTGTCTCATTGAAGCCGTCCTCAGGAACTCAGTTATGTGTTTGTGATCCATGAACAGCTACTACTGCACATTGGGATCCTTAATTGACTCTCTCGACTTATTAATCGCCCTTGTCCTCTGTCTAGGAGTTGCAATTAGTTTCTAGTGTTTGTAGCATACTGGAGGTCGTACACAACGCTGACCCTCGGGGTGGGCTCTGATGCGGTAGGTACATGGCACGGTGTTCCAGGACGCCCGTTTGGTGCCTCGGGCCGTATGTGGAAACCTAGGCTGGACTCCCTGCGGATGGAACCTGAATAGGCTGTAAACCTGGATTAGAGACTTGTGTGGTTAGTCAGGCGTGGCGGACACCCTCGCCAATCTTCCGCTTGAAGGTTGCCGACATGACGTGTACGTGGCGGTAAGTGGCGAGAGCGTGTGTGAAGAAGTACACCCCTGCAGGGTTATAAATGATCTACTTGAATAACCCTGTCCGCGGTAAAGGACTTCTGGGTTACCTGTACAGTTCATAGACATGTGAAAGTGGATACTCTAAAATGCGCAAGATAAGCGTGAGTGCTATGGATGGCCTTCTCGTAGGGAGACGAGAGCGGATCCATAGTGGTGTATTGATTGGTGAATATGTGGACTCGTGTGCGCCACCTCAAAAGAGTTACTTCCAGTCGTAGTTCTGGATAGCCACCAAGTCAAAGCTGGCTTGCTGCAGTCAAACTCCACCACCCCTTTGTTGATACTGATGCATATGTAGATAGTTCTGATGTAAGTCTTGTTGAGTACCTTTGTACTCACGTTTGCTTAATTTAAGTTTTTGCAGAGATACTTCAGTGTCACTAGTGGATCCGTGTGGATTTCGACGTTTAGCTTGTTACCTCAGCTACGATCTTGTACCCTTGGGAGGGTCTTGTAGATAGTCAGGCGTCTCAGCCTTTTTCATTTGTTGTTGTCTGTACTGGGACATATTTATGCTTCCGTTGCCTGTATGCTCTATATGCTGGGTCATGAGACCCAATGTTTGTAATAAATGTTATGATGGCTCTTTTGGGCCCTTATCTATATGAGTTGTTGAGTTATGTTGAGATGCCATGTTGTACAACACATACTTGCATGTTATGCGTACGTGTAATGTGCATTGCTATGTGTGGGATCTGACACCTAGTTGTTTACCCTTGGTAGCCTAACTTATGGGGAAATGGATCCAGTGCTTCCACTGAGCCTTGGTAGCTTGCTACTGCTCTGGAACACTTAGGCTGGCCGGCATGTGTTCGTCTTCGTTCATGTGTCTGTCCCTTCGGGGAAATGTCACACGATGTTCCTTTAAGTCCTTGTAGCTTGCTACGACTTGAGTTAATACGTTGATGGCCAACACGTTCGTTGCTGGGTCATGTATGCATGTCCTTGTAATTTAGCGCCACTTTTGGTTTACAACTAGTCATGTCAGCCCGGATTCTCTATCATATGGATGCTAGAGACACTATCATATACGTGATCCAGAATACGCAAACGGTCCCGGGCCAGGTAAGGTGGCACCCGTGGGGATACCATGCGTGAGGCCGCAAAGTGATATGATGTGTTACATGCTAGATGGGTGTGACTTAGGATCAGGGCCCCGACAAGCCAGCATCTGGCTATACTATTAACCGTGCTCTAAGGAGTCGACTCGAACTCAATCCCTCTCCCGTTTACTACGACGTGGCCCCGCACGCCCTAGTAGTACTACTACAAACCCTACCGCTGCATGCATCATTGGTTTTCTTCAAGAGGACGATGGAGAAGCCGATTTGTAGTGGAGGCACTTTAAAAAAAAGAAAAAATTATCTGTAGTGGAGACCCCTACCCTAGGGTGCCCTAGGTAGCTGCCGTACGCATCATTGGTTTTTTCTTTTCTTTATGCTCTTGCGCCCTAGAGTGAAATGATGGTTGCTTCGTCCGTCCAGCTTAATGCGGGAAAGGTGGGGCTTCGTGATTTGACCCCTCATCGCTCATTTTCTACTACTGCGGTGCTACGACCGGGGTGCCTCCAATTCCAACCTCTGCTCCGAACTGTACATGGAACAAGACGGTGGATGAGCCACATATCGGCCAATGGGGTCCTGTTAAGTATGTCGCAATTTCGTGTGCGGACTGACCTTGCTAGAGTCGCTACGCCAACACGAATGGTGCAGCCTACCACTTGTATTGGCTCCTTGGTGAATCCCGACTATATTGATCTAAAAAGATACGTACTGAACTACCTCACCGTCTCGGTTTATAGAGCGTGCACGTAGTTCTAGGTCATCCATTTAACTAACTAAATCTGAGTTACTATGTCACAAAAAGTATATCATTGGATTATTAAGCGGATGTAGTTTCTAAACATATATTGTTCATCACATATATAGCCAGCTAAATTCTCAACCTAGAACGACATACACGCCATGTAAACCGATACGGAGGAAGTATATTAGTAAAAATGAGGTGATTTTACCGAGCGATCGGTGGGGGAGCATGGCCTGTCATGCGGTCCCACGTGTCATTATGTACCAAGGCGATGCACGTGTCCCTCTTGAGGCAGAAGCAATACTACATGGTTTCAGATGATGGCGAACCGAAGTGTGAAATAATGGTTGCATTCGTCCGTCTAGGAAGGTGCGGCATTGTGATTTGACGGCTCATTGCTCATTACTACTACAACTAGGCGGTACGACTGGGGTGTGGGGACCCCGACTTAGAAGTCGAGATCACCGAATGCACGTGTATAGTGATCCCAGAGATCAATGCTCACTGAACACACAGAAGCTGAATAACAAGAGTCTTACATCCATACATATCGTCTTACATAAATTATGGCCATTATGTCCAAGTCTTACATAGATAAAGCCTCACGGGCTGAATAGCAAATATCTCAAATAGCGGAAGTCTTCGATAATAGGTAGAACCCATGCCATCTGCCTTAACCCTACAGGCATTCTGACTGGGATAGCGTCCTAGTTCGCATGTTCGTCTCCAAAGAACTCTTCATCATATTCCTGTTCCTCCATGCCTGGCCAATTAAATAACCAGTGGCAAGCCAATGAGTACTTTGAATGTGGTTCAAAGTAACAGTGCAATTGAACAATAATGAACAATCTAGCAAAGGGCTAGAATAAATATTCTACCATCAAGATTATGCATCAATAAACTCGCGTAACCTCGAAGACAGTTTAACGATATCAACATGAATATGATTCAACTCATCGAGTCAAGTCACCACCTTGACTCATCATACACATACTGTCACCGATGAAGTAAAATTTTGGACATAGTTTAAGTAGCACCACCCAACTGTCCATGACCGTGGACACGGCTATTCGAATAGTTTTACACTCTGCAGAGGTTGCGCACGTTACCCACAAGATCCGGGAAGCTTTCGTGTCATCCACGATCCCGCAGTACCTCAAGTACTCGGGGGAAGCACCCGGTCATTATCTTTCCTTAGACGACACTAACATAGAGCCCACTCGTTGGTACACGACCCTCGAGTACAACAATAGATTGTTGGACTTGCCCTAATTTCAATGTCACGCGTACCCGAAGGGACCAACGGTGTGTCCGGTGCCCTGTAAAAACAGTCATGGCCGTCTATCCAAGCACGACCCCGTCCCGGGAAAGACCTCAAGTATTTCCGTCACTAGTAATGCGGGCACCATGCTAGTTTCGACCTAAGTAATCAATAAAGCCCCGTCCCATAAGGGGTAGTGTGGTTGCACATGTTTGGTTGGGACGGTAGTCACACATAAATCTAATCCATTATTTCACCCATGCACAAGATTTACCGGCACATCACTTCTTCCTCAAGTGATGACCTAACTCAACATCACCCTCGGGCATTAGGGGCACCCGATGGGTTCATGCAAAGATTCCAACCACGAAGGTTCATATCACACATGCATCACTAAACATCACTACTTACTATTTGCACGTCATCTAGCACATAGCAAGATTAAGATCATGGCATGCATCATGTGGTGGTTCAACTAGGTCACCATCGTAACCCTATCATCATGCATCGGAAACAAATGGGTTCCGAAGAACAAGTGTATCATGGTCAAAGGGCTGCTTGCCTGGATTGGCTTGGTCTTCAAAGTCTTCAAATCCTTCTCCTTCTCCTTCTTCTACAAATACGGTATCTACACATCGCATTATAACAACGAAAAAATAAGACCACAAATAAAACAGAAAAATCAAAGTGCTCAGAAAAATGTCAACTTATTTTTGTTAAATACTAGAGGGATTTCTAAGATGGGGAAAATTCTTAGTTGGAGTTTTGGAGTAACAGAATGGAATCTAATGATTTTAGAACAGGAGTTTTATTGCTCAAATTTGAATTTAAATTTGAACAGAACAGAAAAGTTTCATGATGTGTGTGAAAGTGACACCATTAAATAGGTTGGAATATTACAAGAATTTAGGAGTTGGAATTATTTCATTTGGACCAATATTCTTTTCTGTAAAAATGTTTGAAATAATCACAGAAAAGAAAAAGGAGAAAATGCCCTGGGCAACTGGGCCAGAGGGGCCACAGTGCACGGCCCAGGGCATCCAGCCCGGCCGCTCGGGCGCCAGCGCGCGCACGTCAGGTTTTCAAACCTGACGGGTGAGGCCCGGCGGTCAGCGGCTGTGAGGAGAGGGAGAGAGGGGTGAGGATGATAGGCGGGGCCCGCCTGTCATCTCCAACCTCATGGCCACGGCGACGGCGAGCTCACCGGCGTTGATTCCGGCCACGACGACGGCAACGGAGGGCAGGAACGGACTCAGCGTCGAGTTGCGGAGGCAGTGGTGGTGGTGCGGCACGCCGGGGAGGTCCGGTTCGCCGGCGGCGAGGCGGGACGGCGGAGGATCATTGGGAGGTCGTCGCTCCGGCCGATTCCGACTGCTACAGAGAGGGGAAAACGAGGGGAAAGCATCAGTGACGCATGGTGGTTCTAGATTGAGCAAAAGGAAGGGCGGAGGAGGCCCGTACTGCGAGATCACCGGCGGCCCGGCGCGGCGGAGCTCCGGTCGATCCCGAGCACTGGGGCTCTCTGGGGAAGAACGGGCGGTGCTGGGGGACTGAGGGAGATGTGGTGAGGCTGTTGGTGCTGAGCGGGGAGCTCGAGGGGGGGGGCTTATATAGCCGCGCCCACGGTCCACCGTGGACTCGTGCGCCGGCGAGGTTGCAGGCGAGGCTATAAGGGGTTCTAGTGCCTGTGATCAAGCCGGGGAGGATCGTGGACGTGTTCCACGTCCAGTTGAGGGGATAGGAGGAGCGGGGAAGCTTCCAGACCGTGCGCGCGTGCGAGGCCGAGGAGTGGGCGCTGTGGACGGCCGGTGCGCGTGTGGCGAGGGCCACTGGAGGGCGCAGGAGGAGGGGGGGGGGCAGCGCCGGGGTGGTTGCGGACGTCGAGGGGCATCGACTGGCATGAGGGGGGAGCCCGAGGCTGTCGGGGGCAGACGATTGGTCGAGGCTACAGTGCGTGGGCGCACTGTAGCGCGCTCTGGAGCGCCCTTATCGCATGCCACGGCATGCCATTGGGCCTCTAGACGCGTCCACCGTGTCTGGGGGGTCCAGAGTGATGCAAGCACCACGGTTGAAGCTTTGGATGCTCTGGAGAGTCAAGGAGAGAGAGAGGAAGCTGGTGACTTGGTAAGAAATGGTTGTCCAGCAGGGTGAACTAGGGTTTTTACCCCTCAATCATGGAGCTGGGAACTTGGGGAAGTTACTGGAGGTAGCTAGTAACTAGATGAACGTGTGGTAGAAAGTTGAGGCCAAGGTGAAAGGTAAAAGTGATCAAGAAGAGGGTTTTAGTAAAAAGTCAGAAGGTGTTTGATCAGTGTTTGGTCATGCAAATGATCTCCACTTGCCATGACACTTAACAGGATTGAATGACATGTGAAAATAGGGTGCTTCACCAAATTTGGGCTCATTTGAAGAAACTAGCCAATGTAACTTTGGTGAACCCTAGAAATCAACAGAAATGGCTTCATCTTGTTTGAGTCAAGCTAATCATCTCCCCTTGATGCACCACTTGGTGTAGTTTCATCATTTGGGGTATTGATCATGCCCACAAAGTTTGAAGCTCCAGGTAAAAAGTTGGTAATGTAAAGTTGTTCAAATTTGCATTTGAACAGAAAGGGTTTTGGGGTGTTCTGGTCAAGTTGCTCTATTCCAAATCTTGTACCATTTGGTCTAGATGCCTTATTAGGTATTTCTAGCATGTGCACCAAATTTGAGAGCAGTTGAAAAAGTTTGGCAATGTAAAGTTGCTCAAACTTCAAATACGAACAGAATGGTTATGAAGGGTTTTGATGATGTTTTCTTGCTTCCCAAGGCATGGGACTTGGCAAGATGATCAAATATGTCATATATGACATGATAGAATTTCCCTGGAATTTTTGGAGAATATTTCCTTTGTAAATATTTCAAAAGCTTGAAATATCCAGAAAGGGTTTTAGAGGGATCAGCCCATTATTTTGAACATGACCAAGTGTTGAAACTCTTATATATGGACAATATATGTCCTATGAGTCTCCCTGAATTTTGGCAAATATTTTTTGAAATAGTTAAATAAATTTTCCCTATTAAAGACCATTTCTGGCCTTAAGAAAAAGCTTTTAAATAAAATAGGAAAATAACTTTTAAAATTATACTTTTGTTGTTTCTGGGAGTCCTATGACTACTAGGTCTCAAATGTACCTTTTGAAATAATTTTCTCACCCTAAATCAAGCACTTGCAGTGCAAATCTCAATTCAGGGTTTTTTGGAAAACTAAATTTATAAAATACATTTTGGCCAAATTAATTTTGTAAGAAAATACTGTACTGTTATATAACACTTGGCATGATCATTGGGCAGAAGTTTTGGGTATGGAGATGAATTCTACAAGAGGGAATAGTTGACTTTAATGAGCACATGAAAAAGCACATGAAGAAAAACTCAACTCCAAATAAAAGCCAAATGATGCTAAAAAAATTTGCTGGTAAAAATTTTCATGCTTCATTGTTGCAAATAACATGTTACAAAATGCAGGGTGTGAAAGACCTACCCCCCTTACAAGAATCTCGTCCCCGAGATTCCTAAACTAGGTCTTAAAAGAGATCGGGAAACTCGGATCTAAGATAGTCTTCACGTTCCGAGGTTGCTTCTGCTTCGGTGTGGTTGCTCCACTGGACCTTGAAGTACTTGATGGTACGGCTTCGCGTTCGTTGTTCTGCTTCGTCCAGAATGCGGATGGGCTTCTCGCGGTAGGTCAAATCAGGCTGCAGATCAATGGCTTGGTGATCAACATCCTTGTAGAGATTGGGCTTGTCTGGAGCTTGGAGACATTTTCGGAGTTGTGATACATGGAATACATTGTGCACATCGGATAGCTCAGGTGGTAGTTGCAACTGGTAAGCCACTTCTCCTCGTCGTGCAGTGATCTCAAAGGGTCCAATGAACCTTGGTGCGAGCTTCCCCTTGACATGGAAACGCTTGGTTCCCTTCAGAGGAGTTACCCGCAGGTACACATGGTCCCCGACATGGAAACTCATGTTCCGATGGTGAGTGTCAGCATAGCTCTTTTGCCTGGACTTGGCTGCCTTCAAACGCTCTCTGACTAGTTGGACTTGCTCTTCTGCTGCGCGGAGAATATCTGGTCCAAAAACTAGTCCTTCTCCAGTCTCTGACCAGTTGAGGGGTGTTCGGCATCTGCGTCCGTACAACGCCTCAAATGGTGCCATCTGAAGGCTTGACTGGTAACTGTTGTTATAGGAGAACTCGGCAAAAGGGAGACAATCTTCCCACTTGGCTCCATATGCCAAGACACATGCTCGGAGCATATCTTCGAGAATCTGATTAACTCGCTCTGTCTGACCTCCGGTCTGCGGGTGGAAAGCCGTGCTGAAAGATAACTTGGTTCCCAAGGCTTCTTGGAACTTCTTCCAGAACCTTGAGGTGAACTGGGTTCCTCGATCTGACACAATCTCCTTGGGAACGCCGTGGAGACTTACGATTCGGTCGATGTAGAGAGCTGCCAGCCGGTTGCCATCATAAGTGGTTTTGACAGGAATGAAATGGGCCACCTTGGTCAAATGATCGACTATGACCCAGATAGAGTCATGTCCTTTATTCGACCTTGGTAATCCAGTGATGAAGTCCATTCCGACTTTATCCCACTTCCACTTAGGAACTTTGAGTGGTTGAAGCAATCCAGCAGGTCGCTGATATTCAGCCTTGACCCTTTGGCACACGTCACACTTTGCAACATAGGTTGCAATCTCTCTTTTCATCCCGTGCCACCAGAATCGTGCCTTCAAGTCTTGATACATCTTGGTTCCTCCGGGGTGGATGGAATATAGAGTGTCATGGGCTTCTTGCAGAATCAGGTTCTTCAGCTCTGTGTTGTTTGGTACGCAGATGCGGCCTTTGTACCAAACAATCCCGTGCTCGTCTTCAGAAAATCCTAGGGCCTTGCCTAGCTTCATCTTCTTCTTGATGCCTTCTATGCTTGCGTGTCCATCTTGTGCCTTCTTGACGTCGTCCATCAGGGTCGGTCTGACTTCCAAATGATCCAGAAATCCAGGGGTGACCAATTCCAAACTGAATTGTTCGAGTTCCTTAAACAAGGCTAGCTGCCTTTCTTGAATAACAGCATTCAAGGAGCAAGCCTTCCTGCTTAAGGCATCGGCCACCACGTTAGCCTTCCCGGGGTGATATTGAACACTCAGGTCATAGTCTTTGATGAGTTCCAACCATCTTCGCTGCCTCATGTTCAATTACTTTTGGGTGAAAATGTACTTCAGACTTTTGTGGTCTGTGTAGATCTCACACCGTTTCCCTAGGAGGTAATGCCGCCATGTCTTCAAGGCATGAACTACTGCCGCTAACTCAAGATCGTGAGTAGCGTAGTTCTCCTCATGAGGTCGTAGATGCCTGGAGAGGTATGCTATGAATCAGCCTTCTTGCATCAGAACGCTTCCCAATCCGGTTCGAGAGGCGTCACAATATATCACAAACTCCTTGTGAATATTAGGTGTTGCCAGAACTGGGGCGGTGGTCAATCTCTTCTTGAGTTCTTGGAAGCTTTCTTCGCATTTTGGCGTCCACTCGAACTTCTTGTCCTTCTTGAGGAGCTGAGTCATTGGCCGTGCAATGCTAGAGAATCCTTCCACGAATTTGCGGTAATAGCCCGCAAGTCCGAGGAAGCTTCTGACTTCCTTGACGGTCGTTGGAGATTGCCATTGGGTTACAGCTTCGATCTTTGCGGGATCAACTGACAATGCTTCTTCGGTCAAGACATGACCTAAGAATCCAACTTTATGCAGCCAAAACTCACACTTGCTGAATTTGGCATACAGTTGGTGCTCTCGAAGCTTGTCTAGGACCATCCTCAGATGCTGCGCGTGCTCTTCCTCCGACTTCGAGAAGACAAGAATGTCATCGATGAAGACAACAACGAACTTGTCCAAATATTCCATGAAGACTTTATTGATGAGATACATGATGTAAGATGGATCATTGGTTAACCCAAAGGACATGACCGTGCACTCGTACAGGCCATATCTGGTTACGAATGCCGTCTTCGGAATATCTTGGGGTCTGATCTTCAGCTGGTAGTACCCAGATCTGAGGTCGATCTTGGAGAACACCTTGGCTCCGCTGAGCTGATCAAACAGACCTTCGATCTTGGGAAGTGGATATTTGTTCTTGATTTTAACTTCATTGAGGGAACGATAGTCAATGCATAAGCGGATGGTACCGTCCCTCTTTGCCACAAACAGAACAGGAGATCCCCAAGGGTAGGCACTTGGGCGGATAAATCCCTTCCTTAGCTGCTCTTCCAGCTGCTTCTTCAACTCGGCTAATTCTTCCGTCCCCATTCTATAAGGCTTCTTATAGATGGGTCCTGCTCCGAGCACGAGCTCGATGATGAACTCAATGTCACGGTCAGGGGGCATTCCCGGTAGTTCATCCGGAAAGACATCAGGATACTGACATACCACCGGTACTTGCTCTAGCCAAACTTCAGACAGACAGTTGACTTGAGCGGCTTGAGCGGAAGAGGAGTTGGAAGCAAACTTGACTTCGACTCCCTAGTCATTGGTCACAGTGACTGTTCGATTGGCACAGTCTAACAAGCCTTGATGCTTGCTGAGCCAATTCATGCCTAGGATCACATCCAAGCCTTGTGATCTCAGGACGATGAGGTCTGCTAGGAAATCTACACCGCTAATGGTAATACTGACTTCCTTACACCCTATCTTGGCTCTCATCTCTGCTCCGGGGGTTTGTACCACCATAGGGTTATTCAGGGGTGTAGGGGTCATGCCACTTTTTAATGCAAATCTTTGAGTGACAAATGAATGCGTTGCTCCAGAATCAAACAAGACAGTTGCAGGTGCTGAGTTGACAAGGAACGTACCCAGCACGACGTCCGGGTCTTCCTGGGCTTCTTCAGCAGTGACGTGATTCACACGCCCCTTCCCATGGTTAGGTGGATTTCGAGGAGCTGGGTTCCTTGGTGGCATCCTGCGGCATTGTCCCTGGTTCTGCGCATTGGGGCGCGGGCATCAGGCTTCTTGTTGGGGCACACCCTTGAGATGTGTCCGAACTGACCACATCCAAAGCAAGTGACTTGGTTTGGATTGTTGATCTTGTTGCCACCACTGGTATTGGGGTTGAAAGCTGGCCTTGGGTTCGCATACTGCTGAGGCTGAGGGGTTGGTGCGAGGTGCAGGAGCTCTTGGTTGCTGATAGGTTGGCTTGGCCGGGGCTGACTGCCACGGACGAGGCTTCTGGTTGCTGGAACTTCCCTTACTGACCATCTTGCGCTTGCGAGTGTCTTCCAAAGCACGCTGCTTGTCTTCAAGAATAAGTGCTTTGTTCACCAGGTCAGGGAAGGATGGGCAGTCGCACACGACAAGCGAGTATTGCAGAGTCTGATTGAGGCCTTCCATGAAGCGCTCCCTTTTTGCAGCATCAGTGCTGACATCTTCAGGGGCATACCTTGATAGAACACTGAACTTCTACATGTACTCCTTGACAGTGCCACTTCCTTGCTTCAGGGCTCGGAACTCACGCTTTTTGATAGCCATGATTCCGGAAGGAATGTGGGCCTTGCGGAATTCTGCCTTGAAGTTGACCCAAGTGATGTCTTGTTCAGCAAGCATGCCCTTGAATCCATCCCACCAAGCTCTAGCAGTCCCCCCGAGGCAGTGGGCTGCATAAGCCACCTTCTCGCGGTCTTCGGTGCATCCGACTAGTTCCAGTATTTCCTCAATGGAGCGGATCCAGTCGTCTGCATCCAGGGGTTCAACAGTCTCGATAAAGGTTGGCGGTGCATGCTTCTTGAACTCTGCCAACGTGGAACGTCCATTGCCATTCCCCGCCGGCTGGCGGTTGTTGGTGACAGCTTGAGCAATCAGCTGAAGGGCTGCAGTGTTGGCTTGGCGTTCCTCTCGGAAGGCTTGGAGAAGCTGAGCCATGTCCATGTTCGGAGGAGGTGGTGGTGGAGCTTGGTCGTTGGTTTGGTCGTGGCCTGCCTCTGGCTGAGCGGATGCTCCGGCTTCAGGCTGCTGGGTAGAGGTACCAGTACGAGTTACAACAGGCATCCTGTTGGAGCGGTAAAAGGTCTCATGACTTGGAAGAGGGAAAGCAAGATAGATGGGTGGCTAGTAAGGGGGTGTGTGTGCCACTAATCAAATCATGCAAGGGCCAAAAGGCCAAAACACATTCATTAAAATCCAAATGGGTGATGTAGTCGTTTACACATCCCCGAAGGAAGAATACAACATACATCCAGACACAACAAAAGCAAACACTAGATGGTTTCATATGAACCATACAAGGACTCGACTGCGCATAGGGGTTACACGACCTATCCTACCGTAGGGGTCACAACTGGCATATCCGAGTAGCGAATAATGCCTAAGCGGTGGAATGCTCGGTCGCGTATTCCGGCTCTTCTGGGTCTTCCTCCTTGTCTTCGTCTGTCTAGGCCCCCTTGTCACTTGAGGGTGTGGGGGAGTGGAGGAGTTGGATACGACGGTGCTTCGTCGGTGGTGTAGGGAAAAGCTTGTGATATTCCCTTACCGTCATCCGACGTCGCCGAGGTGGTTCTTCATTCTTGGAAGATACATCCTCGGAGGGCCTTCCGCCTTGGTATGCGATAGCGGACTGTCCAGAAGGTGCTCCTTCCTTCTTGATCCTATTTGTATTCTCTTGAGCTCGACGAAGAAGGGCCTTGGTCTTGTGAAGTTCTTCTCGAAGCTTCATTGATTCCGAGGCCAAGTCTTGTGCCAAGCTGTCGGCACATAGACTGAAGTAGGTCTGGAACCGAAGCAAGAGTCCTTCCTTCAGTGGAGGGGCTAGTGTGATGCTTTCTTCTTCACCTTCCTTCCGGTAAGGTAAGAAGCGAGTTGTCATCTTGGCTGCCATCTCCGGAAGAAGCTCGCGGAGACGGGTTAGTGCCTTGAGTGCAGCAGCCTCGACAGCGAGAGGTAGTGTTGCCATCTGGGGTCCCTCGAAGAACCAACTTGTGGGAGGATCGTTTGCCTTCACGATCACTTCCACATGGTACTCCACCTCAGTGTCGCTAACCCAATGCTCAAGGTATGTGAGGATGGGCGCTCGGTGGAACGGACCCTCCTGGAGGCTATCCTCGAGAAGCAAGGGAAACCCAGTGGTCAGGTGCTCTTCGGGTACAGCGGCCATCTACAAAGGTGGAATAGGAGGGGTTAATAAGCTGATGAAATCTCAGGTTTAGAAAAGAAGAGAGGTTCAGAAGGTTTTTGAAAAAGGGGTATCATCTAACTAACGCCCATGCTAACTAAGGCTTCCTACAGTCAGGATGGCTCTGATACCAGCTCTGTGGGGACCCCGACTTAGAAGTCGAGATCACCGAATGCACGTGTACAGTGATCCCAGAGATCAATGCTCACTGATCACACAGAAGCTGAATAACAAGAGTCTTACATCCATACATATCGTCTTACACAAATTATGGCCATTATGGCCAAGTCTTACATAGATAAAGCCTCACGGGCTGAATAGCAAATATCTCAAATGGCGGAAGTCTTCGATAATAGGTAGAACCCATGCCATCTGCCTTAACCCTACAGGCATTCTGACTGGGATAGCGTCCTAGTTCGCATGTTCGTCTCCAAAGAACTCTTCATCATATTGCTGTTCCTCCATGCCTGGCCAATTAAATAACCAGTGGCAAGCCAATGAGTACTTTGAATGTACTCGCAAGCAACCCATGATGTGGTTCAAAGTAACAGTGCAATGGAACAATAATGAACAATCTAGCAAAGGGCTAGAATAAATATTCTACCATCAAGATTATGCATCAATAAACTCGCGTAACCTCGAAGACAGGTTACCGATATCAACATGAATATGATTCAACTCATCGAGTCAAGTCACCACCTTGACTCATCATACACATACTGTCACCGATGAAGTAAAATTCTGGACATAGTTTAAGTAGCACCACCCAACTGTCCATGACCGTGGACACGACTTTTCGAATAGTTTTACACTCTGCAGAGGTTGCGCACTTTACCCACAAGATCCGGGAAGCTTTCGTGTCATCCACGATCCCGCAGTACCTCAAGTACTCGGGGGAAGCACCCGGTCATTATCTTTCCTTAGACGACACTAACATAGAGCCCACTCGTTGGTACACGGCCCTCGAGTACAACAATAGATTGTGGGACTTGCCCTAATTTCTATGTCACGCGTACCCGAAGGGACCAACGGTGTGTCCGGTGCCCTGTAAAAACAGTCATGGCCGTCTATCCAAGCACGACCCCGTCCCGGGAAAGACCTCAAGTCTTCCCGTCACTAGTAATGCGGGCACCATGCTAGTATCGACCTAAGTAATCAATAAAGCCCCGTCCCATAAGGGGTAGTGTGGTTGCACATGTTTGGTTGGGACGGTAGTCACACATAAATCTAATCCATTATTTCACCCATGCACAAGATTTACCGGCACATCACTTCTTCCTCAAGTGATGACCTAACTCAACATCACCCTCGGGCATTAGGGGCACCCGATGGGTTCATGCAAAGATTCCAACCACGAAGGTTCATATCACACATGCATCACTAAACATCACTACTTACTATTTGCACGTCATCTAGCACATAGCAAGATTAAGATCATGGCATGCATCATGTGGTGGTTCAACTAGGTCACCATCGTAACCCTATCATCATGCATCGGAAACAAACGGGTTCCGAAGAACAAGTGTATCATGGTCAAAGGGCTGCTTGCCTGGATTGGCTTGGTCTTCAAAGTCTTCAAATCCTTCTCCTTCTCCTTCTTCAGCAACTTCGTCAAATACGGTATCTATACGACGTATTATAACAACGGAAAAATAAGACCAACAATAAAACAGAAAAATCAAAGTGCTCAGAAAAATGTCAACTTATTTTTGTTAAATACTAGAGGGATTACTAAGATGGGGAAAATTCTTAGTTGGAGTTTTGGAGTAACAGAATGGAATCTAATGATTTTAGAACAGGAGTTTTATTGCTCAAATTTGAATTTAAATTTGAACAGAACAGAAAAGTTTCATGGATGTGTGTGAAAGTGACACCATTAAATAGGTTGGAATATTAAAAGAATTTAGGAGTTGGAATTATTTCATTTGGACCAATATTCTTTTCTGTAAAAATATTTGAAATAATCACAGAAAAGAAAAAGGAGAAAATGCCCTGTGCAACTGGGCCAGAGGGGCCACAGTGCACGGCCCAGGGCATCTAGCCCGGCCGCTCGGGCGCCAGCGCGCGCACGTCAGGTTTTCAAACCTGACGGGCAGGGCCCGACGGTTAGCATCTGTGAGGAGAGGGAGAGAGGGGTGAGGATGACAGGCGGGGCCCGCCTATCATCTCCAACCTCACGGCCACGGCAACAGCGAGCTCATCGGCGTTGATTCCGGCCACGGCGACGGCAACGGAGGGCAGGAACGGACTCAGCGTCGAGTTGCAGATGCAGTGGTGGTGGTGCGGCATGCCGGGGAGGTCGAGTTCGCCGGCGGCGAGGTGGGACGGCGGAGGATCGTCGGGAGGTCGTCGCTCCGGCCGATTCCGACTTCTACAGAGAGGGGAAAACGAGTGGAAAGCATCAGTGACGCATGGTGGTTCTAGATCGAGCAAAAGGAAGGGCGGAGGAGGCCCGTACTGTGAGATCACCGGCGGCTCGACGCGGCGGAGCTCCGGTCGATCCCGAGCACTGGGGCTCTCTGGGGAAGAACGGGCGGTGCTGGGGGACTGAGGGAGATGTGGTGAGGCTGTTGGTGCTGAGCGGGGAGCTCGGGGTGGGGGGGGGGGCTTATATAGCCGCGCCCACGGTCCACCGTGGACTTGTGCGCCGGCGAGGTCGCAGGCGAGGCTAGAAGGGGTTCTAGTGCCTGTGATCAAGCCGGGGAGGATCGTGGACGTGTTCCACGTCCAGTTGAGGGGAGAGGAGGAGCGGGGAAGCTTCCAGACCGTGCGCGCGTGCGAGGCCGAGGAGTGGGCGCTGCGGACGGCCGGTGCGCGTGTGGCGACGGCCACTAGAGGGCGCAGGAGGAGGAGGGGCAGCGCCGGGGTGGTTGCGGACGTCGAGGGGCATCGACTGGCGCGAGGGGGGAGCCCGAGGCTGTCGGGAACAGACGATTGGCCGAGGCTACAGTGCGTGGGCGCACTGTAGCGCGCTCTGGAGCGCCCTTATCGCATGCCACGGCATGCCATTGGGCCTATGGACGCGTCCACCGTGTCTGGGGGGTCCAGAGTGATGCAAGCACCATGATTGAAGCTTTGGATGCTCTGGAGAGTCAAGGAGAGAGAGGAAGCTGGTGACTTGGTAAGAAATGGCTGTCCAGCAGGGTGAACTAGGGTTTTTACCCCTCAATCATGGAGCTGGGGACTTGGGGAAGTTACTGGAGGTAGCTAGTAACTAGATGAACGCGTGGTAGAAAGTTGAGGCCAAGGTGAAAGGTAAAAGTGATCAAGAAGAGGGTTTTAGTAAAAAGCCAGAAGGTGTTTGATCAGTGTTTGGTCAAGCAAATGATCTCCACTTGCCATGACACTTAACAGGATTGAATGACATGTGAAAATAGGGTGCTTCACCAAATTTGGGCTCATTTGAAGAAACTAGCCAATGTAACTTTGGTGAACCCTAGAAATCAACAGAAATGGCTTCATCTTGTTTGAGTCAAGCTAATCATCTCCCCTTGATGCACCACTTGGTGTAGTTTCATCATTTGGGGTATTGATCATGCCCACAAAGCTTGAAGCTCCAGGTAAAAAGTTGGTAATGTAAAGTTGTTCAAATTTGCATTTGAACAGAAAGGGTTTTGGGGTGTTCTGGTCAAGTTGCTCTATTCCAAATCTTGTACCATTTTGTCTAGATGCCTTATTAGGCATTTCTAGCATGTGCACCAAATTTGAGAGCATTTGAACAAGTTTGGCAATGTAAAGTTGCTCAAACTTCAAATATGGACAGAATGGTTATGAAGGGTTTTGATGATGTTTTCTTGCTTCCCAAGGCATGGGACTTGGCAAGATCATCAAATATGTCATATATGACATGATAGAATTTCCCTGGAATTTTTGGAGAATATTTCCTTTGTAAATAGTTCGAAAGCTTGAAATATCCAAAAAGGGTTTTAGAGGGATCAGCCCATTATTTTGAACATGACCAAGTGTTGAAACTCTTATATATGGACAATATATGTCCTATGAGTCTCCCTGAATTTTGGCAAATATTTTTTGAAATAGTTAAATAATTTTTCCCTATTAAAGACCATTTCTGGCCTTAAGAAAAAGCTTTTAAATAAAATAGGAAAATAACTTTTAAAATTATACTTTTGTGGTTTCTGGGAGTCCTATGACTACTAGGTCTCAAATGTACCTTTTGAAATAATTTTCTCACCCTAAATCAAGCACTTGCAGTGCAAATCTCAATTCAGGGTTTTTTGGAAAACTAAATTTATAAAATACATTTTGGCCAAATTAATTTTGTAAGAAAATACTATACTGTTATATAACACTTGGCATGATCATTGGGCAGAAGTTTTGGGTATGGAGATGAATTCTACAAGAGGGAATAGTTGACTTTAATGAGCACATGAAAAAGCACATGAAGAAAAACTCAACTCCAAATAAAAGCCAAATGATGCTAAAAAAATTTGCTGGTCCAAATTTTCATGCTTCATTGTTGCAAATAACATGTTACAAAATGCAGGTTGTGACATGGGGTGCGTCCCCCTGCTGTTCTACACTGTTATTTGGTGCTTGACACGTCGACCCGGTTGCTATATGTCCCACATGTCGGCGACAGGAAGAATAGAATTCATGAAAGCGAGCGTCAACAGAGGATTACAAGACACGGCTTGGGTTTTTGCTGCTTCGCGCGATCCATCGATACAAACCAGGACTAAAAAAAGGCGAGGGTGGTTCTTTTCCCACGCGACAGGCAGGGGAATTTGGCATAGTCTGTTCGAGGCAAGTAGGCAGGAAGGGAAACAAGCAAATAAAGGTTGAGCGACTTAGTTTTGGGAAAATATGATTTTATGGAGTACGTACCCACCAGGGTTTATAGGGCTCATCTAAATAACATTCGTTTTTCCGTTTTATAAGTCTCAATTCTACTACTAGTAGTAGTACCATCACATGTTGGATTTTGAGGTGCGTTAGATCACCCGATGCAAGCAGTGTCAAGAGAAAACTCTCTAACCAAGGTAGTAGGGACTAGGAGTAAACGGAGGGAGTAATTAATTTTTCTCTCTAAGCAAGGTAGACTAACATGTATTTTTTTATAGTGGCCTTGTATAAGTAAATGGAGGGAGTACTAAAGGACATATATATTCCAAACAATATGATAATCTCTCTAACCAAGGTAGTAGGGACAAGGAGTAAACATACGGAGTAGTAAAATTTTCTCCTCGTCCTGCGAGCTACCTCGCGCTTGGGTGGGGGAGCGGGCGTAAGGCGTAGTAAGAAAGCTTCACCTCATCCTACGAGCCACCGCGCCCGTGGGCGGAGGAGACGGCGTACTAAGCAAGCTTCTCCTCGTTCTTCAAGTTGACGGGACACATCAATAGTACTCCGGTGTATAGAGCCTTGCCTCTAAGGTAGGCCCCACATGGTTTGCCTCTTTTTTAACATAACGCGTCAAGTCACAATTTGTTTGTTCACCCGTGGTAGACGATCCTCCCTCCATCTAGTGAACAACCAGTACACGTGTCAAGTTACCACGTGGGCTGCCTTTTCGTACAGAAATGAGCTCCACCGTGTACTCGCGCGGCTGTGGTTGGGAAAGAGACAGGAGTACATGCGCCGTGCGTGCAGCTCTTCTCTTCGTGCACGCCCCCACCTACGTGGGTGTGTGTGAGAGGCACTATAGAGATACAAACCTAGACATAATGTGCCGCCCAGTCCGACCACCAGTCACCACGACGCCCCACTCCTCCTCACCTTATCTCTCATCTTTCTCCCTCCATTTTTATATACAAGGCCACTATCAAAATTACAATTTGCATATATACAAGGCCACTAACACTAATCAATGCAATATTAATGGTGTTTGCCTTGTAGTACTACTAGCAAATGAGGACACTAATTATCCCTTGCATGCATGCGGGAGTGTGAGCATTGGCTTGATGTGCATGAAAGAGAAGAATACATATTAATTTACACGGGAAACAAGGAAACAAGGTGGCTTCCAACATTGAGTTAGAAGACATTAATTTTTTCCTTGGTACCTGTAATATCGGTTTGTGGCCTTGTATACAAAAATGGAGTTCGATAAAATTCTTGAGATACCATTTATCCGATAAAAATCTCGAGCAATCATTAGTTTTTACAAAATGGGATTACTCCTGCATGGGTCAATGACAACAGGTGTTTTGTAAAAAATGCATCTTGATGTTCCGTGCAATGCACGGGCATCTTGCTAGTCCATGAAAACAACACATGGAAAAATTCCACAGCAAACGAGGGATTTGAATCTGTAGGGAGGGGCTGTTTGGATCTTGCCCGGGGTAGCCCAAATATTGGCGACCCTTTAGTCCACCGGTGCCTTTGCCACCGATGAAGGAGGAATGTCTTGGGGTCTCATGCATCCTCCAGCGCGCACGTTGGAGATGAGCTCGCACGATCTGTGTTCTTTTTGTCCCACCACGCCGCCCAAGCCGCCCACAGACCGACCGGCCACCCGCGAATTACGCCATCCAACCGTAGCCGCACAAATTATAATAGCAAGTCAACCAACCGGACGAAATTCACACAAAAACGGCGATATTTCATATAAACAAAGACAGAAATCATGTAAGATACCTGATTTTCATATAAACATGACGAATTTTATTACATTCAAATGAACTATGCGGTGCTAGTTCTAGACAACACATGTATATAATACCTGGTCTAAATGGTCGCCCGTCGATTGATTTGTGTTCCCAGCACGATCACTGGACTGTCGGGAGCCCTGGAGGTATATGCAGGGTAGACGAAGGTCCTCGCAATAAAAGGATCCGACAAGACACCAGCTGTTGAGGCCGGCGTCGCCTCCATGGTGGCCTTCACGGGACCCAAGCGGCGGCGGCTTCCCGTGTTCTACTTCTCCTCGATGATGGCGGCGGACGCAGAGGCGCCGGACACCGACTCGTCGCTCTCTGCGCACCCGGCTTCCGTCGCTGCTTGCATGGCTGGGCCGCCGGCATGGGAGTCTCAGCCATAGAAACGGGAGACGCGGTATGAGGCGGCAGCGTGGACGGTAGCAACGACGCTTGTGCACCGCTCCTCATCGAGCTGGCCTGGAGCAGCGAGTTGCTGAACCGCGCACCGGCTTGGGGAGGCAACTGGCTCCGTCGGGCGAGGGGAGTCAGGTGGGTCAGCTGGCTGCATAGCTCGTATCCGGCGGGCTCGGTGGGCCACCCAGCCAGCTTGGATGCAGCATAACTACTCTTCATAAGCCACTTTAAGAGTGGACAAAATGGTGAAGGACGAGATAGGGGAGAGGCGGAGGTGTGCGATTCTTGGCCAGCGTTTGGCCACGTTTAAATAGGAGATTAAATAGACGGCGGGTGGGAGGAGCTCGTCCGGCGTTGCGTTTAATGCTGGCCCGGTCATGAAAGGACGTGTGTCCAGAGTGGGTTTCTCGGCTTCCACACTGGCGGGTTTCATGGAGGCATTTGAATGCGGAAAGGAGGCATGTTCACCAGGGCGTGCAGCGAGTGCCGCCCTCGACTCTGACGTAGGACAGCGCGTCATTCTTCCACTAACGTGTGGGCTCTTTGGGTACATGGCCTGCATGTCAGTGACCCAATGCAGGCAGCGCACAGCAGAGAAACCTTTGGTGGGCCAGGGCGGTCAGAAGCGGGCATTCCATAAACCGACGATTGTTCATTGAGTGTGAGGTCATCCTTTTCATATTGATAGCCCATTCGATACGTTGTGATTCATAAAGACCGCTACAAACATCAATGTTCTGCTTATCACAGATAAGATTGATTAATACCCGTAACAATCCATGTCCTTAACAAAGGGTGCATGCACGTATAGATTGAGCGTGTGTCTTGCGTCGTGTGTTGTGTGCATGCAGGCGTGCAAGTGTTGCGTGCGTGCAAGGGTACATTTCAGTGTTGCATGCATGTGTGCGTACGTGCGTGTGTTCGTGAGTGCATGTGTAAGCGTCAGTGTTGCACGCATGCATGCGTGCGTGTGTTCGTTATGTGTACGTGCCAGTGTTGCACGCCTGCATGCATGCGTGTCTTGCGTGCGTGCATGTGTACAGTCGGGGTGAGGCTACACGTCAGTCGACTGACTTTTTCATCTCTGGTCATTAGATTTTCCAGCCGTTGGATACAAAATCAAGGGCCTGAAGTTTATCATCAAACTCCACCCCCCTAAGCCGCCAGCCACCACCGGCCGAACCGCCGGCCCCCGCTGCCTGCGGTCGGCCCGCGCCGCCACGCCGCCCCAAAACTACTCCTCACGGCCGGTCCGCCGCTGCACCGGCCATCCCTATAGGCCAACCCACGCCGAGCTTTTTTTCCGATGATCCCCACCCTACCGCCCAAGCAATGCCCCCCCCCACTGCCGGCGACTGCCAACCAGAGGTATCACGACTTCGAGTACCCACCGACCACTAATGTATTACCATTTCTGTCCTTCATATACGCACTGACGGGTGGGCCCTATGGTAATGTGGGCTGCTGAATGTGGACCATTTGACTGGTCAATTGATCGTGTCATCAACAAATTACGGAGATGTATGGTGAGCCAGTGACCGTAGGATCACCCTAAAATGTACTTATTTTATTAACACAATACAGAATCAAACTACCATTTCTTTCTTTCATATACAGGTTGACAGTTGGGCCCCACGGTTACGCGCCCCGATGGTGCAACACTAGTTGCGCCACGGGGAACGTTTGACTAGTCAATTGATTCTGTCATCAACAAAATACGGAGTTGTACGGGTGAGCCAGTGACCGTATAATCATGACATGTATTTTTTTAACACCGTACAAATGCAAGGGCTCATATATACGCGCAAGCACTCACCGCTATAAGCGCACACACGAAGACCCTACCCCTATGAGCACCTTCGAGAGAGTGGGCCATCATATGATCTTGAGATTTTATGAAGTCACCATAGGTTCCTCGTAGTCGAGTGGAACGTCTCCTCCCACTGAACGCACATCGCCGGAAAATACTGAAATTAACCCAGGATAAATGCGAGCACCGGGACTTTAACCCTGGTGGGCTCGAGAAACCACTGTCCTCCTAACCATCCAACCACATGTTGGTTAGGACGACAAAATGTATGTGCTGACCGTGATGATCTTATTCTAAAGTCCTGTGACCATATCGTGCTTTCGCTTCAAATACAATGACCATAAATGTCGTCAACAAAATACGGAGCACGCATCAAATGCAAAGTCCGTCAGTGTCATCAAGAAAATACAGAGAAGTATCGTGAGCTAGATACCATATGATCACCACGAGAATGTATACGGCGACCTTAATGAGCATATTCCGAACTCCAGTGAATGTATAGTGCTTTAGCTTGAAATACAGTGGCCGTCATGCGTGAATGTGTCGTGGGCATGCATACTTTTAGAGGGCTGAGATATAGTTTGTGTGCGTATGTGGAAGTGGTGTAGAAAGAGGGGATGTCCAGTGGAGACAAGGAGAGATATGCCCTTCGTTTCTCTTTCCCGTGACTAATGTTGTAGGAGAATATTATCGGCGTCCTGGGAACCAGGGTACCCAGACTTGCCTGTCTGCGGGCTGCGACGCGCTCCTACCACGGCCTGGTACGGCCCGGCTGATCGACCAGCTGCTCAAGACCCTCACGAGGGGCTAGACCTGCGAGGAGAACGACGTCAAGACCCCCTCAGGAGAGGCCTTGGTTAGGTTGCTCTGGAGGGGTGGAGAATCCAAGGCCAAGCCTGCCTCAGGAGGAGGCAGTGATGCAAGTAGTGATGCACCGTGCTAGCGGGTGCCAGTGGCGCAATTTCCATTTTGGTGCAAGGGAGACAACGCAGGCGCAGGTTCTCGAGGAGCAGGACAAAGGTTTCCCCTTCGGTGCAACACGACCGAATACCGCAAAGACGAGAGGGAGGATGTCACCACCGAGCCCACCACCGCGTCATCGCTGGATCCCTTTGCAGGCGAAGACTACTTTTGTTAGGGTAGGAACGTCCTTGTGTTCCCGCTCAAAATGGCCGTTGTGGGATCCCTTCCCACCTAAACATTTTGGGGGAAGAGGACCCTGCCCGCCTATATAAGTAGCTAGGATCTCCACTATGGAGGGGATCAGATCCAGAACTCTGCCCTCGCACAAAGGAGCAAGAACCCTCGCCTCCTGACCCTCTTGAGCTCTCCTCCTGAGCTCAGGAACCACTGTACTCATCCATATTCAAGCCCTCCCGAGGCCAATCCACCAAAGCAGGAAGTAGGGTTTTACACCGCAAGGTGGCCTGAACCTGGGTAAATTTTTGTGTGCTTTACTTGTTGTTCACTTGAATCTCTTCATCGGACGAGGGCGAGACACTAGGTAGACGTGAGTGGGAGAGATCTTCGTTCACGCCCCTATGTTCGAAATTCTTAGGTTTGCGGAGCCCGTAATTTGACAATTGGCGCGCCAGGTAGGGGGCGTGTCAAAATATCGCCTCTCCGACGACCTTGTCCCGCTCTCGTCCGTCGACCCCGCGTCATCCCACCTCAACGGATCGCGACCACGATGGCGGAAGCGCAACAGACGCGCGCGGAAGCCCGCGGAGCTCGCACCGCTCGAGCGTCGCACTTCGGCCAAGGGACTCGGTATCACCCGGCCTTGATCGGGGCTGTCGGCGCGATGAGCATCACCGACCCTCCGCCTGGGGACCGGCAGCACCCACCGCCCACACGGCGCCAAAGCCGCGCAGCAGCGCGGGCCGCTAAGCACGCGACAGCAAGTCCGCGGGACACGCACCAAATGGCAAACATGAGAGCCACGCTGCTGGTGGCAAGGGAGCTGCTAAGGTGCCGGTTAATCGATACCGGCCACGACGCGCTGCTCCTCAGGGTGGCCGAGCTCCTCGCTGCCGCCAGTGCCGGAGCCGAGCCATTCTGCTTCCACACAACGACATCAGGAACCGGGGGGCGCGCCGGCCGCGCCCGGTCACCCGTGTAGTCAAGACCTACGGCGACCTACGAGGGCGACATGGGGTATGACCCCCTGAACCCTGCGTATGACGCCGCCCATGTGCCTCGAAGCCCTTTGTACCCAGGTACCGCCCCCGCCGAGGAACCGTCAGGAAACGACTGCAGGACTGCGGCCGACACTGGGTGTGATCAGGCACCTGCACGAGGGGGCTCAGGAGCAGAAGGTTGGGGGGCAGACCTCCCGCTCTTAGCCCTCGACTCTCCGCCGTCACCACCGACGGCCATGGAGCACGAATGAAACGCCCGCGGGTGCCAGCAGGGGCCGGCACTCGCGGCACTGGCCGTAGCCCTCGGGCTGATGGCATCTCTGGACGCGAGCCTCGGTAGGCCAAGGAGACACCCTAGGTACCGCATCAAGACAGAAAGGGAGGGAAGGCTCGGGTCAGGCCCTCGTCCCCTAACGCGTGACCCGTCGTGCGTGAGCCCGCCCTGTATTTCACCAGGGGCTCGCCGGCGGCGGGTATGATGCGCGTGGGGAGGGGCCTTCTCTCCCTCCGTTCAAGCTCAAGATGCCGTGCATCCCGGCGCACCATCCCCCGGGCTGCGGAGGGTCCGTCTGGAGGTGGTATGGCAGCCGGTCCTACGCACATCAGGAGGGCCCAAGACCGCAGCTCCGCCCCCCGCTCACGTAATCCCGTATCCTCTGGTCCTGACCCTGATCAGGAGGGCTCAGGGGTCATTAGGAGCATGGGTGGGGTGGGTTCCCCCTCGCACCTCAGGACGCCACATCTCCGGACGACATTAGCCCCTAGCGGGGAAGCGTACTCGGAGATCGCGTAAGCGGTGTGCCTAGTGCTCGGCAGGGGGGGCTATAGCCAATGTCCCATCCCCTACCATGCGCTGTGTCCCACCTCATGAATGCCGCCTTCTTGTGAGTTGATGGCGGGAGCGGACTAGCGCGGGGCGGGGCCCTCAAAGCAAAGGGGTGGGCACGTCAGAAGATCTCCGCTCGTGACACTCTCACGTAATAATGAGTGGGGCTGTACATGCCCCGGAGACCACAGAGCGTTGCCCTAGGGCCTCACAAGTGCTCCCTCCCACGTCCTAGTCGAAGCACCATGCTCCACGCTGGCCGTCGACACTGCCCTCCAATGGCTATGCCCACACCCAACGGTGGTAGCCCTATGCTCCGCGCTGGGGAGAAGACCGACGACCTGCTCAGGGGCCGGACGCGGCCCCTCCTTTTGCCATTCGCCTTTGCCTCCTTTGTATCTGCTTTTTCAAGTCGACCCCGCGGCCGCGCGACTCGTTTTTTGAAATAAAGGCGGAAGTGTTTTTCGTACGTATTTTGCGATTTTCGCTGAGTTTTCCTTCGCCCAGTCCATTTTTCGCCTTGCTCGGCTGAGCCGAACTACGACCGCGACCCCGCGCAATCACTACTCGCGAGCAGGGGCCGAGGCGTGGGCGCACGTCCTGTCTGGTCCGTGGCCGGACTGCCAATCACTCTTGCGCCAACTGCAGGTACTCGCGAGACGCGCCCGGACTGGGTCGATGGACGCCCCCCTCGGAAACGCAACAAGGGCCTGAGGTCTTAGCCTCAGGGACAAACGTCACAAGGGAGTGCTTAAACCCATTCTTACATCATCAAAAGCTTAAGTATTGTGACATTCATCTTACCCGGCTCTGGAGCCACAACCAGAAAACAAACCTGCAGCAGGAGCTGGACTAAGCATCGACATCTTCGTCAGGACCGTCGGTGTCGCCCCCCAAGCACCGGCGCGTCATCGATGGCTGGAACGAGCTCTGTCACCAATACGTCCACGTGATCGCTCACCCATCCCTCCTAGGGGCCAGCAATCGCCTCGGGCGCAGGCTCCAGCAAGGCCCCAAAGTCCATACGAGGGTCAAGACGGAGCAAGTTACCTAAAATGCGGCAGATCGCACGCCTGAGCATGTCGCGGCTCTGCTCCTCAACAAGCTGCCAAGCCTTCATGACCCCGCCTTCAAGACGCTGCACCACTCTGGTGAAGATCCAAAGATATCCGCCGTCATCATCAACCAGAGGGTCATCGACCCTCGAGTCAAGGAGCTCGTCCAAGGCTCGGCCGGCCCTGTGCCGCAAGGCCTCGAACATCTTCGAGCGGGTGTGCTGCGTTCCACGAGCTCGCGCGGCCTCATCGGAGTTCCGGGCCACGATAGTGGGAATGTCTTCCACCTTCTTGTGGAAGCAGGACAGCTCCGCCCTGGCAGCAGCGTGAGCTTTCTCCGAAGCCCGCTCGCGGTGCTCCGCTGTGGCACAGGCCTCCCTCGCACATGTCAGATTACAGGCATGATGCACATCACCCTCGGCCCTCAGCTCGGGAGGAACGCGGAGGCCTATGTCGACGACATCATGGTCAAGACCGGTGTGACACCCCGAGACCGGTGTGCCAGGTGTCAGCCTGTTATTCGTTGCCGTTGCCATGTCATCTACTTGCGTATGTATTCTTGCCATGTCATCGTGTGTGTTACATCAGCATGTTTTCAAAACTTGCATCCGTCCGAGTTCCCCTCATCCTTTCTGTTGTTCGTTCTGAGCCCAGACACATTCACACGCGCCCGCGACGCCTCCGAATATTTATTTTGTGAGTGGCCGGAAAACGTTCTCGGAATGGGTTGAAACTTGGCGTGTGGTCTTATTATAGCATAGGTAGACCGCCTGTCAAGTTTCGTCGCGTTCAGAGTTCGTTTGATAGCCCAACGGTTAACCTAGTGGGCTAAAAGAACCCTTTCTTTGAGGCCCAATACCCCCTCCACAACAGCCCACCAACCCAGCACAACCCTTCCCATCATCTCGGTCGTCGAATTGTGATCGCGTGGCCGAAAACCGCTCCCCATTTGGACTCTCCTAGCTCCTTGTGCCTATAAAAATGTCCCCCATGTCTTTTTTTCGTCCAAAACCCTAGATCCAACCCTCCACCGCTTCCGGACACGTCCGGACGGACCGGACACGTTCGCCCGGCCGCGCCGGACCAATCACAAGCTGCCACGTGGCCTCCGCCGTCGTCCCACCGCGCCGGCCCGCGAGGCCCGACGCGGGCCCTCCGCCGCCGCCAATCCGGGCCGCGCCCCCGTGCCTCGTCCGCCTCCCCGCCGACCTGCGTCGCCGCCTCCGCCTCCCCGCTGGCGCCAGCGACCGCGCCGCCGCCCGGCTCGCCTACCGCCAGAGCTCGCTGCTCCTCCAACCGAGTTCGCCGCCGGTGCCCGCCGCCATCTCCGCCGCCGGGGCCTCGAGCGCCACCGCGCCTTCCTCCGCGGCCGCACCCGCAGCCGCTCCGGCCCTCGCCGCCGGTGCCCGCCGAGCCCCTGCCGGCCACCTCCATCGCCGGAGCGAGGGTGCTGCCGCCGTCCTCTTCGCGCCCGAGGCCGATCCGATCGCCACTGCGGGTTCGAACCATAACGGGTCCCGATCCGCAACCCGCTCTGACCCGCAACCCGATCCGCGTTGACCCGATCCAGTTCTGAGGTTGTTTTTTTCCTAAGTCCCTGAGATTTTGTTGTCTGATGGCATCTTTGCATGGCGATATCTTTTATTGTGTATGTCCGATTTGTGCATATGATATGTCAAAATGATTGTGGTGATGTGTACTATGTTTTGTTCCATTGTGTCATGCTTGTTTGGGTCCATCTAGATGTCTTAATCATCATGACAAGAGTGCTACTTGAAATAAACTGCTGGTACTTGTTATTTTCATGCCATGTTTGAGATGTGATAACTTGGTGCATGTTTATCCAAATGAAGCAAATGATATGTCAAAATGTTCATAATGAGATGTTCTACATGTTGGTTGCTATAGCATGCATGTTAGAGTTCATATTTCCATGTTTATCTCTGTTGCAAAAGTGCATGTGGCTGTTAGGTTTTGTAACTTGTTATGAGATACTGATTTCAACTGCTCTTTGCTATTGATGTGTTTGTCCTCATGCCACATGTCTAGATTTTTTAGAATCTCCATCATATGGTCTTTGATGTGGTGCATCCATCTTTCCATGTTACGCCTTGAGGTGACTTAAACATGCTCGCAAACATGCCATGCCAATAGTACAGTTTTAACACTTCGTGAAATTTCACTAAGTCTGGAATCTGTCATATCCTGATGCTATGTTTGCTTGATGCCCTAGGCAAATCCATGCTAGTTTTGGGGTGGCCATTGATCATTACTTGTTGCATATGTTGTTGTCTATCCATCCATGCCCTCACTTGCTCATTTGGGTTGTTGTAGCTTATTTAATTCTTGCTCCCAAGTTGCTATAAACTATTACTGTCAGGTTTTTATTGTCTTGATCAAAATGTTGTAGCTTGTTGCTATTGATCCATGCCTCCTATGGAGTTGCTCCAATGGAGTTGTTTGCTGTATGATATGTCTACTTCATGTCCATGCTTCTTGTTACCATGTTTGAGTGCTTTAGCTTATATTTACGTTGCTCCAAAGTTGCTATGTGGATGTTAACTTCAGCTTGTTGTTATATCTTGTTTCATGTGCATCTTTTAGCCCGTTGCTCCGTTTTGGGTGTGCCTTATTTGAAGCTTGTGTGATTTCGCATGTAGAATCATAATATCATATTGTTTTTATGTTTGCAGTGTGTTTGCTTGATGTTTGGGTGCTTCTTGCACCGTTGCCATGCTTGTCTTGTTTTGCTCATATCTTCTAGGCCGTAGCTCCGAATTAAACAAACTTTATATGAAACTTGACTAGAATTTCATGTAGATCATCATGGTGCATGTTAACCTGCTGTTTAACAACTTTAACTAAAGGATTGTTCAGATCTGGACTAATTTCAAATTATGCATATGAGGACTTACCGGATTTGTTATGTGTAGTTTCCGGCCACATTTAAACTTGTTGACTTGTGTTGTTTTTGAGTGCTTCCTGCCTTGCCATGTTTTGCATCATATATAGACTTGTCTTGCATCCTACTTGGTTGAGCATATTGACATGTTCTTGTGGTGTTCTTGTGTGCTTCCTACCTTGCCATTTATTACTTCCTATATAGACATGTCTCGCATCATACCTTGCCATGTATTGCATCATATATAGATTTGTGTTGTTTTTCTGTGCTTCCTACCTTGCCATGTATTGCTTCCTATATAGACTTCTCTTGCATCATATATAGACTTGTCTTGCATCATACTTGGTTGAGCATATTGTCATGTTCTTGTGTTGTGTGTTTACCGTATTGCTTGCTTCTTCTCGTTAGTGCTTGTTCCGTTGCGATCGTGAGAATTCGTTCGACTTCTCGTGGTTCGTCTTCAAGGCTTCTTCTTCGTCTTCTTCACGGATCCGTTCTTCTTCCTTGCGGGATCTCAGGCAAGATGACCATCACCTTGGATACCTTTACTATCATTGCCATGCTTAGCCATCTCGATGCTATCGATATATGTCGCGCTACCCATCATTATCGTCAGCCTCTCCTTGTTGACATGAAACCTCTAACCTTTGAAACCTCCCTAGCAAAACGATTGTTTGGCTATCTTACCCGCTTGCTTAGCCCCTCTTATAGCATTCTTAGTTGCAGGTGAAGATGAAGATCGTTCCATGTTGGAACTTGTTGCTGGAATATCACAATATGTCTTATAAATATTAACACACCTATATACTGGGCATGGGTGGAAGTCTTGGCCTTTTGCTCGGTGTTTTGTTCCACTCATGCCACCTTAGGAGCCGATAAACCGGCATTATGTTCCTTGATTTTGCGTTCCTTACACGGTTGGGTATATGGGGACCCCTTGACACTTCGTCTTTGAATAAAACTCCTCCAGCAAGGCCCAACATTGGTTTTAATTTGCCTCATAATAACAACTTAATTAACTAATTAAATTTGCATAGGGGGTCGCGCCCTCGGGATTCTTTTCTACATAGCAGGGGGGCCAGTGCTGATGGTGTTGGTCCCAAACGGGAAACCTGCGGGGCCACCTTGGGGAAACCCGAGGGCTGATTTTACTCGTAGCTTGTCCCATCCGGACGTGGCCTGAGACGAGATACGCGCGGCTACTATCAGGGTGTCGGCATGCCGGGAGGTCTTGCTGGATTTATTTTACCATTGTCGAAATGTCTTGTGCACCGGGATACCGAGCCTGATCGGATTTCCCTAAGATAAGGGGTAATAATTATTATTACTTCAGCTGATCGTCAGAGCTTGTGATGGGCTAAGTTGGGACACCCCTGCAGGGTTATGATCTTTCGAAAGCCGTGCCCGCGGTTATGTGGCAGATTGGAATTTGTTAATGTCCGGTTGTAGAAAATTTGACAGAGGATCCGAAGTAAAATACACAACTGTGTGAGTAACCATGACTGTCTCTTTTCTCTTTGAGAAGAGAACATGGTGGGGTTATCTTTGACTCGTAGGTAGTCCAGGATCTTTAGCGATCACTACTAGTTGCGACCGCTTGCGTAGATGCTCATCTTATTCTTGTACTCGTAAGTTAGCCACCATACATATTGCTTAGCCGCTGCTGCAACCTCACCACTTTACCTCTTCCTACCTATTAAGCTTTGATAGTCTTGTTACCCATGGTTATGGGATTGCTGAGTCCTCGTGGCTCACAGATACTACAACAATAGTTGCAGGTGCAGGTTTCCGATGACTTGACGTGAGAGCGTTGATCGTTGTGTTGGAGTTCTTTCTTCTTCTTCTTCTTTAGTCTTGGGTTAGGTTCCGGGTCGGCAGCCTGGGATAGCAGATGGATGTCTTTGTGCTTTTCATGTTTGCATCCGTTGTCGGATGCCTTGTATTGATTTCATTGTATTCATGTGACTTGTGTGTATTGTTGTATCCCCCATGTATGTATGTAATGGTACGATGTAATGATATCCATCTTGCTAAGCACCCGAAATGTGGTTGTGCCCCAATCACGTAAGTGTCACGTGATCGGGATAGAATCGCATCTTGGGCCTGACAAGTTGGTATCAGAGCCTCGACCGACCATAGGAGCCCCCTTGATTGATCGTATTCTGGCCATTGTTGAGTCTAATAAAAACTTTTTCGGAGTCTAGTTATATCGGAGAGTAGGAATTCTTTTTACTCCCCTGCCCCTTCGTCGTTCTGGTGAGGAATCTTGACGTGGGTGTTTTGAATTACTCCTCTTGCCCTTCAAATTTTTTAGGATGTCGTGGTTAATTTTCGTTCGTTGCGTTGTTAGTTCTTTCATCTGGTGCATCTCTCGTCAAGTGGACTCGACCCTCTTCTTCTTTGCAAGTTCAATCCTCGGTTCTTTCCAATCGATGTTGTTTCCCTGTCAGTTGTGTTCTTTCTTTTCCCACCCGCCCACCCTTTTTCTTCTCGGACCGGAGGCCTTAATCGAGTATCCATCCTACTCGTGAAAATCCTTTGCATTATTTTCCCCAGTTATTTCAACCGGTTAATTCTCCTCTAGTTCGTCCTTCTTCATCTCTTTTGTTTTTCCGGTGGTTTCAATTCAAGTATTCGGTGCTTGTCATATTCTTTCTCTTGGCTCAAGTGATTCCAATTACTCGTTCGTCTCTCGTCATTTAATTATCCCGAAGTTCCGAAGAAATTTCAGGAGATTTATACGTGTTCCAATTAATTCGAGGTTGTGACCTCATTCGAGTTTCAATCATTTCCGGTGCATCATCTCCTCTTGTAATCAATTCTCAACGGTGGTTTTCTCTTCGGTGGGCTCATAACCCACAGGTCTTTCCCAGGATCTTACCTGACTCTTCTAATTTTCCCGGAGTGTTCCGAAATTCTTTTCAAGTGTGACGTAAGTATGGATTCCATCAGTCATATGCCTTCTTGAAGATCGCTTTTAAATTATTTTCATCGTTGGTTCAACCTTACTTATTTCGTTCTTCCGGAGTATTTCATGACTTAATTCTATTGTGTTCCTCCGAAGGACATCATTTCAGAAGATTTCTTCGTTCTCAGTTTTCAACTTCGTCCACTAAATATTCTTCATTGATGCCTCGTCGTTCGTCTCACATTCGTCTGGTGCTTCGTTCAAGTATTCTCTAATCAGTTCGCGATTTCTTCGTTCCATTGTACCTAAATTTTCCTCAAGTGCTTTATTCTTTCCGGTGATTTATTCTCCTGTATTCACTCAATTTCAATTCCTTACGGTGGTTTGTTCTTTTCATCATTCGATTTTATTTCTTCACGGTGGTTCGTTCCTTTTCTTCACTCGGCTTCAATTCTTTACGGTGGTTCTCTCAAGAGTTCTTTTCCGGTGCTATCATATCAATCCATTCAATTTTTATTCCAATTCTTACCGGTGTTTCATGAAGATTTTTGCAAGTTCGCGAGATATCCCTCTTTAATCATTTCAACGGGAATAAGTTGTATGCGAATCCATTGCTTCTCATCAATTTAATTGGTGGAGGATAAGCATAACATAATTCTTATTCTTTTCATCAAGTTGTTTATTCCTTCCTTCGGAGTTTATTCTTGATGAATAAATTCTAGTCCCAAGTGCTTTCATATTTTCTTTCGGAGTTCAAGTTTTCTCGGCCATCTCCTCGGAACCCCGTGTAATCATCGCAAGGCTTTAATCTTATTCTTTTCATCCGTCATTTCTATATCATCATTCTTTCGTTACCGGAGTTCTTCTTGGTGGTTCATCGCGAGTAAATTCATTCTTCAAACGTTCAGCTAATTGTTCTGGAGCGGCTCAAGCATTATTATTCTTTTGCCTCTCGAGTGCAAATAATTCTCCGTATTCTTTTGAAGTGGAGTTTTGCATTCTTCGCTCTTCGCAGCTCATCAATATTTTGGTTGCCGCATAATTCACCTCAAGTCTTGAGATGTTTAAATAAGTCCACGACAAGCTTATTCTTTTGTTGTTGATTTTCTAAACAACTTCGTTCAAGTCTTTCTCGTAAAGATGCTCTTTCAAATTCATTCGTGATGGAAGTTGTCATCTTCTTCTCCGTTCTTCTCATTCCATTCTTTAATTCTTCTGGAGGTTTTCTTGTTCATCTCGTCATGGATCGTTCCATCTTCTAAAGTTCTTGTTCTATTCCATTCATGTTCAACCGGTGTGCTATTTCTTCTAGTTCCAGCAGAAGTGTTGCCCGAATTCCTTTGTGGAGATTCCTTTCTATCTCTTATTAACCGGAGTGGTTTTGAATTCATTCTTGTTCCTTCAGCTCTTGTATCGTGCCTTTCAACCTCCTTGATTCTCGTCGTATTCCTTGTTCCTCTTGTGTAACAAACTCTTTGTAACTTCGTTCATCTCTGTTGTATCCTTTCTTTCAAGTGGCTCAACCTCTCAAGGTTCTTTGGATTCACTCTATTGTCCTCGAAGAACTTTGTTCTTCCTTTTCCCTTCCGTCTCGTTCCTAAGATCTCGGGACGAGATCTCTTGTTAGTAGGGGAGTGTTGTGACACCCCGAGACCGGTGCGCCAGGTGTCAGCCAGTCATTTGTTGCCGTTGCCATGCCATCTGCTTGCGTGTGCATTCTTGCCATGTCATCGTGTGTGTTGCATCAGCATGTTTTCAAAAATTGCATCCGTCCGAGTTCCCCTCGTCCTTTCCGTTGTTCGTTCTGAGCCCAGACACACTCACACGGGCCCGCGGTGCCTCCGAATATTTATTTTGTGAGTGGCCGGAAAACGTTCTCGGAATGGGTTGAAACTTGGCGTGTGGTCTTATTATAGCATAGGTAGACCGCCTGTCAAGTTTCCTCGCGTTCGGAGTTCGTTTGATAGCCCAACGGTTAACCTAGTGGGCTAAAAGAACCCCTTCTTTGAGGCCCAAGACCCCCTCCACAACAGCCCACCAACCCAACACAACCCTTCCCACCATTTCGGTCGTCGAATTGTGATCGCGTGGCCGAAAACCGCTCCCCATTCGGACTCTCCTAGCTCATTGTGCCTATAAAAACGTCCCCCCATGTCTTTTTTTTCGTCCAAAACCCTAGATCCAACCGTCCACCGCCGCCGGACACGTCCGGACGGACCGGACACGTCCGCCCGACCGCGCCGGACGAATCACAAGCTGCCACGTGGCCTCCGCCACCGTCCCACCGCGTCGGCCCGCGAGGCCCGACGCGGGCCCTCCGCCGCCGCCAATCCGGGCCGCGCCCCTGTGCCTCGTCCGCCTCCCCGCTGACCTGCGCCGCCGCCTCCGCCTCCCCGCCGGCGCCGGCGACCGCGCCACCGCCCGGCTCGCCTCCCGCCAGAGCTCGCGTTCCTCCGGCCGAGTTCGCCGCCGGTGCCCGCCGCCATCTCCGCCGCCCGGGCCCCGAGCGCCACCGCGCCTTCCTCCGCGGCCACAGCCGCCGCCGCTCCGGCCCTCGCCGCCGGTGCCCGCCGAGCCCCTGCCGACCACCTCCATCGCCGGTGTGAGGGCGCCGCCGCCGTCCTCTTCGCGCCCGAGGCCGATCCGATCGCCACCGCGGGTTTGAACCATAACGGGTCCCGATCCGCAATCCGCTCCGACCCGCAACCCGATCCGCGTTGACCCGATCCAGTTCTGAGATTGTTTTTTCCTAAGTCCCTGAGATTTTGTTGTCTGATGGCATCTTTGCATGGCGATATCTTTTTGTGTGTATGTCGGATTTGTGCATATGATATGTCAAAATGATCGTGGTGATGTGTAGTACGTTTTGTTCCATTGTGTCATGCTTGTTTGGGTCCATCTAGATGTCTTAATCATCATGACAAGAGTGCTACCTGACATAAACTGCTGCTACTTGTTATTTTCATGCCATATTTGAGATGTGATAACTTGGTGCATGTTTATCCAAATGAAGCAAATGATATGTCAAAATGTTCATCATGAGATGCTCTACATGTTGGTTTCTATAGCATGCATGTTAGAGTTCATATTGCCATGTTTATCTCTGTTGCAAAAGTGCATGTGGCTGTTAGGTTTTGTAACTTGTTATGAGATGCTGATTTCAATTGCTCTTTGCTATTGATGTGTTTGTCCTCATGCCACATGTCTAGATGTTTTAGAATGTCCATCATATGGTCTTTGATGTGGTGCATCCATCTTTCCATGTTATGCCTTGAGGTGACATAAACATGCTTGCAAACATGCCATGCCAATGTTACTGTTGTAATACTTAGAGAAATTTCACTAAGTTTGGAATCTTTCATATCCTGATGCTATGTTTGCTTGATGCCCTAGGCAAATCCATGCTAGTTTTGGGGTGGTCATTGATCATTCCTTGTTGCATATGTTGTTGTCTATCCATCCATGCCCTCACTTGCTCATTTGGGTTGCTGTAGCTTATTTAATTCTTGCTCCCAAGTTGCTATAAATATTATTGTCAGGTTTTTATTGTCTTGATCAAAATGTTGTAGCTTGTTGCTATTGATCCATGCCTCCTATGGAGTTGCTCCAATGGAGTTGTTTGCTGTAGGATATGTTTACTTCATGTCCATGCTTCTTGTTACCATGTTTGAGTGCTTTAGCTTATATTTACCTTGCTCCAAAGTTGCTATGTGGCTGTTAACTTCAGCTTGTTGTTATATCTTGTTTCATGTGCATATTTTAGCCCGTTGCTCCGTTTTGGGTGTGCCTTATATGAAACTTGTGTGATTTTGCATGTAGAATCATAATATCATATATTTTTTCATGTTTGGAGTGTGTTTGCTTGATGTTTGGGTGCTTCTTGCACCTTTGCCATGCTTGTCTTGTTTGGCTCATATCTTCTAGGCCGTAGCTCCGAATTAAACAAACTTTATATGAAACTTGACTCGAATTTCGTGTAGATCATCATGGTGCATGTTAATCTGTAGTTTAACAACTTTAACTTAAGGTTTATTCAGATCTGGACTAATTTCAAATTATGCATATGAGGACTTACCGGATTTCTTATGTGTAGTTTCCGGCCTCATTTAAACTTGTTGACTTGTGTTGTTTTTGAGTGCTTCCTGCCTTGCCATGTTTTGCATCATATATAGACTTTTCTTGCATCCTACTTGGTTGAGCATATTGACATGTTCTTGTGTTGTTCTTGTGTGCTTCCTACCTTGACATTTATTGCTTCCTATATAGACTTGTCTTGCATCGTACCTTGCCATGTATTGCATCATATATAGACTTGTGTTCTTTTTCTGTGCTTCCTACCTTGCCATGTATTGCTTCCTATAAAGACTTGTCTTTCATCATATATAGACTTGTCTTGCATCATACTTGGTTGAGCATATTGTCATGTTCTTGTGTTGTGTGTTTACCGTATTGCTTGCTTCTTCTCGTTAGTGCTTGTTCCGTTAAGATCATGAGGATTCGTTTGACTTCTCGTGGTTCGTCTTCAAGGCTTCTTATTCGTCTTCTTCACGGATCCGTTCTTCTTCCTTGCGGGATCTCAGGCAAGATGACCATCACCTTGGATACCTTTAGTATCATTGCCATGCTTAGCCGTCTCGATGCTATCGTTATATGTTGCGCTACCCATCATTATTGTCAGCCTCTCCTTGCTGCCATGAAACCTCTAACCTTTGAAACCTTCCTAGCAAAACCATTGTTTGGCTATGTTACCTACTTGCTCAGCCCCTCTTATAGCGTTGTTAGTTGCTGGTGAAGATGAAGATCATTCCATGTTGGAACTTGTTGTTGGAATATCACAATATGTGTTATAAATATTAACACACCTATATACTGGGCATGGGTGGAAGGTTTGGCCTTTCGCTCGGTGTTTTGTTCCACTCGTGCCACCTTAGGAGTCGATAAACCGGCATTATGTTCCTTGATTTTGCGTTCCTTACACGGTTGGGTATATGGGAACCCCTTGACACTTCGTCTTTGAATAAAACTCCTCCAGCAAGGCCCAACATTGGTTTTAAATTGCCTCATAATAACAACTTAATTAATTAATTAAATTTGCATAGGGGGTCGCGCCCTCGGGATTCTTTTCTACATAGCAGGGGGGCAGTGTTGATGGTGTTGGTCCCAAACGGGCAACCTGCGGGGCCACCTTGGGGAAACCCGAGGGCTGGTTTTACTCGTAGCTTGTCCCATACCGACGTGGCCTGAGATGAGATACGCGCAGCTACTATCTAGGTGTCGGCACGCCGGGAGGTCTTGCTGGATTTGTTTTACCATTGTCGAAATGTCTTGTGCACCGGGATACCGAGCCTGATCGGATTTCCCTAAGATAAGGGGTAATAATTATTATTACTTCAGCTGATCGTGAGAGCTTGTGATGAGCTAAGTTGGGACACCCCTGCAGGGTTATGATCTTTTGAAAGCCGTGCCTGCGGTTATGTGGCAGATTGGAATTTGGTAATGTCTGGTTGTAGAAAAATTGACAGAGGATCCGAAGTAAAACACACAACTGTGTGAGTAACAGTGACTGTCTCTTTTCTCTTTGAGAAGAGAACACGGTGGGGTTATGTTTAACTCGTAGGTAGTTCAGGATCTTTAGCGATCACTACTAATTGCGACCGCTTGCGTAGATGCTCATCTTATTCTTGTACTCGTAAGTTAGCCACCATACATATTGCTTAGCCGCCGCTGCAACCTCACCACTTTACCTCTTCCTACCTATTAAGCTTTGATAGTCTTGTTACCCATGGTTATGGGATTGCTGAGTCCTCGTTGCTCACAGATACTACAACAATAGTTGCAGGTGCAGGTTTCCGATGACTTGACGTGAGAGCGTTGATCGTTGTGTTGGAGTTCTTTCTTCTTCTTCTTCTTCTTCTTCTTCTTCAGTCTTGGGTTAGGTTCCGGGTCGGCAGCCTGGGATAGCAGATGGATGTCTTTGTGCTTTTCATGTTTGCATCCGTAGTCGGATGCCTTGTATTGATGTCATTGTATTTATGTGACTTGTGTGTATTGTTGTATCCCCCATGTATGTATGTAATGGTATGATGTAATGATATCCATCTTGCTAAGCGCCCGAAATGCGGTTGTGCCCCAATCACGTAAGTGTCACGTGATCGGGATAGAATCGCATCTTGGGCCTGACAACCGGAGAGGCCAGGACTCTCGTCCAAGACCTAGAAAAAACGTTCACCAACCTGCGCAAGATGAAGCTGTGCCTCAACCCGGAGTAGTGCGTGTTTGGTGTACCCTCTGGCGAGCTGCTAGGGTTCCTGGTTTCGCATCGGGGCATTGAAGCTAATCCAGAGAAGATCAAGGCCATCGAAAGAATGAAGCCGCCCACAAACCTGAAGGATATGCAGAAGCTTGCGGGATGCGTAATGTCCCTGGGACGCTTCATCTCTAAGCTTGGTGAATGCGTCCTCCCGTTCTTCAAGCTCAAGAAGAAGAAGGGGCCCTTTGAGTGGACTCGGGAGGCCGATGGCGCCTTTCGGGATCTCAAGGAATACGGTTATGGTAGCGTCATGACCCCTGGAACCCATGACTCTCTACCTCACCGCAACGCCTCACTCAGCCAGTGCAGCGCTAGTGGTGGAGTGCGAGGAGAGGCCCCAAAGCGTGAGGCCACCGGGAAATTCGGCATCCTCAGGACGCCCGTCGCCCCCTAACGCAGTTCCAGAGGTAGATTCGACTATGGCTACTGGCAGCCCCGCCATCCAGCAAAAGGCACCCATGATTCCTGAAGCGCCTGAGGATCCTACAGCGCCGACCCTCGTGGAGCACCCAGTGTACTTCGTCAGCACCGTACTGCGCGACATGCGCTCGCGCTACCCGATGCCTCAGAAGCTGCTCCTGGTGCTCCTTGTTGCCTCTCGGAAGCTGCGCCATTGCTTCTAGGGCCACCTTATAAAGGTTGTCTCGTCATACCCTGTCGAGAAAGTACTCCGGGGCCTAAATGTCGTCAGGAGGGTCGCCGAGTGGAACATCGAGCTCCAGGCTTTCCAGTTGGAGTTTAGCACCACACGAGCGATCAAGGGAGCGGCTCTGGCAGACTTTGTGGCAGAATGGACCGATGCGTCGGAGCAGGGGGCTGGCAAGGATCGCTCGCTAGCCCCTGGTGATGAAGCCCCGGATGGATGGATGGTATACTTCGACGGCGCCTTCTCGCGCCTTGGCGCGGGGGCTGGCGTCGTGTTATTATCTCCCACTGAGGACAAGTTTTACTACGCCGTGCAACTTTGCTTCCAACAAAGGCGAGAAGGTCTTCAACAACATCGCAGAGTACGAGGGACTAATTGTCGGGCTCAAGGCCGCTGCTGCACTGGGGGTCAAGCGTCTCACCATCAGAGGTGACTCGCAGCTCCTCGGCAACTTCTCCAACAAGAAATACAAGCCCAAGGACGAGCACATGGAGGCATATCTAGAGGAGGTCCGCAAGATGGAAAAGTGATTCCCAGGGCTAGAGGTGCAACACGTACCAAGAGGCACCAACAAGGAAGCGAATGACATTGCCAACGAGCCTCTAGGCGGGAGCCTCAGAGGTCGGGCGTCTTCAAGGAGCGGCTGCTCAAACCATCGGCAACACCGCCCGTTCCTGAGCCGGCGTCCCCTCAGCAGGGGCTACCTGCGGCACTTGCGGACGGAGCCCCTCCCTATGGACGGGCCTCCGGAGCCCGCCCGCTACTCGTCGCGGAGCCCGATGAGGGTTGCTGGACCCAAGAGCTCAAGATGTACCTGCAACACGACACCGTGCCAGACAAGGAGGAAGACGCAGAGCGCATGGTCCGACAGGCCTCGGCTTACTGCATCCAAGATGGCGAACTCTACAGGAGGCGCCCCAATGACGTCTCACTAAAATGCATCTCGAGGAAACAAGGGCGCGGGCTGTTGGCTGACATCCACGGTGGGGACTGCGGTCACCACTCGTCGCCCCGCACCCTCGTGGGCAAGGCCTTCCGCAACGGCTTCTACTGGCCCACGATGCTCAACGATGCCACGGAGCTTGTGTAGGCTTGCGAGGTGTGCCAGTTTCACGCCAAGCAGATCCACCAGCCAGCGCAGGGCCTCCAGACGATCCCGCTCTCCTGGCCCTTCGCGTTCTGGGGATTGGACATCCTGGGTCCATTTCCCCGGGCAGCGGGGGGCTACTGGTTCCTGTACGTCGCCATCGACAAATTCACCAAATTGGCGGAGGTGGAGCATGTTCGCGCGATCCCAGCCGGGTCGGCCGTCAAGTTCATCCAGGGCCTGGTGAGGCGATTCAGGGTCCCCAGCCTCACCATCACGGATAACGGTTCGAGGTTCACAAGGAATCTCTTCAGGTCATATTGTGCTAACCTTGGAACACAGATCTGCTACGCCTCAGTGGCTCACCCAAGAGCAATGGTCAGGCCGAACGCTCCAACGTGGAAGTCTTGCGTGGCCTCAAGACGCGCAGCTTTAAGAAGAAGCTCGAGGCTTGCGGCAGGGGCTGGATCGACGAGCTCCGGTCCGTGATGTGGTCAATCCGAACCACTGCTACCAAACCCATGGGAGAAACTCCTTTCTTTCTTGTCTACGAGGCGGTGGCGGTCCTCCCTCACGAGGTCAAGCATCGCTCCCCACGGGTCTTGGCTTTCAATGAGGAATGCCAGGACGCCACCTGGCGGATGGACCTCGTGCTCGGCAAGGAGGGCCGCCGCCGAGCTGCCCTCAGGGCGGCGCGATATCAGCAGGCACTGCAGCGGTACCACTGCCGCAGCGTCCGTGCAAGAACACTTGAAGTTGGTGACTTGGTCCTGAGGCGGGTCCTCTCCAGGGAGGGGTTACACAAGCTCTCGCCAATGTGGGAGGGCCCGTTCAGAATCGCCTGTGTCTCTAGGCCTGGTGCTGTGCGCCTGGAGATGAGGATGGGATACCTATCCACAATTCCTGGAAAATTGCGCACCTAAGGAGGTTCTATCCGTAATCAAGGCTCCGTGCCTGTGAAGGACTCCGCTCGTGACACTCTCACATAATAATGAGTTGGGGCTGTACATGCCTTGAAGTCTCCTAAGCATTGCCTATGGGCCATCAGACGGGGCTCTCACCCACGTCCCAGTGGCAGTCCTTAGCTCCGCACTGGGAAGAAGACGTAGTGTAGGGGTCGGACGCGACCTTTTTCCTTTTTTGGCTTTGTGTTTGGCTGTCAACCTTTTTTACTTCCTTGTCTATCAGCCCTTCCTATACCCCATGCTATGAAGTTCTCGTGTTTCTTGCATTTGGTTGGAAGTCTTGCTTGGGATTTTTTCTCGCCAGTTTTAAGTTCAACTTGTTAAGCAGGGGCTGTGCCGCTTGCCCTCCTTCGTGTGCCTCGCGCATGGGGGCTGGGACACGGCCGGTCTCGGCTCACGTATGCCACGGTCCCATGACCTCGCCTGGCCAAGCCTACTGAGGCTCCGGCTCAGGCCTTGGTGCCTTAATCCATGCTCGACGCTCTTAGCAGCTCTCAGCAGCTCACCCATACTCAGGGGCTGCGCAGGTTCTTCGAACTCAGCCGTCCTCGTGGCCCGACGGGGGCTCATGACGCCAATGAGTCAGGACCACTTCGCCTCAAGACATCACAATACATAAGCTAAGTAATCTCACCCAGACCAAAAACATGATAGCAAGTTCGCGCTTCATACATATGTCATAGTCCATTACACGCCTTCTCGAGGCAACTTAAAATTTTGACACAGGAAGAAAGTGAAAAAAAGAAGAAGTAGAGGCCGCTCCCACTTAGTTGGAGTCTCCCAACTCCTCCCGCTTCACCGAGCCACAACGGCACAACGACACTGTCACACCATGATTTTCATGCCACAAACACTTAAGCTGATAGTCATGCTAAAATGTGGTTTGGCAAAAACTTTTGAGTGTTTTTAACCTTGCTTGATTGGTTTTCTGGTTGCTGTTTGCTAGTGCTCTAAAAATCAAATAAATCATCCAACTCTTATACTTCATCTCCTTGATCCAAATCCTTTTCCCAATGATCATGCCATGTGTATAGGACAGTATATTATTTTCTTATACAAATATTTTGGCCAAAAAGGTATTTTCTAAAATAAGTTTTCCAAAAACCCCTAAATCGAGGTTTGTACTGCAAGTACCTTATTTAGGGTATGAAAAATCTTTCAAAAAGTATATTTGAATCCTATTTGGTATATGACTCCCTTAAACCACAAAATTATAATTTTAAAAGTTATTTTTATATTTTATTTAAATGCTTTTTCTTTAGGCCTGAAATGGTCTTTAATAGGTTAAAATTATTTAACTATTTCAAAAATATTTTTCAAAATTCAGGGGAACTCATAGGACATATATTGTCCATATATAAAAGTTTCAACACATGATCATGTTCAAAATATTGGACAAATCCTTCCTAAACCCTTTCTGGATATTTCAAACTTTTGAAATATTTACAAAGAAAATATTCTCTAAAAATTCCACGGAAATTCTATCATGTCAAATATGACATGTTTGATGATCTTGCAAAGCCTCATGCCTTGAAGATGAAGAAAACATCATCAAATACCCTCAAAACCATTTCTGTCCATTTTGAAGTTTGAGCAACTTTACATTTTCAAACTTGTCCAAATGCTCTCAAACTTGGTGCACATGCTAAAATGGGCTAATTATGCGTCTAGACCAAATGGCACAAATATTGGAGAAGCATAACTTGACCTAATTCCCCCAAAACCCTTTCTGACCAGATCCAAATTTGAACAACTCTACATTGCTAACTTTTTACTTGTGGCCTCAACTTTTGTGGACATGCTCACAACCCCAAATGATGACACTACACCAAGTGGTTCATCAAGAAGACATGATTGGCTTAACTTAATCTTGGGAAATCCATTTCTGTTGATTTCTAGGGTTCACCAAAGTTACATTGGCAAGTTTCTTCAAATGAGCTCAAACTTGGTGAAATACCCTATTTCTATATGCCATTTGATCCTGTTAAGTCTCATGTCAAGTGGAGTTAATTTGCTTGCCCAAATTTGCATCAAACACCTTCTGTCACTTTTAAAAAATCACCATTTTGACCACCTACACTATTCTCCTTGAGCTCAACTTTTTACCACAGCTCCTCCTAGTCCTCTCCTACCTCCAGTAACTCTCCTCTGGCTATTTATCAATGAGTGAGGGGTAAACTACCCCCATTTACCTCCCTGGACGGCCCCTCTCTCCCTCTTCTTCTGCCTATCTCCTCTCCTGTTGGCTCCCCAAGGCATCCCAGGCTGTCTGTGCTTTGTTTACTACCCCCTCTACCTCCTAGACACTAGTGGCCATGCCCTGGGCGCCAAAAAAATGCCATGGCATGCAATGGTCGCGCTCTAGAGCACGCTACAGTGCTCTGGCGCACTGTAGCCACCCCCAATCCGTAGCGCCTGACCACCTCAGGCCTTCCCCTTGTGTCCCCCGAGGCTGCCTCGACGTCCGTGTCACGCAACGCTGTCGGCCCCTTCCTCCTTCTCCCTCCTGTTGCTCCTCCCGCACGTGCACCGGCCGACCGCGAGCTCCAGTGAGCGAGCTCACATGCGCGAGGACTCTGGCACCTCCCCGCTCCCCCTCTGCTTTTCCCTTGGTGTTGACCACATCCACGAGCGCCCCGGACACGCCCCGGAGAGCCAGTTTGGCCGCCAGAGACGGCTACGGCCTCGCCGACGCATGGCCCCGCAGTGAACCTCGGGCTGGCCTATATAAGGCCTCCCCGAGCCCTCTCTGTGCTCCATCTGCCTCCTCTCCCTCCAGTGTGCCTCCCTGACCAACCCTCTCTCTCTCCCGTGCCTTCTTCCTCCCCCTCTGTCGCCATTGCCGCCTCGGGCCCCTAGTCAAATTCAGGTGCCCCGGCCTCTCCCTCTCCATCTAACCATCACTAGAGCCCCTCACGCTCTCCCTTGGGCCTCTCCACGCTTCGTCGTATCCTCCCTGTGGCCGTGGCGCAATATCCATCTTCGCCGTCACCAATCGCCACTGCGCCAGATGTTTCTCCCCTTCCCGAGCTCCTCTACAGGCATGAAGCACATGGGCGGACGCGTCTCGCCACCCTGAACGCTTCGGTCCGCAGAACATCGGTGGAGACCGTCTGGGTCGCCGGCGCGATCGGCGGCCGAACTCCTTTGCCCCCGCTCCTGTCACGGGCGGGAGAAGGGAGACGACCCTGCGAGTGGACCCCGCAGGTCAGCGACCCCAGCGCCGGGCCCGCTGATTTTTAAGTCGAGGCGCGGCAAGGAGACGCCGCTTTCCCCGCGCGGAAGCGTACTCTGCAAGGATGCCTCCGACGTCACCACCCCCCTGTGCGCGCGGCCGAACCGTTGGGCCGGCCCAGTTGCGACACTGCTAACTCCCGCCTAGTGAGCTGTATAAGGGTATAAACCCTTTCCCTTTTTCTTTTTCTTTTTCCAATAAACTTCAAAAATCCATAAATAAATCAAATGGACTCCAAATTTGATGATTCAAATTTCTAGTAGTTCATAAAATCATGCTCTATCACGTGGTGTAACTTGCACATTTTTCCAGAAAAACTTTCTTCACAAATAATTAGCAAATCCTATTTTTCCATTTCTGTGATGAACTTTAGAAAATCACAAAGAGCTCAAATTTGATCCAAATGCAATGATTCAAATTCCTAGGTACTCATATGCTCACAACTTAGTTTTGGAACATTTTTATTAATTCTTTCTGTACCCCACAAATATAATGAGCCATTTCTTCATATTTGTCAACTTTGCAAAATCATAGGAAATTATTTAGAACTCCAAATCAAGTGAAACCAACTCCTAGCTGCTTCTAAAATCATTCCTTGTTAAATGGATGCCTCTGCTCATTTTTCAAAGTAATTCTTCTGTACACTTCTCACAGATCCAGTAAACCCCTGATTCCATCATATTGAAATGTTCCAAACTATCCATTGATCCAATGCCTATGAAACTACCTTTGTCATTTCTCATATGACCAGAGGTATCCTAGAAAAGTCCAACTCCTATTTTTAGAGCACTTTTATTTTTGCCTTGTTGTGTTGCTTATTGTGATTTGTTTCTGGCGTTACTTGACGAAGTAGACGGAGTAATTGGAGAAGGACCAGAGGATTTGAAGACCCCAATGACTTGGTTAAGACAGGCAAGCAGCCCTTTGACCATGTCTATGGAACCCTTTTTATGCATGTCATATAGCACCATATTGTTGTTGCAACGGAATCATGATGAGGTGGTAACCAATTTGATGGTTTGCCACTGTACTTCCTCGTTGATACTTGCATTGTGCATGACCCTACCTTCTTATGAGGGTTATGTCGGTGGGAGTAGATAGATGTATGCTATAGTAGTTGGCTACGTAAAATGGTTCAGAGTTACGCATGGAAAGAAACAAGTGTGGTTTGACATACTTGCAAATAACCCAGTGGTGCCACTAATGCCCCTGGGAGATGATGAGGAACTAGGGCACTACTTGGTGGAGAAGGAGTGTACCGAGGCTTGATGAAGGTGTTGTTTACAGAGACGGAGTAGATTTAAGATTTGTCGACCGTCCCAACCAAACATGCGCAACCACTCTACCCTTACATGGGAAAGGGCATTATAGATTTCCTAGGTCGATACTAGCATGGTGCCCACATTACTAGTGAAGGGGGTGACATGAGGTCACTCTCGGGACGGGGTCGTGCTTGGATAGGCGGCCATGACTATCTTTACAAGGCACCGGACACATCGCTGGTACCCCGTGCTTGTGGTATGAGATGAATATGGGAGCGAGGCTCCACAATTTTTAAGATGTGAAATGTTGGGCATGGGGGTTACTACCAATCGAGTGGACTCTGTGTTAGTGTTGTCTAGGGAAAGATAGTGATCGGGTGCTTACCCCGGGTACTTGAGGTACCGCGGGTCGTGGATGACATGGAAGTTCCCCGGATCTTGTGGGTAAAGTGTGCAACATCTGCAGAGTGTAAAACTATTCGAATAGCCGTGTCCACGGTCAAGAATAGTTGGGTGGTGCTGCTTAGACTATGTCCATAAGTTTCTAGAAAACAACACGGTTTGGTAAATCTGTGGATGTGATTGTGAGAAAGTCACGATGAGCGTGAGCAAGAGTTTTTCATGACTCTTTCACGATGTTGATGTCTGTAACCTCCTGATACTTGTTGCAGACGCATGCATGCCCTTGCTATATGTTGATCATACTTAATATGATAAACTAGCTTCCCGTAAAACTGCCAATTTAGCAGTAGAGCCTTGCATAATTATTTTGTCATCACACTTGGGTTGCTTGCGAGTACATTCAAAGTACTCATTGGCTTGCCACTGGTTATTTTATTGGCCAGGCATGAAAGAACCGGATATGATGAAGAGTTCTTTGTGACGGACATGCGAGCTAGGACGCTTCCCAGTCAGAATGCTTGTAGGGTTAAGGCTGATGGCATGGGTCCAAGTTGTTACTGAAGATTTTCCGCTGCAATGATATACTCAAGGATTGACCTTAATGGTCCCATTTGTGTAATACGGTATGTATGGATGTAAGACTCTTGTTATTCAGCGTCTGTGTGTTTAGTGAGTATTGATCTCCGGGATCACTGTACACGTACATTCAGTGATCACGACTTATGAGTCAGGGTCCCCACAGACCCCCTCCACTCGTCGAGCCAAGCTCGGTGGCACGGTGGCTCGTTGTAGCCGCCGCTACTGGAGGAGCTGCTGCTGCCACAGAGGGGGGACCCGCGGCACCCCCCAGGACCAAGATCATCTCTGGAGGAGGAACTGCTCCTCCGGACGCCGTCCCCGCCGTCCTCTTCGTCATCAGCTTCAGGACAGCACCCAAGGCGCATCCCTTCCTACGAGAAGACCTTGACGAACATTGTTGAGGCGCCATCATACCTGAAGTGGAGCGTACACCTCCCCTGCAGCCGGCGCGCGCGCGCAAATGATTGTCAGTCGCGCTCCAGGAACACGTCGCCCGAGGGAGCCACATCAACCTCCACCCAGGACGCACCACTGCAGCAACCATGGTTATGCAGCCAGACGCCTCCGGTGCCTCCGGCTGGTAGCACGTTGGCGAACGAGCGGGGAAGCCGGAGCCACAAGCCTCCAGGCTTCTCCGCCCACACCACGAACTCCGACGAGACGTCGAAGGAGTGGAGCTGCGGGCGTGGAGGACGCACGACCGCCAAACGCCGCCTCGCGCCTCCTCTCCCACCATGGCCGCGGCCCCTATTTGACGGCGGCGAAGCCAAATCCTTCGGGGCCTTTCCCTTCTCGGTGGCATACGGCTTCCATGGCGGCGCCATGGACACCTCGTGGCAAGAAGGAGAGCGGAGAGCAAACAAGGTGGCACACGGTGCTGGCTTGAAGATAGCTTGGGGGCTCCCCCCTAGTCCCATTTATAGGCCATAGGAGCCCAACCGCCAGTCACTGGTGTCACAGCCATAACAACCCCGTCGTCTACGCCGGGGAGTTGTCAAGTCACACGGTTACCAAGACTGCTTGGAAAGCGGAGTCGCCCACGTCCCATCCAACCGTCGCGAGCCAGCCTGGCCCGCAGCCTTTTGGGGCCCGTGACGCTTCGTCCTCGACTAAGGCTCCGCCTCGAAGCCAACTACGCGTGCGCCTTGGGCCCAGGGGCTACTGTTGGCGTCCTGGGAACCAGGGTACCCAGACTTGCCTGTCTGTGGGCCGCAGCGCGCTCCTGCCACGGCCTGGTACGGCCCAACTAATCGACCAGCTGCTCAAGACCCTCGCGAGGGGGCTAGACCTTGCGAGGAGAATGACGTCAAGACCCCCTCAGGGGCGGCCTCGACTAGGTTGCTCCGGAGGGGCAGAGAATCCAAGACCAAGCCTGCCTCAGGAGGAGGCAGTGACACAAGTAATGACGCACCGCGCCAGCGGGTGCCAGCTCATGCCAGCGGCGCAGTTGCCGTTTTGGTGCAAGGGAGACAGCGCAGGTGCAAGTTCCCGAGGAGCAGGACAAAGGTCGCCCCTTCGATGCAACAAGATCGAAGACCGCAAGGATGACAGGGAGGATGTCACCACCGATTCCACCACCCCGTCATCACCGGATCCATTTGCAGGTGAAGACTGCTTTTGTCAGGATAGGAACGTCCTTGTGTTCCCGCTCAAAATGGCCGTTGTGGGAGCCCTTCCTGCCTAAATATTTCGGGGGAAGAGGACCCTGGACGCCTATATAAGTAGCTAGAATCTCCACTATGGAGGGGGATCAGATCCAGAAACCCTGCCCTCGCACAAAGGAGCAAGAACCTTGCCTACGGACCCTCCTGACCTCTCCTCCTGAGCTCAAGAACCACTGTACTCATCCATATTCAA
>LR738711.1:298715917-298936737 GCA_902687465.1 Secale cereale
CCGAGGCCAATCCACCAAAGCAGGAAGTAATGTTTTACACCGCAAGGTCGCCTGAACCTGGGTAAATTCTTGTGTGCAGACTGGCGTAGCCCCTCACTCCTTGAGCCCGGTGCTCAACGGCGGTCGAGGTATGCGCGGGGCTGGGCCCTGCCGACACAGAATGCAAGCGGGATGGCTTGAACGTCAAGGGGACCCCCGGGCATCACGACCCAGGGGCCTTACTAGCCACGTAGCCCCTCATTCCTTGAGTCTAGTTATTACGATAACCCCGGTCACCCGAAGGGCTCAATGGCGATCGAGGTATGCGCGGGGTTGGGCCCTGCCAACGGAGAGCACCTAAGAAAACATGAAAGGAAGCAAGCATGGAAATCATCAAGTTCAATCTAGTTATTACAATAATACCAAGTTCTCCACATTCAAACGAGTCATTACGCCTCCCCGAGGCACTTGCATCTCCTTCATCTAGACAGGAACATGTCAGGCATCACCAAGCGTGTCATCACCAGTCTCCGCCTCCTCGGCCGCGGCAGCAGCAACCCGGAGGAACGCCTCCTCCAGTTCCGTGACCTTCGCATCCAGGGCCTCAGTAGCCGCACCCTCTATGCTCGCGGTCACGGGCTCGGACACCGAGGCCAGGTCAAGAGTGGGATCACGGAGGCTTAGGTGGCTGCACACCCGCGTTAGGGCCAAGGTATGGAGCATGTTGCTTTCGACGTCTGCTAACTGGCCGAACGCGGCCGTAACCTCGCATAGGGACTTCACAAGTGCGGTGAGGAGCCTGGCGGGGCCATCCTCTGGGGCGGCCAGTGGCTTCTAGAACCAATCCGCATAAGCAGCCCGCAGCACCGTACGGGCCTCGAGCTTGAAGGCGGCAAGGGCCTCGCAGCTCACCGCTGCCGGGGCCGCGAGGGCGTCTTTCTTCTTGTGCGCAGCTTGGATCACCCTGGCCTGCTTGGCCTCGGCCTTCAGCTTCTCCAGGCTCGCGCGTTCAGCGAGCTGCTCCTGCTGTAGCCGGGACGTCTCAGCCTTCTGCGCCTTGAGCTCCTCCTCCAACCTCTCGAGCTCCAGGGTGCGCATGGTACCTTCCTTGCGAAGGGCATCCAGCTCATTGTCCGCCTTGTGGCAGCGCTTCTCGAAGGACGCAGTGTCGGCTCACACGGCGTCGCGTGCCTGCGTGGCTGCTGCGGCTTCCTCTTGGTCCTTGGTGGCGACCGGTGAGGCCTGGCTCCAGGAGGCCCGCGCGGAATCGTCTACCTGGAGCCACCCAGAGATCAGGCCCAGCCGTCCTTCCATCGCGCGGCCATCACCACCCTGAAGTTCGGCACGGAGACGATCCAGCGCAACAGAAGCGGCCTCCAAGGTCTCAGGGCCAGGCTGCATCAGCTGACGGATGGGTGCTGCCAAGATTGGCTGCTCGACCGGGGGCTCGCGGGCTCTGGCTCCCTTCGCTGGAGCAGCCGGAGCAGGAGCCGCCGCGGCCTCGCAAACAGCAAAGACGCCCTCAGGCGACGCCGCCGCCGCGTGCTCAGTGGCCCAGCTGGCTGAGGCACACAAAGCTGTGGCACCCTTCTCCGCGGCCACAGCAGCGGTAGGTGGAGCGAGGTACCGCGACATGACCCCCTTCACCTTCTTCATCACGCCACCCAGGCTGCTACGCCAAGAGAAGTACGTCAGGAACACAGAGACCGAGGGATAACAGTAGATTGCACACTTACTCATCGGAGGCGAGGCGCGCCCTCCTGTTCATCAGCAGGTCGGCCGTGGCCGCTGGCGCTACGGGCGTGCCGGCAGTCCGGATCTTGGCAAGGCACGAGGCCACATACTTGGGCATAGCTGTGGTCACCAGTTTCGCTGGCACGGTGCACCTCGGCAGGGTCGCCGCATTGCCCCCCCCCCCCCGAACGCAGCGCGTCCGGATCGACGCGGAGTGGTCCCCTGGGGCCGTCCGGCAGCACCTGCGCCTGACGCCACTTCTTCAGCGGACGCCTCAGAGGAGTCCCCCTTGTCAACGCGGTCCTCGTTTCCCAGGGTCTCCTCCGAGTCCTCCTCGTCGCACCCATCGTTGGCACCAGAGGACACGTCAACTGTGGGCGGAGGAGCCACGGGCACCCCAAAACTTGACACGGCCTTCAGCAGCTCGGCCTTGTCAGGATGGCTGTACAATGACAGGTGTGCCCCCGAGAGGTCCTCAGCAACCATCCCCAGTAGAGTGTCCGAGGCAAGGTCAAGGTCGGCCTCGGCCAGTGTCCCCGAACGCAGCCGAAGCCTGTCGTCATTCCCCATCAGCTCCCACATGGAGCGCGAGTGTGCCTGGAGCGGCGCCAGACGCTACCTCAGGAACTCCTTCACGATCTGGGCCCCTTCAAGCCTCGAGCCCAGGTCGGCTTCGATCCTTGCCAAGACAGGATCGACAAGGGGTTCGGTGAGCTTCGCGTAGCTCTAGCCGGCGCGTTTTGCCGGACGGGCGGTAGGCAGCGCCAGCAGCGGATGAATGCATTGGGCATCTTGATAGACCCACCTCTTCCGGTGGGAGTCTATCTTATTCCCGGCTGTCATCAACCGGCAGCCCTGGCGCTGGAAGACAAAGGAGACACAGCCCGAGCACGAACCCTTGTCGTACCGCCGCATGGAGAAGAAGTGGCAGAAGAGGGTGACAGTCGTTTCACCCCCACAAGCGCCTCGCAGTAAAAGGCGAAGAGCGACAGCACGAAGATGGAGCGAGGCTGGATGTGGAGAGCATGCACCTGGTAATGGTCCAGGATGGCATAGAGGAACTCCGAGAAGGGCGGTACGAGCCCGACGGAGATGCTGTGGAGGAAGAAGGGGTAGCAGGACTTTGGCAAGATCCACACCGCGGTGGATCCAACCCAAATCTTCATCGGGCCTTGCTCGTTGGGGACGCTCGACAAGAAATACTGGACCTCCGAGTAGTCCCCCTCCTTGGTGATGGTGGACTCCTCGAGCGCCGCCTGAAGGGAAGAAGAAGATCCGGACGCCTGCGCGGCACCCTTGCTTTTCTTTGCCATTGCTGAGGTGCCGGAGGGTGCAGGTGGTTTAGGAAGGCCGAAGGCAAAGGAGAACGGGATCTATGCAGGAAGGAAGGGAGGCGATAACTCCTCTGCAGCAAAGACAACCCCTTTAGTCAAGTTACACGGTTGCCGAGACCGCGTGGGAAGCAGAGTCGCCCACGTCCCATCCAACCGTCGCGCGCCAGCCAGTCCAGCAGCCTTTTTGGGGCCCGCGGCGCTCCGTCCTCGACTAAGGCTTCGCCCCGAAGCCAAATCCGCGCACGCCTTGGGCCCAGACTTGCCTGTCTACGGGCTGCGGCACGCTCCTATCACGTGCTGGTACGGCCCAGCTGATTGACCAGCTGCCCAAGACCCTCGCGGGGGGACTAGGCCTCGCGAGGAGAACGACATCGAGACCCCCTCAGAATCCAAGGCCAAGCCTGCCTCAAGAGGAGGCAGTGACGCAAGCAGTGATGCACCGAGCCAGCGGGTGCCAGCGCGTGCCAGCGGCACAGTTGCCATTTTGGTAAAAAGGAGATAACACAGGCGCATGTTCCCGAGGAGCGGGACAAAGGTTTCCCCCTTCGGTGCAACAAGACTGAAGACCGCAAGGACGATATGGAGGATGTCACCACCGAGCCCACCACCGCGTCATCGCCTGACCCTTTTGCAGGCGAAGACCGCTTTTGTCAGGACAAGAACGTCCTTGTGTTCCTGCTCAAAATGGCCATTGTGGGATCCCTTCCCGCCTAAACATTTCGGGGAAGAGGACCCTGGCTGCCAATATAAGTAGCTAGGATCCCCACAATAGGGGAACTCAATTCGGACCAGATCCAGAAACTCGGCCCTCGCACAAAGGAGCAAGAACCCTTGCCTCCTAACCCTCCTAAGATCTCCTCCTGAGTTTAGGAACCACTGTACTCATCCATATTCAAGCCCTCCCGAGGACAATCCACCAAAGCAGGAAGTAGGGTTTTACACCACAAGGTGGCCTGAACCTGGGTAAATTCTTGTGTGATTTACTTGTTGTTCACTTGAATCTCTTCATAGGACGAGGGCGAGACGCTAGGTAGACGTGAGTGGGAGAGATCTTCGTTCACGCCCCTCTGTTCGAACTTCTTGGGTTTGCGGAGCCCGTAATACGACATTTGGCGCGCCAGGTAGGGGTTCGGCACAGGTTCGGGGAGGCTTGCAAAAGCTTCTGCCCCTAATCCCTTCTGGGGACCTTGCGACAAGAAGTCCAAGCTGGCTTCCATCTGCATGCCTTTCGGGCTGTGGATTAACATACTTCAAACACTCTTCTTCAGGAGGAGGAAGCGAAGGAGGGCTTCTACTGCTACACAAAGAAGGAGGGCTTGAAGTAGGGTAATCCGCTGCGGCACAGGCCTCCCTCGACGCCCGCTCATGACGCTTGGCTGCGGCGCGAGCCTTCTCCGACACCTGCAGACGGCGCTCGACATCCGCTAGCTTGCCCTGGAGAGCCGTGACCTCCTTTTGGAGTTCCTTGCGCTTATCAGAAAAGCGAGTCTCGTGAAGCCCCAGCTTCTCGCGGTAATCCTTCCGCAGGCGCTCTGCCTCCATGGCAACATTCCTCGCGACATCCTCGCAATCATCAAGGTTGCCCTCGGCTTCGGCTACCTAGCGCTCCATCGCCTCCAGGCGATCGCGCTCCATGTTCAGCTCCATCGCCTCGAGTGCTAGCGCCTCCACTCGCGCTAAGAGGCCCGTTGGGCTGTCATCATTGGTCATGGGCGCTTCGCCCTGCGCGGAGGTTGGATAGGATGTGGGCAACTCCGCTGCTAAGGTGTGGCAGACTTGCCGGTTCCCCTCTTCTTCGCCATGCGTGGCATGGAGGCAAGGAAGGAGGGGGCAGAGAAGGCAAGGAAAGGGGGAAGCGATTGAAGGGTAAGAAAGCAGGGGCGGCAGCAGGAAGTCCGCCTATCGGTTGTGCGATTGGCAAAACACATGACTACCAAGACTACGTGGGAGTCGGAGTCTCCCACGTCCCATCCAGTCGTCGCGCGCCAGCCTGGCCCGCAGCCTTTGGGGGCCCGCAGCACTTTGTCCTCGACTAAGGCTTCACCTCAAAGCCAACTCCGCGCGTCCCTTGGGCCCGGGGGCTACTGTCGGCGTCTTGGAAACCAGGGTACCCAGAATTGCCTGTCTGCGGGCCGCGATGCGCTCCTACCACGGTCTGGTACGGCCCAGCTGATCGACCAGCTGCTCAAGTCCCTCGCGAGGGGCTAGACCTCGCGAGGAGAACGACGTCAAGACCCCCTCAGGAGCGGCCTTGGCTAGGTTGCTCCGGAGGGGCGGAGAATCCAAGGCCAAGCCTTCCTCAAGAGGAGGCAGTGACGCACCGTTCCAGCGGGTGCCAGCACGTGCCAGCGGCGCAATTGTCGTTTTGTTGCAAGGGAGATAGCGCGGGCGCAGGTTCCCGAGGAGCAGGACAAAGGTTTCCCCTTCGATGCAACAAGACCGAAGATCGCAAGGACGACAGGGCAGATGTCACCACCGAGCCCACCACCGCGTCATCGCCGGATCCCTTTGCAGGCGCAGACTGCTTTTGTCAGGGTAGGAACGTCCTTGTGTTCCCGCTCAAAATGGCCGTTGTGGGATCCCTTCCCGCCTAATAATTTCCGGGGAAGAGGATCCTGGCCGCCTATATAAGTAGCTACGATCTCCACTATGGAGGGGATCAGATCCAGAAACTCTGTCCTCGCACAAAGGAGCAAGAACCCTCGCCTCCTGACCCTCCTGAGCTCAGGAACCACTGTACTCATCCATATTCAAGCCCTCCCGAGGCCAATCCACCAAAGCAGGAAGTAGGGTTTTACACCACAAGGTGGCCTGAACCTGGGTAAATTCTTGTGTGCTTTACTTGTTGTTCACTTGAATCTCTTCATCGGACGAGGGCGAGACGCTAGGTAGACGTGAGTGGGAGAGATCTTCGTTCACGCCCCTGTGTTCGAACTTCTTGGGTTTGCGAAGCCCGTAATTCGACATTTGGCGCGCCAGGTAGGGGCGTGAACAAAGATTGCTACCTCTTGAGCTTGCGTTGTATTCCCTCGAAGAGGAAAGGGAGATGCAGCACAATACCATAAGTATTTCTGTAGGATCGAAAGTATGTCTAGAGGAGGGGTGATTAGACTACTTGACAATATAAAAAATCTTCCTTTTGATCATGCAAGGTTTTTGGCAGTTTCACAATTAAGATCAATTCAAGTATCACCCTACACATGCAATTCTAGAGTATAAGCAGCGGAAAGTAAATTGCACATGTAGTAAAGAGAGGTGGAGAAGATCAAACGCAGTTTGGAGACACGGAGATTTTTGTCGTGGTTCCGATAGGTGGTGCTATCGTACATCCACGTTGATGGAGACTTCAACCCATGGAGGGTAACGGCTGCGCGAGTCCACGGAGGGCTCCACCCACGAAGGGTCCACGAAGAAGCAACCTTGTCTATTCCATCATGGCCTACGCCCACGGAGGACTAGCCTTACTCGGGGTAGATCTTCACGAAGTAGGCGATCTCCTTGCCCTTACAAACTTCTTGGTTCAACTCCACATCTCAAAGACGGAGGCTCCCAAGTGACACCTAACCAATCTAGGAGGCACCACCCCCCAAAAGGTAATAGACGGTGTTGATGATGATGAACTCCTTGCTCTTGTGCTTCAAATGATAATCTCCCCAACACTCAACTCTCCTCACTGATATGGCTGTGGTGGAAGAAAGGTTTGAGTGGAAAGCAACTTGGGAAGGCTAGAAATCAAGTTTCATATGGTAGGAATGGAATGGCTTGATCTCAACACAAGGGTAGGTGGTTCACTTCTCAGAAAGTGTATGGTAGAAGTGGTGGTACTTTCTGATGGCTCTCCTAACGAATGAGGAGGGGGTGGAGGGGTATATATAGCCTCCACACAAAATCCAACCGTTACACACACATTTGACCAATCTCGGTCAGACCGAAGTGAAAACTCGGTCAGACCGAAAGTTCAAATATAGTGAACGTTGGGATTTTCGGTGGGACCGAAAATACCATCTCGGTGAGACCGAAGTGAGTCAAAGGTTAGGGTTTGCCATTTCGGTGAGACCGAAAATATAAACTCGGATATTCCGAATTGATGTCAACTGATCACAGAAGGTTGGCAGCCCTTTTTCGGTGAGACCGAAACTCAGAATCGGTTTGACCGAGAAGCTAGGGTTTGGAGAAACAACTGAAGAGGTTCATCTCGGTGGGACTGAGTTGGAGAAATCGGTGTGACCGAGATGTTAGGGTTTGTGTTAAGTAGTGAATAGTGCTGATAGTTGAGGGAGTTAGATCACCAAGCACTTGAGCAACAAGAACATTAACACAACCTCATCCCCTTTTAATAGTATTGGCTTTCCTATGGACTCAATGTGATCTTTGATCACTAAACCAGAAATGGAGTCTTGAGCTTTTGCCAATGCTTGCCTTAGCATTTGAGGGGTCCACTTCTTCAGTCATCTTGCCATACCAATGTGATTGGGTTTCCTGAAACATACTTGATAAAAGTATTAGTCCAACCACAAAGTATGTTGTCATTAATTACCAAAACCACCCAGGGAGCAAATGTGCTTTCAGAATATCTAGCTTTGATTCCTTCACAGATTCAGTACCTTCGTGCATTTCAACCAAAGTATCCCAAATCTCTTTAGCATTCTCAAGACGGCTGATTTTGTTGAACTCCTCGGAACACAAGGCATTGAAGAGAATGTCACAAGCTTGAGCATTGTTTTGCAACATCCGCAACTCTTCCGGTGTAGCTTCGCGATCCGGAACTTTTCCTTCCTCGAAGAATTCACCTTGCATACCAACACAAATAATGCCCCATGCGGCTGGGTTATGACCAAGAATATGCATTTTCATTTTATGCTTCCAACTAGCAAAATTTGTACCATCAAAGTAAGGACCTCTACGATAATTACCCTCACTAGACGCCATACTCTCCTAGGTTGTGAAACCAAGCTTATGGAGTCCAATGCAATGGAAACCAAAACAATGGAGACCAAAGCTCTGATACCACTTGTAGGATCGAAAGTATGTCTAGAGGGGGGGTGATTAGACTACTTGTAAATATAAAAATTCTGCCTTTGACAAAGAACAGTTTTAGGTAGTTTCACAATTAAGATCAAGTCAAGTATCACCCTACACATGCAATTCTAGAGTATAAGCAGCGGAAAGTAAATTGCACATGTAGTAAAGAGAGGTGGAGAAGATCAAACGCAATTTGGAGACGCGGAGATTTTTCCCGTGGTTCCGATAGGTAGTGCTATCGTACATCCACGTTGATGGAGACTTCAACCCACGGAGGGTAACGGCTGCGCGAGTCCACGGAGGGCTCCACCCACGAAGGGTCCACGAAGAAGCAACCTTGTCTATTCCATCATGGCCTACGCCCACGGAGGGCTAGCCTTACTCGGGGTAGATCTTCACGAAGTAGGCGATCTCCTTGCCCTTACAAACTTCTTGGTTCAACTCCACATCTCGATGACGGAGGCTCCCAAGCGACACCTAACCAATCTAGGAGGCACCACCCTCCAAAAGGTAATAGATGTTGTTGATGGTGATGAACTCCTTGCTCTTGTGCTTCAAATGATAATCTCCCCAACACTCAACTCTCCTCACTGATATGGCTGTGGTGGAAGAAAGGATTGAGTGGAAAGCAACTTGGGAAGGCTAGAAATCAAGTTTCATATGGTAGGAATGGAATGACTTGATCTCAACACAAGGGTAGGTAGTTCTCTTCTCAGAAAGTGTATGGTAGGAGTGGTGGTACTTTCTGATGGCTCTCTTCACGAATGAAGAGGGGGTGGAGGGGTATATATAGCCTCCACACAAAATCCAACCGTTACACACATAATTGAGCAATCTCGGTGAGACCGAAGTGAAAACTCGGTCAGACCGAAAGTTCAAATATAGTGAACGTTGGGGTTTTCGGTGGGACCAAAAATACCATCTCGGTGTGTCCGATATGAGTCAAAGGTAGGAGCTTGCCATTCTCGGTGGGACCGCAATTAACAACTCGGATATTCCGATATGATGTCAAATGGTTATAGAAGGTTGGCAGCCCAGTTTCGGTGAGACTGAACTCAAAATCGGATGGACCGAAAAATTAGGGTTTGGAAGAATAACTGAGGTGGTTCATCTCGGTGGGACTGAGTTGGAGAAATCGGTTTGTCCGAGATTACTTATGAGTGTGTTAAATAGTGAAAGTTGCTGATAGTTGAGGGAGATAAATCACTAAGCACTTGAGCAACCAGATCATCAGCACAACCTCATCCCCTTTTAATAGTATTGGCTTTTCCTATGGACTCAATGTGATCTTTGATCACTAAACCAAAAATAGAGTCTTGAGCTTTTGCCAATGCTTGTCTTAGCATTTTGAGGGGTCCACTTCTTCAGACATTTCCATACCCATATCATCGAACTTCTCTGAAATGATTCTGAAGTAAATATTAGTTCAATGATATATATGTTGTTATTAATTACCAAAACCACCCGGGGATTAGTTGCACTTTCAATCTCCCCCTTTTTGGTAATTGATGACAACATATAGATCAAAGCTTCGACAAAAGATATAATCAATGAATAATATCGTCGCTTTGAGAAGTATGTGATAAACAAGAGCTCCCCCTAAATTTGTGCATTATTTAAAATTTGCATTTGAATGCAAATGCACAATCGATTAGGATTATGGGTCACTCTTCCATGTCACATACATCTTGGTGGAGCGCACAAAATGATAAGAATGAATAACATGCACTCAATCACCAAGACAGGAGTAAATAGCCATACAATAAGGAATAGCATATGATAGGCATTAAGCACACATTAAAGCATAGTATGACCAATCACTCATTAAGGTAGCATCAAACGTAGTAGCAAGCACACTGAAAGTTTTAAGAACCAAAAGAACCAAGTGTATCTCAAAGAAAACCGGCAAAAGAACGAAAGAGCACTCTCTCCCTCGAAGCCCTATGATCTATACAATTTCTCCCCCTTTGGCAACAAGTTACCAAAAAGTTCGAAAAGATATAGAACTAAGCGTCACTGTGGGCTCTGCTGGCGGCTCCCGTCTGGGTAGATGTCGGTGTAGAAATGACTGCATCGGCGAAGACTTCTGCTGATGTCTGCGATGGAGGAGTGGATGCTAGAGCTGGAGTAACTGCTGGAGCTGTAGCTGGTGCTGAAGTGGTAGCCCTGGAGTCAGTCACTGGGATAGCTGCAGATCGGGATCCTTTGGGAACCTGAGCAGTCTGGCAATGAGAGTCCTGGACTAGATCATCCTGCATGAGCTCTGCTCTCTCCTGCCTTGCTTCCTCCATGTCTGCCTCAAGCTTGTTGACGGACACCTGAATCTTAGTCAGCTTCACGTCCAGAGCGTGGATCTTGTCCTCAACAATCCTCTCTAGGCTTTCCTGAGATTGTTCAATGCTGGCCAGGCGTTGTTCAATCCTTTGGGTAGCTTCAAGAATCTGCTCTCCGAAGCTCATTGGTTTAGCTGCTGCTGCTGCTGCCTCTTTGTCAGCTTTGGCTTTCTTCGCAGCTTCAATTTTCGCTTGTCCTTCAACTGAGGTTGGATCCTCCTCATCCATCACAACTACGTTATCCTCATGCTCTGGCTGCAGTGGCAAGTGCTTCCTATCCAACATGAATTTGCCCGTGCCAAACTTGGCATTGATGAGCATCTGAATTTGCGGGGCAAATCCACACGACCTCTTCTGGTCAGCTGCAGTCCTCTTAATGGTCTCTACCATTAAGTCCATCACCTTGAAAGGTGCCTTCTCATCGAGAATGTGCAGCATGTTGATAGAATAGCCTCGAATCATGCGGTGGTCTCCAGACTTGGGCATCAAGGTATGCCTCAAAATAGTGTTTGTGGTGGTCAGACCTGCCTGGAGATAGTACACTGAGCCAAGCTTCCACCCTTCCAAATCAGCAGCGGGGATCTCCTTGTACATGTTCTTCATGGAATCATGGCTTTTCTTAGGAATCCCATAGACATCAATGTCGTCCTCTCTTTGCACTAGAGCATTCAGAAGTTCTGCCCATTCTTCAACAGACGAAGAAAACCTCTGACCTTCAGTCATCCAGGTGATCTTGCCATCAGGATAGAAGTGGGCTGTGGCGTAGAACTGCATGATCATCTCGTCATTCCAAGCTGTCAGCTCTTGACCCACAAAATCAGCAACTCCACATGCAGTAAAGCTCTCATGCACATGGGGAAAGAAGTCTCGGTGCTCTTCACTGTCAATATACTTCCAGTCAACATACCTGGTGTCAGCAACAATAGGCTTCTTATCCATCAGCACGGTCTCATAGAAGTCCTGCTGCTCTCTGGTGTGGAATCTGGGGTCCACAACAGTCCTTCTCCTCACGGCATATGGATCAGACTGTCTCCATAGCCTGAGACCTTTATCCTTCCTTGCCTTCATGTCCTCGGCTTGAGGATGAGCATCGTTGTGGAGCGGCAACTTAGGACGGAGCTTAAGCAACACATGCTCTTCATCTGACTCAGACGGTGGCATCTCACCTTTGTTCTTCTCAGAAGCTGGAATGCTCCTGGTTGTCCTCTTGGGCTTGGCTGGAGCTGCCTTGGCTTGGGCAGGCTTCTTGGGCTTAGAAGTGGCTTGAGCCCTAATAGCATCACCCATGAACTTAGCTTTCTGAGGAGGAGGCTGGGGTGCATCTTCTTCTTCTTCTTCAGCGGCTGCATCAACTTGAGGTTCAGCATATACTACCCTCTTCCTTTTGGAAGTTTTCTTCACCTTACTTGGAGCTGGCTCTTCCAAGTTGAGCTTCTTTGCAACAGCTGACTGCTTGACCTTGCTGGTGCCTTTCTTTGACTGCTGCCCTTCGTGCTCTTTGGCAATGACTTTCCTCTTGGCCTTGGAGGTAACTTCCTCAGCAACGAAGTCAGAGTCCTCATCATCAGAATTTTTCTTCTTCCTGGTTCTGGTGGCTGCAGGAGGCAAACCACTAGGGGTGCTCCTCTCACCATCATCACTGGAACTACTAGCCTCAGGACTAGTATCAGCCTCTGGAATCTCTACAAACGGTGATTCAGACCTGTTCTGGCTGTCACTGACATCTGACATGGCTGACAACCTGTGAAAAGATAAGGTATAGGCAGAGTAGAAGAGTTATCACAACTGCATAGGTTTTTGCAAAAAAAATGAGTTCAAATCTTAGTTTTGAGTTTTCACAGAATGCATTTCGGTCAAACCGATTTTCAGTTTCGGTGAATCCGAAGTGTATACAGAAACCTACACACCACTTTCGGTCAGACCGAAATGGGTTTCGGTCCTACCGAAACACTAGGGTTTCACTGAGACTCTACATCGGTCACACCGATTTGCACGAATCGGTTAGACCGAATGGTGCAGTGCAATGGCCAGAGGCCAAATCGGTCATTCCGAGTTTTCAAAATCGGTTTCACCAAGATGTGTTCCGTGGAAACCTAAACCTAAGAATTTCGCTCGAAACTAAAGGATCTGATCTGATGTTTAGGGAATATCTCAAACGTGGATAGATTCATGGCAAGCCAATCGTGCAAGAATCAGATGGGGAGCACGAAAGGGATCGGGACTCACCCTAACTTGGTGGAGTCCCTCTACGGCGGCAACGGCGCGAAGAGGATTACCGTTGACGGCGGCGGAGACCTGCGGCGAGGGCGCACAGGCGACGACGGCGAAGATCCGAAGACCAGGGCGACGGCAGCAGGGGACTTGGGGGCGAAACGGTTTGAAGAATTAAATCGCGCGCAGCCCTCAGGTATGTATATCCCCATACTGTCGGTGGGACCGAGTTGAAAAACTCGGTGACACCAAAATGGCTAACTGCTGTGCAGTTACACATATCGGTCACGCCGATATTTTAAACTCAGTTTCACCGAGATGAAACCTAGATCAGTCTAAGCGTTTCGGTTGGACCGAGATGGAGAAGCCGGTCAGACCGAAATGGACTTAGAAGGTTTTGGAAGTCAGCCTTAGACGGATCGGTGGCTCCGAGTGCTCCTCACTCGGAGGGTCCAAAAATGACTTGTTCAAAGTTGTGATATGAGCATGAATAGAGTTTGAGACAAGAAAGCATAGATAGCTAGGGAAGGTGCTTAGGCATTCTTGTCCATCCATTTGGCCAGAAAAGTCAAACAATCAAAACAACAAATGGATGTCCTTGAATGGATGAAATCATGCATTCAACATGCTCACACAATAAGATAGCAACTGAAATATGTGTCAAACATGCACAACCAATACTCTAGCTACTAGCACACAATTTGTCGATGACTAGGTCATCTATATATGAGTATTTTGACTTAGGAGCCAAATGAGAACATTTGATCATAGGTCATACTCATCGTTTAAGCACAAGTGGGGTTACCACTTTTACATAAAGCATTTATGTGTTCACATCATTTGGAGATGCTTTAGCTCAATTTTTAGAGCAAAGCTCCCCCTAGATGTGAGAACCCCTTTTAAAGGGTCAAACTAACCTTGGGTTGTCGTAGAAGACTTCATGTAGATGTTGAAGATTTGGATGCTCAATGTTGATGTAGATCATCAAGAGTTGGGAGCTATCCTTTGGATTTGGGCACTTTCAATACCTACATGGGTTAGTCCCACAAGGAACAAACAAGGATATCCATAGACATAGATTGAAGTTCACAAAAGATGATGTCCATGAAAGCAATGATTACCTTGTCCCTTGACTTACCAACAAGAGGGTTTGTGACTCCATGAACTAGTGCATGATGTGGAAGTTGATTGCACAAGTTCTTGCCAAAATGAATATGAGTGAAGTATGTTGGCGGAGTCACCCTCAAGAACCTTCTAGTTCTTCTTCTTTGGGATCCACATCATCTTGATGGGAATCCTTGGGGTTGTAGTTGAGCTTGACGAAGTAGAACTTGATGTGTCTTTGGGAACCCACTTGACCATGGCTTGAGGTGCTTCAATGAATGCATCAATCTCCTCTTGAAGCTTGTCCTTGGCCTTTAGCTTGTGGTCTCGTGGTGGAAGGTCATCTTTAGCTTGTTCGACATTGGAAGAAGTAGGATCATACTTCTCCTTTTGTGAAACAAACTGTGGAGTAGGGTATTGACCTTCTTCCCACTCAACACCTTTGGCGTTGAACTTTCGCTCAAAACCAATCCCTTGATTCTTCCGGTGCCTTCCTTGTTTGCGAACAATCTCCTCAAAGTTCTTGCTTCCGTCAAGACTCTTGTAGACACCCTTCTCTATGATTTCCTTCAATAAGCTATTTTCTTGCTCAAGTGTAACTTGGCTTGAAACATTGTTAGTGGAATCAAGAGAACTACTAGAAGCAACAATATTGGATTTAACATGGTTATTGTTACTACTAGAGGAAGAATTTTTCTTATGCTTGTCATGCTTAGTCTTAATAGGTGGCAAGAAATTAGACAAGAGAAGTCGTTTGGCAAGATATGAAGAACTCTTCTTTCGAAGATCGTCATTGATCGCTTTTAGAAACTCATGTTCTTGCTCTAGAGTGAGCTTCTCGAAGCGTAGCTTCTCATGAGATCTTAGGAGCTCTCTATGATCTTCTTGAGTTGTTTCATGAGCTAACTTAAGAGTGTTTAGTTCTTTAGTTAGACGCTCAATCTCCTTCATAGCATTGTCATTCGACTCTTCTCGACTATAAAGACTACTAGCATTTTCATCATTACTAAGCTCACTAGATTTATCATGCAAGAGCTCATCTTCACCAAGCAAGTCATCCTCATCACTATCAAAGTCAATGAATTCAGGGTGTGTTACCTTGGGGCCTTTAGCCATGAAGCATCTTCCAATTCCTTCATTTGGTGAATCAAATAAGTCGTAGGAGTTGGAGTTGGAGGATACGAGTGCAAGTCCGGCAACACCTTCATCTTGACTGTAGTCGGAGTTGGAGTGATAGCTTCCATCGGATTGATTGTCGGAGTCGGAGCCGGAGACCCATTCACCTACATGAGCTTGATGTCTTCTTCTTGTGTAGCTCCTTGATGACTTGTCTTTCCTCTCCGAATCCTTGCTTCTCCGAGAGGGTCTTCGTTCATAACGATCATCTCTACTCCTTCTCTCTCTCCGAGGTGACTCATCTCTTGCTCTTCTTCTTGGAGATTCTTCTCTTCTCTTGTGGGGAGCCGTACACTCATTTGAGAAGTGTCCGGGTCTTCCACAATTGTAGCAGTTTCGATCACGACTAGAAGATCTCTTTTCATCATATGATCTAGACTTTGAGCTTCTTTCTTTGCCTCTATTCTTGTAGAACTTGTTGAAGTTCTTGACCATTAGGCTTATCTCCTCATTGGAAATTAGCTTGTCACTAGAGGTAGTGGGAGCATCACTTGTAGCTTTGTAAGCACCACTTGACTTGTTGTGAAGCTCTTCCTTATCCTTAAGTGTCATCTCATGAGCAACAATTCTTCCAATGACTTCAGTTGGCTTGAGAGTCTTGTAGTTTGGCATCATTTGGATCAAAGTGCACACGGTGTCATACTTTCCATCCAAAGCTCTTAGAATCTTCTTTATGATGAATCGGTCGGTCATTTCTTCGCTTCCTAAGCCGGCAATCTCATTTGTGATGAGAGCAAGCCTAGAGTACATTTCAGCGACTCCTTCACCATCCTTCATCTTGAACTTGTCAAGTTGACCTTGAAGAATATCTAGCTTTGATTCCTTCACAGATTCAGTACCTTCGTGCATTTCAACCAAAGTATCCCAAATCTCTTTAGCATTCTCAAGACGGCTGATTTTGTTGAACTCCTCGGGACACAAAGCATTGAAGAGAATGTCACAAGCTTGAGCATTGTTTTGCAACATCCGCAATTCTTCTGGTGTAGCTTCGCGATCCGAAACTTTTCCTTCCTCGAAGAAATCACCTTGCATACCAACACAAATAATGCCCCATGCAGCTGGGTTATGACCAAGAATATGCATTTTCATTTTATGCTTCCAACTAGCAAAATTTGTACCATCAAAGTAAGGACCTCTACGATAATTACCCTCACTAGACGCCATACTCTCCTAGGTTGTGAAACCAAGCTTATGGAGTCCAATGCAATGGAAACCAAAACAATGGAGACCAAAGCTCTGATACCACTTGTAGGATCGAAAGTATGTCTAGAGGGGGGGGGGTGATTAGACTACTTGACAATATAAAAAATCTGCCTTTTGATCATGCAAGGTTTTTGGCAGTTTCACAATTAAGATCAATTCAAGTATCACCCTACACATGCAATTCTAGAGTATAAGCAGCGGAAAGTAAATTGCACATGTAGTAAAGAGAGGTGGAGAAGATCAAACGCAGTTTGGAGACACGGAGATTTTTGTCGTGGTTCCGATAGGTGGTGCTATCGTACATCCACGTTGATGGAGACTTCAACCCACGGAGGGTAACGGCTGCGCGAGTCCACGGAGGGCTCCACCCATGAAGGGTCCATGAAGAAGCAACCTTGTCTATTCCATCATGGCCTACGCCCACGGAGGACTAGCCTTACTCGGGGTAGATCTTCACGAAGTAGGCGATCTCCTTGCCCTTACAAACTTCTTGGTTCAACTCCACATCTCAAAGACGGAGGCTCCCAAGCGACACCTAACCAATCTAGGAGGCACCACCCTCCAAAAGGTAATAGATGTTGTTGATGGTGATGAACTCCTTGCTCTTGTGCTTCAAATGATAATCTCCCCAACACTCAACTCTCCTCACTGATATGGCTGTGGTGGAAGAAAGGATTGAGTGGAAAGCAACTTGGGAAGGCTAGAAATCAAGTTTCATATGGTAGGAATGGAATGACTTGATCTCAACACAAGGGTAGGTAGTTCTCTTCTCAGAAAGTGTATGGTAGGAGTGGTGGTACTTTCTGATGGCTCTCTTCACGAATGAAGAGGGGGTGGAGGGGTATATATAGCCTCCACACAAAATCCAACCGTTACACACATAATTGAGCAATCTCGGTGAGACCGAAGTGAAAACTCGGTCAGACCGAAAGTTCAAATATAGTGAACGTTGGGGTTTTCGGTGGGACCGAAAATACCATCTCGGTGTGTCCGATATGAGTCAAAGGTAGGAGCTTGCCATTCTCGGTGGGACCGAAATTAACAACTCAGATATTCCGATATGATGTCAAATGGTTACAGAAGGTTGGCAGCCCAGTTTCGGTGAGACCGAACTCAAAATCGGATGGACCGAAAAATTAGGGTCTGGAAGAATAACTGAGGTGGTTCATCTCGGTGGGACTGAGTTGGAGAAATCGGTTTGTCTGAGATTACTTATGAGTGTGTTAAATAGTGAAAGTTGCTGATAGTTGAGGGAGCTAAATCACTAAGCACTTGAGCAACCAGATCATCAACACAACCTCATCCCCTTTTAAAAGTATTGGCTTTTCCTATGGAACCAATGTGATCTTTGATCACTAAACAAAAAATAGAGTCTTGAGCTTTTGCCAATGCTTGTCTTAGCATTTTGAGGGGTCCACTTCTTCAGACATTTCCATACCCATATCATCGAACTTCTCTGAAATGATTCTCAAGTAAATATTAGTTCAATGATATATATGTTGTTATTAATTACCAAAACCACCCGGGGATTAGTTGCACTTTCAATTTCCCTCAGTTTTTGAGAACCAAGGTATCAATCCAGTAGGAGACCACGCGCCAGTCCCTCGCACCTGCACAAACAAATAAGAACTTCGCAGCCAACGCGATAAGGGGTTGTCAATCCCTTTACGATCACTTACGAGAGTGAGATCTGATAGAGATGATAATTATATTTTTGGTATAGAAACAGAAAGTAAAGAAAGCAAATAAACAAAGGCGACAGAAATTGGCTAGTTGACGGGAAAGTAATATGATAAAGATAGACCCGGGGGCCATAGTTTTCTCTAGTGGCCTCTCTTATGATAGCGGTATTCTACGGCGGGTAAACAAATTACTGTCGAGCAACCGATAGAAAAGCGAATAATTATGAGACTATCTAGGCATGATCATTGTATATAGGCATCACATCCGAGACAAGTAGACCGAAACGATTCTGCATCTACTACTATTACTCCACACATCGACCGCTATCCAGCATGCATCTAGTGTATTGAGTTCATACGAACAAAGTAACGCCTTAAGAAAGATGACATGATGTAGAGGGATAAACTCAAGCAATATGATGACAACCCCATCTTTTTATCCTCGATGGCAACAATACAATACGTGCCTTACTGCCCCTACTGTCACTAGGAAAGGACACCGCAAGATTGATCCCTTCCCGCCTAAACATTTCAGGGAAGAGGACCCTGGTCGCCTATATAAGTAGCTAGGATCCCCACCATAGGGGAACTCAATTCGGACCAGATCAAGAAACTCGGCCCTCGCACAAAGGAGCAAGAACCCTTGCCTCCTAACCCTCCTGAGATCTCCTCCTGAGTTTAGGGACCACTGTACTCATCCATATTCAAGCCCTCCCGAGGACAATCCACCAAAGCAGGAAGTAGGGTTTTACACCACAAGGTGGCCTGAACCTGGGTAAATTCTTGTGTGATTTACTTGTTGTTCACTTGAATCTCTTCATCGGACGAGGGCGAGACACTAGGTAGACGTGAGTGGGAGAGATCTTCATTCACGCCCCTCTGTTCGAACTTCTTGGGTTTGCGGAGCCCGTAATACGACATTTGGCGCGCCAGGTAGGGGTTCGGCACAGGTTCGGGGAGGCTCGCAGAAGCTTCTGCCCCTAATCTCTTCTGGGGACCTTGCGACAAGAAGTCCAAGCTGGCTTCCACCTGCATGCCTTTCGGGCTGTGGATTACCCTACTTCAAACACTCTTCTTCAGGAGGAGGCAGCGAAGGAGGGCTTCTACTGCTACACAAAGAAGGAGGGCTTGAAGTAGGGTAATCCGCTGCGGCACTGGCCTCCCTCGACGCCCGCTCATGATGCTCGGCTGCAGCGCGAGCCTTCTCCGACACCTGCAGACGGCGCTCGACATCCGCTAGCTTGCCCTTGAGAGCCGTGACCTCCTTTTGGAGTTCCTTGCGCTTATTAGCAAAGCGAGTCTCGTGAAGCCCCAGCTTCTCGCGGTAATCCTTCCGCAGGCGCTCTGCCTCCATGGCAACCTTCCTCGCGACATCCTCACGATCATCAAGGCTGCCCTCGTCTTCGGCTACCTGGCGTTCCATCGCCTTCAGGCGCTCGCGCTCCATGTTCAGCTCCATCGCCTCGAGTGCTAGCGCCTCCTCTCGCGCTCAGAGGCCCGTTGGGCTGTCATCATTGGTCGTGGGCGCTTTGCCCTGCGCGGCGGTTGGATGGGATGTGGGCGACTCTGCTGCTAAGGTGTGGCAGACTTGCCGGTTCCCCTCTTCTTCGCCCTGCGTGGCATGGAGGCAAGGAAGGAGGGGGCAGAGAAGGCAAGGAAAGGGGGAAGCGATTGAAGGGTAAGAAAGCAGGGGCGGCAGCAGGAAGTCCGCCTATCGGTTGTGTGATTGGCAAAACACATGACTACCAATACTACGTGGGAAGCGGAGTCTCCCACATCCCATCCAGCCGTCGCGCGCCAACCTGGCCCGCAGCCTTTGGGGGCCCACAGCGCTTCGTCCTCGACTAAGGCTTCGCCTCAAAGCCAACTCCGCGCGTCCCTTGGGCCCGGGGGCTACTGTCGGCGTCTTGGAAACCAGGGTACCCAGACTTGCCTATCTGCGGGCCGCGATGCGCTCCTACCACGGTCTGGTACGACCCAGCTGATCGACCAGCTGCTCAAGTCCCTCGCGAGGGGCTAGACCTCGCGAGGAGAATGACGTCAAGACCCCCTCAGGAGCGGCCTTGGCTAGGTTGCTCCGGAGGGGCGGAGAATCCAAGGCCAAGCCTGCCTCAGGAGGAGGCAGTGACGCACCGTTCCAGCGGGTGCCAGCACGTGCCAGCGGCGCAATTGCCATTTTGTTGCAAGGGAGACAACGCGGGCGCAGGTTCCCGAGGAGCAGGACAAAGGCTTCCCCTTCGATGCAACAAGACCGAAGACCGCAAGGACGACAGGGCGAATGTCACCACCGAGCCCACCAGCGCGTCATTGCCGGATCCCTTTGCAGGCGAAGACTGCTTTTGTCAGTGTAGGAACGTCCTTGTGTTCCCGCTCAAAATGGCCGTTGTGGGATCCCTTCCCGCCTAATCATTTCCGGGGAAGAGGATCCTGGCCGCCTATATAAGTAGCTACGATCTCCACTATGGAGGGGATCAGTTCCAGAAACTCTGTCCTCGCACAAAGGAGCAAGAACCCTCGCCTCCTGACCCTCCTGAGCTCAGGAACCACTGTACTCATCCATATTCAAGCCCTCCCGAGGCCAATCCAGCAAAGCAGGAAGTAGGGTTTTACACGACAAGGTGGCCTGAACCTGGGTAAATTCTTGTGTGCTTTACTTGTTGTTCACTTGAATCTCTTCATCGGACGAGGGCGAGACGCTAGGTAGACGTGAGTGGGAGAGATCTTCGTTCACGCCCCTGTGTTCGAACTTCTTGGGTTTGCGAAGCCCGTAATCCGACATTTGGCGCGCCTTGTAGGGGCGTGAACAAAGATTGCTACCTCTTGAGCTTGCGTTGTATTCCCTCGAAGAGGAAAGCGAGATGCAGCACAGTAGCGTAAGTATTTCCCTCAGTTTTTGAGAACCAAGGTATCAATCCAGTAGGAGACCACGCGCCAGTCCCTCGCACCTGCACAAACAAATAAGAACTTCGCAGCCAACGCGATAAGGGTTTGTCAATCCCTATACGATCACTTACGAGAGTGAGATCTGATAGAGATGATAATTATATTTTTGGTATAGAAACAGAAAGTAAAGAAAGCAAATAAACAAAGGCGACAGAAATTGGCTAGTTGACGGGAAAGTAATATGATAAAGATAGACCCGGGGGCCATAGTTTTCTCTAGTGGCCTCTCTCATGATAGCGGTGTTCTAAGGCGGGTAAACAAATTACTGTCGAGCAATTGATAGAAAAGTGAATAATTATGAGACTATCTAGGCATGATCATTGTATATAGGCATCACATCCGAGACAAGTAGACCGAAACGATTCTGCATCTACTACTATTATTCCACACATCGACCGCTATCCAGCATGCATCTAGTGTATTGAGTTCATACCAACAAAGTAACGCGTTAAGAAAGATGACATGATGTAGAGGGATAAACTCAAGCAATATGATGACAACCCCATCTTTTTATCCTCGATGGCAACAATACAATACGTGCCTTGCTGCCTCTACTGTCACTAGGAAAGGACACCGCAAGATTGATCCCTTCCCGCCTAAACATTTCGGGGAAGAGGACCCTGGCCGCCTATATAAGTAGTTAGGATCCCCACCATAGGGGAACTCAATTCAGACCAGATCCAGAAACTCGGCCCTCACACAAAGGAGCAAGAACCCTTGCCTCCTAACCCTCCTGAGATCTCCTCCTGAGTTTAGGAACCACTGTACTCATCCATATTCAAGCCCTCACGAGGACAATCCACCAAAGCAGGAAGTAGGATTTTACACCACAAGGTGGCCTGAACCTGGGTAAATTCTTGTGTGATTTACTTGTTGTTCACTTGAATCTCTTCATCGGACGAGGGCGAGACGCTAGGTAGACGTGAGTGGGAGAGATCTTCGTTCACGCCCTCTGTTCGAATTTCTTGGGTTTGCGGAGCCCGTAATACGACATTTGGCGCGCCAGGTAGGGGTTCGGCACAGGTTCAGGGAGGCTCGCAGAAGCTTCTGCCCCTAATCTCTTCTGGGGACCTTGCGACAAGAAGCCCAAGCTGGCTTCCACCTGCATGCCTTTCGAGCTGTGGATTACCCTACTTCAAACACTCTTCTTCAGGAGGAGGCAGCGAAGGAGGGCTTCTACTGCTACACAAAGAAGGAGGGCTTGAAGTAGGGTAATCCGCTGCGGCACAGGCCTCCCTCGACGCCCGCTCATGACGCTCGGCTGCGGCGCGAGCTTTCTCCAACACCTGCAGACGGCGCTCGACATCCTCTAGCTTGCCCTTGAGAGCCGTGACCTCCTTTTGGAGTTCCGTGCGCTTATCAGCAAAGCGAGTCTCGTGAAGCCCCAGCTTCTCGCGGTAATCGTTCCACAGGCGCTCTGCCTCCATGGCAACCTTCCTCGCGACATCCTCGCTATCATCAAGGTGGCCCTCGGCTTCGGCTACCTGGCGCTCCATCACCTCCAGGCGCTCGCGCTCCATGTTCAGCTCCATCGCCTCGAGTGCTAGCGCCTCCTCTCGCGCTCAGAGGCCCGTTGGGCTGTCATCATTGGTCGTGGGTGCTTCGCCCTGCGCGGCGGTTGGATGGGATGTGGGCGACTCCGCTGCTAAGGTGTGGCAGACTTGCCGGTTCCCCTCTTCTTTGCCTTGCGTGGCATGGAGGCAAGGAAGGAGGGGGCAGAGAAGGCAAGGAAAGGGGGGAAGCGATTGAAGGGTAAGAAAGCAGGGGCGTCAGCAGGAAGTCCGCCTATCGGTTGTGCGATTGGAAAAACACATGACTACCAAGACTACGTGGGAAGCGGAGTCTCCCACGTCCCATCCAGCCGTCGCGCGCCAGCCTGGCCCGCAGCCTTTGGGGGCCCGCAGCGCTTCGTCCTCGACTAAGGCTTCGCCTCAAAGCCAACTCCGCGCGTCCCTTGGGCCCGGGGGCTCTTGTCGGCGTCTTGGAAACCAAGGTACCCAGACTTGCCTGTCTGCGGGCCGCGATGCGCTCCTACCACGGTCTGGTACGACCCAGCTGATCGACCAGCTTCTCAAGTCCCTCGCGAGGGGCTAGACCTCGCGAGGAGAACGACGTCAAGACCCCCTCAGGAGCGGCCTTGTCTAGGTTGCTCCGGAGGGGCGGAGAATCCAAGGCCAAGCCTGCCTCAGGAGGAGGTAGTGACGCACCGTTCCAGCGGGTTCCAGCGCGTCATCGCCGGATCCCTTTGCAGGCGAAGACTGCTTTTGTCAGGGTAGGAACGTCCTTGTGTTCCCCCTCAAAATGGCCGTTGTGGGATCCCTTCCCGCCTAATCATTTCCAGGGAAGGGGATCCTGGCCGCCTATATATGTAGCTACGATCTCCACTATGGAGGGGAACAGTTCTAGAAACTCTGTCCTCGCACAAAGGAGCAAGAACCCTCGCCTCCCGACCCTCTTGAGCTCAGGAACCACTGTACTCATCCATATTCAAGCCCTCCAGAGGCCAATCCAGCAAAGCAGGAAGTAGGGTTTTACACCACAAGGTGGCCTGAACCTGGGTAAATTCTTATGTGCTTTACTTGTTGTTCACTTGAATCTCTTCATCGGACGAGGGCGAGATGCTAGGTAGACGTGAGTGGGAGAGATCTTCGTTCACGCCCCTGTGTTCGAACTTCTTGGGTTTGCGAAGCCCGTAATCCGACAATTGGCGCGCCAGGTAGGGGCGTGAACAAAGATTGCTACCTCTTGAGCTTGCGTTGTATTCCCTCGAAGAGGAAAGGGAGATGCAGCACAGTAGCGTGAGTATTTCCCTCAGTTTTTGAGAACCAAGGTATCAATCCAGTAGGAGACCACGCGCCAGTCTCTCGCACTTGCACAAACAAATAAGAACTTCGCAGCCAACGCGATAAGGGGTTGTCAATCCCTTTATGATCACTTACGAGAGTGAGATCTGATAGAGATGATAATTATAATTTTGGTATAGAAACAGAAAGTAAAGAGAGCAAATAAACAAAGGCGACAGAAATTGGCTAGTTGACGGGAAAGTAATATGATAAAGATAGACCCGGGGGCCATAGTTTTCTCTAGTGGCCTCTCTCATGATAGCGGTATTCTACGGCGGGTAAACAAATTACTGTCGAGCAACTGATAGAAAAGCGAATAATTATGAGACTATCTAGGCATGATCATTGTATATAGGCATCTCATCCGAGACAAGTAGACCGAAACGATTCTGCATCTACTACTATTACTCCACACATCGACCGCTATCCAGCATGCATCTAGTGTATTGAGTTCATACGAACAGAGTAACGCCTTAAGAAAGATGACATGATGTAGAGGGATAAACTCAAGCAATATGATGACAACCCCATCTTTTTATCCTCGATGGCAACAATACAATACGTGCCTTGCTGCCCCTACTGTCACTAGGAAAGGACACCGCAAGATTGAACCCAAAGCCAAGCACTTCTCCCATTGCAAGAACTATAGATCTAGTAAGCCAAACCAAACAAATAATTTGAAGAGACTTGTAAGGATATTATGAGCACACATAAAAAGTTCAGAGAAGATGTCAGGACCCCGATCCTAAGTCACACAGGTGTAGCCTGTAACACATCATATCACTTTCCATCCTCACGCACGGTATCCCCACAGGTGCCACCTTACCTGGCCCGGGACCGTTTGCGCATTTTGGCACACGTATATGATAGTGTCACTAGCATCCATATGACAGTGAACCCGGGCCGACATGACTAGTTATAAACCAAAAGTGGCGCTAAATTACAGAGACATGCATACATGACCCAGCAATGAATGTGTCGGTCATCAACGTATGAGCCCAAGTTGTAGCAAGCTACAAGGAACAATGTGTGACATTTCCCCTAAGGGACAGACACACGAACGGAAAAGGACACATGCCGGCCAGCCTAAGTATTCCGAAGCAGTAGCAAGCTACCAAGGCTCAGTGGAAGCACTAGGAGGCATTTCCCTGTAAGATAGGCTACCAAGGGTAAACAACTAGGTGTCGGATCCCACACGTAGCAATACACATTACACATACGCATAACATGCACATACGTGTTGTACAACATGGCATCACAACATAACTCAACAAATCATATAGATAAAGGCCCAGAAGAGCCAACATAGCATTTATTACAAACAGTGGGTCTCATGACCCAACATACAGAGCATACAGGCAACGGAAGCATAACATGTCTGAGTGCAGACAACTACAAATGAAAAAGGCTGAGAAGCATGACTATCTACAAGACCCTCCCAAGGGTACAAGATCGTAGCTGAGGTAACAAGCTAAATGTCGAAGTCCACGCGGAACCACTAGTGATACTGAAGTCTCTCTGCAAAAACATAAAATAAGCAAATGTGAGTACAAAGGTACTCAACAAGACTTACATTAGAACTACCTACATATGCATCAGTATCAACAAGGGGTGGTGGAGTTTGACTGCAGCAAGCCAGCTTTGACTCGGTGGCTATCTTGAACTACGACTGTAAGTAACTCTTTTGAGGTGGCGCACACGAGTCCACATATTCATCAATCAATACACCACTATGGATCCGCTCTCGCCTCCATACGAGAAGGCCATCCATAGCACTCATGCTTATCTTGCGCATTTTAGAGTATCCACTTTCACTTGTCTATGAACTGTACAGGTAACCCGGAAGTCCTTCACCGCGGACACGGCTATTCGAATAGATCAATTGTAAGCCTGCAGGGGTGTACTTCTTCACACACGCTCCCACCACTTATCGCCGTGTACACGACATGTACTCGGCAACCTTCAAGCGGAAGACCAGCGAGGGTGTCGGCCACGGCCTGACTAACCACACAAGTCCCTAGTCCAGGTTTATCGCCTATTTGGGTTCCATCCATGGGGAGATCCGGCCGGGGTGTCGCTCACGGCCCCAAACGATGTGTACAGGGTTCCCGAGCCACCAAACGGGCGACCGGTACACCGTGGCACGTACATGCCGCATCACAGCCCACCCCGAGGGTCAGCGCTGCGCACGACCTCCAGTAAACTACAAAACACCAGAAACTAGTTGCAACTCCTGGACAGAGGACAAGGGAAGTTAATAAGTCGAGAGGGTCCATTGGTTTCTGGCCCAATGTATGGTAGTAACTGGTCATGGATCACAAACACAGAACTCAGTTCCTGAGGACGGCTGCAACGAGACAACCCACCATGTACTCATACATGGCCTCTCATCGCTACCTTTAGCAAATCGTGTTCACACACTTAGCTCTCAACATTAGGACATGTTCACCACATTCCAATTCATCCTCGATGAATCAGACCTAACACAACTCTAAGCAATAGCAGGCATAACCTGAAAGCATGAATGAGTAGGCACAACATGGCTCAAACAACTCCTACTCATGCTAGTGGGTTTCAACTATTTACTGTGGCAATGACAGGTCATGCAGTGGAAAGGGGTTCAACTACCGCGACAGGTAACAGTTGAAGCGTTGTTGTCCTAATGCAGTAAAAGAGAGCAAGAGCGAGAGGGTGGGATTGTATTGGAATGCTCAAAGAGGTTTTGCTTGCCTGGCACTTCTGAAGAGAGTACTATGTCTTCATTAATGTCAACGATCGTCTAAAACAACATCTATTGAGGGGGAACAAACACCGGCAACAGAGAAGGAACACAATCAATGCAATGCGACAATATGATGCATGATCATAAGATGGCAATATGCTGTTGATTGAGCTAATGCAACTAGCAACCATATTAAATGAAGTTGGTTTGAACCAAAGGTTCAAATTCAAACTTCATATGTGGTTATTCAAATATCATTTAATTTATTTGACCTGATCAGCATGTTCAACTTGCTCACACATGCATGAAAACGCCATAAACAGATTCCTTGAATTTTTCTGATCATTTTTCATATATAACTTATTTTCATCTGAGCTACGGTTGATTTTATATGATTTTTAGAAGTTTTGAATATTTTCTGAAATAAATAAATCATTTCTAATTTATTTTAAATTCCAGAAAATACTTACTGCGTCAGCATGACGTCACTGTGATGTCAGCAGTCAACAGGGGCTGGTCCTGGTCAAACCTGACTAGTGGGCCCCACTGGTCAGTCTCTTAGTGCAGGCTTGAGTAAGAGACAGGTGGGTCCAGTCAACGACCACGTCAGCAAAGTTAATGCTGATGTGTGGGTCCCACTAGGTTAAGAACTAAACTAAAATGAAAATTAAATTAAACTAAACGGGCACGGGGCCCACATGGCAGTGGCACTAGGGTGTTTTAGCGGGGTCCTTAGTGCTAACTAAGTGTGCCATGTCGGCGGCTTAACACCGGCGACCAAAGCCGACGGCGGAGGGTCGCCGGACTTGCTTGGGACGGCGCTACGGAGCACCATTTCGTGCGTGGTTTGCGGCTACGGCGAGCTGGCGATGCGGCGCATCTTCTGGTGCAAACGCCAGGAGCCGGGGTGGTCTACAGGGATGGCAGCGACGACGGAGGCGGCCGCCGGAGCTCGGAGGTGCACGGGGTTACGGCTACGGTGCGGGGTAGGCCTAACGGGCGGGTGATTCGAGATCCTGGAGACTCCCTGAGTGCGTTGACATGCTCGGAGGCGAGCTTGCGCGGCCGTAGCCGCGGTGACGGCATGGCCGGCGGCGAGGAGCTATCGGCTCCGGTGAAACTAGGGCTACGCGATGCAAAAGAGGCAGGGAAGAGAGGGGTTCGGAGCGGGAGCTCACAGCAATGCCGAAGAGGAGGTCATCAAGCCCGAGGAGGTCCTGGTGGTGCTGAATCGACCGGAGGCGAGCTCGGGTGCCTGAAGTTGAAGACGAGGCAGAAACGTCGCTGCCGTGCTCCCGCAGTCGAACGGACTAGTGTAGACGATGAATGAGACGACGTCGGTCCTTCCGGATGCTTCGGCAATGCGAGGGGTGGACGGTGGCCTCGGTGGTTCTCGCCGGCGGCGGCGGGCGTGTTCGGTGAGGAGAACAGAGGAGGGGCGGTTTGGCATCTCCGTGGCGTCGTCTAGGCACGGCGAGGAGTTGCCTGGCAGGCAGGAGCTGGCGCGGCTCGGCGGCGCGCTTGGCACGCAGCTGCTTCTCCTCCTGGCAGGAGGAAGAAGACAGCGCTGCCCCTGGTGGGCCGGGCCGCTACAGCGCTGGGCCACGTGGCTGTGGCTGGTGGGCCAGGTAAGTCCTTCTCTCTCTCTCTTTTCTAATTCTTTCTATTTTCTATTTTCTGTAATTGTTTTGGCTTTATTAAAAATGCCAGAGCATTTTCAAAAATCATGAGACTGATTGTGGCCACTGTTTGGATTATTTCCAACAGCCAACATTTCATTTCATGAATATTTGGACATTTAAAATAATATATAAAATTTATATGCCCAAATGCAAATATGGTATGATTTAATTCAGTGCCTAGAATATTCCACAAAAATGATCAATAATTTTGGTTTGGTCTCAAAGCCTTGCCAAAATTATCAATATTGATGAAGGCATTTTGGGTCACTGGAAATATTTTTAGGTTGAACCTGGTGGAGTTCTTTTGGTGCTAGGGTTTGAGCAAACCCCATTTCAAGTTTCAAAAGAATTTAGACATGATGCAACAATCAAGACTAGTCCACAAGAAAAGCTAAAACTCAGGCTGTGACAGAAGAACCAAATATCTTTCATAGATAACCTTGATCATAAACTCACAATTCATCGAATCTCGACAAACACACCGCAAAAAGAGATTACATCGAATAGATCTCCTCGAAGACCGAGGAGAACTTTGTATTGAGATCCAGAGAGAGAGAAGAAGCCATCTCGATACTAACTATGGACCCGAAGGTCTGTGGTAAACTACTCACAACTCATCGTGAGGGCGTTGATGATGATGATGAAGGCCTCCGTGATGGATCCCCCTCCCGGAACAAGCTCCAAGATGGGATCTCCATGGGAACAGAAGCTACGGCGGTGGAATTAGGGTTTTCTCTCTACGTATGGAGTTTCTAGGGTACGTAGGTATATATAGGAAGAAGGGGGCACCGGGGGCCACACGGGCTGCCCTCGAGGCAGGGGGGCGCGCCCCCACCCTCGAGGGTGGCTCCTCTATCCCCTGGATTGGCCCCGAAGACTTTCGTGCGACATTTCCTCCAAAAATATCTCTCGCGAAGATTTAATTCCGTTTGGACTCCGTTTGATATTCCTTTTCTGCAAAACCCTAAAATAGGCAAAAAAAACAGCAATCTAGACTGGGCCTTCGGGTTAATAGGTTAGTCCCAAAAATGATATAAAAGTGAATGATAAAGCCCATTAAACATCCAAGAATTCATAAATAATAGCATGGAACAATCAAAAATTATAGATACGTTGGAGACGTATGAAGCATCCCCAAGCTTAATTCCTGCTCGTCCTCGAGTAGGTAAATGATAAAGAAAGAATTCTTGATGTGGAATGCTAACCAATATAGCTTTTCAATGTAATTCTCTAAATTGTGGCATGAATGTTCAGATCTGAAGGATTCAAGATAAATGTCTATATTGACATAAGAAATAACAATACTTCAAGCAATACTAACAGAGTAATCATGTCTTCTCAAAATACTATGGCTAAAGAAAGTTATCCCTACAGAATCATATAGTGTTGTCTATGCTCCCTCGTTATCACACTAAATATTCATATTATACACAACCCCGATTTTAGCCAAGCATTTGTTTTCATGCTTTATCTTTTCTAACCTTTCAACTTTCACGCAATACATGAGCGTGAGCCATGGACATAGCACTATGGGTGGAATAGAGGTGGTTGTGGAGAAGAAAAAAGAGGGAGATAGTCTCACATCAACTAGGCGTATCAACGGGCTATGGAGATGCCCATCAATAGATATCAATGTGAGTGAGTAGGGATTGCCATGGAACGGATGCACTAGAGCTAAATATGAATGAAAGATCAACAAAAGAAACTAGTGGGTGTGCATCCAACTTGCTTGCTCACGAAGACCTAGGGCATTTGAGGAAGCCCGTCATTGGAATATACAAGCCAGGTTCTATAACCAAAAATTCCCACTAGTATATGAAAGTCACTAAACATGAGACTCTCTACAATGAAGAATGTGGTGCTACTTCGAAGCACAAGTGTGGAAAAAGATAGTAGCAATTGTCCCTTTTTTTCTTTTTTTTTCTTTTTTTGGGCCTTTTTTTTTTCTTTGGCCTTTCATTTTTTTTGTGGAGGGGCTTTATAGATTCAGCCTTTCCTCCCATGGGACAATGCTCTAATAATGATGATCATCACACTTTCATTACAACACGATATTAAAACTCGATACTACAACAACAAAGCATGACTCTATATGAATGCCTCCGGCGGTGTACCGGTATGTGCAGTGAAACAAGAGTGACATGTATTAAAATTATGCATTGTGGCCTTGCCACAAATACGATGTCAACTACATGATCATGCATGGCAATATGACAATATGATGCGTGTCATATAAAGGGAACGGTGGAAAGTTGCATGGCAATATATCTCTGAATGGCTATGGAAATGCCATGATAGGTAGGTATGGTGGCTGTTTTGAGGAACAATATGGTGGCTGTTTTGAGGAAGGATATATAGTGGGTTTATGGCACCGGCGAAAGTTGCGCGGTACAAGAGAGGCTAGCAATGGTGGAAGGGTGAGAGTGTGTATAATCCATGGACTCAAGAATAGTCATAAGAACTCATATACTTATTGCAAAAATCTACGAGTCATCAAAACAAAGCAATCAACGCATGCCCCTAGGGGGAGGTTGGTAGGAGTTAACCATCGCGCGCCCCCGACCTCCACACAAAGGTTGACACTCTACAAATATATCATGCTTTAACTTAGTCACATAATGGTTCACCATACGTGCATCCTACGGGAATCACTAACCTTAACACACATATTTCTCAATTTCATAATCACTCCACTAGGATGACTTTAATATCACTATCCTCATGTCTCAAAACAATTATCAAGCATCCAACATCTCTTTCTATTCAAAGCACTTGATGTGAATTTTTTTACTACATTGACATTGGATGTTTATCATGTGAAGACTAGTTTCTTTAGCCTAAACACTTTACCATGTTGTTTTAATAGACTCTCAAATAGATCTAAGTGAAGCATGAGAGTTCAACAATTTCTACAAAATATTAGCACCACCATGCTCTAAAAGATATAAGTGAAGCACTAGAGCAAAATATATTCAACTCAAAAGATATAAGCGAAGCTCATAGAGTGTTCTAATAATTGCCAGACCATATTTAACTCTCTCAAATAGGTGTGTACAGCAAGGATGATTGTGTCAAACTAACAAGAAAATACTCAAATTATACAAGACGCTCCAAGCAAAACACATAGCATGTTGGGAATAAAAATATGGGATAATTAATTTGGTGCCCTTAGTTGTGTCCCACTCGGCAGGTTTACCCCTAGTTTCCAAAAACACTTGTTCCTACCCAAACCACTTTGCTCCTCTTATGCTTTTGCCCTTTGACCGTTTGCTCATCACTTTGAAAACTTCATAAAAAATTCATACTAACTCGGAAAAATTCAAATAAGATATCTAAATGTTCAGAAAAGCATCACCTATATGTCCATGGCATTTGCATTCATGGAAAAAGTGTTGGCTAGTCCCCATGAATGCAAATGGTTAAAACTGAGATGGGGATTGGACAACACTTTTTTCATGAATGAAAATGACATGCACATATAGGTGATGCTTTTCTGAACATTTTGATATCTTATTTGAATTTTTCTGTGTTAGTATGAATTTTTTATGAAGTTTTGAAAGTGATGGTCAAACGGTCAAAGGGCAAAAGCATAAGAGAAGCAAAGTGGTTTGGGCAGGAACAAGTGTTTTCAGAAACTAGCGGTAAACCTGCCGAGTGTGACCCAACTAGGGGCATAAAATCAATTATCCCTAAAAATATTGCTCCAAGTATAGTTACCGATGGATGAAGACGAAAGAGGGGATGCCTTCCCGGGGCATCCCTATGCTTAGGCTTTTTGATTATGTTGAATTTACTTGGGGTTTCCATGGGCATCCCCAAGCTTGGGCCTTTGCTACTCCTTGTTCCATAGTCCATCAAAGCAATACTCAAAACTTGAAAACTTCACAACACAAAACTTAGACAAAAATTCTCGTGAGCTCCTTTAGTAAGAGAAAGCAAATCACCACTCAAAGGTACAGCAAGGAATTCATTCATTGTTTATATTGGTGTCAAACATACTGTACTACAAGTTTTCTATGATTCATGTCCTCCAATATTACTCATAGATGCATCGGAATAAGCAAACAACACACGAAAAACAGAATCTGTCAAAAACAGAACAGTCTGTAGTAATCTGCTGGGTTCGCCTACTTATGGAACTCCAAAAAATTCAAACTAAATTGTTAAATTTGAGCAATTTGTCTACCAATCAGCAGCAAAAAGAATCAACTAAAATTCACGCTCCAGTAAAATATGAAGACTACTTTAGCAAGCGCTAACGATTCTGTTTTTCACAGCAAGATCAAATAAACTTCACACAAGTTCTACCAAAGGTTCTACTTGGCACAAACACTAAACAAAACATTAAACCACATCTAATTAGAGGTTAGATGCAATATTTATTCCCTAACATCAACAAAAGCAAAAAAACATAAAATAGGGTTGCCTACCAACAAGCGCTATCGTTTTACGCCCCTAGCTAGGCACGATACAAGATAGATCTAGGTATTGCCATCTTTGGAAGGCAATCTATAAGTGGCTCTCATGATAGATTCATATGGTAATTTGATTTTCTTTCTAGGAAAGTGTTCAATGCCTTTCCTTAACGGAAATGGGATCTAATATTTCCTTCCTTCATATCAATAATTGCACCAATCGTTCTAAGGAAAGGTCTACCAAGAATAATAGGACATGAAGGATTGCAATCTATATCAAGAACAATGAAATCTACGGGCACATAATTCCTATTGGCAACAATAAGAACATCATTAATTCTTCCCATAGGTTTCTTAATAGTGGAATCCGCAAGATGCAAATTTAAATAACAATCATCACACTACTAGGAAAAGGCCTACTAATGGCGCACCTAATTTGGCCATTAATGGCGCATTAGTGGTGCGCCATTAGTGCTGGCGCACCTCTGGTGCGCCATTAGTTTCTGGTATACTAATGGCGCACCACAGATACGCCATTAGTATACACAGCAGTGCGCCATTAGTATGCCTCCCAGGGGGGCCATGTATACCCAGGTGCTTTGGCATACTAATGGCGCACAACAACAAGATGCGCCATTAGTAACTTCGGCATAGTAATGGCGCACTGTTTAATGATGCGCCATTAGTATCCTTTGGCATACTAATGGCGCACTGTGATGTGATGCGCCATTAGTATGAATATTAGGTTTTTTTTATTTTTTTATTTTCTGTTTTTTGCACAGGTTACAAAATGTATAATTGGACAGAATATAGACAGCACACATCAACAACAGATTCATCGAATACAATAGAAGATTAGTCTCTGAATGCAATTCATCATATTAGTCTCCGAATACAATTCATCATATTAGTCTCCGAATTGAAAAGACCGAACAAAGATAGAACATTATATTACAAGTCTCGAGACCGCGAGTAGCGAGTTTGTCTTCACATTACAAGTCGATATCGATCATCTAAACTACCATCACATAGAAGAGAGCTGTGGTCATCACGATGAGCATCATCACGATGAAACTCGACTTCATCCGGTTCCTCCAACGCTCCCTCCCCTCTCCCGCTAGATAGCGGGCGTATCTAGATTCGGCCTCGGCCCTAGTGGTGTACCCTTTGTAACTATTACCACTGAATCGGTGAACCTGGCTCCGACACTCGTCCCAATCGTAGTAGACTCCGGGAACCTTACCCTTGTACACGACATACGACGGCATCGCTATGCACTAGCCAAACGAAACGTTAGTACCAATTCATAGACAATACATAAGCAATATATAAGTATGCAACAGAACGATCGAAAGAGAAAAGCAAGACATTAATAGCATCGATTACATCTAAGTTGAACGACTCTCGAAACCAAAGAGACATACTACAAGTTCATTAAAGTTTAATTACAACATGAGCCAATCGATGTTTCAGAACTAGACACAGCATCACTGCTTTCGACTCGACTCAAGGGACCGGAGCGTGGAGGAAGCCGCCGTCTATCGTGGGAGTCATGAAATCACGGGCGTTGTCAGCCTGCATTTGTAGCATTGTGTCGATGTCACTGTTGGACGGTTGATTACTGAGGTAGAACTGCCCCGAGGTACGAAGGACATCTTGATGGATGATTTCTGCAAACTCCGACTGGTTGCATAGGCCAAATAGGGTTTCACGGACGTGCGCGTCCATGATCCCACGGATTGCAACTGGATGTATCTACGTCATCAGCACGTGACAGTCGTGAGACTTCATCCCGCTGAACTTCAGCTTCGCTGGGTCTAGGTATCTGCTTATCTTCCCTGCATAACCGTAAGGAAGTTTTACTCCTACGAGGCAGGTGAAAAACTGCTCAATCTCCTCCTGACTTAGAGTGAAGCACGCGGGAGGGTAGTCATTTCCGGTCTTCTTGGCCTTTTTGCCTTTGCGACGACTTTCTGTGTCCTGCTTCGCCTCATCATCATCATCATCATCATGATCATCATATATAGCGTGAAGCTCCTGCCTGACGCCCATTGATTTCAAGTCTGCCCTTGCTTTCGGCCCATCTTTGGTCTTCTCTGTTATGTTGAGCAGGGTACCAAGAAGACTCTCGCACAATTTCTTCATGATATGCATTACATCAAGGCTGTGAGGCACACGGTGGATCTTCCAGTACGGCAAGTCCCAGAAAACAGACCTCGTTTTCCATACCTTCAGCAGCGGCTCTGGCGCCTTTCGCTTCTTTCCCGGCTCTGGCGCCTTTTGCTTCTTTCCCGGCAGTGGGCAAGCTTTCCAATTTTTCAACAGCTCGTCTATTTCCTCGCCGCTCCTCGTATGTGACGCCCGAAGACCAACGTCCCAGAAGATTCCAGATGTTCCGTGTTCTCCCGTGTGTTTTATTTGTGCTTGTGTTATTTATTTTTGCATTGCACCATGTCATCATGCCATCATGTCTTTAATTTCTGCAACTCAACTAAATAAATTGTGTGGATCTTCGATCCATTTAAACCAAGGGAACTCACATGGTGATTTCTCTTTATAACATATCCTCCCAATATTATGGAGCTATTATAAATATTCCATTAATTTTGGATTCACCTTTAACACACTTGAAATTTCTTTCACATGTCTTTTCTACTCCAAGTTTGGTCTCCAAACTTTTCCATAAATTCTTTCATCAATTTCCCTGGCTCCTCCAAAATCCGAGCATTTTTTGGACCCTTCTCAACCTAGTCCTAGTTCAAACTATTTTAATTTAATTCAAATGAGTTTGAATTTAATCATGCAATCTGCCCACTTCTATTTTCCTGGGAGCTCGATGAAGAGAGTGGCCGTTTGTGTGTGACGTTTTCGACGATCAGTAGTGGTTTCTACTAGGGTCGATTCGGACCTGTGGCTTTATGTATTTGGTATCTTTCTTTTGAATCTTCGCCCGTAGTCGGGTTGTGATGTTTTGGATGATGTTTTGCTTATGTAATGTATTGTGTGACGTGGCGAGTGTAAGCCAACTATCCTTTTGCAATTTCATCATTATTTTTACATGAGTCGTGCAAAGATACCAAACTTGAGATCATTCCAGAATGGGCTTATACCTTTAAGTCGTGCCTCGACACGTAGGAGGTATAGTCCCATCCTGGGCATTACAAGTTGGTATTCAGAGCCTTCTTCGACCTAGAAGCCCCCACTGATTGATCGAATCGTTGACGGTTGAGTCTAGGCACACACTTGAAAATGTTTTGAGTCCTATATATATATCGGAGAGTAGAATTTATTTTTCTTCTTATCCCTTTTCACTCTGGTGAGGACTCCTGACGATTACTTTTGTCTCTTCTACTCTAAAAAATTCACCAATTTTGCTTAGGATCATGCGAGTATTGTTTGGATTGTTCCGATGTCTTTGTGACGAGAACATTGTTCTCAATGCCTCCTATCATTGGGGGTTGTGGCAGTGTCCCGGGGAGTTGAGCTTCGAGGTGTTGTCGTCACAAATATATCGCAGCAGTTCTAGAATACTTAAGACGGCCGACATCGAAAACTCTCCTATGCGGTTAGTGGCAAGATAACCCCGACATCACCCAATACTGGGGAGGTAGTTCGGGAGTATTGCCATAGCTTGTATAGTAGATGCGTTTCGAAGGTCCGAGGTAAAAGGTTTCCGGGAATAATTGGTTATGTGTTGAAGGATGGATACAGCTAGATGTAGGATTAGAGTTGAGTGCGCGGTGCTTCCCCTCTATCCCCAACACCTGATTGCATAACTGGAAACTTTCAGAAATTAATAGGTGGGTTTATCTAGTAGCTCGTAGGCATTCTTCCAATGAATGCATGATATGGTGTTTGGGGTTCTACATTGAGTGAAGTGGTTTTATGGGCGTTTGTTCCGGTCGGGAGTTGCATCTTAAAGGGTCCTTGGCTATGCTGATCCGGGGATTGCAAAACCCTTTTGTAACACGTTCCATGAGCTTTCAGCACGAATATGTCGAACGAAGCTTCTATCTTGTATTTGTTCTATCTGCTCCTTGTTGTTTTTATTTACCTTTTGTTCTCCCAAGTGGCTTCTCGACAAGTTGATGTACCTGCGGAATTCATTCGTTCAATTCTCTATTCGGATGATATTGTGAAGATTATGTTGCAACATATCTATCCTTTGTTTTTGTTTTGATTCTGGTATTCGAGTTGCTTCGATGTCAAATGTTGATTCCATACCTTCCTAATCGGTGCTCTCATATTTCTATGGGAGTTCTAATTCTTCTTGACCATCGAGATCTTCATGTTAATCCTTTTCAACCGGTGTGCCTTCTATTCAAGTTTCCATACGTTCGCCGTTGAGAAATCTGATGATTTGTCTGTTTCATTCATCCCAAGTTGTCTATGTTTCCCCACCCTCCCACCCTTCTTCTTCTCGGAGCCAGAATTCTTAATCAAGTATCCATTTTATTCATGTGATATTTATTCATTCTTTTCCTTCAATGTTGTTATCGGGTGATTTATCGTGAAGATGCTCGAGAGCTTCAAGTTCATCATTCTTCGTTCTCGTTTCTTCTCCGGTGGACTAAATCCAAGCTTCGGTCATGATCATATCTATTCCTTTCGTTTCACATGTTTTCCCATGTTGACATTTATTATCCGAAGGCTCTCTTATTCATTCAACTCTCCTATCCATATCCGGTGTGTACAAGGTATCTCAGAAGATTCGTGTTTTCATTCTTAATCCGTTCAAGCTATTTTGAGGATTATCATCTTTCAAGCCATTCAATTCAACCGGTGCAATATCTCTTCAACAATCTTTTTTAATGGTGATTTCTTTAGTGGGCCCTAACCCACGGGTCTTTTTCCAGGATCTTACCTGACTCTTCTAATTTTTCCGGTGTTATTCTCAAATTCTTTCCAAAGAGTGACATAAGAATGATTCCCATCAGTCACATGCCTTCTCCAAGATCGCTTTCAAATTCTTTTTCATCATTGGTTCAACATTTTAATTCTTCATTACGGAGTGCCTATACAATTCATGGTGGTGTATCTCATCGTCTTCTCAGATTTTGAAGACCCGAAGACGAGTTCCTCTTGAATCCTTATCCGTTCTTCCAAAATTCGTGGTTCTAGCTTCATGCCATCCTTATTATTGTTCCGATTGTGAGGAATTCTTTTTATACCCATCCGAAGCAGTTCATGAATTCTTTCCATTGTGATCCTCCGAAGGCCATCATTTCAGAAGATTCTTTGTTCTCAGTTTTCAACTTTGACCTCCAACTATTCTTCATCGATGTCTCTTCTTTCGTCTCCATATCCTTATGGTGGTTCATTCAAGATTACTCTTCCGTTGTTATCGTACCAATTCATTTGTTCTTTTCATAATCCTACCGGTGAGTCGTTCAAGATTATTCTCAAAGTTTGGCTATATCTCTCTCCAATCCTTTTCAAGAAGAATAAGTAGCGTGCCAAATCCTTTGGTTGTCATCAATTTAATTTGGTGAAGGATAAGAATACAGTAAATCTTATTCTAATTTCCTTGAGTGATTAATCTCTTTTTTCCGGAGCTTGTTCATCATATCATATTCTCGGTTCTAAATTCTTCATCTTGTTTTCTGGAGCTCCATGTTATTTCAATTATATCATTTCAAAGCTCCATCTAATTCATCGCAGGCCTTGAATCTTATTCTTTTCGTCTTCCACTTCTCATGCTTTCATTACCGGAGTTCTCATGGTGGTTCACCAAGATTTAATTCATCCTCGAAGTCTTCATCAAGATTCTTGTTGGAGCTCACGCATTCTTCATCATGCTTTCCAAGTGCAATTGTTTCTACCTTATTGTTTGAGATGGTGGTATGCCATTTTTGACAATTTCCCTTCATGTTTCATGATTCACAAGTTGTCAGGAATGAGATATTTAAACCCATCATTTTCTTTGTTCAGGCGATCTTTCCAACCATTCAATTTATTCGTTGGAGTTATCTTGGGTTGTTTTTTTCACCTAAAGCTTTCCCTAAGGATTGTTGCTATTATCATGCTTATAAATGACCCAAGTTCTTCATTTATCATTCTGGTGAAATAAGTTTATCGTCTCCTTGTTGATCTCAATCCAATTAAATGTTTTCGTTAGTGGCTGGGTGTCACCTCATAATTTTGAGATGTTTCCCATAAGCCCACAACGAGCTTATTCTTTTCGTTGTTGATTTTCCAACAACTCCGTTCAACCCTTCCTCGTAAGGATGATTTTCATATTCATTTGTCAGAGAAGTTGTCTTTTTCTTCTCCGTTCAATTCTTTCATTGATTTATATGCTATTCTTTCATTCCGGAGGCATTGTGATGTTGCTATCTACAAACCCTCATCTCATTTTATCGAGAATGATGTTCTTTCCTTGCTTGTCCATTTAACCGGAGTATTTTGTCCTCTCATCTTATCAAGTTTTGCCTATCTTTTTAACCGGAGTGCTGTCTGAATCCTTCTTACCCTTGTGCCATTCTTTAAATTCTTTCAGAGCCAGTGTGTTGTTGATTTCATCAAGTATCATTCCATCTCCTCAAGCTTATGTTAATTCCTTCCATTTTCAGTCGGAGTGCTGTCTGAATTCTGTCATTCTTATTCCTTGGCTATACCGTTGCCGTTTCATATTCTTTGGTTCGTAAGCTCTTAATTCATGTCTTTCAAACTATAAGGTTCTCATAATGCTCCTTGTTCCTCATTTCTAACGGAGTGTTTCATCTTCGTTCATCTCCATTCTATTCTTTCTTTCAAGATTGTTCAACCTCTCAGGTTCGTGGTTTCACTCGTTTGTCGAAGAAGAAACTTTGTTTTACCTCTTCCTCTTCCGTTTTTTTCTTACCTGGTGCCATCTCCAGGATCTCGGGTCGAGATCCTCTGTTAGTGTGGGAGAGTTGTGACGCCCGAAGAACGACGTCCCAGAATATTCTAGATGTTCCGGGTTCTCCCGTGTGTTTCATTTGTGAATGTGCTATTTATTTTTGCATTGCACCATGTCATCATGCCATCATGTCTTTAATTTCTGCAACTCAACTAAATAAATTGTGTGGATCTTCGATCCATTTAAACCGAGGGAACTCACATGGTGATTTCTCTTTATAACATATCCTCCCAATATTATGGAGCTATTATAAATATTCCATTAATTTTGGATTCACCTTTAACACACTTGAAATTTCTTTCACATGTCTTTTCTACTCCAAGTTTGGTCTCCAAACTTTGTCATAAATTCTTTCATCATTTTCCCTGGCTCCTCAAAAATCCGAGCATTTTTTGACCCTTCTCAACCTAGTCCTAGTTCAAACTATTTGAATTTAATTCAAATGAGTTTGAATTTAATCTTGCAATCTGCCCACTTCTATTTTCCTGGGAGCTCGATGAAGAGAGTGGCTGTTTGTGTGTGACATTTTCGACGATCAGTAGTGGTTTCTAATAGGGGCGATTCGGACCTGTGGCTTTATGTATTTGGTATCTTTCTTTTGAATCTTCGCCCGTAGTCGGGTTGTGATGTTTTGGATGATGTTTTGCTTATGTAATGTATTGTGTGACGTGGCGAGTGTAAGCCAACTATCCTTTTGCTATTTCATCCCTATTTTTACATGAGTCGTGCAAAGATACCAAACTTGAGATCATTCCAGAATGGGCTTATACCTTTAAGTCGTGCCTCGACACGTAGGAGGTATTGTCCCATCCTGGGCATTACATCGTACGCGGGCGTCCTCGGGGTTCGGTTTCACCATCGAACAGATGCTTGCGTTTTCTCCACAGGTCATCGTCGCGAAGCCACCTTCGATGTCCCATGAACACGGTTTTCAAAGACCCGGGATCTCTATCTAGCTGGCGATACGTTGTGTCATCCATGCACCTGACGCATCCAGAAAATCCGTGGACCACCTGCCCCGCGACATATTCGTAACCGAGATAGTCGTGCACCGTCGTGAGCAGCGCGGCTCTCATAGGGAAATATTCTTTCTCTGCGGCATCCCACGTATTGGCTGGCGTTTTCCATAGCGTGTCAAGCTCCTCTTTTAGCAGCCCCAGATACAGATTGATGTCGTTCCTTGGTTGTTTCGGTCCTTCAATTAGCATACTCATGTGAATGTACTTCCTCTTCATGCACAACCAGGGGGGAATGTTGTACATCCACACAAACACATGCCAGGTGCTATGTGTGCTTCTCTGGCTGCCAAACGGATTGACTCCATCGGCGCTCGCGCCCAGCACGATGTTCCTTGGATCGTTCCCAAATTCTAGGTCTTCGAAGTTCAATTCTTGCCACTGGCTCGCATCCTTAGGGTGACTCAGCATCTTGTCTTTTTTATCTATCTCCGGATCATTTGCGTCATCTTCTCGCTTCTTCTCCTCCCTATCCGGGTGCCAACGCAGGAGCTTTGCTACCTTACGGTCCGCGAAATACCGTTGCATACGAGGAGTGATCGGAAAGTACCACACCCACTTTTCGAGGAGCTTTCTTCCTCTTCTTGTATCAAGTGATGCCGCACACCGGACATATGGTAGACTCAGCGTGCTCGTCCCGATAAATGATGCAATTGTTCATGCACACATGGTATTTCATGTGCGGTAAATCCAAAGGACACACGATTTTTTTCGCCTCCTCCAAACTGGTCGGGCACTTGTTCCCCTTGGGAAGACGTTCGTGCCAGAATGACATGTTCTCGTCGAAGCATGCGTCGGTCATTTTGTGTTTTACCTTCATCTCCAGAGCCATGAGCGTTACTTTCAGGCGGGTATCCTCGGGCCTGCATCCTTCATACAATGGAGTAACCGCGTCTAACTCAAGTTGATCCATCTTGGGTTTCTCTCGGGCGGCAGCTCTTGCGTTATCGGTCTGCTTGAGAAGCAGCTCTTGAATATGAGGGTCCTGCACCCATCCCATCGATGGTCCAGCGTCGTCTGCTCCGCCGGCATCATCATCTTCATGATCATGCCCGTCGTCTGCTCCGACATCTTCCTCATTATCATGTCCTGCATCTTCTACATGATGACTATGTACGGCATCATCGTCGTGATCATCTCCTGGGGATTCTTCGTCTTCTCGCCCGCCCGAGCCGCGGTGGTTGTCTTGCTGCCCTTCCTCATTTCTTGCCCAGCCCCATGGACGACTTCGTAGTCATCTTCATCACCTTGCCACCGATAGCCATCCATGAAACCACGCAAGAGCAAGTGGTCCCGCACCTGTCCGGAATCCGGGTCCGCAATAAGGCTCTTCAGCTTGCATCTTCGACACAGACATCTTATCTCCATCTCGTTCTTTTGAAGCATCTCGGCCTTCGCGGACCTCAAAAATCTATTCACGATGCCTTCAGTCATCGTGCGCACCATGGTCGCCTGCGGGGTAGAGCAAAACGATATTTTAGAACCAAGAAAAAATTTGCCATGACTTTCCCAAAAAATAGGACAAAAAAGAATGCTTAATGCCAAAATTCTCACCGAAACGGAAATGAATCAACATTTCGGGAAAATATTGGCAACTATCGCATTTCAAATACCGGTACACCTCCAAACACAAACACATATGCAACACAACAAACATATGCAACACCACGAACATACATAGATCTAGCTAGGCCATAAAAAGTGCATGTGCACATTGTTGTAGGGAGAACAACATAAATATAGCTTCCCCCCTTACTTACCTATCAAAACAAGGTAATTTAACCACTTAATTTGAATGAATCTATGGTGGAAATGAGGTGAAAAAGAGGAGGGGCCCGAGACAAGGAGGAGGTGGAGAGAATGAAGTGGGGAGAAAGTGAGTGTGGGTAGGAGAGGCTGTCCAAAATATCTTGTTGCTGCCCACTTACTAATGGCGCACCCACTATAAATGCGCCATTAGTAATCAAGGTTACTAATGGCGCATCTTCAGTTAGTGCGCCATTACTAGTTTTGAAAAAAAAATACTAATGGTGCACTGTCCCACAGTGCGCCATTAGTAGTTTTGCAAAAAAAAAGAATAAAAAATATAACAAAAAAAGAACATTAGTGGCGCACTTTCCTGCAGGTGCACCATTACTAGTTACAACTAGTAATGGCGCACTGTGTCTGGATGCGCCATTAGTAGTTTGAACTCTAATGGCGTATCAGAGGGTGGTGCGCCATTAGTATATACTAATGGCGCACTGCTTGTCTGGTGCGCCATTAGTATCAATTCCATCTATAGCCCTTTTCCTAGTAGTGTCAAGCTCATGGAAACCTAGCAAATCACACAAAGTTTTTGGGATAGTGGAGACAGTTGCACCCAAATCACACAAAGCATAGCTTTCATGATCTTTTATTTTTATCTTTATAGTAGGTTCCCATTCATCATAAAGCTTTATAGGTATAGAAACTTCCAACTCAAGTTTTTCTTCATCAGATTGCGCCAAAGCATCAACTATATGTTTAGTCAAAGCTTTATTTTGACTATAAGCATGCGGAGAATTTAGCACGGATTGCAACAAAGAAATACAATCAATCAAAGAGAAATTATCATAATTGAATCACTTGAAATCCAAAGTAGTGGGTTCATCACTATGCAAAGTTTTAATCTCTTCAATGCCACTTTTAGCAATTTTAGCATCAAGATCTAAAAACTCCGAATCATTGGGACACCTTAAAATAGTATAATCTCCAATCCTATTCTCATCAAGATTAATACTAGCAAACAAGGATCTAATAGGAGACACATCAATAACTTTCACATCTTCATCTTTATTTTCACGATAACTAGAAGAACACAATTTAATATAATCTTCTCTTTTAGCACGCATTCTAGTGGTTCTTTCTTTGCACTCCTCAATGGAAATTCTCATGGCTTTGAGAGACTCATTGATATCATGCTTAGGTGGGATAGATCTAAGTTTCAAAGAATCAACATCAAGAGTAATTCTATCCACACTTCTAGCCAATTCGTCAAGTTTAAGCAATTTCTCTTCAAGCATAGCATTGAAATTCTTTCGCGAGATCATAAACTCCTTAACACTAGTTTCAAATTTAGAAGGCATCTTTCCATAAGAGTTGTTGTATAAATTACCAAAATTGTTAGAGGAATTACTAGGGAAAGGCCTAGGATTAAAATTACCTCTATAAGCATTGTTACCAAAATTATTCCTACCAACAAAATTCACATCCAAAGATTCATTGTTATTCCCAATCAAAGTGGACAAAGGCATATCATTAGGATCAGAAGAAGCACTCTTAGCAGCAAACAATTTCATAAGTTCATCCATCTTTCCACTCAAAACACTAATTTCTTCGATAGCATGCACTTTTTTACTAGTAGATCTTTTGGTGTGCCATTGAGAATAATTAACCATAATATTATCTAGGAGATTGGTAGCTTCTCCTAAGGTAGTTTCCATGAAAGTGCCTCCGGCAGCCGAATCTAAAAGATTTCTAGAAGCAAAATTCAAGCCAGCATAAAAGTACTGAATAATCATCCATAGATTCAAACCTTGTTTAGGACAATTACGTATCATTAATTTCATTCTCTCCCAAGGTTGTGCAACATGCTCATGATCTAGTTGCTTAAAATTCATAATATCATTTCTAAGAAAGATGATCTTAGCAGGAGGGAAATACTTAGAGATAAAAGCATCTTTGGACCTATTCGACGAATCAATACTATTTCTAGGAAAAGAGGAGAACCAAGTTTTAGCACGATCTCTAAGTGAAAACGGAAATAAATTCAATTTAACAATATCGTTATCTGTATCCCTTTTCTTTTGCATATCACACAAATCAACAAAGTTGTTTAGATAGGTGGCGGCAACTTCACTAGGAAGGCCGAAGAATTGATCTTTCATGACAAGATTCAACAAAGCAACATTGATCTCACAAGATTCAGCATTGGTAATAGGAGCAATCGGAGTGCTAATAAAATCATTGTTGTTGGTATCGGAAAAGTCACATAATTTGGTATTGTTCTGAGCCATAGTGACAAGCAAGCAATCCAACACACACTAGCAAACAAGAAGCAAGCGAACGAAAAACACATGGCGGAAGAAGGGCAAATAAAACGGCAAAGGTGAAGTGGGGGAGAGGAAAATGAGAGGAAAATAAATGTAATGCAAATGATAAGGGTTTGTGATAGGTACTTGGTATATGACTTTTGCGTAAGCCTCCCTGGCAACGGTGCTAGAAATTCTTCTTGCTACCTCTTGAGCTTGCGTTGTATTCCCTCGAAGAGGAAAGGGAGATGCAGCACAGTAGCGTAAGTAATTCCCCTAGTTTTTGAGAACCAAGGTATCAATCCAGTAGGAGACCACGCGCCAGTCCCTCGCACTTGCACAAACAAATAAGAACTTCCTCGCCAACGCGATAAGGGGTTGTCAATCCCTTTACGGTCACTTACGAGAGTGAGATCTGATAGAGAGGATAATTATATTGTTGGTATTTTTGGTATAGAAATAGAAAGTAAAGAAAGCAAATAAACAACGGTGACAGAAATTGGATAGTTGACGAGAAAGTAATATGATAAAGATAGACCCGGGGGCCATAGTTTTCTCTAGTGGCTTCTCTCATGATAGCGGTATTCTACGGCGGGTAAACAAATTACTGTCGAGCAATTGATAGAAAGGCGAATAATTATGAGGCTGTCTAGGAATGATCATTGTATATAGGCATCATGTCCGAGACAAGTAGACCAAAACGATTCTGCATCTACTACTATTACTCCACACATCGACCGCTATCCAGCATGCATCTAGTGTATTGAGTTCATACGAACAGAGTAACGCCTTAAGAAAGATGACATGATGTAGAGGGATAAACTCAAGAAATATGATGAAAACCCCATCTTTTTATCCTCGATGGCAACAATACAATATGAGCCATGCTGCCCCTACTGTCATTGGGAAAGGACACCGCAAGATTGAACCCAAAGCCAATCACTTCTCCCATTGCAAGAACTATAGATCTAGTAGGCCAAACCGAACCAATAATTCGAAGAGACTTGCAAGGATATTATAAGCACACATAAATAGTTCAGTAAATAACCAAATATCTTTTATAGATAACCTTGATCATAAACTCAAAATTCATCGGATCTCGACAAACACACCGCAAAAAGAGATTACGTTGAATAGATCTCCTCGAAGACCGAGGAGAACTTTGTATTGAGATCCAGAGAGAGAGAGAAGAAGCCATCTCGATACGAGCTATGGACCTAAAGGTCTGTGGTAAACTACTCACAACTCATGGTGAGGGCGATGATGATGATGAAGAAGGCCTCCGTGATGGATACCCCTCCCAGAACAGGCTCCAAGATGGGATCTCCACGGTAACAGAAGCTACGGCGGTGGAATTAGGGTTTTCTCTCTCTGTATGGAGTTTCTGGGGTACGTAGGTATATATAGGAAGAAGGGGGCATCGGGGGCCACACAGGCTGCTCTCGAGGCAGGGGGCACGCCCTGGGAAGGTGGGCGCGCCCCCACCCTCGAGGGTGGCCCCTCTGTCCCTTGGCTTGGCCCCGAAGTCTTTCGTGCGTGATTTCCTCCAAAAATATCTCTCGCGAAGGTTTCATTCTGTTTGGACTCCGTTTGATATTCCTTTTCTGCAAAACCCTGAAATAGGCAAAAAACAGCAATTTGGACTGGGCCTTTGGGTTCATAGGTTAGTCCCAAAAATGATATAAAAGTGAATGATAAAGCCCATTAAACATCCAAGACTTCATAAATAATAGCATGGAACAATAAAAAATTATACATACGTTGGAGACGTATCAAAGATCTCTCCCAAACTGGGCTCCGCAAACCCAAGAAGGTCATTGCGAACTGGTTTGCGGAGCCCGTAATCCTACCTGGCGCACCAAATGTCGGATTACGGGCTCCGCAAACCCAAGAAGTTCGAACACAGGGGCGTGAACGAAGATCTCTCCCACTCACGTCTACCTAGCGTCTCGCCCTCGTCCGATGAAGAGATTCAAGTGAACTACAAGTAATGCACACAAGAATTTACCTAGGTTCAGGCCACCTTGCGGTGTAAAACCCTACTTCCTGCTTTGGTGGATTGGCCTCGGGAGGGCCTGAATATGGAAGAGTACAGTGGTTCCTGAGCTCAGGAGGGTCAGGAGGCAAGAGTTCTTGCTCCTTTGTGCGATGGCCGAGTTTCTGGATCTGGTCCGAATTGAGTTCCCCCTATGGTGGGGATCCTAGCTACTTATATAGGCGGCCAGGGTCCTCTTCCCCCGAAATGTTTAGGCGGGAAGGGATCCCACAACGGCCATTTTGAGCGGGAACACAAGGACGTTCTTGTCCTGACAAAAGCGGTCTTCGCCTGCAAAAGGATCAGGCGGTGAAGCGGTGGTGTGCTCGGTGGTGACATCCTCCCTGTCGTCCTTGCGGTCTTCGGTCTTGTGGCACCGAAGGGGAACCCTTTGTCCCGCTCCTCGGGAACCTGCGCCTGTGCTGTCTCCTTTGCACCAAAATGGCAACTGCGCCGCTGGCGCGGTGCGTCACTGCCTCCTCCTGAGGCAGGCTTGGCCTTGGATTCTCCACCCCAACAGAGCAACCTAGCTGCGGCCGCTCCAGAGGGGGTCGAGATGTCGTTCTCCTCGTGAGGCCTAGCCCTCTCGCGAGGGTCTTGGGCAGCTGGTCAATCAGCTGGGCCGTACCAGGCCGTGATAGGAGCGCGCTGCGGCCCGCAGATAGGCAAGTCTGGGTACCCTGGTTCACAGGACGCTGACAGTAGCCCCCGGGTGCAAGGCGCGCGCGGAGTCGAGGATTGAGCACCACGGGCCCCAAAAAGGCTGCGGACCAGGCTGGCGCACGATGGTTGGATGGGACGTGGGCGACTCTGCTTCCCATGCGGTCTCGGCAACCGTGTAACTTGACAAAAGGGGCTGTCTTTGCTGCAGAGGAGTTATCGCCTCCCTTTCTTCCTTCTTAGATCCCCTTCTCCTTCGCCTCCGGCCATCCTAAATCGCCTGCACCCTCTGGCAACTCTGCAATGGCGAATAAAAGCAAGGGTGCCGCGCAGGCATCCGGATCTGCTTCTTCCCTTGAGGCGGCGCTCGAGGAGTCCACCATCACCGAGGAGGGGGACTACTCGGAGGCCCAGTCTTTCTTGTCGAGCGTCCTCAACGAGCATGGCCCGACAAAGATTTGGGTTGGATCCACCACGGCGCGGATCTTGCCGAAGTCCTACTACCCGTTCTTCCTCCACAACATCTTCGTCGGGCTCGTACCGCCCTTCTCGGAGTTCTTCTATGCCATCCTAGACCATTAACAGGTGCACGCTCTCCACATCTAGCCTCGCTCCATCTTCGTCCTATCGCTCTTCGCCTTTTATTGCGAGGCGCTTGTGGGGCTGAAACCACTGTCGCCCTCTTCCGCCACTTCTTCTCCATGCGGCGGTACGACGAGGGTCCGTGCTCGGGTTGTGTCTCCTTCGTCTTCCAGCACCAGGGCTGCCGGCTGATGACAGCCTGGAAGAAGATAGACTCCCACCGGAAGAGGTGGGTCTATCTGGATGCCCAGGGCGTTCATCCGCTGCTAGCGCAGCCTACCGCCCGTTCGGCGAAACGCGCCGGCTGGAGCTATGCGAAGCTCACTGAGCCCCTTGCTGAGCCTGTTTTGTCAACGATCGAAGCCGACCTGGGCACGAGGTGTGAAGGGGCCTAGATCATGAAGGAGTTCCTGAGGCAGCGTCTGGCGCCGCTCCAGGCACACTCGCGCCCCATGTGGGAGCTGATGGGGAATGGCGACAGGCTCCGGCTGCGCTCGGGGATGCTAGCCGAGGCCGACCTGGACCTTGCCTCGGTCACTCTCCTAGGGATGGTTCCTGAGGACATCTCGGGGGCCTACCTGCCGTTGTACAGCCGTCCTGATAAGGCCGAGCTACTGAAGGCCGTGTCAGGTTTCGGGGTGCCTGTGGCTGCTCCGCCCACGGTTGACGTGTCCTCTGGTGCCGACGATGGGAGCGAAGAGGAGGACTCGGAGGAGACCCTGAGTGACAAGGACCGAGTTGACGAGGGGGACTCCTTTGAGGCGTCCGCTGAAGAAGTGGCGTTAGGCGTAGGTGCTACCGGACGGCCCCAGGCGACCATTCCGCGTGGATCCGGACGCGCTGCCTCCGGGGGAGCAATGCGGCGACCACGCCGAGGAGCGCCGTGCCAGCGAAACTGGTGACCACGGCTGCGCCCAAGTCTGTGGCCTCGCGCCTTGCCAAGATCCGGACTGCCGGCACGCCGGTAGCGCCAGCGGCCGCGGCAGACCTACTGATGAAGAGGAGGGCACGCCTCGCCTCCGATGTGTAAGTGTGCAATCTGTTGTTATCCCTCGATTGCGGTGTTCTTGACGTACTTCTCTTGGCGAAGCAGCCTGGGTGGCGTGATGAAGAAGGTGATGGGGGGGGTCACGTTGCAGTACCCCACTCCACCTGCCGCTGCTGTGGCCGTGGAGAAGGGTGCCATAGCTTTGCATGCCTCGGCCAGCTGGGCCACCGAGCACGCGGCGGCAGCGTCGCTTGAGGGTGTCGTTGCTGTTTGAGAGGCCGCGGTGGCTCCCGCTCCGGCTGCTCCAGTAAGGGGAGCTGGATCCCCCAAGCCCCCGGTCGAGCAGCCAATCTCGGCGGCACCCATCCGTCAGCTGATGTAGCCTGGCCCTGAGACCTTGGAGGCCGCTTCCGCTGCGCTGTGCCGGCTCCGTGCTGAACTTCAGGGTGGTGATGGCCGCGCGATGGAAGGATGCCTGGGCCTGATCTCTGGGTGGCTCCTGGCAGACGATTCCCAGCGGACCTCCTAGAGCCAGGCCTCAGCGATCGCTGCCAAGGGCCAAGAGGAAGTCATGGCAGCCACGTGGGCACGCGACGCCGCGCGAGCCGATGCTGCATCCTTCGAGAAGTGCTACCACAAAGCGGAGAGCAAGCTGGAGGCCCTTCGCAAGGAAGGAACCATGTGCGCCCTGGAGCTCGAGAGGTTAGAGGAGGAGCTCAAGGCGCAGAAGGCTGAGACGTCCCGGCTATAGCAGGAAAAGTTTGCTGATCGCGCGAGCCTGGAGAAGCTGAAGGCCGAGGCCAAGTAGGCCAGGGTGATCCAAGCTGCACGCGAGAAGAAAGACACCCTCGTTGTCTCGGCAGCGGTGAGCTGCAAGGCCCTCGCCGCCTTCGAGCTCGAGGCCCGTACGGCGCTGTCGGCTGCTTATGGGAAAGGGTTCGAAAAGCCACTGGCCGCCCCAGAGGATGGCCCCGCCGGGCTCCTCGTCGCGCTTGTGAAGTCCCTGCGTGATGTTATGGCCGCGATCGGCCAGTTAGCAGACGTCGAAAGCCGCACGCTCCTTACCTTGGCCTTGACGTGGGTGTGCAGCCACCTAAGCCTCCGTGATCCCACTCTTGACGGAGCCTTGTTGTCCGAGCCCGTGACCGCGAGCATAGAGGGCACGACTGCTGAGGCCCTTGAGGTGAAGGTCACGGAACTGGTGGAGGCGTTCCTCCGGGTTGCTGCTGCCGCGGCCGAGGAGGCGAAGACTCGCGATGACACGCTTGGTGATGCCTGACTTGTTCCTGTCCAGATGAAGGAGATGCAAGTGCCTCGGGGAGGCATAATGACTCGTTTGAATTTGGAGAACTTGGTATTATTGTAATAACTAGATTGAACTTGATGATTTCCATGGTTGGTTCCTTTCATGTTTGCTTAGGTGCTCTGCATCGGCAGGGCCCAACGCCGCGCATACCTCGATCGCCATTGAGCCCTCCAGGTGAACGGGGTTATCGTAATAACTAGACTCAAGGAATGAGGGGCTATGTGGCTAGTGAGGCCCCTGGGTCGCAATGCCCAGGGGTACCCCTTGACGTTCAAGCGATCATGTTTGCGTTCTTCATCAGCAGGGCCCAACCCCGCGCATACCTCGACTGCCGTTGAGCACCGGGCTCAAGGACTGAGGGGCTACGTGACTAGTGAGGCCCTTGGGTCATGATGCCCAGGGGTCCCCCTTGATGTACAAACGGCTCTCATGAGTGAGAACAAGCACCATACCTTGCTCACGAGCATTCACCTAGGATGGGGGCGCGAGAAAGCCAGGTGTCAGGGCACCTGGTAGGGTGGCGTCTGCCAGGAGTGACCTGAGCATAGCCCCCGTGCCTAGCCCCCCTCGAGAAACCTATCCAAGGAGAAGCTGTGAGCGTCGTGAGCTCAAAAGGTCCCTAAGGTTGGTGCGACCGCTGGGGGCCGCCCTAAGTTGTTTATAACCAGTGCGGAGCATAGTGCTACCACACTTGCGTGGAGTGTGGGCATAACCGTGCCTCGGTCGTAGCGGCCAGCGCGGAGCTTGGTGCTTCCACTGGTTCGTGGGCATAACCGCTCCTCGGTTGGTTCTGCCAGCGTGGAGCATGGCACTTCCACTGGACCGTGGGAGGGAGCCTCACACCGGGAGAGACTCCGGGGCATGTGCAGGCCCCACCTGACACGTGGCTTGCACGGCAGGACAGCCAAGGTGTATATGGGCCCTCCTCAGGACGAGCTGAATGACTCTAAAGAAGTTCTCGTGAGCTTACGCATCACTCACGAGACCCTACCCTAAGGCGGGTTGCGCTTGAGTCTTCTTCTGCAAAATGTGAAAAGAGAGGTGTTGTGTCGACCTGCGCCGAGTGCATCTCTAGAGAGCATCGCATGAGAAGGCCGCAGCACCAGGGACCCCAGGAGGTGACGTTAGCGGGACCGGCCCGTAAGACAGAGCTCAGCCGCTGGATTTATCAATGCTGCAGGGATGGACCCGAGCACAAATGCCGTGCCCAGTCTTCTCATGCAACAGTCCAAAAGAAAAACAACTGGCCCGCGGTTTTCGCGTGAGCGAGGCACCTGCCACGGGACCCTACTTACCCAGTCATGATTAGCCCATGCGAGAACAAGGCACCAAGGACCACGGGAGGTGACGTCACGGGAATGGCTCGCGAGACAGAGCTCAACCATTGGATTTAGCGACGCTGCAGGGACGGACCCGAGCACAGACGACGTGCCTGTCCTTAATCATGGGGCGGTCACGAGTGGGCTCGCAAGGGCTCATGACCTTAGTGGCGGTGAGAACGCGAAGCATATAGATAATGCAAATAGGAAGAAGCAACTAGCCTTGATTCATGCGCAAAAAGAGACGGCTACTGGGGGATAGCCCCCAGCAGCTCGAGGATGATGTAGCCCGGGGGGCACCCTCGATTGAATAACTGAAACGTCACCTGACACTTGTCGGGGAAGAGTTGGGGTAGCTGAAGATGCGAGCCGCGCGGGTTGCCCCTAAGGATCATCGGGCTCCGGAGGCCCTCAATTGTCACAGGGGTCCGACTCTCGCTCCGTCTAGACCGCCTGCCACTGAGCCTCCTGAGCCCCCGAAGCCTGCTGCGCGAGACGCTAGAACGTGGCAGCTGCGTTGCAGTAGCCGAAGAGCGTGCATACGTAGCTGCAGGGGAGAGCCCTCCTCCGGCCGACCGCCGTCGTCCAGAAGGGCTCCAAAGAAGCGACTCGGTGGAGACCCGTGACGTCGATGCAAATGCGAAAGTGGTCGCTCGAGTTGCCGGTAGGTGAGCTTGGCATCGTGAGGTTACGCCCACCGCGTATGAGCCTTGCGTACTGAAGTTCCTCGGTAATCTGGTCGATGAAGTCCTGAGCCCCAAGCGCTGTACGGCTCACACTGGGCTCACAAAAACGCGCGTCGAGACACACCTGCAGGTGGTGCCCGAACACCTCCCTCGAGACGCTGGTCAGGCCGGAGACACTCCAGAGGAGAGCCCCCGAGCCCGTCCTGAGAGGGGCGTCGGGCGCGCCTCCCTATGCGAGGGTGGAGGGCGCCTCATCGGCAGGTTGGAGTCCTGAGGCGGAACCGTCAGGAGCCCGTGCGTCCTGAGGATTGTTGGCGGGCAGGTTCTTCTTCTTCTTGAAGGTGGTTTGCAGGGCGAAGATGGCTCCATCCTCGTCGGAGCTCTCGACCGCCGCGGTCTGGTAGGCGCGCTCAAGGGAATGCCCTTCTTCCTTGTCGTCGGAGGCGATCGTGATGACTACGCCACTCCCGGGCATTTTGAGGACGTTGTAGCCGTGATGGGTCGCTGCCATGAACTTGTCGAGAGCAGGATACCCAAGGATGGCGTTGTATGGGAGGTGGATGTTGGCGACGTCAAAGTCGATGAGCTCGGTGTGATAGTTGTCGCGGTCACCGAAGGTGACGGGGAGGCGGACCTGCCCAATCGAGAGTGTGGAGCCATCCGTGACTCCGTAGAATGGCTTGGTCGGGTGGAGCTAATCTTAGGGGACCTGGAGCATCTCGAAGGTCTGGACAAAGAGGACGTTGAGCCCTGCTCCGACGTCGATGAGGGTCTTGGTCACGAGGATGTTGCTGATGGTCGGAGTGCAAAGCATCGGGAGAGCGCCTGGGGCTATGGTGCACTTGAGCTGGTCCTTGGGGTCGAAGGCGATGACCTGCTTGATCCACCTAAGGTTGCGCACGGCATCTGACCTGCGAAGCGCCGCATTCACCTCGCGAGCGAACTGCTTGAAGATGCGATGGGAAGCCAAAGCATGGGCTCCTCCCAAGATGCATGCAACTGCACGCGGCTCCTGAAAGCCCCCTGCTCCATCTCCCTGGCGGTCGTCTTCGTTCCTTCTTGGCAGTGTTGGCACGGGAGGCAGACCTCCGTTGCCCTGAGGGCGACCCTCACGAGGCTGGTCGCGCAAGGGGGCGTCACGAGGGTTCTCCTGCCAGTGGTCTTCAAGAGGCTGCTCACGCCACCCTTGGCGCGAGTTCCTGCCATCCTAGCATCCTCCACCACGGCCTCCTCCGCGACAGTAGCCGCGGTTGTTGCACTCAGGGCGCTGCCCCACGCGCACGCCGCGCATCGCCCTGAGCTCCTGTCAGTCGTTGGTGGTGTGGTTGTGGACATCGTGGAAGACGCAGTACGGACGGTTGTCTCTTGGGGGGGGGGTCGTTGTAGCCGCAGCCATGCTTTACTTCTGGCTCTACAGCTAGCATGGTGGGTCCCTCGTGCTTTGCTTCTTTGGCCTTGGCCTTCTTGTCGTCTGCCTGCACTTCAGGCAACTCCTGGAGGAAGAGGCGTCCTTCCTCTGCCCTGGCGTACTTTGCCGCAAGCTGGAACATCTCGAGGGCTGTGCATAGGTCCTCGTGGATGGTGAGCTCCTCCCTCATCCTGACGTCGCGGACACCGTCGGAGAATGCCGAGATGATGGCCTCGTCCGAGACCCTGGGGATCCGGAGGCGCATGGTGTTGAAACGTTGGATGTACTTTTGCAGGGTCTCCCCCGGCTGATGCCTAACGCGGCGCAGATCCGCGGCCGCCAAGGCTCGATCGCGGGTGCCCTGGAAGTTGGCGACAAAACGCTCACAAAGCTCCCCCCAGGAGGAGATGGATCCCACGGGGAGGTTGAGGAGCCAAGAGCGTGCGCCATCCTTGAGAGCCATGGGGAACCAGTTCGCCATGACCTGCTCGGTGCTGTTGGACGCCTCGATGCTCAGCTCGTAGTGTTGGAGGAATTCCGTGGGGTCGGTGGTGCCATCGTAGCGCGGAGGCAGATCCGGCTTGAAATTGCAGGGCTAGACGAGGCGTCGTAGCTCGGGAGCTAAGGCGCGACATCCAGGCACGCTCATGATTGCAGGCGCCCCCGTGCCTGCGGTGCTGGTTCTTGGGGCGCTGGCGCCACAACCTCCTGTGGTGCGCGGTCTTGGTGCTGCGGGACAGGGGGCCCGCGGACTCCTGCCTGGGGATGCGGGATCACCTGGCTTCTCTCCTCGTGTCACAAAGGGGCCCTGCAGGGCGGCTCACGCTGGGGAGCATCGCTCCTGACCTCCTGGTCGGCGCCATAGAGTGGAGGTGGAGCCGGGACACCGTGGCCCTCGTTCCCTGCCATGGGCGACGAAGGATGGGAGGAGTGAGTTGGTGCAGGTACCTTCCCGGCAGCGTTGATGAGCTCGGTGATGCGGTGGAGCCAATTGTCTTAGAGGTCATCCGTCGGGCTGTAGCGCAGGAGCTCTTGCACCATCAATAGCGCATGTTGCTGGTAGACCGGCCCACGACGGATCAGCGAGGACGACGCCGCGGCTGGCGAGGGTGACGACTTCGCCGTGCGGCCATCACGCCACACGTACATCGGTAACGATGATTCCTGCTGCTTGTGGACGGCGGGTCGATGGCTGCGTTGGCGACCGACGAGTTGGGGCGGAGCGGCGGATCATTGCCTGCGGGCGCCGTCTGAGCGACGTTCGCGGTGCGGCTGGCGGCGTGTGCTCGGCGTGTGTCCACCATTGCAGTGGAGCGAAGTCGACGACGAGAGCGGGACGAGGTTGTCAGAGAGGCGAGATCTCAACACAGACATGCCCGTAATTCTTGGGTTTGGGGAAGTACCTGTACCAACTCACTCCTCCCGTCCTCTGTTGCCCATGGAGGGGAACGAGGGCCACAATTTCCCAGCTCCACCTCCACTTTACAGCGCCGGCCAGGGGGTTAGGTGCGAGGCTCTGCGGCATGAGCCGCACCACAGGGCCCCCGCGCGCGACGAGGAGAGTTGCCAAGCTATTCCGCATCCCTAGGCGGAAGCTTGCGGGCCCCCCGTACCACAACACCAAGACCGTGCACCACAGGAGGTGGTGGCGCCTGCGCCCCAAGGATCAGCACCGCAGGCACGGGGGGCGCCTGCCATCATGAGCGTGGCCGTATGTCGCGCCTTGGGTCCCAAGCTGCGACGCCTCGTATGGCCCGGCCTACGGGGTTCCTCCAACTCTATGAACTAAGCATCGAGACGTCCAATGGCACCGAGCAGGTCATGGCGAACTGGTTTCCCACGGCCCTCAAAGATGGCGCCCGCTCCTAGCTCCTGAACCTCCCTGTGGGAACCATCTCCTCCTGGGGGGAGCTTCGTGAGCGTTTCGTCGCCAACATCCAGGGTACTCGCGACCGAGCCCCGGACGGATGGGTGGTATACTTCGACGGCGCCTTCTCGCGCCTTGGCGCGGGGGCTGGCGCCGTGTTAGTATCTCCCACTCAGGACAAGTTGTACTACGCCGTGCAGTTTTGCTTCCAGCAAGGCGAGAAGGTCTCCAACAACATCGCAGAGTATGAGGGCCTAATTGTCGGGCTCAAGGCTTCTGCTGCACTGGGGGTCAAGCGTGTCACCATCAGAGGTGACTCGCAGCTCCTAGTCAACTTCTCCAACAAGAAATACAAGCCCAAGGACGAGCACATGGAGGTATATCTGGAGGAGGTCCGCAAGATGGAAAAGCGATTCCGAGGGCTGGAGGTGCAGCACGTACCAAGAGGCACCAACAAGGAAGCAGATGACATTGCCAAACGAACCTCCAGGCGGGAGCCTTAGAGGTCGGGCGTCTTCGAGGTCCGGCTGCTCAAACCGTCGGAAACACCGCATGTTCTTGAGCCGGTGTCCCCTCAGCAGGGGCTACCTGCAGCACCTGTGGATGGAGCCCCGCCCAGCGGACCGACCTCCGGAGCCCGCCTGCTTCTCACCGCGGAGCCCGAGGAGGGTTGCTTGACCCAAGAGCTCAAGATGTACCTGCAACACGAACCCTGCCAGACAAGGAGGAAGACGCAGAGCGCGTGGTCCGACAGGCCTTGGCTTACTGTATCCAAGACGGCGAACTCTACAGGAGGCGCCCCAACGAGGTCTCACTAAAATGCATCTCGAGGAAACAAGGGCACTGCGGTCACCACTCGTCATCCCGCACCCTCTTGGGCAAGGCCTTCCGCAGCGGCTTCTATTGCCCCACGGCGCTCAACGATGCCACGGAGCTTGTGCAAGCTTACGAGGCGTGCCAGTTTCACGCCAAGCAGATCCACCAGCCAGCGCAGGGCCTCTAGACGATCCCGCTCTCCTGGCCCTTCGCGATCTGGGGATTGGACATCCTGGGTCCATTTCCCCGGGCAGTGGTGGGCTACCACTTCCTGTACATCGCCATCGACAAATTCACCAAGTGGGCAGAGGTGGGGCATGTTCGCGCGATCCCAGTCGGGTCGGCCGTCAATTTCATCAACGGCCTCGTGAGGCGATTCAGGGTCCCCAGCAGCATCATCATGGATAATGGTTCGCAGCTCACAAGCAATCTATTCAGGTCATATTGTGCTAACCTTGGAACACAGATCTACTATGCCTCGGTGGCTCACCCCAGGAGCAACGGTCAGGTCGAACGCGCCAACGCGGAAGTCTTGCATGGCCTCAAGACGCGCAGCTTTAAGAAGAAGCTCGAGGCTTGCGGCAGGGGCTGGATCGACGAGCTCCAGTCCGTGCTGTGGTCAATCCAAACCACTGCTACCAAACCCATGGGAGAAACTCCTTCCTTTCTCGTCTACCGGGCGGAGGCGGTCCTCCCTCACGATGTCAAGCATCGCTCCCCACGGGTCTTGGCTTTCAATGAGGAATGCCAGGACGCCTCCTGGCGGATGGACCTCGTGCTCGACGATGAGGGCCACCACTGAGCTGCCCTCAGGGCGGCGAGATATCAGCAGGCGCTGCGGCGATACCACTGCCGCATCGTCCATGCAAGAACACTTGAAGTTGGTGACTTGGTCCTGAGGCAGGTCCTCTCTAGGGAGGGGTTACACAAGCCCTCGCCCATGTGTGAGGGCCCGTTCAGAATTTCCCGTGTTTCTAGGCCAGGTGTTGTGCGCCTGGAGACGCAGGATGGGATACCTATCGAGAATTCCTGGAACATTGAGCACCTCAGGAGGTTCTATCTGTAATCAAGGCTCCATGCCCGTAAAGGTCTCCGCTCGTGACACTCTCACGTAATAATGAGTTGGGGCTGTATACGCGTCGGAATCTCCTGAGCGTTGCCTACGGGCCATCAGACGTGGCTCCCACGCACGTCCCAATGGCAGTCCTTAGCTCCGCGCTGGGAAGAAGACGTAGTGTAGGGGTCGGACACGACCTTTTTCCTTTTTTGGCTTGGTGTTTGGCTGTCAGCCTTTTCTACTTCCTTGGCTATCAGCCCTTCGTCTACCCCATGATATGAAGTTCTCGTGTTTCTTGCATTTGGTTGGAAGTCTTGCTTGGGATTTTTTTCTCGCTGGTTTTAAGTTCAGCTTGTTTAGAAGGGGCTTCGCCGCTTGCACTCCCTCGCGTGCCTCGCGCGTGGGGGCTGGGACACGGCCGATCCCGGCTCTCTTATTCCACGGTCACATGACCTCGCCTGGCCAAGCCTGCTCAGGCTCCGGCTCAGTCCTTGGCGCCTTAATCCATGCTCGGCGCTCTCAGCAGCTCTCAGCGGCTCACCCATAATCGGGGGGTGCGCAGGTTCTCTGAACTCAGCCGTCCTCATGGCCCGACGGGGGCTCATGACGCCAATGAGTCAGGACCACTTCACCTCAAGACATCGCAGCACATAAGCTAAGTAATCTCACCTAGACGAAAAACATGATAGCAAGTTCTCGCTTCATACATATGTCATAGTCCATTACACGCCTTCTCGAGGCAACTTAAAATTTTGACACAGGAAGAAAGTGAAGAAAAAAAGAAGAAGCAGAGGCCGCTCCCACTTAGGCGGAGTCTCCCAACTCCTCCCGCTTCACCGAGCCACAGTGGCGCAACGACCCCCTCCCCTCATCGAGCCGAGCTCGGCGGCATGGTGGCTCATTGAAGCCGCCGCTGTTGGAGGAGCCGCTGCTGCCACAAAGGGGGGACCCACGGTGCCCCCAAGACCAATCTCGTCTCCGGATGAGGAACTGCTCCTCCGGACACCATCCCCGCCGTCCTCTTTGTCATCAGCTTCAGGATAGCACCCAAGGCGCCTCCCTTCCTTCAAGAAGATCCTGACGAACAGTGTTGAGACGACATCATACCTGAAGTGGAGCGTACACCTCCCCTGCAGCCGGCGCGCGTCTGCAAACGATTACCAGCCATGCTCCAGGAACACATCGCCCGAGGGAGCTACATCAACCTCCACCCTGGACGCATCACTGCAGCAACCGTCGGTCTGCAGCCAGACGCCTCCGGGGCCTCCGGCTGGTAGCACGTTGCCGAACGAGCGGGGAAGCCGGAGCCACAAGCCGCCAGGCTTCTCCGCCCACACCACGCACTCCGACGACACGTTGAAGGAGTGGAGCTGCAGGCGCGGAGGACGCATGAACGCCAAATGTCGCCTCGCTCCACATCTCCCGCCACGACCGCGACCACCTTCACCGCGTGATGAGGCACCACGTCTCTCACCGGCGACCACGTCGGGACCCGGAAGGCCGCGCCCGCTCCCTCGAGGAGTCGCTGCGGGTGCAGCGGCATGCTTGCGGGGATGGTCGGGGCCCCTCTTTGACGGCGGCGAAGCCAAGTCCTTCGGGGCCTTCCCCTTCTCCGCGGCGGATGGCTTCCTCAGCGGCACCATGGGGACCTCGCGACAAGAAGGAGAGCGGAGAGCAAACAAGGAGGCAGACGGCGCTGGCTTGAAGATGGCTTGGGGGCACCCCCTAGTCCCATTTATAGGGCGGAGGAGCCAACCGCCAGTCACTGGTGTCACAGCCATAACAACCCCGTCGTCTGCACCGGGGAGTTGTCAAGTCACACGGTTACCAAGACTGCGTGGGAAGCGGAGTCGCCCACATCACATCCAACCATCGCGCGCCAGCCTGGCCCACGGCCTTTTGGGGCCCGTGGCGCTTCGTCTTCGACTAAGGCTTTGCCTCAAAGCCAACTCCGCGCGCGCCTTGGGCCCGGGGGCTACTGTCGGCGTCCTGGGAAGCAGGGTACCCAGACTTGCCTGTCTGCGGGTGAAGCATGCTCCTGCCACGGTCTGGTATGGCCCAGCTGCTCGACCAGCTACTCAAGACCCTCGCGAGCGGCCTAGACCTTGCGAGGAGAACGAAATCAAGACCCCCTCAGGAGCGGCCTCGGCTAGGTTGCTCCGGAGGGGCGGAGAATCCAAGACAAAGCCTGCCTCAGGAGGAGGCAGTGACGCAAGCAGTGACACACCGCGCCAGCGGGTGCCAGCGGCGCAGTTGCCGGTTTGGTGCAAGGGAGACAGCGCAGGCACAGGTTCCAGAGGAGCAGGACAAAGGATTCCGCTTCGGTGCAACAAGACCGAAGACCGCAAGGACGACAGGGAGGACGTCACCACCGAGCCCACCACCGCGTCATCACGGGATCCCTTTGTAGGCGAAGACTGCTTTTGTCAGGGTAGGAACATCCTTGTGTTCCCTCTCAAATGGCCTTTGTGGGATCCCTTCCCGCCTAAACATTTCGGGGGAAGAGCACCCTAGCCGCCTATATCAGTAGCACGGATCTCCACCATGGAGGGGGATCAGATCCAGAAACTTTGCCCTCGCACAAAGGAGCAAGAACCCTTGCCTCCTGGCCCTCTTGAGCTCTCCTCCTAAACTCAGGAACCACTGTACTTATCCATATTCAAGCCCTCCCGAGGCCAATCCACAAAAGCAGGAAGTAGGGTTTTACACCGCAAGGTGACCTGAACCTGGGTAAATTCGTGTGTGTGTTACTTGTTGTTCACTTGAATCTCTTCATCGGACGAGGGCGATACGCTAGGTAGACGTGAGTGGGAGAGATCTTCGTTCGCGCCCCTGTGTTCGAACTTCTTGGGTTTGCGGAGCCCGTAATCCGACATTTACACAAGAAGCCCGGTTCAGGCCGCCATTAGCCCGGTCAGATCCCCTGCGGCACGTAGGGTCCGGGCACGGCCCCGCGAACCCACGCGAGGTATGCAGAAGACCCAACATGCTCCGGAGGAGGGACGCGGGAAGAAGCTTCTGCGAGTCTCGCCGAACGGCTCGGGAATGAGCCAGAGCAAAGCCTGCGGAGCAAGGGGTCAGGAGAACCATATTAGGAAGAGCAGAAAAAGCTGATGAACACGCACCTGCCTGGTATAGTCAGCTTCATCCTCTTCAGAGCCCTTAGGGAAGGGTCGTAACTGCCCCTAAACCTCCGCCTCTTGCCTAGCACCGCGAATAACGGCAGGAGGCCGCTTGGGGCAGATGCGCCTAGGCCCGGGGCAGGGCCGCAGCGGACGCTCGCGGCCGGTGCTCCATTTCCCGCTACGGCGTCCTCCGGGTTCGCCCCGACCGGAGACTACTGTGCCTCACCTTCAGCCAACTCAGGAGCCAGCGGTGCCTCGGTACCTTCCACCACCTCCGTCGACACCAGCGCCCGTCCTTCATTCGCTTTCTCCGGAGGCGGAGTAGACTCTAGATCAGGGGCTCCACTTGACGCATCCGCCCCAGAAGGGAAGGTTGGGCTCGTGAGCCCTGGCACCACCACCAAGGGATCGTGATGAGGATCAGAGGCGCCCCCCGGCAACAGTCCCCACGCATCGAAGCGGGGCATCTTCTCAGGCCTCACCTACCTGGCGCGCCAAATGTCAGATTACGGGCTCCGCAAACCCTAGAAGTTCGAACACAGGGGCGTGAATGAATATCTCTCCCACTCACGTCTGCCTACCGTCTCGCGCTCGTTGGATGAAGAGATTCAAGTGAACAACAAGTAAAGCACACAAGAATTTACCCAGGTTCAGGCCACCTTGCGGTGTAAAACCCTACTTCCTGCTTTGGTGGATTGGCCTCGGGAGGGCTTGAATATGGATGAGTACAGTGGTTCCTGAGCTCAGGAGGGTCAAGAGGCGAGGGTTCTTGCTCCTTTTTGCAAGGGCAGAGTTTCTGGATCTGATCCCCTCCATATTGGAGATCCTAGCTACTTATATAGGCGGCCAGGGTCCTCTTCCCCCGAAATTTTTAGGCGGGAAGGGATCCCACAATGGCCATTTTGAGCGGGAACACAAGGACGTTCCTACCCTAACAAAAGTAGTCTTCGCCTGCAAAGGGATCCGGCGATGACGCGGTGGTGGGCTCGGTGGTGACATCCTCCCTATCGTCCTTGCGGTCTTCTGTCTTGTTGCACCGAAGGGGAAACCTTTCTCCTGCTCCTCGGGAACCTGAGCCCGTGCTGTTTCCCTTGCACCAAAACGGCAACTGCGCCTCTGGCACGTGCTGGCACCTACTGGCGCGGTGTGTCACTGCTTGCTTCATTGCCTCCTCTTGATGTAGGCTTGGCCTTGGATTCTCCGCCCCTCCGGAGCAACCTAGCCGAGGCCGCTCCTGAGGGGGTCTTGACGTCGTTCTCCTCGCGAGGTCTAGCCCCTCGCGAGGGTCTTGAGCAGCTGGTTGATCAGCCGGGCCATACCAGGCCGTGGTAGGAGGGTGTTGCGGCCCGCAGACAGGCAAGTCTGGGTACCCTGGTTCCCAGGACTCCGACAGTAGCCCCCGGGCCCAAGGCGCGTGCGGAGTTGGCTTCGAGGCGAAGCCTTAGTTGAGGACGAAGCGCTGCGGGCCCCCAAAGGCTGCAGGCCAGGCTGGCGCACGACGGTTGGATGGGACGTGGGCGACTCCTCTTCCCACGTAGTCTTGGTGGCCGAACTCGGGCTGGGAGCATGAGGCCCTCTCAGATCCACGGGCGGAGCCAGTGATGCGTCGGCTGGCCAGCCTGAGGAGGAATGGGTTGACCCTGGCGATGGCGGTGAGGGACTTCCTTGTCCTACGTGTTGCCCCGCTTCAGCACCACTCTCGCCCGATGTGGGCCCTCTCCGGTCTTGTTGATCATGCGCGTCTTCAGCGGAAGCAACTCCCCCTTGAGATGCTCTAGGGGTTGTTGGGGCTACTCGTCGGCGGAGTGCCTGAAGCACGCCCTATCTCCCCGACTCCCTTGTACTTGGCTCCTGTGGGCGGAAGAGCTTTCGCTGAGAAGATGCACCGCTTCGATGCGTGGGGACTGTTGCCGGGGGACGCCTCTGATCCTCATGACGATCCCTTGGTGGTGGTGCCAGGGCTCACGAGCCCAACCTTCCCTTCCGGGGTGGATGCATCAAGTGGAGCCCCTGATCTAGAGTCCACTCCGCCTCCGGGGCAAGCGGATGAAGCACGGGCGCCGGTGTCGATGGAGGTGACAGAAGGTACCGAGGCACCACTAGCTCCTGAGGTGGCTGAAGGTGAGGCACAACCGCCTCCAGTCGGGGCGAGCCCGGAGGACGCCGTAGCGGGAAATGGAGCGCCGGCCGCGGGCGTCCGCTGCGGCCCTGCCCCGGGCCAAGGATAATCTTCCCCAAGCGGCCACCTGTCGTCCTTCACGGCACTAGGCAAGAGGCGGAGGTTTAGGGGAAGTTACGACCCTGCCCTGAGGGCTCTGAAGAGGATGAAGTCGACTGCACCGGGTAGGTGCGTGTTCCTCAGCTTTTCCTGCTCTTCCTAATATGGTTCTCCTAACCCCTTGCTCCGCAGGGTTTCCTCTGGCTCATTCCCGAGCCGTTTGGTGAGGCTCGCAGAAGCTTCTGCCCACGTCCCTCCTCCGGACCATGTTGGGTCTTCGGCAGACCTCACGCGGTTTTGCGGGGCCGCGCCCGGACGCTTCCACGTGAGTCATGCTCCCAGCCCCCGAGTGCTTCTGCGGCAAGGCAGCTCTTGGTGCGTCGGGGGCCCGTCTCGTGCCCCAGGGCTTGTCTTCATCGTGGATCAGCAAGCTCTTGAGGCAACCCGGATGGCCGACCGCCCATTACGACCACACCTGCCCCTCGCGCCGGAGGGAGCGCACGCTCCTGGGGTTAGCCCCGAGGCGCATGCTGAAGGAGAGGGAGAAGGAGAACCCCCTTTGGGCGGCGCAGATGTCTTGGACGAGCCCGGCCGCCTCCTAGAACTTGCTGATCCACGATGAAGACAAGCCCTGGGCACGAGACGGGCCCCCGACGCACCAAGAGCTACCTTGCCCCAGAAGCACTCGGGGGCTGGGGCACATGCCTCCCCTACCTGGCGCGCCAAATCTCGGATTACGGGCTCCGCAAACCCAAAAAGTTCGAACACAGGGGCGTGAACGAAGATCTCTCCCACTCGCGTCTACCTAGCATCTCGCCCTCGTCTGATGAAGAGATTCAAGTGAACAACAAGTAAAGCACACAAGAATTTACCCAGGTTCAGGCCACCTTGCGGTGTAAAACCCTACTTCCTGCTTTGGTGGATTGGCCTCGGGAGGGCTTGAATACGGATGAGTACAGTGGTTCCTGAGCTCAGGAGGGTCGGGAGGCAAGGGTTCTTGCTCCTTTGTGTGTGGGCAGAGTTTCTGGATCTGATCCCCTCCATAGTGGAGATCCTAGCTACTTATATAGGCGACCAGGGTCCTCTTCCCCCAAAAAGTTTAGGCGGGAAGGGATCCCACAATGGACATTTTGAGATGCCTTCTCCTGACGTAGAAGGCGGAAGCGTCCGTCGCCGCGGCCCCTGCAACCGCGCCTTGGAAGAGGCTCGAGACGCCAACCACTGCCACGCAGTAGCTGAGGAGCGTGAGCGCGAGTTCGAAGCCTCGAACGCCGTGCTCGAGCGTCAGGTTCGTACATGAAGGGCTGCCCTCGCCGCGCCCGCGGCCAATGATGACAGCCCAGCGGGCCTCTCAGCGCGATTGGAGGCGCTAGCACTCGAGGCGATGGAGCTGAACATGGAGCGCGAGCGCCTGGAGACGATTGAGCGCCAGGTAGCCAAAGCTGAGGGCAACCTTGATGATCACGAGGATGTCGCGAGGAAGGCTGCCATGGAGGGAGAGCGCCTGCGGAAGGATTACCGCAAGAAGTTGGGGCTTCACGAGACTCTCTTTGCTGATAGGTGCAAGGAACTTCAGAAGGAGGTCACGGCTCTCAAGGGAAAGCTGGCGGATGTCAAGCGCCATCTGCAGGTGTCGGAGAAGGCACGCGACGCAGCTGAGCGTCGTGAGCGGGCGTCGAGGGAGGCCTGTGCCACAGCGGATTACGCTACTTCAAGCCCTCCTTCTCTGTGTAGCAGTATCCCACCATCAAGGCCAAGCCTACGTCAGGAGAAGGCAGTGATGCAAGCAATGACGCACCGCGCCAGCGGGTGCCAGCTCGTGCGAGCAGTACAGTTGCCGTTTTGGTGCAAGGGAGACAGCGCGAGCGCAAGCTCCTGAGGAGCAGGACAAAGGTTTCCCCTTCGGTGCAACAAGACCGAAGACCGCAAGGACGAGAGGGAGGATGTCACCACCGAGCCCACCACCGCGTCATCGCTGGATCCCTTTGCAGGCGAAGACTGCTTTTGTCAGGGTAGGAACGTCCTTGTGTTCCCGCTCAAAATGGCCGTTGTGGGATCCCTTCCCGCCTAAACATTTTGGGGGAAGAGGACCCTGGCCGCCTATATAAGTAGCTAGGATCTCCACTATGGAGGGGATCAGATCCAGAAACTCTGCCCTCGCACAAAGGAGCAAGAACCCTCGCCTCCTGACCCTCCTGAGCTCAGGAACCACTGTACTCATCCATATTCATGCCCTCCCAAAGCCAATCCACCAAAGCAGGAAGTAGGGTTTTACACCGCAAGGTGGCCTGAACCTGGGTAAATTCTTGTGTGCTTTACTTGTTGTTCACTTGAATCTCTTCATCGGACGAGGGTGAGACGCTAGGTAGACGTGAGTGGGAGTGATCTTTGTTCACGCCCCTGTGTTCGAACTTCTTGGGTTTGCGGAGCCCGTAATTTGACAAATATATAAACATTCACAATGCAGAACAAATATTTTTGGATGGACCACGCAATTAACTTTCATGTATAACATTATACTATTGTATATGCTTATTTTCTTAGTGGCCGATTGCGTGTGTGGTGTGGTGGGCACATCATTTCTAGTTGTGGTGGGTCAACATGAGGACTCATGGGTCGGTTCCATCCTACGCCACATAGGTTGGATCGAGACGCGTTATACGAAGACCCATGTGGAGGACTCGGCGTAAAACACGAACCTAGCTACCAGAGTCGCGGAGGACTCTATCCCCATTGGTGATAAGTAGACTATATATGATTTGAAACCCTAGGCCCCCCCGTATGTTATAGAAGCTTGGGGTCTAGTTCGTCGATAGTATACACACACACACAATGCCTGGTATTCACATGCACTTTGTACACACCCCTATCACTAATATAAAGTACCGGGAGTAGACTTTTTCCTCAACTGTAAGGGTCCGAACTAGGGTAAAACTTTGCCTCGTATTACCATCCAGCCTAACAGTCAGGGATATACTACCGAATGATATGATGGAATCATATCTGCCAACTACTAAGAGAGGTGTGTCTAGGGGGGGGGGCAATGTGTGTGAGAGAGGCCTAAAGATAATGTGTGTGCGGGAGACACGTAGGCACATATATGTGCGTATAGAGGGCTAGTAGAGACCGTGCGTTTGTATATATGCATGTGAGAGAAATAGTGTTTTCCAACAGAGATTAGTGAAAAGATTGGTACACATAGTAGTCAGAAAGAGAGAGAGATACTGAGAGAGCATGTGCGTGAGACTCCCCGACATGCCGAGAGAGATTGTGAGCATGCGTGCAAGAGAAATGTCGATGCATATAAAGTGTGTGCACTTATGCGGTAGATAGAGAGATATATAGCGCGTTTGTAAGAACGGGCCGATGCATAGTGCATCTACGCGTAAAAGGCGGTTCTACTCATTAAATTAAAATATAAATGGCATTATTATTTTTGGATGAGATCATGAATTTTGCAAATTGCATAGGGACGAAAATCAGTCTATCGGACACGCATACTCTATTTAATTCTAGCATGTGCATGCGTTTATTTCATATTATCGATCCATAGAGTGAGAGCGGTTTGAATACAGGCAATGGATGCTTTTGCAATTCATGTATAAATATTAATTAGTGCACTCCATGTTGTTAGTGTGAAGCACTTTATACATTTGTCACTTGCATGGATACATTCCAAATTGCTAGCTACAAAATATAATACATGTCGAATTCAACATAAAGGGGGTTTCGAAGATTCAATTCATAGGAAGTGCATTCATCTATTTGAACCCGAGATAATGGCATTTGTAAATCAGATGTAAAAAGGGGCATCAATCTTTGTTGTGCGTTTAGACATGATATATATATTCATACGCATGTGTAACTTTTTTTTTGCAACCAATGAGATTATATCTGGAATCATGCATGAACTGAGGTAAGTTGCATATTTTTTAATATATACTCATGTACAATGTATATTCAAATGTACCACCTCCATTCCAAAATAATCGTAGCTTTAGGATTTTCAAGAGTAAAGATTTGTGAAGTTTGACAAATCCTGAATGTTCAATTCAACAGAACCAAAAACGTTAAACCTTCTGCTCCCAAATATTGAACGAAGCGCCAAATAGGCCTCAGGTCACCCGAAACCGCGCGAGACTAATGTTTGGTAGTGGGAAATTATTGTCCTGACTCTGGCCCGTGTAGCCTATCGGCCCGATATCCAAAGGTCTAAACCGGGGTAGGTTTGTAACTTCACCAAGACGCCAGTCTCAACCGCCTCTGAGAAGCATTCATACGCCGTGGGCGCCTAAACACCCATGCGCTCGGCGGAAATCTATCACGCCCACATTTGGGACACTTGAGATTATTGTCCTACCCCCAACTCGCAATATGTCTGAAATTTTAGATGGGGGCAAAGTTTGTAACTTACCCCAAATTTCAAACCAGCGCGTCCCAAACCAAAACATTGTTCCCCTCAGTTCCCCGCCTCCCTCCGTTTCCCCATTCATACTCTGTGGGCGCCAAAACGCCCTCTCCACCAGCCGCGAAACCCCAGCCTCCTCCGCCCTCCACCCCATAATGCCCAATCCACCGCCGCCCCACTCCATCACGCCGGAGCCGGTACCCCGACATCATCGTCCAACGCAACCGCAACCGCAACGCCCTCAAGGACTTAGCAGCTAAAGCCGAGGTAGAGCTGCCTCCACGACGCCGACGCCGAGGTGCGCCGTACTAGAACCACTCCGACCACACCGTCCTATGTCTCACTGCTGCCGCTCCACTATCGCAACCGTCTACCGCATCGGAGTTGTTCCCGCTACGCCGTCATTCGCCACCACAGATCTTCTTCCCCGCTGCCAACAGACGGCCATCGCACCACACTCAACAACTTGGCCATGGGTTCGTCCAAGGCTGCACCGTCCTCCACAACTTCTTGTTTCCAGCGAACCACAAGAAGATCATTGGAAAAACGGAAGGAGGACACATCACTGCCAACAGAAAGAGGTACCCCTTTTCCCTTATTCGTGCAAACCTTACGTCTCTGCTCACACCGTACTCATCCCACGAAAGAAACTAGTCGAGCGCTTCTTACTGCATCTTCTTCATGATACTAAATGCACAAGGTTTCCTCCCTTCATTATTTCACCTTTCCTAGAGGTCAGTAGCCCGCCTGGATTTCAATTCAGGGTCAGTTGAACCACAATTAAAAGAAGCAGCACCCGCTTAGGTGCACGGAGCACCTAGTCCGCCTGTTCGTTGGGGAAGCGGCGCATCGGTGTCTATCATAGGGGTGTGGGGCGTAGGAGCTGCTTGCACCCGATCTTCAATGGATTGTCGGGGGATGGTGCCAAGCACAGCGGTGTGGTGACATCGAGGGGAGGCCGCAGGCATGGGACTGGGCCGGTGGTCGCTGCCATTTCGAGGAAGATCGTCAACACTGACTGGCTGGAGGTAGATGAAGGCGATCTGCCCGTTCTTTGTACATCGGACAGTGCAGAAAAAATGGACTGACCTATTTGTTTTCAGTTGAATGTTATTTTCATCGAATCCTATAGAAATTTAGTGTGCCATGCATGTAGTAGAGCTATCATATGTCTCCCGTCATTTATTTCTCACCGACCTGCTATCTGCTACCTTTGCACTGTACTAATTGTGCACACACTTCACCCATACTCACACTATTTTTTTTATGCATGGGTATTTCAGACTTCGACGCAGTGTTGATGGATGCTGAAAAGAAAAGACAGAAGTCGCTCCAGTGTAATTCGAAGATAAGCACTAAGCGTTTCAGCGCTCTAAAGGATGGAGTGGCAGTAGTTGGACATAGTAAACGTAGCTCTGTAGTGTCATCCAGGTGGGTTAGTGTGAGACGCCAGACTCGTTTAAAGAGTGCAGTGTCATCCTCCCCACATGATTCTCAAGAAACAACAAGGCTAAATGAAGATAGTCAACGTAGATCTCTAGTTGATGACCGCAATTCCCCGGCTAACACCACCATCACATGTGCTTGCTCTAACTTCGCAGTGTGATATGTGGTTGCATGTTGCATACGGTGTCTAGCTTGTAATGCTTCTAATTTGCGTAAATTTCATCTTCTTAGTTTACACATTATACCTGTGAATATGACATGCCTTTCTATTTTTGGTACACACTACATCTATGTGTTAACCTTGTTCTTACATGAAACTACCTCTCTTCTGTATCCTGCATCAATCACTTACGACGAGTCACCTTTATTCGTTGCATATAGCATATTATTTCTAGCATGCTGCCATGTATTGCTTCTAATTTGGTCAAATACATTTGTTAGGGCACCCTATTAATTTGGCAGAGTGATATTGGTTTCATCTTTCATATGGTTTCTAGCTTGCATTTATTCTAACAAGTTCAAGCACCTTGTGCTTAGTTTACACTTTATACATCATACATGTCAATATGTCACGATGTCCTGTTTTTCATACATATTCCATCCTCCTATCATGCGGCTGCCTTACATGAAAGTAGTGTTCGTCAGTATCATGCATCAATGAGTTCTGAAGAGCAAATTTTATTCCTTTTTCTTGTGGGTCTGACTTGACAAGGAAAAATCAAGAAAGAGGAAGGAAAAGAGTAAGGAAGGTGATTATGGTGGTCCTCTGCAACAACGTCAACGGAGCATTTGTACTGATTTTCCTTGTACTGATAGTGCATTACAAGGTCCAAGTCACCGCTCCCCTACTCCACCATCCAAGGTGCTTGCTCTAACTTGGCAGTGTGATATCTTGTTGCATGTTGCATATGGTGTCTAGCTTGTATTGCTCCTAATTAGGGTAAACTGCATCTGCTTAGCTTACACATGATACGTGTGAATATGACACGCTTTCCTGTTTTTGGTACATACTATATCTGTCTATCACACCATGTTCTCACATGAAACTATTCTTCTTGTGTATCCTGCATCAGTCACTTATGATGGAACACCTTTAAGTTGGCAATGTGGTATTGGTTTGCATCTTGAATATGATTTCTAGCATGTATTGCATCTAGTTTGATGAACGCCACCTATGACGAGACAATTTTAACTTGGCAGAGTTATATTGATTGCACCTTTCATATGGTGTCTAGTTTGTAGTGCTTTTAATTTGTTGAAGTGCCTTATGCTTAGTTACCACATCATAGGTGTGAATATGTCAAGCCGTCCATTTTTTCGTACATATTCCATCCTCGTATCATGAATTTTCCTTTCATCAGAGTAGTGTTCGTCAGTATCATGCATGAATGAGTTCTGAAGAGCGAATTATATTCCTTTTTCTTGTCGGTTTGTCCTCACAATGCAAAATCAATAAAGCTGAAGGAAATTGGCAAGGCATTGGATGATGGTGGTCCTTCCAAGCTACTGAAACGGAGGTTCTCTATAGATTCTACTCCTCCATCCTCCCAACAAGATTCGCAAGACAACGGAAGGCTAGACAGTCAACGTAGCTTGGTAGATGATGAGCACATCTCCCCTACTCCACCATCACAGGTGCTTGCTCTAACTTGGCACTATTATATGTGGTTGCATGTTGCGTATGATGTCTAAATTGTATTGCTTCTAACTTTGTTGAATTGCATCTGCTTACTTTACACATAATGCCTGTGAATATGACACGTGTTCCTGTTTCTAGAACATACGTCTACATGATGAGCACATCTCCCCTACTTCACCATCACAGGTGCTTGCTCTAACTTGGAACTATTATATGTGGTTGCGTTTTCTGTATGATGTCTAGTTTGTATTGCTTCTGATTATGTTGAATTGCATCTGCGTAGCTTACAACTTACACCTACAACGATCACTTACCCATAAGATACATTTAACTTGGGACTGTGATGTAGGTTGCATCTCGCATTGTCTTCTAGCTTGTACTGCTTCTAATTTCTTGAAATGGCACTTATGACGAGACACTTTTTACCTGATAGAGTTATATTGGTTGCGTGTTCATATGGTTGCCTAGCTTTCATTTCTTCTAATTTTGTTGAAATGCCTTCTGCTTACTGTTTTTTCATACATATTCCATCCTCCTATCGTAGGTGTGAATATGAAACGCTGTCTTTTTTGTATATATTCCATCCTCCTATCCTGCGCTTGCCTTACATGAAAGTAGTGTTCGTCTGTATCATGCATCAACCAGTTATGCAGAGCTAATTTTATTCATCTTCTTGTGGTTTTGACTTCATAAGGCAATATCAGAAAATATGAAGGAAAATAGTAAGTTTGGGGATGTTGGTGGTCCTCCGCACCGACACAAACAGAGACTCTCTAGATTTTCCACTGCTACTGCTAATGAAGTTGAAGTCCCAAGTCTACATGATGAGTTCATCTCACATATTCCACCATCGCAGGTGCTTGCTCTAAGTTGACAGTGTGATAATTGGTTTCATGTTGCATATGTTGTCTAGCCTATATTTCTTCTATTTTGATTAAATTGCACCTTCTGAGTTCATACTTTATACATGTGCATATGACATGGCGTTTTGTGTCTAGAATACACTGCATCTATCTATCATACCATGTTCTTACATCAAAGTACTGCTGTTGTGTATCCCGCATCAGTCACTTATGATTGGACACATTAACATGGCAGTTTGATAGTGGTTGCATCTTGCATTGATTTCTACGTTGTACTGCTTCTAATTTTTCGAATTGCCATTTTTGACAAGACACTTTTAACTTGCCAGAGTAATATTGATTGCATCCTTCATATGGTGTCTAGCTTGCATTACTTCTGTTTTCTTGAAAATTCTTCTGCTTAGTTTACACATCGTAGCTGTGAATATGTCATGCCGTCCTATTTTTCTAACATATTCCATCCCCATACGGCTGTCTTACATCAAAGTATTGCTTGTTTGTATCATGCATCAATGAGTTCTGAAGAGCGATTTCATTCTTTTGTGTTGTGGGTACGACTTGACATGGCAAAGTCAAAAAAGAGCAAGGAAAATAATATAGTAGGGAGTGGTGTTACTCGTCGGGTGAAACGGAACAGTATCAGCCGTCCAGATTCTGCTGGTACTTATAGTGCAGTAGAAGGTCCAAGTCCACCGGCTAAATCTACAAACACATTATCACCTGGTCCACCAGTTGCAGCATCCGCTTCAACTGTACCAGCATCTCAACGAGTTACTCGTTCGTTTACCCCCGGAACTGGCCGGTTCCCAAGCTTCCTTCATAGCTAACACTACTTCCCAAGCACTGCTGACACAACATGACTTGGCAAGATCAGATGAACCTCATGAGCATCAACACCAAGACGGTACCTGACCGAGTCAAGTTGCAGTTGCATGCTCGTTTATATGTACTCTCACAGTTTGATGTACACTAACACTTTCCATATTCGTTGTTGAACTAGCACCATGACGAAAGTGGAAATAGACATCAGGGATAATGCTTGACAGATTAACAAAACCTAAAGGAGGAAGAATGGAGATCCATTTTGAGGCGGGTTTAAAAAGGCCACGTGATGCTACAGAGTCAACCAAGTTAGTATCAGAGGGAGCCGTTGTCGTTAGGTGTCATCCACGTATCCTCCCAACGTGGATCCAGTACAGGAATGAGAAAGACAATACCCAGTTTAACACCTTCCTTGACCATTTATCCGTAAGTAATGTTATTCATCGCAATTAGTAATATTGTCTTTCTCTGTCCCATACTTTCTAGCTTCCTCCTAATAAGACTCGCATTCTTTTTTCAACACATGAGGTTTAAGTTGGATCCGAAAGATGATGCAACTTAACAAGCATGCACTCATGTTTCTAAGTCTGCTCTACGACGGTATCGGTATGACCTTAGAAAATCTCACTTTGAAGGCAAGGCCAACAATGAAATAGCCCAAACATCTCCAGTGGAATATATTACAGATGAAGACTGGACAACCCTCGTTAAATACTGGTCTGATCCAAAGTATCAGGTAGGCTATATGTATTTGATCAGACCACTTATTGAACTTGTATTTATGTATGTGCCTTACAAGTGTATCGTCTTCTAGGCTAACTATTTGAAGAACAAGACCAACCGTTCTAAAGTGAAATTCCAACAGACAACAGGATCTCGTAGCTATATTGCACGCTGCCATGCTCTTGTAAATAACTGCTACTTCCTTCTTTTTTCTGTGCCATATTATCATATCTATATTGACTTGTTCCAAATAAAAGGAAAGCCTATGCGGACCGAAAAGAACCTGAAACGAATGCAGTGCAAATCTTCAAGGATTGCCACACCAGCAAGATGAAGGGCATGAGCACACCAGTTCAAGCCGCTGATGTAAGTCCTTACTCCTCCCGCCTTTGAACTGATTGGTACTGCGATGTGTTCATTCAACTACTTGGTTTGCAGCCAATGTCAGTTACACTGTTCACTTTTATACAGAGTTGTCTTAACATATCATTTCACCTTACATGGTTTAAAAGAGATGAAGGATATTCTTTTGGTCTTGATCTGTATTCTAGTTGTTATGTTCACGTGCGCACACAATGATAAAATAGCCTGTTTGTTTTATATCTGTTTGCCCATGATATGAATGATGTCATACTATGTTCATCCTACTTTAAACCATGTATCTTTATCCTTAGATGTCGATGAATGTGAGGAAATAGACAATACAGTAGGCATGCTACATGGACGTATGTTCCGAAAGTGATTTTATTATGTAGTTGACACTACAATACAGTAATTCACCAAAATAAGTTATGTATAAACATGTAACCTACTTTGTTTGTTTTTGTCTCATTAGTAACTTATCTGGTACACTAATCTACAAGTTCAAACTTTCAGGAAGCTATGGAAAAAATGATTGAACAGCCACAACCACCTGAAGGTGACGAGGCTACCACAGGCACAATGTCACTTATTGTTGTAGTGCGTTAGTATCTCTCCACTAATAGTGCAAAAGCACCTTCCTGGGTAATTCTGGGTTGGTTGTCTAGGTAAAATCGTCCAAATCGCCTACTAAACAAAATCTTCTTGCTAGACAGAGTGATATATCTGTGCTCCAGACACAAGTCCAATCCCTAATGGACGTCATTTTGGAAACAAGAATAGAGGTTGACAAATGTCGTCAAGATATGAATAGTTTTGAAACCAGACTATCAGACATTTGCTTCGTTGTTCAAGAGCAATGGCGGAAAAAGGTGAAAATCGTGCTGCTCCATCAGATTCTACAGCCTGAAACATTAGCACTTGGGTCAAATGATATGTGCTTCTATACATCTGATGGTGCTTTTATCTACAAGGACTGTAAACTTTATGCCAACATGCCTTTTGTTGTGATCATCATTTATGATGATGCCAAAGGCTGCAATAATTACGACGCTATTTTTGTGTAGTGTAGGTTTATCTTAGTAATGTATTCGGCCGAAAGCTTCGTAGGAGCTCAACATGCCAACATTCGTCGGGCCAATTCCAATTGGGCTAAAAACGATTATGGGCCGAAATTTGCATGTAGCCCACTAAAAATATATGGGCCTAAATCAGCATAAGATTTCATATTTTTCTGGTACGCATGTGCCTATAGTGGGCCTTTAACATGCCTAAACATAATTTGGGACCTCAGTAACAATAGGCCGTTTACAGGTGTAAATATCTCGAGCCCATAAAAACATGGGCCTTTAAAAGACCGAAAGTGAGATTGGGCCCATTTACGATCTGTATGTTTCACAGGACGAAATTCGGACGGGCCGTAAATGCGCCGACCTAATACACGGGCCTTTAACAGGTCGCAAGTTCGGTCGGGCTAGATTATCATCATTTTTATATGGGCTGTTAATGGGCCCGATGTGACGTTGGGCCACATATGGCCCATGGATTTCGTCCGACGTTAACAGGCCGACAATCACAACAGGCCGAAAGTGGCCCAAATCTGTAGTGGGCCTCTAACAGGCCGAACGTCACACATGGCCGAATATGACCCAAATCCTTAATGGTCGTTTATGGGCCGAAAGTTTCAATGGCCTGTAAATGGGCCCAAACGAAGAAGGACCTTTAACAGGCCGGAAATACACCGGGCCGTAATTCGGCCCATATACTTAGCGGACTATTAACGGGCCAGTACTGACCATGGGCCGCGATGATGACAAGTTTAGGACATGCCATTAACGGGCCGATTTGACACTAGCCGTACGGGCCTTAACTGAGAATGTTGGGCCTTTAGCTGGGTCGGCCCATTATGGTACGCAAAATCTCGTGGGCCTTTAGCTGGGCCGCCGCATTATGGCCCGCAAAATCTCATGGGCCTTTATCTGGGCCGGCCCATAATGATACGCAAAATCTCGTGGGCCTTTTGCAGGGCCGGCCCATTGTGGACCGCAAAATCTCGTGGGTCTTTTGCTGGGCTGGCCCATTATGGACCGCAAAATCTCGTGGGCCTTTTGCTAGGCTGGCCCATTATGGACCGCAAAATCTTGTGGGCCTTTAGTTGGGCCGGCCCATTTAAACTTTATGGGCCACTTTTGGGCCGGTCCACGTGTCAACATATCATAGGCGCATCTCGCCCATTTGATGAGTGAAACCTGTGCCAACACGGAGCTGACATGTGTTTCCGGCAGCCAATCAGAATTTTACACGTGGAAAATCCCCATTGGTCAGGGTTGTTAATGGGTTATTGGATCCAAAACTGGACCCGATAGCTACATGGCATTCCGTTACGGTGGATGCCACGTGTCGGTCACACTTGATGAAAGCACTTCTGTGACGCGCGCCTTATCGTCATGGAAGTGGACACTTCCGTGATGATAATTTTCATAATGTCATGGAACACTTCTATGACAGCACAGGTATGACTATCTTCATTATTTCATAAATTTTTCATGGATGTACATGCATTATAGAAAATGTGAGCTACTGTGACAAACACGTATCATCACGGAAGTGTATTTTTTTGTAGTGAAGATAGAGAAGGAAAAACACCATATGATCCGACTATATTAACAAAGCCCCCGATACATTAAATCGTGCTATCAAGAACACGAGAGAGAGATATTAAACACATAGCTACTGGTACAAACCCTCAGCCCTGAGGGTGGACTACTCCCTCCTCATCGTGGTGGCCGCCGAGATGATGAAGATGGCCGACGGTGATGATTTCCCCCTCGAGGAGAGTACCGGACATGGTCTAGATTGGTTTTCGATGGCTACACAGGCCTGCAGCGGTGGAACTTCTGATCTAGGGTTATTTCTGATGGTTTCTCTATTTATAGGAATTTTTGGCGTCGGTCTCAAGTCCGGATGGGCCTCGAGGTGAGCACAACCACCGGCGCACGGGCAAGGGCCTAGGCGCGCACCGGTGTCTTGTGCCCTACTCCTTCACCTTCTAGTCCTTCCACGAATCTTTGGGGGCCTCTTTTGTTCCAAAAAAATCGTCACAAAGTTTCAGCCGATTTGGAGAACTTTCATTTCAGCACAAAAAATAACACCACGGTAGTTCTACTGAAAACAACGTCAGTCCAGGTTAGTTCCATGCAAATCATACCAAAACCATATAAAATTGTTATAAACATGGCATGGATACTTCATAAATTATAGATACGTTGGAGACGTATCACTCCTTTATGGACCAAGATGTTGGATAAAGAGTGTTAACGTGCATTACCGAACACCCCTGTAGTATCTACATGGGAGCTGAAGCCGACGACTAGAAACTCTCAGATATAACCAAACGGCCGCACAGTAGGAAAAAGTCTCTTACAATATAAAATCGCAAAATTATATAGACATTGGTTCATAAGCTTAGTCTTTACAATCTGAATACAATTACTCAAAGATTACATCCTTTGAGCACTCGCCCTCTATAATGCAGGCTCCTTCTAGGACATCACCAAAATACCTTTCCGGCTTCTGGTGATCCTTGCCCTCTTGCGAGCTAGCATTCGCAATCTCAGCGGCCTTTATCTTCGCCCAGTGCACCTTGACGCGGGCGAAGGCCATTCGTGCACATTCTATGCAGGCCGAACACTTAACAGCGTCAACCTGCGGACTTGCGTCGATGAGTCGCTTCACCAACCCAAAGTAGCTACTTTGGATTGCATCAGCGGGCCATAGCCGGACTATTAAGTCCCTCATGGCCGTACCCGCCATATTATGCAGGTCGACCACCTGCTTCATCTGGTCGTCTAGAGGTACTGGAAGTTCTGGCGCAAGGAATTGTGACAAAAACAGCTTCTCCATGTTGTTCCCCTCCTGGGCTCGAAAGAATTGGGCGGCGTCGGTGATGCTCCTCGGGAGATCCGCAAATGTGCCTGGAGGACTCCATAATCGTGTCAGTGCAAGATACCTCCAACCTCCGAAGATACTCCGCAAGAGAAAGGTCTTACCAGCTACTATCTGTCGCGCTTGATTGATCTGCTCATGAGCGCTGCGTGACTCACTTCGCACCTCTTTGGCAGCATTGACTGTCGTGTTGAGTTCAAAAGCTTGATGTGAAGTCTTCTGCTCCAATGCCTCGCACTTGTGAATGGCATCTCACAACTCTTCTTTGACTTCGGCCACCCGTGAATCATGATGTTGAAGCACGGCCTGTTCGGCCTTCAGGTCGGCAACCGCTTTGTCAGCAGCTGCTTTGCTCACCTTGGCCTCTTCCTTGGCCTTTGCGAGCTCGCCCTTAAGGGCATCGACCTTAGTTGTGTCAACTGTTACATCAAACATATAGTGTTCTGACATGTCAAATCTTCAAAAATCCGCATACCTTGCATTTCATCAAAACGCTTGTTGACGAGGTCGAGCTCATTGTTTTCCAGTTGAAGCTTTTGACTGAGCTCAGAAACCTCTCTGGCGTGGGCAGATGCCATTGCTTGCGAAGCCTGTTCAAACACAGGACACAGTTCTGCTCTGTTAGATGCTATAACATGGATTCTTTGTCCGATTCTCTTCAGAATCAAACAAAGCATCATGGGCTACTATCTGTATGCCATGTTTTATTACCTATATACATATATAAAATGAAATAGTTCTTTTTAGAACATTACATCGCATACCTCAAAGCCTGTTAGTAGGCTGTTGAAGGCTTCGTTCTGTCCGCGTTTGGCGAACTAAATCTTCTCCATGACCAAATCCATCAGGGTGTGGTGTTCCACTACGATGGAAGCACCTTGAAATGCTTCCTCCAAAGTCCTCGGCGCCTCCGGATAGATGACAGGCGCCGCTGGAGCAATTGCTCCCTCCCCCATCATGGGGCCTGACTTCCTGATTCTAGAGCCGCACTGGGTACTGGAATGGTGTTCGGTGGGGGACCAAATTGCTTGGGCCCCCCATTCGTCGGTCGACATGGGGATTGCCCCTCCCTTGGCTGGCTGCGGCTGAGGGATTAGCCTCGGACGCCTTCTCATCCACCCTACTCCCACCTGCTCGTGCAGGAGAAGACCGTAGAGAGGATACCTCAGTGTCCCCTAAGACGGGCGATGAGCCCCATGGAGGCATGTTGCTAGAGAATTCCCCGATGATAGTGAAGCCTCGGGGAGTGCATGTGGAGGACTGTATAAAAACAAAATGAAATTACTTAAAACATTGAATATTGTTCCGAACCGAACATAAGCAGCGATCGACTGAGTACTTATGACTCGGCGAAGGGCTTGATCCTGGGCTGAACTCAGAAACTGTGTTCGGATGTTGAGTCCGAACTATTTGGAATGTTCAGCTTCTTCCTGGGCGCCACCTTGCGCACATCAGTGAGGGCCGCTCTTTTCCTCCCCTTTGCCTTGACAGGGAAGTCCTCTTTTTCTTCCTCCTCCCCTTCCTCCTATTTTTCATCGTGGGAGGAGTGGGCGTCGGTTTCCCCGGAAGCTATGTCCGCGGGACTGATACGTCTCCAACATATCTATAATTTTTTATTGTTCCATGCTATTATTTATGAAGTCTTAGATGTTTAATGGTCTTTATCATTCACTTTTATATCATTTTTGGGACTAACCTATTAACCCAAAGGCCCAGTCCAGATTGCTGTTTTTTGCCTATTTCAGGGTTTTGCAGAAAAGGAATATCAAACGGAATCCAAAAAGAATGAAACCTTCGCGAGAGATATTTTTGGAGGAAATCATGCACGAAAGACTTCGGGGCCAAGCCAGGGGACAGAGGGGTCACCCTCGAAGGTGGGGGGCGCGCCCCCCTTCCCAGGGCGCGCCACCCTACCTCAAGGGCAGCCCGTGTGGCCCCCGGTTCCCCCTTCTTCCTATATATACCTACCAACCCCAGAAACTCCATACGCAGAGAGAAAACCCTAATTCCACCGCCGTAGCTTCTGTTCCCATGGAGATCCCATCATGGATCCTATTCCGGGAGGGGATCCATCACGGAGGCCTTCATCATCATCATCATCATCGCCCTCACCATGAGTTGTGAGTAGTTTACCACAGACCTTCGGGTCCATATCTAGTATCTAGATGGCTTCTTCTCTCTCTGGATCTCAATACAAAGTTCTCCTCGGTCATCGAGGAGATCTATTTGATGTAATCTCTTTTTACGGTGTGTTTGTCGAGATCCGATGAATTGTGAGTTTATGATCAAGGTTATCTATGAAAGATATTTGGTTCTTCTCTGAACTTTTTATGTGTGCTCATAATATCCTTGCAAGTCTCTTCGAATTATTGGTTTGGTTTGGCCTACTAGATCTATAGTTCTTGCAATGGGAGAAGTGCTTGGCTTTGGGTTCAATCTTGCGGTGTCGTTTCCTAGTGGCAGTAGGGGCAGCAAGGTACGTGTTGTATTGTTGCCATCGAGGATTAAAAGATGGGGTTTTCATCATATTGCTTGAGTTTATCCCTCTACATCATGTCATCTTTCTTAAAGCGTTACTCTATTCGTATGAACTCAATACACTAGATGCATGCTGGATAGCGATCGATGTGTGGAGTAATAGTAGTAGATGCAGAATCGTTTCGGTCTACTTGTCTCGGATGTGATGCCTATATACAATGATCATGCCTAGATAGTCTCATAATTATTCTCTTTTCTATCAATTGGTCGACAGTAATTTGTTTACCCGTCGTAGAATACCGCTATCATGAGAGAAGCCACTAGAGAAAACTATGGCCCCCGGGTCTATCTTTATCATATTACTTTCCCGTCAACTAGCCAATTTCTGTAGCCGTTGTTTATTTGCTTTCTTTACTTTATGTTTCTATACCAAAAATATTATCATATCATCTCTATCAGATCTCACTCTTATAAGTGACCGTAAAGGGATTGACAACCCCTTATCGCATTGGCAGCGAAGTTCGTATTTGTTTGTGCAGGTGCAAGGGACTGGCGCGTGGTCTCCTACTGGATTGATACCTTGGTTCTCAAAAACTAAGGGAAATACTAACGCTACTGTGTTGCATCTCCCTTTCCTCTTCGAGGGAATACAACGCAAGCTCAAGAGGTAGCAAGAAGAATTTCTGGCGCCGTTGCCAGGGAGGCTTACGGAAAAGTCATATACCAAGTACCTATCACAAACCCTTATCTTGCGCATTACATTTTTTTGCCTCTCGTTTTCCTCTCCCCCACTTCACCCTTGCCGTTTTATTTGCCCTTCTTTTGCCGTGTGTTTCTCGTTCGCTTGCTTCTTGTTTGATTGTGTGCTATGTGCCCTCAACTAGCTTGCAGCTTCGCTTGCTAAAGTATGGATCCTCATCCACTTGCTAATCTCTTTAAGAGATCCCATTATGTTGAACCTATTGCTAGTGAGCTGCGTGCACTAGATTATCTTTATGAGGTTTTGCTCGAAATTTATGAATCTGAAAATTGTGAGGAATTGTTAAAAGAAAAAGTGATTCATGTTAGCTCCTTCAATAAAAAGAATGATTGCAATAATGTTACTATAAATTCTATTGATGTCAATTGTGATAATAATATGCAAAACCCTAAGCTTCGGGATGCTAGTTTTGCTATGTCTACTACTTGTTACCATGAGCATGATTGGGGTGATTCTTCTTTTGATCTTGAAAATTTATTTAATCACCATGATGAATATAAGATTGATAATAATGTTTGCAATAATATTAAAAGTGGGTTTGGAGAGGTCACAACTTTAGTTAATGTTAATCCCACTATTTTGGAAGAGTGTCAACTTTGCATGCATGTGGATCGTGTTGATAATAAGTTATGTGATAGCTATTTTGTTGAATTTGGTCATGATCCTACATGAAATTATTATGAGAGAGGAAAATATGGTCATAGAAATCTTCATGTTACTAAATTATCTCTCGTCATGTTGAGATTGATCTTGTTTCTTTCTTCTTCCTTGCATATGCTAGATCTTGCTTGCCATGCTAATTTGTTTGCTTATAAGATGCCTATGCATAGGAAGTATATTAGACTTAGATATGTTTGTCACATGTCTTATGATGCTCTCTTTGTGCTTCAATCCTTGTCTTTCATGTGAGCATCATTGAATTCTCAAGCCTATCTTAATGGCTATAAATGATAGCGCTTGTTGCGAGGCAACCCAATTTTATGTTTTTTTTTGTTGCTGTTAGGGAATAAATATTGCATCTAGCCTCTTATTAGATGTGTTTTCATGTTTTGTTTAGTGTTTGTGCCAAGTAGAACCTTTGGTAGAACTTGTGTGAAGTTCATTTCATCTTGCTGTGAAAAACAGAATCGTTAGCGCTCGCTAAAGTAGTCTTCAGATTTTACTGGAGCGTTCTTTTTAGTTGATTATTTTTGCTGCTGGTTATTAGAAAAATTGCGCAAATTTACCAATTTAGTTTGAATTTTCTGGAGTTCCAGAAGTAGGCGAACCCAGCAGATTACTACAGACTGTTCTGTTTTTGACAAATTCTGTTTTTCGTGTGTTGTTTGCTTATTCCGATGCATCTATGAGTAATATTAGAGGATATGAATCATAGAAAACTTGGAGTACAGTAGGTTTAAAACCAATATAAACAATGAATGAATTCCTTGCTGTACCTTTGAGTGATGGTTTGCTTTCTCTTACTAACGGAGCTCACAAGAATTTTTCTCTAAGTTTTGTGTTGTGAAGTTTTCAAGTTTTGAGTATTGCTTTGGTGGACTATGGAACACGGAGTAGCAAAGGCCCAAGCTTGTGGATGCCCATGACACCCCAAGTAAATTAAAGATAATCAAAAAGCCTAAGCTTGGGGATGCCCCGGGAAGGCATCCCCTCGTTTGTCTTCATCCATCGGTAACTATACTTGGAGCTATATTTTTAATCGCAACATGCTATGTGTTTTGCTTGGAGCGTCTTGTATATTTTGAGGCTTTGCTTGTTAGTTTTCCAAAATCATCCTTGCTGGACGCAACTATTTGAGAGAGTTAGAAATTATTAGAACACTCTATGTGCTTCGATTATATCTTTTGAGTTGAATAGTTTTTGCTCTAGTGCTTCACTTATATCTTTTAGAACATGGTGGTGGTAATATTTTGTAGAAATTGTTGAACTCTCATGCTTCACTTAGATCTATTTGAGAGTCTATTAAAACAGCATGGTAAAGTGTTTAGGCTAAAGAAACTAGTCTTCACATGATAAACATCCAATGTCAAGGTAGTAAAAAAATTCACATCAAGTGCTTTGATAGAAAGAGATGTTGGATGCTTGATAAATGTTTTCAGACATGAGGATAGTGATATTAATGTCATGCTAGTGGAGTGATTATGAAATTGAGAAATATTTGTGTTAAGGTTAGTGATTCCCGTAGCATGCCCATATGGTGAACCGTTGTGTGACTAAGTTAAAGCATGAGGTATTTGTAGAGTGTCAACCTTTGTGTGGAGGTCGGGGGTGCGCGATGGTTAACTCCTACCAACCTCCCCCCTAGGGGCATGCGTTGATTGCTTTGTTTTGATGACTCGTAAATTTTTGCAATAAGTATATGAGTTCTTATGACTAATGTTGAGTCCATGGATTATACGCACTCTCACCCTTCCACCATTGCTAGCCTCTCTTGTACCGCGCAACTTTCGTCGGTGCTATAAACCCACTATATATCCTTCCTAAAAACAGCCACCATATTGTTCCTCAAAACAGCCACCATACCTACCTATCATGGCATTTCCATAGCCATTCCGAGATATATTGCCATGCAACATTCCACCGTTTCGTTTATATGACACGCATCATATTGTCATATTGCCATGCATGATCATGTAGTTGACATCGTATTTGTGGCAAGGCCACCATGCACAATTTTTATACATGTCACTCTTGTTTCATTGCACATACCGGTACACCACCGGAGGCATTCATATAGAGTCATACTTTGTTGTTGTAGTATCGAGTTGTAATATCGTGTTGTAATGAAAGTGTGATGATCATCATTATTAGAGCATTGTCCCATGGGAGGAAAGGCTGAATCTATAAAGCCCCTCCGCAAAAAAAAGAAAAAAAAATAAAGGCCAAAGAAAAAAAGGCCCAAAAAAAGAAAAAAAAAGAAAAAAAAAGGGACAATTGCTACTATCTTTTTCCACACTTGTTCTTTAAAGTAGCACCATGTTCTTCATTGTAGAGAGTCTCATGCTTAGTCACTTCCATATACTAGTGGGAATTTTTTGTTATAGAACTTGGCTTGTATATTCCAATGATGGGCTTCCTCAAATGCCCTAGGTCTTCGTAAGCAAGCAAGTTGGATGCACACCCACTAGTTTCTTTTGTTGTGCTTTCATTCATATTTAGCTCTAGTGCATCCATTGCATGGCAATCCCTACTCACTCACATTGATATCTATTCATGGGCATATCCATAGCCCGTCGATATGCCTAGTCGATGTGAGACTATCTCCCTCTTTTTGTCTTCTCCACAACCACCTCTATTCCACCCATAGTGCTATGTCCATGGCTCACGCTCATGTATTGCGTGAAGGTTGAAAGGTTTGAAAAAATAGAGCATGAAAACAAATGCTTGGCTGAAATCGGGGTTGTGCATCATATGAATATTTAGTGTGATAATGAGGGGGCATAGCCAACACTATATGCTTTTGTAGGGATAACTTTCTTTAGCCATAGTATTTTGAGAAGACATGATTGCTTTGTTAGTATTGCTTGAAGTATTGTTATTTCTTATGTCAATACAGACTTTTGTGTTGAATCTTTCAGATCTGAACATTCATGCCACAATTTAGAAAATTACAATGAAAAACTATATTGGTTACCATTCCACATCAGAAATTCTTTCTTTGTCATTTACCTACTCGAGGACAAGTAGGAATTAAGCTTGGGGATGCTTGATACGTCTCCAACGTATCTATAATTTTTGATTGTTCCATGCTATTATTTATGAAGTCTTGGATGTTTAATGGGCTTTATCATTCACTTTTATATCATTTTTGGGACTAACCTATTAACCCAAAGGCCTAGTCCAGATTGCTCTTTTTTGCCTATTTTATGGTTTTGTAGAAAAAGAATATTAAACAGAGTCCAAACGGAATGAAACCTTCGCGAGAGATATTTTTTGAGGAAATCACGCACGAAAGACTTCGGGGCCAAGCCAGGGGACAGAGGGGCCATCCTCGAGGGTGGGGAGTGTGCCCCCCTTCCGAGGGCATGCCCCCTGCCTCGAGTGCAGCCCATGTGGCCCCCGGTGCCCCCCTTATTCCTATATATACCTATGTACCCCAGAAACTCCATACGTAGAGAGAAAACCCTAATTCCACCGCCGTAGCTTCTGTTCCCGTGGAGATCCCATCTTGGAGCCTGTTCCGGGAGGGGGATCCATCACGGAGGCCTTCATCATCATCATCATCGCCCTCACCATGAGTTGTGAGTAGTTTACCGCAGACCTTTGGGTCCATAGCTGGTATCTAGATGGCTTCTTCTCTCTCTCTCTCTGGATCTCAATACAAAGTTCTCCTCGGTTTTCAAAAAGATCTATTCGATGTAATCTCTTTTTGCGGTGTGTTTGTAGAGATCCGATGAATTGTGAGTTTAGGATGAAGGTGATCTATGAAAGATATTTGGTTCTTCTCTGAACTTTTTATGTGTGCTCATAATATCCTTGCAAGTCTCTTCGAATTATTGGTTTGGTTTGGCCTACTAGGTCTATAGTTCTCGCAATGGGAGAAGTGCTTGGCTTTGGGTTCAATCTTGCAGTGTCCTCTCCCAGTGACAGTGGGGGCAGCAAGGCACGTATTCTATTGTTGCCATCGAAGATAAAAAGACGGGGTTTTCATCATATTGCTTGAGTTTATCCCTCTACATCATGTCATCTTTGTTAAAGCGCTACTCTGTTCGTATGAACTCAATACACTAGATGCATGCTGGATAGCGGTCGATGTGTGGAGTAATAGTAGTAGATGCAGAATCGTTTCGGTCTACTTGTCTCGGACGTGATGCCTATATACAATGATCATGCCTAGATAGTCTCATAGTTATTCGCTTTTCTATCAATTTCACGACATTAATTTGTTTACCCGTGGTAGAATACCGCTATCATGAGAGAAGCCACTAGAGAAAACTATGGCCCCAGGGTCTATCTTTATCATATTACTTTCCCGTCAACTAGCCAATTTCTGTAGCCGTTGTTTATTTGTTGTCTTTACTTTCTGTTTCTATACCAAAAATATCAAAAATATTATCTTATCATCTCTATCAGATCTCACTCTCGTAAGTGACCGTAAAGGGATTGACAACCCCTTATCTTGTTGGCTGCGAAGTTCTTATTTGTTTGTGCAGGTGCGAGGGACTGGCGCGTGGTCTCCTACTGGATTGATACCTTGGTTCTCAAAAACTGAGGGAAATACTTACGCTAATGTGCTGCATCTCCCTTTCCTTTTCGAGGGAATACAACGCAAGCTCAAGAGGTAGCAGGGACCCTTAGGGCGGAGGTTCCTCTTGACCTCCTTGCCCTTCTTCTTGGCCTTCTTCTTTGATGCCTTGTACGGCGCCGGAATCAGCATCACCATTAGTTGAGGCATCTCTAGGTCTACGGGCAGAGGAGCCGGACACTTAATCCGCTCCGCTTTTTTGTCCAGGCCTGAATAGAACGTAAAAATTCTAACTTCTGTCATAATTGAAATATGGACTGGGTATGTATTCGACAGAAGTTCTGATTACCTCTAAAGGAGAGAACACGCTGCTGAAGCCCTTGTCCTTGGTCTCCGCCGGCCACCCCTTTTGAGTCTTGAAGAGCTATTTCCAGATGTCTTCATGTGTGGTGTGCTTCAGGGGCTGGGGCTCCTCCGGATTAAATTCCCATAAATGGGAGTGCCGGTGTTGTCAGGGGAGGATGCAGCGGAAGAGCGTCACCTGAATCACGTTAGTGAGGAGGGTGGCCTTCCTCATCATACTAAAGGTGATGATTTCATGCACATTGAAAGCCCGTATATATTATACTAGAATTAACCATTCAGTTGTCACTCTTTCGACATACTCTTTTTTCAGACCTTAACTGTTTTCAATCTTCATGTCTACTTAGGCACTAACACCTAGAAAAAAACATATAACCAATCGGTCGTGTAATAAGCACTAGGATTTTCTCAGTTCTCATGACATTTGTTTCAGGACAATAACGATGAAAGGATATGCATCCAACCAGGCAAACAGAAGCTTTGTCACATTCTTCTTGTTAAATGTGAGGTTACTATTGTCCATGAGGCTTAAGTTTTTCAACAAGAGATTTCTCACGGACGGACATGTTGAACAGCAAAACAAAGAAGTTTTAGGTGGACAAATGGGCTTTTTGACATGCTCGGCTCCTATTTAAGACAACTTGTCGTCATCCTCCAATAATTTTTTTGCATAGGATGTTGATTTTATGAATCGGACCAATCCATTTCTTTGTGACTACGAAAAAGACTGGTTGGGTTAGATGTTGTTACCATGTTCAATATGGGTTTTATCTAAATTTGATGAACAATTAATACTTGAGCTTTTTGCACCGTTTGTAAGCTTGAGTTACATGTTCTTGCCCTCGTACTCCCCTTCTCCACTCACTACACTACCAGATCTTCCACGGCTCCTGTTTGTTCCCGTCCGAGGCCTCACCGTCGTTCTCTACCTTGATTCGCTCGTTGTACCTGCCGCCATCTAGTGTTGTCAACATGGTCAACAATCGAGAGGAATCAGGAGATGACTTTACGTGGAGAGGCTAACAGTAGGGACCCACCATGGTCACTGCATTACGCAAGCAGGTGCCTCGTTATTGCAAGCCAAAAAATACTTCCTCCTAATTATTTGACAACTAGGTCCCATGCCAGTGTCAATGTAGTCAATAAACGATAAAATTACACAACGAGCGGATAACACCAGGGACCCAGCAGCTCGCCTAGTTGTTTTTTAGTTTTAGAGACGAAGCTCAACTACACGTTGTGCGGGGGCTGTGGCCCATCTACCCCACGCTTACGCTTTTATTTAAGCACATGACGAGCCCAGTTGATATCTTTTTTGTTTCTGAAAATGGCTAGCCCAGTTCTTCTTTTTTGGAGAATACCTAACCGAGGCCTACTTGCTTTTCTCAGCCCTACTGGGCTGCAAATCTTTCAAGACGAGGAGGGATGTAAGTAGTAAGAAACGGGCTTCCCTAGAAAATGGGTTATAAGTTGTAAGAAATGGGATGTAAATTTTTAACCAAAGCCAACCGGCAATTACATTCAAATATTGTTCTTCTGGATTTCTCTACTCTTATAAAAGCAGAGTTGGTCATGATGGTGTGCCTTCCGTCCTGCAATATATGCTGTCCGATCTATATCTAACGGATGGGAAGGAAACTATGACAATTTACCTACACTCCTCTCCACATTTGCAGATATGGTCTTCCCTCGTTCATACTTTTCTCCCAGAAGATAAACTACTCACCCAAATGCATTTTGATGTTACGTGCAATGCACGAGCATCTTGCTAGTGAAGATTTTAAATTTCATTCTTTTTAGGATATTTTTTTTTCTTTTATTTTGATATAATTTTTTAAAACAAAAAATTGACGTGCCTCAAAATTTCATGATTAAAAGAGCTCAGACCCCACCGAAATATGCAAAATTTCGTTGATTTTTTAGCAGTGCCTAGAATATGGTCTGTAATGCTAATAAAAAGAATATGGGCTTCAAAATATCCTTAAGATTTAGGAAATGGGTTGTAAATTATTGAAAATAATGGCTAAAGGGTTGTATGTTGTTTTCCACAGATTTGGAGGCTGACTTCTCGGCCTACTAGGTTGACGATGACGCTGTCATAAAAATAATTTGACGCATATGCAAGGCTTTGTCAACTTAGTCAACATAGAGTAGTGATTGTTGGATGTCCATCCAATAGCCGCCATGCTTCTTCAATCTCTGATCTTCTTGCTCCAGTCGCCCAAAACAGTGCCGACGGGAGTGCCTGCTCCCTCCTCCCGTGGCCGGTTGTGCTGCAGCCAGGCCATCCCTCTACCAACCCGCACATCCTATTATTTTCTGGCAACGTCAGCCTCACCCCGTAGACAACCAGTCAACGCTCGTACTCCCCTCAGCATGGGCATCTGCTTTTGTGGCTTCGCCGGCTCCGGGACGTTCCCTTCCTGGGCCTCGCCCTCGTCTACCGTGTTTGTGCTCTCGGCACGACGTGGTCAACATGGTCAACAAACAACAGCCATTGGAAGAGCGATGTAAATGGAGAGGCTGACAGTAGGGACCCACACAAGAAAGTGCGTCCTTATTCCACACAAAATAATGATTCGTCCCCCTGACAGCAGGGACCCACCGGAAGGTCCTCTGTATTTCGTGAAAAAAAATGTTCCTCCCGTTGACAGCTCGGACCCACCAGCTATATCTTTGCATGGAAGGAAGAGCCTCCTTATTATGTACAAAAAAGTGAATACTCCCCCTACTATCTAGGACCCACCATAGTTGGAGGCTGACTTGTGGGCCTACTGACGCGGACGAAGGGCTTTGTCAACTTAGTCAGTATGAACAATTCTAGCTCCAGTGAACATATGATTTCCATCCAACGGCCGTAGTGCTTCCTCAACCTCTGGTCTTCTTGCTCCAGTCGCCCAAACCAGCACCAGTCATGCCGCCCACTCCAGCCACCCATGGCCGACTCTGCTATCGCACAGGCCTAACCGCCCCAACCTACTCCAACCTCTGGCCAGGCCATCTCTACTCACCCACAACCCCTGTTATTCTGCGGTGATGATAACCTCACACCACAGCCAAACCAGTCAACCCTCGTACTCCTATCCACGTGGGCATCCACTGCTGCGTCTTCCACGGCTCCGCGTCGTTCCCTTACTAGACCTCGCCGTCGTCCACCGTCTGGTGCTATCGGCGCGGCGTGATCAATATGGTCAAGGTACAAATTCCATCGGAAGAGTACCGTACGTGAAGAGGCTGACAGATGGGTCCATGACCGTAGCAAGGACGTGCCTCCTTATTACGTGCAAAATAATAATTCCTCCACCTGACAGCAGGGACCCACCAAATGGGCCACCGTATTTCGCAAAAAAAATGTTTGCCCCTAACTGTTGGGACCCACCAGCTACATCTTTGCACACAAGGAAGTGCATCCATATCACGAGCAAAAAATATGATTCTCGCCCTGACAACTGGGACCCACTAGCTATATATTCACACGCAAGGAAGTGCCTCCTTACCTCCCTGACAGCTAGACCCACCCGGTCGAATAGTACGTAGGGTTGTCTGTCTGATCGCAAACGTGTACGTACATAATGGTTGATCGGTCTGTTTGCAGGCTGCAGCAATGAACCGTTGTCGAGTAAGGAAGGGCACGTGTCGTAGTAGAGGCGCGGACGTAGCATGTCACGCAGTCCCGTCAATATCTTGTACACGTACATACATCCAAGGTGCAAGAAAGTAAATACGTCCATGTACGTACATACGGGCGGGTTCTCGAACGCCTACTCGCACATACGTACGGCCAGGGCTCATGTACATGGATAGGCGGCAGAGAGCAGCGACGGCATCCTGTTCATCCGCAGCCAACTGACTGGGTTGGAATGGAGAAATTGCGTCGTGTTCATTGGGAGGCAATGGAATGCGTCCCGTTCATCGGGAGCCAATCGGCTTGGAGGAAACAGCCGAAACGAGGCCTGGCGTACCGTAGAACGGAGAAAACGGCCTTCTGTTCGACCACCTACGATGGAAACAAGATCCTTTTCATCAGGAGGGGTCTGGCGTACCGCAAAATGGAAGAAATGGACTTCTCATTGATCTCCTACGGTCGAAACAGGGTCCTGTTGATCGGGAGGGGTGTGGCGTACCGCAAAATGGAGGAAATGGACTTCTCTTCGACCTCCTACAGTCGAAACGGGGGTCCTATTCATTGGGAGGGATGTGGCGTACCACAAAACAGGACTCCATGGGCTACTGTTCATCCACCGTCTAGTGCCTCGCTCCAGCCTTCATAGGCTACTGTTCATCCACCCTCGACCTCCTCCAGCCTCCACCTGCAACTATTCATCCACAACGTCTCCCTCCTGCCTCCACCAGCTATAGGTCATCCATGGGCTCCTGTTCATCTAGCCTCCACCGGCTACTTTGCAACTAGCCCTCCGCCGGCTACTGTTCAACCAGCCCTTCACGGGGTCCTGTTCATCCACCCCCAACCGGCTCGATCGGGGTCATGTTCATCCGGCGGCAACGACCTCGAGTTACTACCTCCTGGTCATCCAATCCCCACCAGGAACTATTCATCCAAACCCAACAATGCTCACTATTCATCAAGAGGCAGCAGGTTTGATCGGCTTTAGTTAATAGCAGTAGTGAAGGAATCGCTCGATCGGGTTCAGTTAATAGCCATATCGATCGATCGCTCGAGTTCAGTAATGCATAGCTGCAGTGCAATCGCTTGGGTTGAGTAGGCAAATGCCTCACTCGGGTTAAATTAGAGCCCAACGCCTCGCACCCACACGTATTCTCTCCATGCACCGCTCGGCCCCGACCATGCACCGTAACCAGGAAGTCCCCGATATTTTCCTCGCCCTCGCTTATACCACGGTTTTTTCCGTCATGGACGGCCCAAAGAATGTCATGCAGCTGCGTCTCCGGCCCGCCCAGGATGAGAAGCCCATTTACTGTCGTTTTTTTTGTCACAAATGTGACTTTTTTTGTAGTGATAGAAACCTCGTGAGATCGATTAGTATAACAAGCAAATATTAATCTTTAGGTATTGTTATAAATGCATTGATACTTTGTTATTTCATAATAACTACTATATTCTATCTTCTCCATGACTTACATACCCCCCTGATATAATCCATAGCATCATCAAAACAAGCAAACTATGCAACGAAAACTGAATCTGTCTAAAAAGGAACATTCTCTAAAGATATGTACAATGACCATACTTATGTCACTCCAAAAATTATGAAAACTTAGGACAATGTGGGAAAATTCTACATAAATCAGGCGTAAAAATTTCAGAAAAATATCGCGCTACAGTGATTTTTATAATTTTCTTTACTAGACAGAGAAGTTTATTTTTTTACAGAATCAAGTCAACTATCAACCAAATCATCTCGAAGGCTTTACTCGGCCCAAACACTAATTAAAACATAAAAACACTATCTTAACAGTAGCATAATTGTGTTAACATTCAAAAACAGAAAAGGAAAAATAAAAATAAAGATAAGTACTAGATTGCCTCCCAACAAACGCTATTGTTTGATGCCCTTAGCTAGGCATAATGCATAATTTCAAGTATTTTCATCCTTAGTTTTCAACCCATATGGTAGTCGTCATAATTGATTCATATGGTGGCTTAATTATATTTCTAGGGAAGTGTTCCATTCCTTTCTTTAATGGAAACTGAAACCTTATATTACCTTCTTCCATATCAATAATAGAACCTATAGTTCATAGGAAAGGCCTACCCAGTATTATGGGACAAGACAGATTGCATTCAATATAAAGCATAGTGAAATCCATGGGAACATAATTTCTATTAGCAAGAATAAGCACGTCATTTATTCTACCCAATGGTTTTCTAATAGTTGAATCCGCTAAGTGCAAATTAAGGGAACATTCATCCATATCAACGATGCCTAGCACATCACCTAAACATTTTGGTATAGTGGAAACGTTAGCACTCAAATCACATAGATCATTATATTCGTAATCTTTTATCTTTATTTTACTCACATTCATCATGCAATTTTTGAGGTATTGAAATTTCCAACTCTAGCTTTTCTTCATGAGCTTTCATCATAGCTTCTACAATATGTTTAGTAAAAGCTTTATTTTGTTCATACGCATTGGGTTAGCTTATCATGGATTGCAACAAGGAAATACACTCTATTAAATAACAACTATCATAATTAAAGTCCTTGTAATACAAAGTAGTGGGCATGTCACTAGTTAAGGTCTTGACCACTCCAAACCCACTTTTATCATTTTTATCATTAAGATAATCACCCTTTGAACAATTGGGATGCCTTCAAGCTAAATTTGACTCATATCCAGAAACTTTTTCACCAAGTTTTAAATTACTAAAGAAACATTCAGCCAGTGTGCCACCAATAATTTTAAATCTTTATCATGATTACGGTAAAAATCACACGGAATAGCATTTTCTAGGAATTCTCCCTTAGATCTCAACCAAGCGGTTGTTTATTTACTTCCATTAATGGAGACATAGATAGCTTTAATGGACTCGTTAATATCAAGCTTAGGTGGCATATTTTCAAAGTTTAGATTTTCAACATCATGAGCAATTATATCCATGTTCCTAGCAATATCATCAACTTTATTCAATTTTTCGTCTACCATGCCATTAAGAGTCTTTTGAGAATTAATGAATTATTTAATATTACTCTCAAGATCAGTAGGTGTTCTATTATTATTATTATTATTATTATTATTATTATTATTATTATTATTATTATTATTATTATTATTATTATTAGCATACTAATTGCCATAATTATTAGGAGATTTTTTAGATATGGTCTAGAATAGAAATTACCCCTATTGGCATTGCTATTGGAACTATTTTGAGAGACAAAATTCACATCAACGGAATCATTATTTTGCTAAATAAAAGTTGATAAAGGCACATCATTATGATCAAAATGAGATTTTTTACTAGCAACCAATTTCATAAGAGCATCCATTTTATCACCCAATATAGTACAATAGAATTTACCTTCTTACCAATTGGAGCTCTCTCGGTACGCCATTGAGAGTAATTTCCCATAATATTATCAATGAGTTTTGTACTTCTCCCAATATGATTTCCATAGAGGTTCTACCTGCAGTAGAGTCTAGAAGATTTCTAGAAACAAAGTTTAGTCCCGCATAGAAATTTTGTATAATCATCCATAAACATAAACCATGAGTGGGAAAGTTTTTTATCGTTAATTTCATTCTCTCCCAAGATTGTGCAAGATGTTCATACACCGTGGGCGCCAACCATGGGCGCCAAAACACCCTTTCTTCGCACAAAGTCGCTCTGGGGAAATATCGAGGAGATGTGAGATTACCGTCGTATCCCCAATCGATGAGATGTCCAAATTTTTAACGGAGGCGAAGTTCATAACTTTCCCATATTTCAAACAAGAGCGTCCCAAAAACATGGTTCCCCATACCCTCCCTCTATTTTCCCATTCATACACCATCCGCGCTAGAACACCATCCCCACATCAGCCTCCTCCGTCCGCCACCCCATCCATCGCCGCCGTCCTCCACCATGCCGGAGCACCTACCAAGACCGCATCCTCCACTTCTAGAGATGGGCGTTTCTCATCCACGGCAATGGACCAGGAACCTTGCATCGCGTCCTCTCGCATCATTGTTGCCATTGTACTCCTTGTCGGGGCTACTCTGACGACCCTCTCGTCCATCGCAACGGTACTTATCCACCGATGGACCCATCTACCATCACAGATCTACTTCAACGCCACCGACAGCCATCAAACCCCTAATGCCTACACGGCGCCGCAAAAGAGGTGGTACTACTTCATATCTGCTCAACTTTTTGATCTCAACCAGAAAATAGATCGCAACTTGGTTCCTATACTATCGTTTCAGCTCTTAGAATTTAGTTCTTAGTTCAAAGCAAACAATGGTTGCTAAGTGGCATTTCTACGGTTTGCAGCTTCAAATATGCCAAGGCACATTCATAATAAGGTTTAATTGATCATGCTCAGAGTTTCCCCTCTTTTATGATCACTATACGATAAGCCTACCTGCTTCGTGTCATAATAGCACTGCTCCACCCATCAAGCTAAACAAGCTTAGTTGCTCAAATACGAATATGATATTATTAAACCAGAGTCGTTTAGTTGGTCAGCTAAATGTTCCTAATTTAGTTTCCAAAATGCATGTACGCCATTGGGGTGTGGATCAACAGGTTGCCCACGGTGGGCCACGGCCCACCCTGGGATTTTGGGTCGGCCCAGACCCTGATCCCCCTCTATTCTACTACACTTCCGATCTCTACTCTCCCCCAGCCGCCTGCGCCACTGGCGACTTGCCGTCCTTGGACGACATTACTCTAGGAGGAGACGTTGGACTAACAGGAAGTCAGGAGCCACTGACCCAACAACGTCACTGCTTCCCGGGCGCGCCACCGTGCCTTCCTTCCCAGTCCGTTCAGGGCTCAGATGTGCAACACCAACTAAGCCAACCCGATTTATCCTAAGATACGTCCTCAAGCCTCAACAGCTACTCCCATCACCCATTTTCTAATTGATTCATTACTCATTAGGCAGGACTGTCATTAGGGTTTGTTATGTACTGAGTGCTACCTACACTTAATGGTTCAGATATTTCAGTAATCTTTAGTACCTATAAAGTTCATAGGGTTTCAAAATTTGGGCCATAGGAACAAACACTAGTCATGCTGGATTGTTTGTCATAATGACATTGACCCAAATTACTACTACGGGCGATGTTTGTTGAAAATTTTACTTGTCTTTCTTACTCATTCGTTATGATATCCAATTATTCATGTTGATTAGTTGCAAACAATAAGTGCTAGACCAATTTCTTGATTCAGATTTTGGACGGTCTCTTACTGCAGTCACAATTCTGCATACTTGTCCTAGTAAGCTCACAAGTAATGATTGATTCACAACCTCTATGCTTGCCTTGTCATATTTGTTGTAAATTTTCTTTTAGGGTGGACCACCCTATTTCAAAATAATGGAACCGCAGACATGAGTGAATAGTATTTCTCTGTGTGATCTCTTCCATCTTGTGTGGGAAACGAACACTGCATTCTATAGAAAGAAAGTGTCATATCGACCTTTAACAGAGACTATGATCTTTAACATGGAATACAATCTGCCTACTTGCTTTGTGTCGCACTATCAGCATTCCACCCTTGAAGCTAAACAGTATGCCACTCATAATTCCTTAGTTTATTTGTTCAGAAACAAATTTGATATGATTCTAATGTTCCTACTTCAGTTTTGAAATGTGTGTCCACCTGTTATAGCGACATAAGATGTTTGTATTTCTATGTGTGGTCTGGTAAGCACGGTTGGGGGATGAACTTTGTATAAGAAGGGGTTTGTAGGGAGACACTCTTTGAGTTGAATCCGCAATGCATTCCATAATAATCTGACTACTTTTTATGTTTTCATGAATCATAGATATATAACAACATCATAATGATTATGAGCTTGTGCACATGAAAAGAATAAAGCAGAATAATGCCATGCTGTCAAACTTGGCATTAAGGGAATGAAACCAAGTATGGATGCAATGCAATGCAAACGTTCTCCACCTACAGATTCGTGCTCAGAATATGATCCTAACAATGATTCTGAGCTAGAGGGAGACCTAAGTCAATGTAGCTCCCTAGTGGAGGAGTTAGAGGAAGATGCCCTATCTTATTCACCCATCAAGTTGCTTTCTCTAACTGTCCAAGGTTATATTGGTCGCACATATCTTCCAACTGATGCTTTGCATTACTTCTACTTTGTTGCACTGCCATTAGCTTAGTTTACACATCGTGTATGTGAATATGCCCTGCCTATCCTTTTTCAGTACATATTCTATCTGTCATCATACCATATTTATCCATTCAAATGTTATTCTTGTGTATCAGACGTTCAAAAGGAAGAGGGCGATTGCTGATCGCGGAGGAGCACGAACAAAGTATTTGGAAAAGGTAGTGACACCTGATAAATCAAATAACCCAAATGAGTAGTTGTAATATCACCAGACCTAGAAAAAACGGCCACAACTCTAGCAGAATCTAGCCCTACTACACATGGCACCAGCTCTACCACGCAAAACCCCCATTCCAGCAAAGAGTACACAAAATCCAGTTGCCAAATCCCTTTTCAAACGAGACAAAGCCCCAATTGCAGCAAATAGGAAACCTGTTCCATTTATTCCTAGTTTTGAAGACCAAGCTTATATTGTTGTCAGGAACTTTGTGTGCATCTTTCCTTCATGGAAATATTATACCACATATACAAAACAATTTCCAACATTCCGCCAAAACTTACACGTAAGTAATGTACTATGCATATGTTTATGCTGACAGAAGACTCAAGATTTCATTCTTGTAAATAGGCGAGGACCAAACTGGATAGTCAAGATGAGCAAGGGTTTCTTGCATTTTCAAGCACTCGTTGATGGCAAGCCTCTATACGAAATTTCCGTAAAGTCTCCGGTGCTACATTTATTAGATAGTGAATGGAATAATCTTGTTACACATTGGTCTCGTCTGCAGCATAAGGTACTATCTATGATATCGCATCAGAATTTGAACTACTTTTCTGCATGTACTTTAATGTTTCACCAGTATGAATACTGTTTGCAGAAGAACATTCATTCTCAAGGGACCACAAAATCTCGCAACTATACTGCACACTTCATTGCTCTTGTGAGTAACTCTTTCCCTCTATAACCATACTTACTTTTATAGCTGGCTGATTATGTAGCATCACTGCACATGGTAGCCTCGTTGTCCTCCACTTGTATGACATTATAAGATCGATATCGACTCTTCCATAAATTTAGAATAAACCCAATACCTTTGAAGAGGTTTAGCTCTGCAGCCCTCTTATAAGGACGGCACATCTTCTGTCATTGTACTTACATTAACAGCTACACCCTCCGTCCCATAATATAAGAGCCTTTTATACTGTACACAAGTGTACAAAACTCTCTTGTATTATGGGAAGGAGGGATTGGTTCATTGTGTAGCATTCTGCATCTTATCTCCCTCGTGCACCATTATCTAAAAAAATATCATATCTATATTTAATCTTACCAAAAAGTACAATGTACAGACAATGCTAGTTCAGAAGTGTAGCCCATTGCTCTTGTCAGTACATTTTGTCCTGTAACACTTGTACTTATAGCAATTGGTAGTTGATTATGTAGCATCAATCTGCATCTTATCTTCATTATCCTCTATCCCTTCTAGTATTATCATATCTATCCCTTCCAGTATTATAAGATCTATAGGAAGGGTCGTTGCAAAAGCCATCTGGCTATAGCCAGAGGCCCAGAGGCGCGCGCACCGCCATCTCCTCCACGAAGGTGCCAGGGAGCCAGAGCCAGGTGCAAGGATCATGGTGCATGCTCACAAAGAACTCGTGGGCCGCGTCGGCAGAGTGGCTCCATGACTGGTGTGGCTAGGTGGTTGCGGCGCTCCGCACACCTCGACCGCGACCACATCGCCCCTCGCGTCCACGCCCATAGGCGGAGTGTCCTCTGCGGCTGGCAGAGCTAGTGTAGGGTGTCAGCGGAGGACATCCGCGTCCCCGGGGAATCACCCCGGCGTGGTGGCCATTGTGCAAGGGGGCCCCACCCCCTCACTGGCTTCATCGGCACCACCTCTTCCAACATCTCCTTCCCCTTCTTAGCTACGCAGAACCTCGTCGAGGGCGCCATGGCTACGGCAACGGCGGGTGTATATGGAAAAGTATGGACGGAGAAGATGAGCCAAGGGGTCCGTCCCCTTGCCCTTATATAGCTTTTGATGGTGGTCGTTCTGTGCCTATTCGCCTTCTGAAGATTGATGCGGAGTAGGAGAAGAGCAATGATGGCCCCATGTAGCACCCGTTAGGCCTTATGTCAGCCCGGGAGGTAGCCGATGCATTGTGGAGGAAGTGGGGGTGTCCCGCGGCCTGTCGTGTGCAACACGTCGAACATGGCCGCAGGTGGTTGGGGCCCACGCCACTTTGCCCCTTCCCTTCGGGCAAATCTTGCACACCGTGAGCCCGAGGGCTAATGTCGGGCCCATGGGACTGGGGGTACCCAGGACCGTCTGCCTGAGGACCATTTGGCAGCGCACTACCTGGGCCCCTCGTATGTCGCACCTCTGGACTTCACGAGCAAGTCCCTCGCGAGGCGCATGTCAGCAAGCGTCGTCAGTAGCCTCACAAGGCCCCTCGGTAGGCAACTTCCCGAGGCCACTCGTCGGGGCGTGTGAAGCAAGGATCATGGTACGGTGTTGCATGGCCCTACGTCTTCACGTTTGTGACATGCTTGGCTACGAGCGGAGGCGGATGGATGCCAACAGGCGCGGATGGGGAGGTTTTCCTCTTTCTTGCTAAGGGGAGAAGGGTAGCGCACGAGTTCCTAAAGCAATCATCAATGGTTACCATTTTGGTGTAAGAAGACTAGGATGGCGGGCTTGCCAGGACAAAGATCACCATCGTGCCCACCGGCGCATCACGGTAGGAAGCCTTCGCAGGCCAAGACCACCTTTAGTCAGAATAAGTTGTACTCCTACCCCCTTTCGAATTGGTCGTTGCGGCAACACTTCCCGCCTCATGTTTTCGGGGTAAGACGACCATGGCCAGTATAAAGTTAGATATGGCGCCACTATAGAGAGGAAAAGACCTCGGATCGATTCCTGAATCCTCCTGAGGCCGCTCTCCCCCCTTGTACACACATACTCATCCTCCCTCGCGAGGAAATCTAGCCACAAAGTAGGAGTAGGGTCTTACACCACAAGGTGGCCCTAACCTGGGTAACTAACGTGTCCCTTGTTCATTTGTCCTTTCGCTTCAGCACAACAGAGTGAGGTTACGGTCAAAAGGAATGGCTTAGCGAGGTTTCGCAAGCGCACCCTAGAGTTCAAACCTTTCTTGGGTCCCCGGAGCTGCAATTCTGACAATTGGTGCACCCTCCTTCTAGCGCCAAAGAGGACGAAGGCCAATATAAAGTTCGATAGGGCAACGCCATAGAGAGGGCGGGACCTCGGATCCATTCCTAAATTCTCCTGAGGTCGTTCTCCCCCTTGTACACAAGTACTCATCCTCCCTCGTGAGGCAATCCATCCACACAGCAGGAGTAGGGTCTTACACCGAAAGGTGGCCTGAACCTGGGTAACTGACATGTTCATTGTTTGTTTCTCCTTTCACTCGAGCATGCTGGAGCATCCTCGTGAGGTTGCGGTCGCAAGGAAGGGCTTAGCGAGGATCATCGAGCGCACCCTAGAGTTCGAACCTTCTTTGGTCCCTGGAGCCCTGACTCCGATAGAAACTAAGCAGCATCTTTCAGAATGCGAACGAACATGTCTTCAACATCAAATATATATTGTTGGGACATTGCATAGATAGCATTCCCAAGGATATCAGATATGGACTTGCCGACATTCATGCCAGCGAGAGGGCAAATGGTGTATGTGAGAATATGGTAGAGAATATGATTCTCGAAGGTTAAGTGTTCAAGAAGTGGTGGATGAGAGTAATCTCCAAACTTAATCTTTGTCCATTACACACATGAAATAATCATTAGGGAAAACATCAATGCAGTGCATCCGAATTTCAATGCTCCCATGCTCAGAACGAGGGAAATGGAAGTGCGAGGTGAAATCAATGGAGGTGCACTTAATCCTATTTCCTTCAATCATCCATTCGAAGATCCACTTGGAGCTATCATTCTCATCACGAAAGATGTACAATGTGGCTCAAACTTGAAGAATAATCTCTCGGTTCCAAGGAAGCTTGAATTCAAACACCTTGGTGAGGCAGAAATCATCCATGTCTTGAAGAAACTGATTGAAGCAGCCAATATTTCTCATCGCATGAATATTAGGAAACTAATGAGAAAAAATCTTCCTTCTTTCATATAGCACACCAGAGTAATAAACAACATGTTCCTTTGTCCAGAAGCAAGGTTAATTAGAAATGCGAGGACCATCATATGGGCTATTATGAAAGAACTTAGAATGTGTATGCCCATTGAATAGAGGGCCTTTAGCACCAGTGTCGGGGCACTGCGAACGGGGGTAACCAGACTTGCCTGCCTGCGGCCCAATGCATGGCACCACCGACTGACGGCCCGGTATGGACCAGCTCTAGGACCCTGAGGCCAAGACCCTCGCGAATGCCCCTGGCCTCACGAGGAGAACGATGTTGAGACCTCCTCGAGGGGCAGCTTCACGAGCCTACCTCTCGAGGAACAGAGATATCTATGCAAGCCCGGCCTCATGAGGCACAAGATGGCATGAGCCATGATGACCAAGTCCAGGCGGGTGTTAGTGGGCGTAGTCCAGGACAGTTTCCTCTTTGGTGCTAAGGAGGCACGAACAGGTGTAGGTTCCCGAGGGAGCCCCCAAATATTTCCATTCCGGTGCTACGAGACTACGACCATGAGCTCGGTAGGACGGATGTCATTGCCGAGCCCACTGCTGCGTCATGGCCAGAAGCTTTGCAAGCGAAGACCACCATTCGCCAGGATAATATGTACTTCTTGTAACCTTTAAAAATTGGCCGTTGTGGAAACCCTTCCCGCCTAAAGGAAAAGGGAACAGTACCAAGGCCACTATATATATAGACTAGCCTCCGTTGTAGAGAGGGATCGATTCCTCCTGACCATACAAGCCCTTGCGAGGTTGCTCACCCACTTTACTAGTTCATCCTCGACCTCCTCGTAAGGCCAATCCACCAAAGACACGAGTAGGGTTTTACACCGGAAGGTGGATGGAACCTGGGTAAATCCCCGTGTTCTTCCCATCTCTACGACCATCCCACTCTCTGAGGTCGATCCTTCAATATAGCTAGCAGAGCATCCTAAAGAAGCGAGATCCTTCATACACGCCCCAAAGTTCGAACCTTGCTGGGTCTGTGAAGCCCTGATTCTGACATTTGGCGCGCCAGGTAGGGGCGTGTTGATGCTTCATCTCTTCGTCAACCGTGCTCTGTCCTCGATCTGTCTTGCCCATGGCCGAAGCTCGTCGCGTCCGTGCCGAATGTTGGGCCACTTGCCTCACCCAGATGGCCCCAGTGGGCCTCGATGCCCCCCATCGCTCCGCCTCCCTGGTGGTCAACGCTACTACTGACCCTGCTACTCAAGAGCAGCAGGATTCTTCGCTGCCTCCTTCCGTGTTGTGTGATAGACGAACCACCACGCCTTCCCTCACACCCATGAAGGCGTCATATTCCCATGCTCGCCACGGGCCGGCGAACGCGCATTCAGCACTCACTACAAAAAAAGACACATCCGTGACATTTTGGGCCCAACATTTTTTTTCTGTCATGCTTACGACACTTCTATGACGATAATTGTGACAAAAACCCGTATCATCATATATGTGGTGGGCTCCTACTTCTATGACAAAAAATCATGAGAGAAGGGGATTTTCATCCTGGGCGGGCCGGAGACGCAGATGCATGACATTCTTTGGGCCGTCCATGACGGAAAAAACTGTGGTATAATCGAGGGCGAGGAAAATTTCGGGGAGTTCTCGGTTACGTTGGGCGGTCAGGGCGGAGCGATGCACTGAGGTTTGTGTGTTTCTCTCGTACACGTCGCTTGTATCTGTGAGGCGCTGGGCTCTCACTGAACCTGAGCGATTCATTCACTTACTGATCCCGAGCGATTGCACTAGCTACATTACTGAACACGAGCGATTGATCCCTTTGCTACTAACTGAACCTGAGCGATTCCTTCGCTACCGCTGCTAACTGAACCCGATCGATCACTGCTGCTACTTACTGAAGCCGATCAAACCTGCTACCTCTTGATGAACAGTGAACGTGGGGTTGGTTGAACGACTTGAGGGGTTGGATGAACAGGACCCCGGGGGGTTGGACGTCGCGGTTGCCTCTGGATGAACATCCCAGAGACGAGGCCGCCACAACCGAGGTGTTGGGGGTGGATGAATAGGACCCCGTGGAGGGCTAGTTGAATAGTAGCCGGTGGAGGACTGGTAGGATGAACAAGACCCCATGGAGGGCTGGATGAACAGGACCCCGTGGAGGGCTGTATGAACAGTAGTCAGTGGAGGCTGGAGGAAGTCGATAGTGGGTGAACAATAGACTGTGGAGTCCCGTTTTGCGGTACACCACACCCCTCCCCATGAACAGGACCCCCGTTTCGACCGTAGCGCTCCAACACAAGTCTGTTTCCTCCGTTTTGCGGTACGCCAGACCCCTCCCGATGAACTGGATCCCGTTTCGACCATAGCTGGTCGAGCAGAAGGCCGTTTCCTCGTTTTTTCGGTACGCCAGACCCTTCCCGATGAACAGGAACCTATTTCGACCATACGCTCTCCAGCAGAAGGCCGTTCCCCTCCGTTTTGTGGTACGCCACACCAAGTTTTGGCTATTTCGTCCAAGCCGGTTGCCTCCCGATGAACACGACGATGTTTCTCCGTTCTAACCCCGCCGGTTGGCTGCTGATGAACACGACGCCGTTGCTACCGTCCGCTGCCTCTCCATGTACACCAGCCCTAGCCGTACGTACGCTCGAGTAAGCGTCTAGACTCCGCCCATATGTACGTACATAACCATGTTTTTTATCATGTGGCTGTACGTACGTGTACACGATTTTGAAGGGACTGTATGTACGACACATGTTGTTCCTTACCCGGCCATGGTTCATCGCTACAGAGAGACCGATCGACCGCCATGTATGTAGACGATATATAGCTACGTACGCTTCCACCGGGTGGGTCCCAGTTGTCAGGGAGGACAAGGAGGCACTTCCTTGCGTGCGAAGATATAGCTGGCAGGTCCTAGTTGTCAGGGGTGCAATCATTTTTTCCGTAATAAAGAGGCACTTCTGCTTGCAAAGATGTTGCTGGTGGGTCCCAGGTGTCAGGTGTAGGAATAAGGAGGCACTTCCTTCCGTGCGAAGATATAGGTGGTGGGTCCTAACTTTCAAGGGGAGGAATAATTTTGTTATCGCGTAATAAGGAGGCGGTTTGATGTGTGCGTCCATGGAACTAGTGCATCCCCACTGTCAGCCTCTCCACGTACAGTCTACTTCCGATAACTCTCATTTGTTGACCATGCCACACCGAGTGCACCAAGGTGGTGGACGACGGCGAGGCCCCGGACGGCAACGAGCCAGAGATGGGAAGATGCACAGTGGAGTCGTAGACGGAGAGGTCTACAAGGGTTAACTGGTTCTGGTGCGGCGTGGTTCTGAAGTCGGCGAAGAATAAGGGGAGGTGTGGAGGGGTTGGCCTGGCTGGTGGTGGGTTATGACTTCGGAGCGAAGCTTGCTAAGCAGAGTTGCTAGCAGCCGGAGGTGGGAGGAGCTGGTCCAGGCGGCGCTGGAGGAAGAAGATAAGAGACTGAAGATGGATGCCGGCCGTTGGATGTAAATCCAACGGCTAAGGAAGTCAGAATGATTTGTTGACTAACTTGACAACGCCTTGCGTTGGCTTCGACCTAGTGGCCCACATTTGAGCCTCCAAAAATGTGGCACATATTCAATCCATGTTTTTAGAATTTACAGTCCATTTGCTGGGCTCAGTGAATAGATAATGTAGCGGCCATGCGGCCCATGTATATTATTTCTTAAAAACTACAACCCATTTGCACTTCCCGAGATACACGAATTTGCTAGGCTTGGTGAACAAATAATGTAAGGTCCATGCCAACAATTTAATTTTTCCTAAAAAATTACAGCCCATTTGCCCTTTCTGGAAATACACAATTTTGTTGGGCTGGTTCTCATTATATTGTTGGGTTGGGCGCAACAATGTTATCAAAAAATAAACAATGGCTGACAATTTTATTATAAATATTTTAATAATAAGCGCTTTATTATTACATTGGTCCTCAAATATTACCAAGCTTTGGTACACAATGGCCAGCATTTTCATTGCCTTAAAGTAAAAAACAAAAGGATTTTAATGTTAAAATTTTAATTTTATAAGTTAATAAGACGTGGGATATTTTTTTGTTATGTATGTAAGTATCTGTTAAATATATGATGATAATAACAATAATATATTAAATATTATAAATATATATAATATAGTAAAAAGGGGAACATAAGTTGGGCCTCGCGTTCAAACTCTTAAATAGAAAAATAGAACAGACCTCTGCGTTTTCTTCTTTAAAAAAATACATAAGTTGGGCTGCGGATCTTTAAGAAAAACCTAGGATGGCAGGCCCATAGGCCGGTCGATACATGACGACCCTAAAAAAATTCAAACCATCCTGTCGTGGGCTGCGCATGTTAAAAAAAGCTAGACTAGTCAGCCCACAACCTAGCTGATATATTTCTCAAAATATAAATAGTTGATACTTGTTGGGTCACTCATAATTAATGATACTCCCTGCTAGCTCCCTAATAACTGGCTTCGTTGTAAATTTATCTCTTTAGTAGGAGTAACTACGTTGACAAACCTATGGGCCGTAACGTCAGTATAGCATTAGGAGGAAGTATTTTTTCAATGAGGCACTTGCTAACGTACGACCATGGGCCTGGTGGGTCCCGCTGTCGTGTAGTTGTAGGCATTGTTCGTCATTACTGCTACAGTGTGAATTTGTCGGTACATTCAATGTACTGACCTACATGCGTGCAACATCTCATGTTGCAGGAATTATTCGACGAGTAAGTGTTACGTTAGGGTTGCGCTGTCTACACTCAACTTTGCCATTGGTGTTGATGGGAATCCACAACCTTGTTGTTACTTCCGCTATATGGATTGAGGTAATAATATTTACGTTACTTTATACATGCGATTTACCTCTGTTATAAATCCTCGAGTATTGTGTGTGTCAGCTTACTGATCCAGGGATGACACTTAAGTACAGAGACTTGATCCATTCGGGTCGGGTTGCTGCAGGTAATTTTACCTTCTCCCGAATTGGAATGTAGTACATCACAGAAACTAGTTCCAGTGATTCCTACACCAATCAGCGAGGAAGCTAATGATGATGATCATGTAACTTCAGATCAAGTTACTACTAAACCTCGTAGGTCAACCAGAATACGTTCCGCGCAAGAGTGGTACAGTAACCCGGTTCTGGAAGCCATGTTAGTGGACCACGATGAACCTCCGAACTTTGAGGAAGCGATGATGAGCCCAGATTACGCAAAATGGCTTGAGGCCATGAAAACTGAGATGGGATCCATGTATGAGAACAAAGTGTGGACTTTCGTTGACTTGCCCGATGATTGGCAAGCCATTAAAAATAAATGGATTTTTAAGAGGAAGACTGACGCCGATGGTAATGTTATCGTCTGCAAAGCTTGACTTGTTGCAAAAAGGTTTTCGACAAGTTCAAGGAGTTGACTACGATGAGACTTTCTCACCCGTAGCGATGCTTAAGTCTGTTCGAATCATGTTAGCAATTACCGCATTTTATGATTATGAAATCTGGCTAATGGGTATCAAAACTGCATTCCTTAATGGATACCTCAAAGAGGAGTTGTATATGATGCAACCTAAAGGTTTTGTCAATCCTAAAGGTGCTAACAAAGTGTGCAAGCTCCAGCGATCCATCTATAGACTGGTGCAAGCATTTTATATAAGTTCCAGCGGTGAAGCCTGTATTTACAAGAACGTGAGTGGGAGCACTCCACCCTTTTCGGATAAGTATATGTGAATGACATATTGTTGATCGGAAATGATGTAGAATGTTCTGGAAAGCGTAAATGATAATTTAAAAGACTTTTTTCAATAAAAGACATCGGTGAAGATGGCTTACATATTGGGCACCAAGATCTATAGAGATAGATTAAGACGCTTGATAAGATTTTCACAAAGCACATACCTTGATAAAGTTTTGAAGAAGTTCAAAATGGACCAGTCAAAGAAAGGGTTCTTGCCTGTGTTACAAGGTGTGAAGTTGAGTAAGACTCAATGCCCGACCACTACAGAAGATCGAGAGATAATGAAAGTCATTCCCTATGCTTCAGCAATAGGTTCTATCATGTATGCGATGTTGTGTACCAGACCTGATGTTTTCCATGCTATAAGTTTGGCAAGAAGGTACAATAGTGATCCAGGAGTAGATCACTGGACAGCGGTCGAAATTATGCTTAGTTACTGGATGACTAAGGAAATGTTTCTCGATTATGGAGGTGATAAAGAGTTCATCATAAAGAGTTACGCCAATGCAAGCTTTGACACTAATCCATATGACTCTAAGTATCAATCTGGATACGTATTGAAAGTGGGAGCAATTAGCTAGAGTAGCTCTATGCAGAGCATTGTAGACATAGAAATTTGCGAAATACATACATATCTGAATGTAACAGTCCGGCTGACTAAACTTCTCTCATGAAGCAAAACATGATCACCCCTTAGTACTCTTTGGGTGTTAATGACATGGCGATGTGAACTAGATTATTGACTATAGTAAAACCTTTGGGTCTTGATCGCATGGCGATGTGAATTGTGGGTGTTATTCAGATAACGATGTGAACTGTTGGTTTTAAATCACATGGCGACGTAAACTAGATTATTGACTCTAGTGCAAGTGAGAGACTGAAGGAAATATGCCCTAGAGGCAATAATACAGTTGTTATTTATATTTCCATATATCATGATAACTGTTTATTATTCATGCCAGAATTGTATTAACCGGAAACTTAGTACATGTGTGAATACATAGACAAAACAGAGTGTCCCTAGTATGCCTCTACTTGACTAGCTCGTTGATCAAAACTGTTTATATTTCCTAACATTAGACATGTGTTGTCATTTGATGAACGGGGTCACATCATTAGGAGAATGATGTGATGGACAAGACCCATCTGTTAGATTAGCACTATGATCATTTAGTTTTACTATTATTGCTTTCATCATGACTTATACATGTTCCTATGACTATGAGATTATGCAACTACTAATGACCGGAGGAACACTCTGTGTTATATCAAACATCAGAATGTAACCGGGTGATTATAAAGATGCTCTATAGGTGTCTCCGAAGGTGTTTGTGGTGTTGGCATAGATCAATAATAGGATTTGTCACTCCGAGTGTCGGAGAGGTATCTCTGGGCCCTCTCGGTAATACACATCACAATACGCCTTGCAAGCAAACGACTAATGAGTTAGTCACGAGATGATGTATTACAGAACGAGTAAAGAGAGTTGCCGGTAACGAGATTGAAATAGGTATGATGATACCGACGATCGAATCTCGGGCAAGTAACATATCGATGACAAAGGGTATAACGTATGTTGTTATGCGGTTTGATTGATAAAGATCTTCGTAGAATATGTAGGAGCCATTATGACCATCCTGGTTCCGCTATTGTTTATTGATCGGAGATATGTCTCGGTCATGTTTACATAGTTCGCGAAGCCGTAGGGTCTGCATGCTTAACGTTCGATGACAATTTGTATTATGAGTTATGTGATTTGATGACGAAAGTTTGTTCGGAGTCCTGGATGAGATCACGGACATGAAGAGGAGTCTCGAAATGGTCCAGAGGTAAATATTCATAAATTTGTAGGCTATATTCGAACATCAGAAAGGTTCCGAATGATTCGGGTAATTTTTGGAGTACCGGGGAGTTACGGGAATTCGTCCCAGGAGTCAATGGGCCTTAATGGGTCTTAGTGGGAAGGAGAGGCAGCAGCCAGGAGGTGGCACGCGCCCCTCTCAAGCCCAGTCCAAATTGGACAAGGGGTTTGGGGCGCGGCCCCCCTCTACCTTCCTTCTCCCCTCCCCCTCCCTTCCCCCTTCTCCTAGTTGGACTAGCAATGGAGGAAACCTACTTCTACTAGGAGTAGGAATCCCACTCCCTTCGCGCCCCTCCTAGGGCCGGCCTCCTCCTCCATCCCTCCTTTATATACGTGGGGAGGGGGCACCCCATAAACACATCAATTGTTCCTAGCCGTGTGCGGTGCCCCCCTCCATAGTTACACACCTCGGTCATATCGTTGCAGTGCTTAGGTGAGGCCCTGCGTCGGTAACTTAATCATCACCGTCACCACGCCGTCGTGCTGACGAAACTCTCTCGCGACGCTCAACTGGATCAAGAGTTCGTGGGACGTTATCAAGCTGAACGTGTGCTGAACGCGGAGGTGCCGTACATTCGGTGCTTGGATCGGTTGGATCGCGAAGACGTTCGAATACATCAACCGCGTCACTAGACGCTTCCACTTTCGGTCTACGAGGGTATGTGGACACACTCTCCCCGCTCGTTGCTATGCTTCTCCTAGATAGATCTTGCGTGATTGTAGATTTTTTTTAAATACTACGTTCCCCAACAGATACTCCCAACATTGCTGCCTCACGTTCAGATTCGGCGAATTTGTCTTCTCCATGGCCCAAAGGAGCCACTCAAGGTACTCCCGCACGACTCCCTCCCGATGTATCACCTCCGTTTCTCTCTTTTCCAGATATTTGGACATCGCTTTCGTCATCGCCACTAATTGCTCCTTGTTGTCAAACAAAGATTGTATCTCCAATATCCTGGCTAGCTTCACAGGGTCGCCGTCTGTGATCCTCATGTATCGGTTGTACTCCTCCATCGATCTACTTCTCTGCAGCACCTTCACTTGGCGGCGGTGGCTTTTGAATGGAAGAGGAGAGGACCGGCGCTGGTTTTGGATTATAATTAGAGAGGAGCGCTGGTGGTTTTGAAATGGAAGAGGAGAGGAGCGATGCTGGTTTTGGATTAGAACAGGATAGAATCGGCGGTGGTTTAAGAGGAGAGGAGCGGCGCTGGTCTTGGAAGTATTTTATTGTTTTGCGTATTTTGAGGTCAAAGTTTGACCACGTAGTATATTTGACAAGCAAAATCTGAATGCATTTCATAAAAGTTTGAATCATTTTGTTCGTATCTAAATGTACTTCCAAATTATATTATTTTTGCAATGTATAACATATATTTTATTGGTGAAAATCATGGTCAAATATGACCCAGAATACAAGGGAGACTAGTTAATGTGGGGTTACTTTCTCAATTGAAGGATTAATTGATTTTGATTTTGATCCAGTCATAGTGCGCCGGCCCTCTCGTCCAAACCTAAAGCACTACCGCTCGCTCCTCTCACTCTTCTCCATTGCAAAACCGGATTGAGATCATCTGCGGTACTATATGGTGATGTACTACAAATGACATGTGGGGCTGGGTCCACACGGCAGTGACCGTACTTCATGGTGCACTACGACATAGGATCCTAACCCTACAGAACCACCCCCTCTCCTCTCCATCATCTCCATTCCAAAACCACCGTCTCGCCTCTCCCTCTTCTCCATTCCAAAACCACCCCCACTCCTCTCCATCTTCTCCATTGCAAATCCACCATCTCGCCTCTCCCTCTTCTCCATTGCAAGACCACCGTCTCTCCTCCCATCTTCAAAAGCTAGCACCAGACCTCTTAGAAGGACATCCATGGAGAGGATGCAGCAGCAAATCGGGCAGATCGCCGGCGACGACCAAGTGATGCTACCCAGGTTGAAGGTGATCCTTACTTGGTTTAACAACGAGTGGGATATTTCGAGGATGGTGAGGGCCATGTGGCAGTGTATGCGAAAGAGCGAGATGGACGCGATGACGGCAGCGATGTACTCCCTGTACAACACAGCCTACACGATATGTAGACGATAGCCAATCCAGCCGTCTGCTGGAGTCTGCTCACGTGCATGACGAACTGATCTCCCGTGTCGTGCAGGGATCGTCCAGGCACCGGCGTCTTTACGGCACTGCTCTAGTACTATCGCTCAGCTCTCTCTTCTATTAACTCGGCCGACTTGCGGGGACGGGGGGTGTGCCTATGGTCGGTTCTCAATCACGGTCCCACATGTGTGTGCAAACGCAATATGACACATGCTCCATACGAAGAGTGGTGTGCCAGACCGACCCACCGACCGTCTGGGGTGCGACGCGAACGCAATAGACGTGCTGCATACATGTGTACCGCCCTTTTCTTGAGGCTTTGATTCATGGCGCAACCCATGGATACAAAATTATATTTGAAAGTCAAGGGCGGGGCTTTTCCCGCGCTGTAGGCGGGGGCAGTTCCGCCAAGTCGGTTCCACAGAGAGTCGAGAAGATGCGGGAGTAGGTTGCTGCAAACGTAGGGTTGTGTGGTTTAACGACTCGTTACTGCTGGACAGGTGGGGCCCTATGATTTGACTTGCCATTATCATTATTACTGCGACACTACGACCGGCGGGAGTCGTCCGTTTCCTGACCACCTCCATGGTACTCCCTCTCTCCCATTTTACAAGGCGTGTGGGTACGCCTAAGTCGTAAATTTGTCCAATCTAATAGATATTCTATTTTCAAAGATATAATTTTTCTGTTATATAATTTATGTTATGGTGATAAAATTGGCAATCTAGGAGTACACGCAGGACTTGTATACAGGTGCTAAGTACTGTACTCCTTACTCCTTGGCAAATTCAATAAATACTACAAAGAAAGAGATAGAGAGAATTAAAAGAAAATACTCTTATAGCTAACCTTGTTGTATGAGTGACTAAGTGATGACTATGTATGACATGCCAACATCAGATAGCCTAACACACCTGGACGGAGGACGTAGTTTCATGCATGCGAAGTAGGCAAAAATGCTCATTTATAGCCGTTTGGAATCTCCAAGGGCGCGACCGCATGAGCGACGCGACGGGTCTGGTAGGCGCGACCATGATACGGGCTGCTGACAGCCCTTTGATCTGAGATCAAATGGTCGCATGCTAAGTTGCTGAAAATTTGGAGAATAACCCTTCGGGATAGGATATTCACCCATAGGTCTAAAATCACGCCATGCAACCGTCCGACCTCAGATCCAAGGGCTCTTTGAAGCCCATATCATGTTAACATGGAAAGCTCCGTATCACCTATAATATTCCCGACGCTTGACATGCGAACACGCAGATGTATAAAGCCATTTAATTGGGCTTCTAATAGACAAGACATCTAATTGGGCCCCCATAGTACTATGAATGAATCCATTTATCCACCATGCAAGCCACTACCCTGTTGTTCTCACTCCCCACTCAGCATTTTTACAATCGGATAACCACTAGCAGTTCGCTCCTACTCATCCCGTCCTTTCACATTACAGCAGTTCCACTAATCCTAACCCTCCTCCCAAATCCATAGCGTCCCAAATCTCCATGATCTTCGGTGAGTACAAGGTTAGAACCATCACCTGCGATGAGTTCGACGTCCTCTACACCCGTTCTTCTGCGATGGTGAAAATATGCCTTGCTCAATTCAGAAGCATGTTTGAAAAGTCAAATGGTGATGAGTAGGTCGCTAGGCTTGATGTTTAGTACACTACAGTCGTGGTTAGAGAGAAGGATCTAAAGGCGGAAGAGACGAAGAAGCTTGCCATGATCCAGGTTTGCGTGCATAACTTGTCCTTGGTCTACCACATATGCCATGCCGACGTTGAGTGCAATGAATTTAAGACCTTCCTCGCGGACCGCAAAGTCAAATTCGTTATTGTAGACTTTACGAACGACAAAAGAGTCCTCGGTCGGATAGGCATCATCGTAGGCCATCTGTTTGACCTCCAGAGCAGTCGACTGGTTTCCTCCGATCAACGTTCAATGTTGACCCTGGCAGGAGCCATGGTTCATCCCTCATACCATACAGTGAAGAAACCTTCGTTCAGGTTTCATCTTGGATGGGAGTGGAATGTACTAAATATAGATCACATCCACTACGCTGCGATGGATGCCTACCTTTGTTTCAATATCTAAAAAGGATGGACGAAGAGCGGAAGCCAAGTGTGCGGTTCAAGAAAAGTATCGGCCAAGAGGAAGATGGACAAGGACGAAGTCGAGCACGAGGACGAGGAGTCCGAGCAAGGTCGCAGTGTTGTTGCTCATGGTGGTTTAATATAATGTCTACCGGATTAGTTGCTTAGTTTAATTTCAGGGTGCTTAGTCTTATTTGAGGGGTATGTTGTGTTGAGCTCCCAGCAGAATTATTTTATTCTCCTTCTCGTTACTTTAACTATTCAGTATGCACCCCATCTATGCATGTAGTAGCTTTTTTAATAGTACTATATGCATAATTTGGCGACGAGCGCTCTCTATAAGTAACACCTTTTTTCTTTAATTTCATCTTGTTAGTTTTGCTCCATGGCGCGATCCATCAATACTGATATTGTACAAAAGTATTTTTAAAATGCTAGAGGTTGTGGCAGTCTCGCTTGGTCGGTTTCACGAGAGGCGAGGGCCTTTGTGTTTTGATGGCTCATTACTTGTGGAAGGTGGGGCCTTGTGATTTGACTGCTCATATAAATGTTGCCTATGACCTGAGGAGGAGCAAAGAACCGTGCGATGGTATATGATTACTCCACTGGAGTAGGTCTACTACAACGGAGGAGCGCGCGACACTGCAGCCCAGTGAGACATGGCGATCCCACGGCGCCACTCATCGTTACTCCCTCTCTCTCAGTTTATAAGGCGTGTGCGTTCCCTAAGTCGTCAATTTGACCAACCTAATAGAATTCATACATTTAAAAAACATACCATTGTAAACTGCAGATATTCTATTTTCAAACGGTATTATTTTGTGTTATATAGTTTATCTTACGGAGATGAAATTGGCAACCTAGGTATATGTGCAGGACTTGCAAAGTAAAATGGAGGGAATAGCATTGTTCTCTTCGTGCTTCATAGAGAACGTGACACATGCGGCGAAACACCCGAAGCAAAAGAAGAAACACAGGAGCAAAAGAAGAAGGAAGATTGACCCCCCCCCCCTAAAAAAGAAGGAAGACGTAGACACAAGTCAGGGGCGCTGCTCTCTACTTTATGAAGAGTTGACCGAGGAGTCCTTATTGCTTTTCACCGGCTCCACGACCTTCATATCCTCGCTCGTCTCCTCCGCCGGTTTCTCCATTTTGCCCATGACATGGGATTTCCCGACGCGAGCATTCATCATCTCTTCCACGACCACATTGCGTACCTTGAAAGCAGCCGGGTGCTCGATGTGGAGCTTCGCCAACTCCTCCTATTGTTCCATGGCGAGGGCGTGCAGCATCTTCACGAAGGAACTACTCTTCTCATGCAGCTCCTTCCAGTCGGCGATCTCCTCCTTCAGCAGGTCGAGCTCGTGGCGGAGCTTCGCATTGTCTTCCTGAAGTTGCTAGATTTTTCCGGTCGCCTTCTTACCCGAGGCAATGCTCTCCTTCAGCTGCATCATCAAGCTGGCTGTCAACTCCTCCCACTTATTAAGCTTAGCAGGCATGTCGTCGAGGCTATCCTTCAGCAGTTCCACCAAGCCATCGATGAACTCCTTCTGCTTGTTGAGCTGATCGGGCATGTCATCGAGGGATAACGACTCCAGCACCGCCAGCACTGCATGTTCGCCTTCGCAGCTAGGGAGCTCTTGGGAGCCCTCGCCTGCCCGTGAGTGATCTTTCAAGGTCTCTGCGAGGTGGCGAGCCCTCTTTTTTCCGCGGCCTTGGTCGCCACTCTGTTGCTACGAGTTGTTCTCGACCTAGAACTTTGCACACAGGCCATAGCAAGGATGGGCGAACAAGAAAGACTAATGAGGAGGAAGGTAGATTGATTTTCGGCTAGGTATAGTTCCCCTTTTTATGGCCTAGTATTGCACACCTGCTTAGTGTGAAAACGATCAGGTTTGATACGTACTAGGTGTGAGCAGGTTTGCATTAATTATATCATGGTACTACTACTACTACTTTGGAATGTGATGCATGTGAAAATGATAAAGATTAATTTATGGTCGAAGCCCGAAACGGCTCCCGATGTGTTTCCTGGATCACAAAGTTCAAGTACTATTGCTCAAATGCGGTTGCACAAGTCAGTGATATAACTGGTCGTACATGTCAGACCAAGCCGACGCGTGTAGCGGGTCAAACCGAACGTCTGTTGGTGCGACCGACCATAAGAATTATGCGATGGAGACTTGTGGTTGTGGCTTCGGGTGATTGTCACGACCAAGCAGTCAAAAAAATAGTGATAAATCAATTACCATCTTTTTACAGACGACCAAGTATTTTCACAGGAATACAATACATATAGATGGAGTGATTGTCATGGTTCCAAACCGCCATGGCGTCGCTAGTTCACTGCAGCAGCAACCGAGTAGGTCACTGCATCGCTGGCGGGGAAGGAGGGCAACTCACCGCGCCTATGATACATCCCCAGCGCCGCCGCCGCAGCTGGCTTCGTGATTTGGCTTCTCCTACTGCCCATTTGAACAGTTGCACCGGCTGCTCATCCCATCTCACTAGCATGCACCTTCTTTCCTCCGCAGTCGACTCTGTGAATATGATCTCGGCCATTAGCCCCAGCACGAAATATAGGCGACACTACCAGATGCTGACCTCCCTCAGCATCTCTCCCCAGAGATCGACTTGCGCCTCCGCCATGTGTTTCGCCAGGCGTAGCTCCTTCGAAGTTGTGTCCAATAGATGCGACGCTTCCTCGATCTGATTTGACTTTGATGCCCACCACCTCATATGCAACCCTGGCATGTCCTCCGGTGCGACCAATCTGTGATTCCAGAGCAATGGATCCCCTCTGAAACACATGTGGGTTTTGCTCAAAGGCGGCAGTGCCACGGGCCGCATCGAGAGGGCAGCCCACGGGATCCTGGGATCTAAGGGATTATTCATGGAGGGATCCGGTGGGCGAGGCGGGGAGGTGAGTGTAGGCCCAGGGAGAGTTGTAAGAGGCTAAGATAAAGAATAGTACTCCACTCCGTCAATATTTCAATACAAATGCCACCAATAGTAACCCAGGCAAAAAATGATCATGATGCCTGCGTCCTGGTTTATTGGCACCCTGTTTATTTCATGCCAATTTTTGACCAAAACTTTAACTAAGAAAATATTGATGCATGTCACCAAAAATTATATCATTGGAATCACATTTGAACATAGTTTTCGATTACATTAATTTTTATGACATGCATAAATATTGTGTTCCTTAAACGTATGGTCAAAAATTGGCACAAAATACGAAGGAGACCAATTGAAGTTGAAACCCATAATTTAACTACTCACATGCACGCGTTTGAGTAGTTATTCTCAAGTACTTCCTCCCTCGCGTCCCCTCTATTTGCATGCACTATATTAATTGACCATCAATGAAGTGAACGACCTTACACATGCCAAATTATCACATGGGGTGGATCTTCGTACAAAAATGCGTCCCACCATGTAGCCGCGTGTGCGCGCGAGGGAATGAGTGCATGTGTGCACATCTTTGCTTCGTGCACGTACTACCAGTGTGCATGTGAGAGGACGAGTACATTCTTCTCAAACCAGCAGCATGTCACTGTGATCAATCCACACAAGGAGGTCGAGACAACGCCTCCACATGTGCCATGTCGCTTTATGGATGCCCCCACATCATTTTAATCATAATATATTAACTGAAATATGGAGAGACACTGTGTAGCGTGCCATTGGTATTCTAATTTGCGTGTTTTGCACACCGTGGAAGTATACTTGTAAGGTACACATGCATTGCATGCATGAGACGTGGCATCCAAATTATGAATAAATACCTCACTATAGCACGTAAGCTTTGAGTCATATATGCATAATGTAGACATTTGTTTAATTCCTATAGTTCATCTCATTCAAAATCAATTAGTTTTTAAAAAGTGTTAATCTATTTTATGATTCATGGAATTGTGTGTTGTAGAGCATAAAGTAAAAACAAATAATGGCAATTCAACTAGAAAAAAGTTTGGGCAATTATGATACGGAAGATTCTAGAACAAAGGACAAGTACTTGTGTTTTGAAGTTTGTGCATTTTGCTTAAGTTCAACCATGGAGCCTTCTGGATTGTACATGTGGTGGAATCTGGTGGGATATAGATGATATACAACGGCCAGTAGCCCTCAGATTTGCCATTTCTGCAACGTCGGATTGGACTCATCCAATGACAATCTTTCAAATTTATTCGCACACTATATAGGAGTATAGAGTATAGATATAAATATAGATACAGAGGTATTGATATAGACTAGTGGCACAGTGGCGGAGCCATGAAACATAAATGATCTAGGGGGGCAAGCATTGCTAATCCTTTACGGGGAGGGGCAATTAAACAAATTAAACCATTTTACCAGAAATTGATCTACTGATCACATTCATATTAGCCTCAATACATATAATGATGTTATTAGGGGGGCAGGGCCCTTGTTGCCCCTGCCTTCGCCATTCTGGCACGTCTGAGAGATGAAGCGGAAGGCATGGATGATGAGAGCGAGACGATGGATCGATAACGTGGGTGTATTAGATATGTCGTCCTATATAGAGAGGTATAGATTGATCGATGTGTACATGGGAAAGAGGGTGAGACCTGACTAGATATATAGATTGATCGGTTTGTGTGGAAAACTGGAAAAGACATAGCTATATATTTACACATAGAGGAACATCGATCATTGTGCATGCATGTGAGAGATAAAGAATGCCCGAAGTGATGAAGAGGGGGAGTTATGTGCGTGTGCATGCATGGGAGACCGACCTGAACAAAAAGATTGCATGTGTGCTGTGGATAACGCCGAGTGGTAGTGTGTGTACATGCATACATTAGAGAAGGTTAGTGGTACAATTATAAAGAGAAGACGACTGTGTGGGTGTAAAAGACTAGTAGGTGAGGTCATAATCAATGTAAAGTTGAATTCAAATATTTGAATAAGAGATCATGAATTCAACTTTAGATCTCTTATTCAAATATTTGAATTCATATAGCATGCTCGTTTCCTAACCACACTACGCCTATCTAAGTTAGGAAACGAGCATGCTATATGTATACACATATAACAAGGTCAGACTGATTTGAATTTGAGATATCGATGGAAGGCATCGTTTGGCCACATTGCATCCACGCATGGACACACTACTCAGGTTGGAGATGATGGTTGGCTTTCGCATCTCATATCTAAACCCCTATGTAGTTTGTGAATAAACTTGAAAAGATGGTCGTTGGATGAAACAAATCTGATGGTGCAAAGATGGCAAATCTGAGCACTACTAGCCGTTGGATGTCATCAACATTCCACCAGATTCCGCGCAAACCTCAAAACACAAGCATTTCTCCTCTATTGTAGAATCTTCCGTATCATAATTGCCCTTTTTTCTGGATGAATCACCATTATTTATTTTTACTTTGTGATTTTCAACGCACAATTCCTTGAATCTTAAAATAGATTAGCTTTTTGAAAAAAACTAATTGATTTTGAATGAGATGAACTGTAAGAATTAAACGAACATCTACATGATGCATATATATGACTCAAAGCTTAAATGCTATAATGTAGTATTTATTCATAATTTGTTTGCCAAATCTCATGCGTGCAATGCATGTGTACCTTACTAGTCTAAATGGTGTATGTTTGTGTGTGTGTGTGTGTGTGTGTCGGTGTGTGTTGCGCATGTTAAACACATTCTGTTTGTGTGTGTTGCGCGTGTTAAACATGTTAAGCTTGTTATCCTGATTCTTTTTAGTGTTTTGTTATTGTATTTGAATGCATTTCTAATAATATAGTAAACCGGGACATGGTTCTCTCTAGTGAGGTAAGAATTTTTTTTCATACACGTTAAGCTAGTTCTTCCAAAATTTCAAGCCGCGCCTTGTTATGCCGAAATTTCAAGCCAGTATCTCTAGCTATCGTGCTGAGAAACTCCCGCATCTTTAACCCGCGTCTTGTTATCCCGAAATTTGAAGCTAACTCTTTGCCTCATTGTGCTCAGAAACCTCCCTCCATCTCAACCCGCGAGTTGCCATCCCAAAATTACACCGCGCGCGAAAACTCCCACCTCCTGCAAAATCCCTACACGCAAAATTCCCGTGATACCGCCTGAACCAAAAGAACCACCTAGTTCAAATCGGTGGGGGTGTTTTCGTAACTTACCCCACATTTCGGACAAGCGTGTCAGTAAGCCATGGTTCGCTCCTCCCATCCCCTCCGCCGCCCCCATTCGAACACTGAGGCCGCGAAAACCCGCGAAGCCCCACACCCGCCTCCGTCCGCCACCCAACCAGAGCCTCTTCCTCGACGATGTTGTCCACTAACACACCTCAAACTCCCTCATCCACCGCACCGAATGAGGATCCATCGTCGATCTCGTCGTCCCGCCGGTTCAGCCACCCCGTCCTCCACCTCCAAGGAGTTGCCCCGACGTTCCCCTTGTCTTTCGCGCCACCTCCATTCCCACACTACCGAAGGAGCAACATCATCACCGATTCCTCGGATGAAGCTGAGGCCTAATCGGCGGCACCAAAGAGGTTCTATAGTTATCACTGCATTTTCTGGCCTAATCGGCGCCACCAAAGAGGTTCTATAGTTATCGCTGCATTTTCTTCATGCTTCGATCCCAAGGTGTTGCTTGCACTTGCTACTTCTCAAGCTTGCGGTGTATTCCCTCGAAGAGGAAAGGGAGATGCAGCATAGTAGCGTAAGTATTTCCCTTAGTTTTTGAGAACCAAGGTATCAATCCAGTAGGAGACCACACGCGAGTCCCTTGCACCTACACAAACAAATAAGAACTCCGTAGCCAACGCGATAAGGAGTTGTCAATCCCTTTACGGCCAGTTACGAAAGTGAGATCTGATAGAGATGATAGTTTGATATTTTTGGTATTTTTGGTTATAAGAACAGAAAGTAAAAGCGGAAAAGTAAAGCAGATTGTAGATTGATATGTTGAAAATAGACCCGGGGGCCATAGTGTTCTCTAGTGGCTTCTCTCATGATAGTGATATTCTACGGCGGGTAAACAAATTAATGTCGAGCAATGGATAAAAAAGAGAATAATTATGAGACTATCTAGGCATGATCATTATATATAGGCATCACGTCTGAGACAAGTAGACCGAAATGATTATGCGTCTACTACTATTACTCCACACATCCACCGCTATCCAGCATGCATCTAGTGTATTAAGCTCATAAGAACAGAGTAATGCCTTAAGCAAGATGACATGATGTAGAGGGATAAACTCAAACGTAGTGATATAAACCCAATCTTTTTATCCTCGATAGCAACAATACAATACATGCCTTGCTCCCCCTACTGTCACTGGGAAAGGACACTACAAGATTGAACCCAAAGCCAAGCACTTCTCCCATTGCAAGAACTATATATCTAGTCGGCCAAACCAAACCAATAATTCGAAGAGACTTGCAAGGATATTATAATCATACATAAAGAGTTCAGAAAAGAACCAAATATTTCTCATATATAATCTTGATCATAAACCCACAATTCATCGGATCTTGACAAACACACCGCAAAAAGAGATTACATCGAATAGATCTCCACGAAGACCGAGGAGAACTTTGTATTGAGATCCAAAGAGAGAGAAGAAGCCATCTACATACTAGCTATGGACCCAAAGGTCTGTGGTAAACTACTCACAACTCATGGTGAGGCAATGATGATGATGTAGAAGCACTCCGTGGAAGATCCCCCCTCGGGTAGAGCTCCGGAACGGGCCCCAAGATGGGATCTCATGGGAATAAAAGGTTGTGGCGGTGGAACTAGGGTTTTCTCTATTGTTCTGATAGTTTTGGTGTACGTAGGAATATATAGGAGGAAGGAGGGCACCTGGGGCCAGATGTGGGGCCCATGAGGCAGGGGCGCGCCCTGTAGGGGAGGGGGCCTACCCTCGTGGGCGCCACGTGTGCCCTACTCCGTGGTTCTCAAGTCTCCCGTGCGTATTTTGCTCCAAAAATATCTCTCACGAAAGTTTCATTCCGTTTGGACTCCGTTTGATATTCCTTTTTTGTAAAACACTGAAATATGCAAAAAACAGCAATCTGTACTAGGCCTTTGGGTTAGTAGGTTAGTCCCAAAAATAATATAAAAGTGTATAACAAAGCCCATTAAACATCCAAAACATCATAAATAATAGCATGGAACAATAAAAAATTATAGATACGTTGGAGACATATCAAGCATCCCCAAGCTTAATTCATGCTCGTCCTCGAGTAGGTAAATGATAAAAACAAATTTTTTGATGTGGAATGCTAACCAACATAGTTTTTAAATGTAATTCTATTAATTGTGGCATGAATGTTTAGATCTGAAATATTCAAGACAAAAGTCTATATTGACATAAGAAATAATAATACTTCAAGCATACTAACAAGGCAATCTTGTCTTCTCAAAATATTACGGTAAAGAAAGTTATCCCTACAAAATCATAGAGTCTGGCTATGCTCCCTCTTCATCACACGAAATATTCATATCATGCACAACCCCGATTTCAGCCAAGCACTTGTTTTCATACTCTATTCTTTCAAACCTTTCGACTTTCACGCAATACATGAGCGTGAGCCATGGACATAGCACTATGGGTGGAATAGAGAGGTGGTTCTTGAGAAGACAAAAAGGAGGGAGATAGTATCACATCAACTCGGCATATCAACGGGCTATGGAGATGCCCATCAATAGATATCAATGTGAGTGAGTAGGGATTGCCATGCAGCGGATGCACTAGAGCTAAAAATGTATGAAAGCTCAACAAAAGAAACTAGTGGGTGTGCATCCAACTTGCTTGCTCATGAAGACCTAGGGCATTTGTGGAAGTTAATCATTGGAATATATACAAGCCAAGTTCTATAATGAAAATTCCCACTAGTATATGAAAGTGACTAAACATGAGACTCTCTATCACAAAGAACATGGTGCTACTTTGAAGCACAAGTGTGGAAAAAGATAGTAGCAATTGTCCCTTTTTCTTTTTTTCTTTTCTCTTTGTTTTGGAGGGGCTTTATTGATTTAGCCTTTCCTCACAAAGGACAATGCTCTAATAATGATGACCACCACACTTTCATTGAATTACAACTTGATACTACAACTCGATATTACAACTCGATATTACAACTCGATGCTAGAACAATGTATGACTCTATATGAATGCCTCCGGCGGTGTACCGGGATGTGCAATGAATCAAGATTGACATGTATGAAAAATTATGCATGGTGGCTTTGCCACAAATACGATGTCATCTACATGATCATGCATGGAAATATGACAATATGAAGCGTGTCATATGAACAGAACAGTGGAAAGTTGCATGGCAATATATCTCGGAATGGCTATGGAAATGCCATGATAGGTAGGTATGGTGGCTGTTTTGAGGAATATATATGGTGGCTATTTTGAGGAAGGATATATAGTGGGTGTATGGTACCGGCGAAACTTGCGCCATACAAGAGAGGCTAGCAATGGTGGAAGGGTGAGAGTGTGTATAATCCGTGCACTCAACATTAGTCATAAAGAACTCATATACTTATTGCAAAAATCTACGAGTCATCAAAACAAAGCAATCAACGCATGCTCCTAGGGGGGAGGTTCGTAGGAGTTAACCATCGGGCGCCCCCGACCTCCACACAAAGGTCGACACTTTACAAATACCTCATGCTCTAACTTCGTCACATAGCGGTTCACCATACGTGCATGCTACGGGAATCACTAACCTTAACACAAGAATTTCTCAATTTCATAATAACTCCATTAGCATGACTCTAATATCACTATCCTCATATCTCAAAACAATTATCAAGCATCCAACTTCTCTTCACATTCAATGCACTTAGTGTGAAAGTTTTTACTACATTGATATTGGATGTCTATCTTGTGAAGACTAGTTTTATAGCCTAAGCACATTACCATGCTGTTTTAATAGACTCTCAAATGGATATAAGTGAAGCATCAGAGATCAACAATTTCATCAAAATATTATCACCACCGTGCTCTAAAAGATATAAGTGAAGCACTAGAGCAAAAACTATTCAACTCAAAAGATATAAGTGAAGCACATACAGTGTTCTATCAATTCCTAGGCCATATTTAACTCTGGCAAATAGGTATGTCCATCAAGGATAATTGTGGCAAACTAACAAGCAAAGACTCATATTATACAAGACGCTCCAAGTAAAATACATATCATGTGGTGAATAAAAATATAGCTTCGAGTATAGTTACCGATGGATGAAGACGAAAGCGGGGATGCCTTCCCGGGGCATCCCCAAGCTTAGGCTTTTGGTTGTCCTTTAATTTTACCTTGGGGTGCCATGGGCATCCCCAAGCTTAGGATCTTGCCACTCTTTGTTCCATAGTCCATCAAAGCAATACTCAAAACTTGAAAACTTCGCAACACAAAACTTAGACAAAAATCTCGTGAGCTGCGTTAGTATAAGAAAGCAAACCACTACTCAAAGGTACTGCAATGAATTCATTCTTTGTTTATATTGGTGTTAAACCTACTGAATTACAACTTCTCTATGGTTCATACTTCCCAATACTACTCATAGATGCTTGAAATAAGCAAACAACACACGAAAAACAGTATGTAGTAATATGTAGTTTTCGCATACTTCTGTAACTCCAAAAAAATCAAACTAAATTTGTAAACGTGAGCAATTTGTCTATTAATCATCTGCACAAAGAATCAACTAAATAGCACGCTCCAGTAAAATCTGGTGACCATTCTAGCGAGCGCTAAAGATTCTGTTTTTCACAGCAAGATCATATAAACTAGACACAAGTGTTCCCAAAGGTTCTACTTGGCACAAACACTATACAAAACACAAAACCACATCTAAACAGAAGTTAGATGCAATATTTATTCCTAAACAGAAGCAAAAACAAGAAATATAATATTGGGTTGCCTCCCAACAAGCGCTATCATTTTACGCCCCTAGCTAGGCACGATACATGGATAGATCTAGGTATTGCCATCTTTGATCTTCACCCTTTTAATGGGATCAAGCTCGAATCCAGGAGGTTCTTTACGTTTCCCTTCATATTCGGAAATCTTTAGATCTAAAGAATCCAACCGCTTATTACGAAGGGTAATCAACATGTTCATGCGGTGGAGATTCCCACTAACACTCTTAAGAGGTTCAAGAGACTTTGTAGTAATTTTTGTTACTTTGCAAATTTTCTCAAAAACTTGCGTCCCTTCCTTGGTTGGATGTGACCCATTTTGGGGAGGTAGTGTTCCCACTATTCCCTCTATAATTTCATGCGCAATACTAGGATGAATTTCGATAAAATTCCCTTTGGTAACGCAATCCAAGAGTTGTCCATGAGACATATTCAAACCAACATAAAAATTGCGAAGCAAGATTCTAATATTCACCTCTAAGGTGTACTTACGATAAGATTCCATCATCCTAAACCAAGCATCTTTTAAATTTTCTCCTTGTTTTTGCCTGAAGTGAAGAACTTCAAACTCGGGAGACAACGGAGCGGATAAGGGGCTAGCCATGACGACAAGCAAGCAAGCAACACACAAGCAAAGAAGAAGCAAGCGAACGATAAACACACGGCATAAGAAGGGCAAATAAAACGGCAAGGGTGAAGTGGGGGAGAGGAAAACGAGAGGAAAAAATGTAATGCGAAGGATAAGGGTTTCTGATAGGTACTTGGTATATGACTTTTGCGTAAGCCTCCCCGGCAACGGCGAGAAATTCTTCTTGCTACTTCTCGAGATTGCGTTGTATTCCCTCGAAGAGGAAAGGGAGATGCGACACCGTAGCGTAAGTATTTCCCTCAGTTTTTGAGAACCAAGGTATCAATCCAGTAGGAGACCACACGTGAGTCCCTCGCACCTGCACAAACAAATAAGAACTTTGCAGCCAACGCGATAAGGGGTTGTCCATCCCTTTACGGTCACTTACGAAAGTGAGATCTGATAGAGATGATAGTTTGATACTTTTGGTATTTTTGGTTATAAGAACAGAAAGTAAAAGCGGAAAAGTAAAGTAGATTGTAGATTGATATGTTGAGAATAGACCCAGGGGGCATAGTGTTCTCTAGTGGCTTCTCTCATGATAGCGATATTCTATGACGGGTAAACAAATTACTGTCGAGCAATTGATAGAAAAGCGAATAATTATGAGACTATCTAGGCATGATCATTATATATAGGCATCATGTCCGAGACAAGTAGACCGAAATGATTCTGCATATACCACTATTACTCCACACATCGACTGCTATCCAGCATGCATCTAGTGTATTAAGCTCATAAGAACAGAGTAACGCCTTAAGCAAGATGACATGATGTAGAGGGATAAACTCAAACATAGTGATATAAACCCCATCTTTTTATCCTCGATGGCAACAATACAATACGTGCCTTGCTGCCCCTACTGTCACTGGGAAATGACACTGCAAGATTGAACCCAAAGCCAAGCACTTCTCCCATTGCAAGAACTATAGATCTAGTCGGCCAAATCAAACCAATAATTCGAAGAGACTTGCAAGGATATTATAATCATACATAAATAGTTCACAAAAGAACCAAATATTTCTCATAGATAATCTTGATCATAAACCCACAATTCATCGGATCTCGACAAACGCACTGCAAAAAGAGATTACATCGAATAGATCTCCTCGAAGACCGAGGAGAACTTTGTATTGAGATTCAAAGAGAGAGAAGAAGCCATCTAGATACTAGCTATGGACCCGAAGGTCTGTGGTAAACTACTCACAACTCATGGTGAGGCGATGATGATGATGTAGAAGCACTCCGTGGAAGACCCCCCCCCCCTCCGGCGAAGCTCCGGAATAGGCCCCAAGATGGGATCTCACGGGAATAGAAGGTTGCAGCGGTGGAACTAGGGTTTTCTCTGTTGTTCTGATAGTTTCGGGGTACATAGGTATATATAGGAGGAAGGAGGGCACCGGGGGCCAAACGTGGGGCCCACGAGGCAGGGGCGCGCCCTATAGGGGGGGCGCCCACCACCCTCGTGGGCGCCACGTGTGCCCTAATCCGTGATTCTCAAGTCTCCCGTGCGTATTTTGCTCCAAAAATATCTCTCCCGAAGGTTTCATTCCATTTGGACTCCGTTTGATATTCCTTTTCTGTAAAACCCTGAAATAGGCAAAAAAATGCAATCTGGACTGGGCCTTTGGGTTAGTAGGTTAGGCCCAAAAATAATATAAAAGTGTATAACAAAGCCCATTAAACATCCAAAACATCATAAATAATAACATGGAACAATAAAAAATTATAGATACGTTGGAGATGTATCAGCGCTCGGTCCCAAGCCGCCATGGCCCAGCTCCATCTACGGCGACTTCGCCAGCCACTTCCATTATGGTGTCACTCTATCGACAGCTACGTCCACATCAGTCAGAGCTGGTACTACTTTGGCTCTCCCTCGCGCTGCTGCTCTGCTCTTGCTCTCCGGTCCCCTTCCTGGTCTGCTCTTGCTCTTGCTTGTGTTGTTCCTCTTGCTATTGCTCTTGATTGTGCTACCGCTCTAGTCTTCCTCGCGCTGCTGCTGCACGAGCAGCAGTAGCAGATCCTGCTCTCTCTCGAGCCCCTACAGCTGCTACCCGAGATGTTGCTACATGACTAGTTGCCCCGGCTCTCGCACGCGCTGCTGTTCTGTGTGTTGCTACTGCTACTACTTTTCTGCTACTAGTGTGTTCAGTTTCAACCATAAAATTTAGTTCCTACAGTTAAATTCAGTTCCAACAGTTAAGTTTAGAGATAAGCGGCTGATGTATTTTGCATCTAGCACTTTGCGGTTATGTATTTTATATCATCTATTGGAGATGCTATTAGAATTCCACTCAGGTTAACGTTGTCTCTCTTGTCCTGCTTCAGCCTCGCCATCGAATAACTCACCGGAGCTGCTCCAACGATGAAACCCTCCATCACAGCCGAGCAGTACACTTGGCTCCATCTCCAAACGCCTAAGATCTTCTTCCCCTCCTCGGACTACCACATCAGCCGCAGCATCTTGAGTGACCAACCCAATGATGCTGAGATCGACATGGATTCGCATAAGAGGTTGTACACTTGCTGCATAGCTTTTTTACTCTACACATTATATATATTGTCCACTTAGCACACGTAGTAACATGAAATATGGTTAGTTTCTCCTATATAACAAGCAGTGAGGTACCAGGCAACCTAGATATCCGTGGTGGACTCTCTTGAAAGCCATCATTAGTCCTGCGTGTTTGAGTTGTGCATTTCTAGATGGGCCTGGGAGTTGAGCAAGTAGGGCAGTGGCCTTGGTCTAAACTAATGCTCAAACTGGAGTTTTTAAAAGGTTGTGGGGTACATATTGGAGCAGTAATCAATACTATTTGTCTACTATCTGAATAATCTCAGGTGTCTACGGTGAGTTTCATGTTGGGTGGAAACAAACATTAAAGGAGACATTATCTGTATTTTTAACTGAAGCTATTATTTGTCTACTATCATTGGTTTTGGGTCTATCCACAGTATGTACTCCTTACATAATCTCACTATGTTTTATTCCTATGCATGTTAGTTATTGGACACAAAGGTACTAAACATGTAGAGCAAAAGAGATGAGCCTAGCGTGGCAATAATATTCCATGCAAATGTCGCTCCATCGTGGGTGCAAAAGCAACCCCCTCCCCCCATTCCAGACTGTAATCAAGATGAAGATAACTGTCTAGAGGGGGATTAAAATGGAGTAGAACACTCCTATTTAACCCCTCAGGTCTTTTGCTCTAACTTGGCATGCTGATGTTGGTCATATCATGCATATGGTGCCTTGATTGCTTACTTTACACATAAAATATGTCATCTACTTAGTTTAGACATGTATTGTGTGAATGCCATCTATTTAGTTTCTGTATCATATATGTGAATCATGCAAAGACATCTTGTTTAGCCAGGCATCATATATGTGAATTTTGCAATGCCATCCTGGTTAGCCAGTCATCTTATATGTGAATTATATTATGCCACTCTTTTTATTACGTAATAAATTTGTCAACATTGTTAGTACATTCAATTACTCTTCCTGTGCATCAGCTATTCGACACGCTAATGGAAAAATCAGGAGTGAAAACAAGGTCTTCAGATCATACAATGCTATCTGATGAAGCGCATGTCTTGCTGGTTACGGATAGCGCCTCACAGGAGGATTCAGAGACAAATAACCAGTCCTATCCCCCCCCCCGAGGTGCATTCTCTAACTTGGTAGGGTTATATTGCTCATATCGTGCATATGGTGTCTTGCATTGCCATGTTATTTGCTTAGTTTATACATGCTTTGTGTGAATGCCACGTGTTTAGTGTCTAGTTACCATATATGTGAATTATGCAATACCATCTTGTTGCAAGACATTATATATGTGAATTATGCAATGCTATCATGCCGCAATGCATTATATATGTGAATTATGCAATGCCATGTTGTTTAGCCAAGCATCATATATGTGAATTATATCATGCCATCCTTTTCTGGTATTACGTATTCTATTTGCCGACAATGTTTGTATATTCAACTACTCTTCCTGTGCATTAGCCGTTTGAATAGGTAATGCAAAAATTAGTAGTGAAAACAAGGTCCTTAGAGCACACAATGCTACCTGCTGAAGCACATATTTTGCTGGTTACAGGTAGCTCCTTAGAGGAGGATTTAGAGACAGATGACCAGTCCTATTTCCTCCCTAAGGTGTATGCTCAAACTTGGCCGGGTTATATTACTCATATCATTCATATGTTGTCTTGCAATGCTTAGTTTTTACATCATATACACAATATTCAACGCCATCTGCTTAGTTGACACATCATATATGCGATTGCCCTCTGCTCACTTGCTTGGTATATAAATCATATATTTGAATTATATCATGCCATGATGTTTACATAGACAACATGTATGTGAATTATGGCATGCCAACCCATTTTCTGAAGAAATAATTTAGTTATATCATCTCATCTTGTTTACATAGTCATCATATTTTGAATTATGACATTCTATCCGTGATTATATCATGCCATCATGTTTCCATCCATATATGTGAATTATGGCATGCCAACCACTTTAATAGACATGTCGTATAGTTATATCATGTCATCCTTTTACATAGTCATCATTTTTTGTAGTATGTCATTCTATCCTGTTTAGTTAGCCATCATATATGTGAATTTGTGTCATGTTATCCTATTTAATTAGCTATCATATATGTGAAATTGTGTCATGCTATCCTGTTTGGTTAGACAACATAAATGTGAATTATTCCATGCCCTGTTTTCTTCCCTAATATCCATTGCACCTGTCTATCATACAATGTCTATACATTCAATTACTTTTCTTGTTTATCAGCCATTTGAATTGGAGAGGGTGATGGCATTATCGGACTAAAACACGGTCTTCAAAAAAGATCGTTCTACCCGTCGATGCAGATATAACCACTATTGTACTTGCCCAAGAACCAGCCCCACCACACATAACCTAGACTCACGCAGATTGTACCCCTACCCAGTTGGACACAGAACCAGCTACACCCCTTCTAACCCCAACCCTAGCAGACAATTACTCATTTCTAGTTGACATAGCACCATCTCTAGCACATAGCACCCAAACAAGAGCAGTTAGTAAGGCAAGTGCAGTGCCCAAAGCATGAGGACCACCACTCCGAACCCCAAGTCAACACTTAAAGCAGAAGAAGAATTGTTCTTAGGTCAGGATCTGTAGCTATGGTTTATACTCCTTTGCTCTAGCGTCACTGTATTTACTCATACCAACTATTTCAAATTTCAAGGATGCAATTGACACTCCAATGCTGCAAAAGTTATGTTTTAAACATGTTTCTTTAACTGGTTTGCTGTTGTAACTTGCTCTATGTTGATTTCCGTTTCAATTGAATAAACAGTTATGTTCTCATGGCATGCACATTACAGTGTTGTTATTGTTGTGTAGTTGCCCAAACTTATATTCTGTTTATGCCAGTTTTTCTTAAACATATATGATTTGAACTGTCTCTATCTTGATTTGGCAACATAAACTCGAATGATATAGACCATACAGTGAGCATACTACATAGATATATGTTTGTTTCATGTTGTTATCCTTTCCACCTTACAACTGAACTGGTTTACCAAAATGAGTTTCATATACAACATGGTAAACCTGTGACGTGTCTGCTTGTTCCTCTTGTAAAATACCGACATAGTATTGGAGAAGAGTATCCCATTATGCAATGGTAGAGAAAGTAATGCAGATAAGGTTCAAGATAGTGAGACAACCCTGTTGGTCTCCAGGAAAGTTGATTAAAACTATCTTGTAGATAGTGAGACAACCCCAAAGTCGTGCCTTGATGTAGTATTTGAGATACTAGCCACTACTGCTGGCACAAGCTCGACAAACTCGCTACCGGAATCAGTTCGGCTTCTTGAGTCTCAACTTCAAGTTGAAGGACATCAATCGGATGTGCTGCGACAGGAAGGCGAAGGACTGAGGAAGTCCCTGCAGAATTCAGATGCATACTTTCTGGTGCAACAACAAGTGCTCAAGGATTTAAGCGCTAAACAAGAGAAAGCTAATAAGCTTGCTAAGCATCTTGCCAGCAAGGTGGATACCCAGGATATTGTTTCTTGAGCTCTTATGAAGTGGTTTTAGTTCTAGACTTGTTTTGCCGCGGCGTTTATTTGCACTGATTGCCAACTTTGACAACAGTGTATGTAATATGCTGCTTTCTGCCCCATATTTATACGGGTGGTGAACTTTCATGCCTAGTGGTTGTAATATGTGTAATAGCCGTAATAGCCTAGCGTATGCTGCTTGCTTATTTGCTTATTTGTTTGCTTGTTGTCAGTGCATTTCTTTTTCCGTGGTTTACTAGTGCCCGCAATAATCTATTATTTAAAACTAGGCCACAATAACCATGGGCAACATGCGGACTGTTGTCACCATGGCCTTCTATGGGTCTTAGAATCAATGGGCCTTCTATGGGATGTATGATCGATTGGCCAAACAACGGACCACATTATGGGTCGTAAACGGGCTAGAATGGCAGCCGTCCATTCATGGGCCGACCATAACGGGCCTTTAAGAGGCCGACGAGTATAACAGGCTTAATTTCATTAACAGGCATAACGGGTCGTTAATGGGCCATTTTTTATGATGCTATGAAAACGGCTCAATGTGTAACCAGGCCACAAACGGGCCGCCTTTAGCCGGATGCTGAATTTGACCCACAAGCGAAAAAGGCAAGTAACGGACCGTAAGTTACCGAATGCTGCAAATCAGCCCAAGAATAAATAGGCCCTTAAAAGGTTGAAAGATAACACGGGTTAGGAACGGCCCAATGAAGAGACATACTGTTCATTATGGGCCAGTTTCACTACGGGCCGTTAATGGGCCGACAGTTACAAATGGCCTCATATGGGCCCAAAGACCTCATGGGCCGTACATGGGCCTGAAGTTACAATGGGCTGGAATCGTATTGGATGGCCTAGATGAAGCTAGTGGACCGAATTAGGAAATGCTATAATGGGCCATGAGTTATCGGGCCTGAATGGGCTATATGCGAGCAGGCCGTTAGTAGGCTTTCGATGGGCCGACCCGTTATCCTTTGACCAAGTCAAACGGGCCGGCCTTTTGACCTGAATGGGCCTCTGCTGGGACGTGCCACATGTTGATGTATCATTGGCGCCTGATGTCCATTGGTCGATTGACATCTGTCCTCACGTGGAGCTGACACATGGTTCGTTCGGCCAATGAGAATTTTACACATGGAAAATCTCCATTGGTCCTAGATGTTAACGGGTTATCGGATTCAAAAACCGGACCCGATAGTGTTAACACCGTGCCGTTACGGTGGATGCCACATGTCGGTTACCCTTGACAAAAGCACTTCCATGACGAGCTATTTATCGTCATGGAAGTCAACACTTCCGTGATGATAATTTAGGTATTGTCATGGAACACTTCTACGACATCACATGTATGACTATCCTGATACTGTCATAAAGTCGTCAAGGATGTACATGCATGACAAAAAACGTGACCTACTGTGACAAACACGTATTATCACAAAAGTGATTTTTTTGTAGTGAGTCCTCATGGCGGGGAAACTCCTGCGCTATCGCCCCGCGGACGAGGGCTATGATGCTTGGCTGGGCCGCATCACCGAGATCGTCAACACCGCTGGCGAGGCCTCGATGCCCTCCCACTCGCACCGCCCTCCGCCGTCACGCGCGGGCGAAGTGGCGCATCGCGCTCCTCTGCCTCCGCATCGACACGACTCCTACGTCAACCCGGGGCGCGACGTGCATCAGCACGACACGCTGCGCGGTACCCGGGCTCCCAGATGGGACCAGGCCAGCTGCAAGGTTGTGCAGCACCCGCAGCATGACGCTCGCGCGCTATTCGCACCGCCGCACCAACATCAGCACGGGGCCGTGCTACAGGCCGCCCTGCTTGGGCGTCAGGACCAAGCCCTTTTTCATGAGCCATACTCGTGAGTGTGGCCTGCTGTCATGCCTTCTCACGCGAGTTACGCCACATTGTATGGTCAGTCAAGTTCAAGCCTGAACTGGCCCCGCGCTATGATGGCACCCATGACCCCGCGGAATTCCCTCAGCTCTACGCGATGAGCATTGAAGCGGCGAATGGTGACAACAAGGTCATGGCGAACTGGTTCCCCATGGCCCTCAAGGATGGCGCATGCTCCTGGATCATGCACCTCCTGGAGGGATCCATCACCTCGTGGGACGAGCTCCATGAGCGTTTCGTCGCCAACTTCCAAGGGACCCGTGACCGCTCCCTCACCATCAACGACCTACGGCGCGTGAAGCAGCAGCTAGGCGAGACCCTACGGAATTACATGCAGCGCTTCAGCCAAGTCTGCCACAAGGCCCTGAAGGCGTCCGACGAAGCCATCATCTCCGCATTTACAGAGGGCATAACCGGCGTCAAGATGAGCGAGGAGCTCGCCATCCATTATGACGTCTGCACAGCTGTAGAGCTATTCAACATGGCCAACAAGTGCACTAGAGACAATGAAGGCCGTCTCTCATTCCTCAACCACCCTAAGACCGATCCTGAAGAGAAAAAGGCTAAGGCCAAGGAGGTGAAGCGCAATTCCTACCTTGCTGGCAGCCAAACCCGAGCAGAAGTGCGGCTGCGACCGCGATGAATCGGCCAAGGATAACTGCCTATAATGTGTGTTACACAACCTCCACAACAACAACACCAACGACTCCTAAGAGCTCAGGGCAATCCGCTACGAGATCTTAATCCTCCGCCCCGAGCACAACATCCGAAGCCACGGTCGTGGAGGAGGCCGCGGAGGAGGCCGCTTGGACAACCGCAATCCTTGTCAGGACTGGCGCGATCAGCCTCACGAGGATTGCTGGCGTGGCGAGCCTCATGAGGTCCCCTGGCAGGACCAGCCTCGCGAGGCTCATCATTCGGGCAACACGGGCCTCCCTCCGCCGCCGTCGCTGGCAAGGAGGAACGACGACAACCATTAGGACGATGGGGTTGGGGGCATCCGAGAACCTCGTGCGATTTCCTGCATCCTTGGCGGCGCCCAGGCACCCACCTCAAATCGTATCTTCAAGCAGTTCTCTCCCAAGGTGAACGCGGCCCTCCCGAAGCTTGAGGCAGTGCGCCGCCTCCAATGGTCCCAGTAAACCATCACCTTGAACTCCAAGGAACACCTCAAGTGTGCGGCCACTGCCGACACGCTCCCCATGCTTTGTAGAACGATCATCAGCAATGTTTCCATCACCAAGACCCTCATCGATGGTGGCGTTTGATCTCAATGTGCTCTCCGTCGAGACCTTCAAGAGGCTCTGACCTAACTAGCAAAATGATGGAGGTACTCGGGCACCACTTGGAGGTGTGCCCTAATGTAGGCCCCCGCAAGCAAGGAGCACGATCATTCAACACAAAGGAAATTGAGTAGCTTCAGGAGGCACAATCCATGCCCGGCAAGCGCCGCCCCACATGGCCCACTAATGCAGCCGCCCCTCCTTACGTGAGTAGCGAGCTGCGCATCTGCGTCACATCTCGGGCCTTAACAGGGCCGCTTCACAGGACCCCATCTAGCCTTCGCGCGTCGCCCAAAGTTGTGGCTACCCCTGCAAGCACATATGCATGTCGTTCGGCCCTACTGAACACTGGGGCCTCGTACCAGCGGCTCGTCCAGCTTGTGATGGCGTTTTAGGAGGCCCAACGTTCGGCAGTCGTATCCCAGGAGGCCCTGGACCTTCGCAAGCCGCCTGGACCTCGTGAACCACTCGGATCTCCGGAGACACCCGGATCATGAGGGGCGACCTCCACGGCACACTTCTTTATCTACCTTGACGCTTCAGGAGCATCATTGCCAGGTGTCCTTTTACTTTGTTCAATTGAGGTCGCACCTCGGGCTGCATTATCCTCAAGATGTCAGGGCTCATCCCTGCAGCTGTATTGTTTTGCACATGTATCAGAACTGGCTCTGCCTTTGATGAATTTCTTAAGTATTCCAACCTACGTGCCCGATGCTTCGTCACCGTGAATGTGGCCGCGACCTCACAAGCCCGCCCTCGACAGCCTCATGATTAAGGGCTGGAACGGAGTATGTGGTCAGGTCCATCCCTGCAGCGTTGATAAATCCAAGCGACCGAGCTCTGTCTCATGGGACAGCTCCCGAATACATCACCTCCCGGTGTCCTTGGTGCCATGTCCTCACATCAGCTAATCGAGAGTGCGTGAGTCAAGGCTCGCAGCCTGGTTCATACAACTGCAGTCCGGTGCTTCGCCGTTGCGGGAGGCGCGTGATGGGTGTCCTTCCTCAGGTTTGTTGCATCAGAAGACTGGGCACGGCGTCTGTGCTCGGGTCTATGCCTGCTGCGTCAATCAACCAAAGTGATTGAGCTCTGTCTGGCGGGCTGGCACCATTCACGTCACCTCCTGCCATCGTTGGTGTTCGGCCTTCTCATGCGATGGCTTCTGGAGGTTTATTTGGCGCAGGTCGCCCACATCGGACATGTTTTGTAAGCGCGTCACGCGCCAGAATATTCAGGCGCAACCCGCCTTGAGGTAGGGCCTCGTGAGTCCTCTATTGGCTCACGACTGCCCAGATACACCTCATCAAGTTCTGTTGTGCCAGTCACGCGTACGAATGAAATAGGGAAGTACATGCCCGGATACTCTAATACATAGCTCCCTACGCACGCTATGTGGAAGCCCCATGCTACGCGCTGGCTGACGACACGGTCGAGGAGCGACTATGCCCACACCCAAGTGGAAGCCCCATGCTTCGAGCAGGCGGAAAACACGGTCGAGCAGCTACTATGCCCACGCCCAATTCAAAGCCCTATGCTCCGTGCTGGTGGATAAATAACTGAGGGCGCGCTAGGGATTGCACCAACCTGAGGATGTCCTATTGTCTATTCACATGGCCCCGTCATGTAGCATTCCACTGGGATGTGCGAGCGAGGAGGCTAGACACGGGGCGACATTCAGACTTGGCCTGGCGCACGCTATCTCACTAGGTTCCTGGTACCCAGTCTTCGCGCGCCCCTCCATGGGGAAGGTTGGTAAGGAAAGGTATGAAGGGCTCTGGATTGACCTCGCGCATCGCCTATGTTTCCTTCATGAGGGCCGCTTGCACGTCAGGGGGTCCCCTGAGCATGGCAACTCGGGGGCATCACTAGTCACGCAGCCCCTTGCCCCTTGGTTTCATCCTGGTTTCCGTACGCCACTACGGCGGTCGAGGTATGTTCTAGGCTAGCCCCTTCTGACGCAGAGCATAAAGCCAAGCAAGAAGAAGACAAACACCGAAAAGGACATCATGGAGTTCGAACAGTTATTATAAGCACCAAATGTTTTTGCAAATTCAAAAGAAACTCTTACGCCTCCACGAGGAAGGTTCCATGTTGTAGGATATGTCTAGGAGGAGGGACCATCGCCGCCATGACCTTCGCTACCGCTTACCTCGGCCGTAGCAGGCTCGTCTTCGATATCGTTGTCGCTGTCGTCATCGTCGTCGCTGCTACTCGCCACGGCTGCCGCGGGTTTGGCCTCAGCGGTGCAGGTGAACTTATTCATCAGTGCATCCACACGGTCCTTCACGGTCGCCGTGGTGCGGCACAGGACTCGGGAGCAACCGGGCCAATCACCGCTTCAAAGTTGAAGCCGGAGCCCCGGAGGTAAAGGTGAATGAAGACGCGCGTTGCGGGTATGGAGGAAAGGTCGCGGTACTCGTCCTCCAGGATTGAGTCCACCTTGGCGGAAGCTCCTTCGAGCACCTCAGCAAGCTTGGAAGAGAGCCCTGCATAGCCACTCTCAGGGGTAGCGAGCGGCTCCTCAAATCCTCCCCTGCAGATGGAGCGCAGTGCCAGGCGAGTTCTGAGCTCGAGGGAGGGGAAGGCATCGCGCTCTGCGGCCGCTTTCTCTTCGGCGACAACAAGGGTCTTCACCCTGGCGTCTAGCTGAGCTGTCACCTCGGAGACATGCTGTAACATCCCAAATTTTCAATTTGGAATGTTATACATAGATCATATTGCATTTGCATGTTTTTGCATTTTGTTCGTGGAGTTCCTCGAAATTCTAAGCAACTCAAGGACCTACGGAGAGAGTTGGGGATTTTACCGTTTGCGTATTTGAGTTCGCTCGAATACCGGTACGAGGACAGTGTGATTCTAATAATTTTTCTCTCCTAAAAATATTTCTAAATACAAAAAAATGAGCGGAGATAATATGACTTCTCCAAAATAATAGAAATATTGGAGGAAAAAATATTAAAATCACTTTTGGTATTTTTCTGGATTTTTTTGCGGATTTTTTTGCATAGGAAAAATACACGTTTTTCAAAATTGCTTTTAGCTCCGGGAAAAATGTTCACTTTGTCCTAAATATTATTAGAGGACGGTGAAAATTTATTTCGGGAATTTTGGAGTCAGTTTGGTATTTCTTTCGTTATTTTTTCTACACCGGGACTCTTTTAGAAAAAAAATAGGAAACCGACTTAGACTCGTGAAGGACCAGGAGAATGGGCTTTATAAGCCAGTCCCGCCGGCCCAAGTCGCCCCAGCCAGCGCTGCCCGTACCCTAGCCGCCAGCCCTAGCCGCCGACGCCGCCTGACGCCGCCGCCGCCTGCCGGGCCAGCGCCGCCGCGCGCCGCCGCCCCGCCACCACCCGCCGCCGCCGCCGCCTGCAGCCGCTGCCAGCGGCGCCGCATGCCGCGCCGCCGCCGCCCGCCGGAGTCGCCGGAGATCGGTTATGGTTTTCTTTTAGAAACCGATCGGTTTAGTAATAAAACCGTAGATTCGTTTTTTTATTATTAGATTAGATTGGTTCGGTTTTTATTCGGTTTAGCTATTTAGCGTACGTTCGTCCGTACGTTCGCTTTAACGAACGGTTTTCGTTAGTTAACCTTAGACAGCGAACGTTCGTTCATTAGCCTGTTCGTCGTTTTACTTTTTCGGGGTATTTATCCGCGGTTATTCCGATCGCGATTTCTGCCTTGATCTTGTTTTTCGTTTTCTTTTCGCTCGAGAGTCGGAATCAGGTGATTCAAAATCCCAGATCTTCATCTCGAAGACCTCTTTACGTTTAATCAACTTGAACAAAGTTTTGGCTACTGTAAAATTTGACTTTAGGCCAACTAGTAAACCGGAGCTCATTTCTTTTGCAGTTGAGTTTCGTTGCTTCTTTCGAGTTGATTCTTTTTGCAAACCGGAGTCCTTAAGTTGAACTTTTCGGTTAGATATCTTATTTGAGTTTTACCCATGCATTAGTTAAGTACTTTTTGTATGCTTGTTTGATTGCGATAGAGTACCCGAAGTGCGCCGCTTGCTACTTTGAGTCTCTATGTTTTGCGGATCATCAGCAAGGCAAGTAACACTTTGATCATGCTTTCCAATTACCCAGTTTTCATTGCATTAGTCAAACCCTCACACATTGCATGAGTAGGATCAATTAACTTGTGGGATTGGGAAGTAGATTGAGGTAGTACCTATTACCTGCATTACATTCAAACCTTTGGGAGTTACTTCTACGTTTGTTGTTAGGACATGCTATGCTCGTAGATGTGGATTGGGTGAGTGAAATCCATGATAGATGTGAGTTTGTTTAATTAAGGGTTCAACTTAAGGTGGCAACTTTAACACACATCTGGGTGGATTGAGGCATCTGGGTATTCCAGTGATTGCCTGTTTTTCTTTTGGACCGCCACCCAGGCTCAAAGGGATCATGAGATTATTCATACTAGAAACTTCTGTGTGCAGCCACAATGCTATTATGGGCTCTAGCATAGTATGAGTAAGTTGTGCGAACTCTTACAGTGGTGGACTAGCAGATGTAGGGGATGTAGGTTGGTACGGTCCGCCCGATCGTAAGGTGCTAGCGCTTCTGAAAGACTATGTCTCGGTCATGCGTTTCTGAAACACCATGCAGTGCGAGAAACCAAACGGAGGCGATCGAGTCTTGTGGGAAAAGTGCACAAACCTCTGCAGAGTGTACAAACTGATCATGATTAGTCGTGTCCCCGGTTATGGACGTCTTGAGTATCTAGTACTTGGATTTTCATGTGCATCTCATCATGTTACTTTAATTTAATTTTGTTGGGTTTAATGATGAACTTTAATTGGGGTTGAGAGAATGTCTATCTTCTCAACGATGTTTGAACTACCATGATAGTTAATTAAAATGCATTCCTTTGAAGTAGGGAAAAATTGGCTTTACGCAAAAACTTAACCATAGAGCTTTCCACCAGCCATATTGCATATAGTATATCTTTACTTTCATTGCATTCTCTTGTGTTACCTTGCCAGCATATTCCATGTGCTGACCCGTTTTCGGGCTGCAACGTTTCATGTTGCAGACATTTCAGACGACGAGTAAGATGCCCTTTTAGGTCGTGGTTCTATACTCAGTGATGCCGCTGGAGTTGATGGACTCACTTATCTTCCAAGCCTTCCGCTGTTATCGTATTAGATGGCCTTCAGCCATATTATTTTTAATAAATTCGTCGTTGGACTATCGATGTAATAAGTGTGTGATTGCTACTCTGTTATAAATCCTTCAAGTACTATGCGTGTCAGCATTACTGATCCAGGGGTGACACTGATGCACAGAGATCAGACTATTTGAGGTCTGGTCGCTACAAGATGGTATCAGAGCACACGCTGACTATAGGACACAACCACTAAGACAAGCCCTAGAGCACAATTCACTCTTCTCTTTCTGACTCCTCATCTTTTCTACTCTTTAGGATGGTGGAAGCAAAGCAGAAGTTCATGCAACCGGATGAAGAAACACCCTTTGGACGACACCTGAAGGAAGTCACAAGATATCTCAACATTGGATTACCAAGTTTCGCTGGAACCTACAATGCCACTCTACCTGAGGAGGAGCGTTGGTTTATTCAAGCTCAAGTTCCAGGAAGGACGTTCACACCCGTCACCTCACTCATAGCATTTTCCTTTAATGAACCTACATGGAGCCTAGGAAGGAGAATGGCAGCCCACATTGCTATGGGAAGGATTGGAGAAGTCTACAAGCAGGAGCTAAAGGACACTATCTACCAGATTTGTGGACGTCGAGATGAGAATTGGGATATGATCAGCACCCGGAAGGGTATATCCATTGCAGCATTCATCCAGGAGTTGAACCACCAAATTCGTCGCCAGGAGCACCAGATGTGTGCAGGGATGGTAGATTTGAAGAAAGCCCTAAATAGGAATTTGGAGCTAGAGGAAGAACTCAAGTCTACACGCGACGGATATGAGGAGGAGATGAAAATACTTGTGGAGAAGAATGATGACTTGACCCGGAAGTTAGGGATACTCATGGTAGAAGAAGAGGATGAAGAAGAACCCAAGGATATTCCACCGGAAGACTATATCATCATAGATGACACGGATTCGGAAGCTGAGGATAGCAAGGACGAAGATTATGAAGATGAAGCTGGAACAAATATTTTGGAATCCTCTGCCGATCAATATTTTTAGATGACCACCCTGTGACTAGTAGTTTACCTCCATATATTAGATTTAGAACACCTTTGTAACGCTCGTTAGATTTGTAAGACCTTGATTGAAATTGATTGGTGTGATATGATTGTGTGTTTGCCTCATGTGCATATGGGTAGTGATTTTCCCTTAGACCTCTTTTCTATTCTAATCTCTTCCCTCTACACCCATCAGATGCCTCCAAGACGTGAATTTGAGTTTCCCCCTGAGCTCACCCAGTTGATCCAGCAGCAGAACACCCTGATGCAACTTCTTGTCCAGAACACTCAGAACAACCACAACAACAACAACCCTCCACCACCACCACCCGTGGACAACCTCACACGTTTCTTAAGGTTGCAACCACCCGTGTTTGCTAGCAGCATCGAACCAATTGTGGCTGATGACTGGCTACGCAAGATTGGAAGGGATTTGACCATCGCCAATTGCTCGGATGCTGAGAAGGTGCGATTTGCCGCACACCAGTTGTCTGGACCAGCGGCAGCATGGTGGGAGAATTACACAGCCACTTACCCCGTAGCCAATGTGACTTGGGATCAGTTTCAGCAAGCTTTTCGTACCTCCCATGTCTCAACTGGAGCCATGAGTATGAAGAAGCAGGAGTTTCACAATTTGCGCCAAGGAAATCGTACTGTGGCTCAGTACGTGGATGAGTTTAGTACCCTATCTCGTTATGCCCCAGATGATGTGGCCATAGATGCCAAGAAGCAGGAGAGATTCATGGAAGGGCTGAATGATGAGATGAGTGTACAGTTGATGGTGGCAACTTTCAATAACTACCAAGAGTTGGTTGACCGCGCCCTAATGATTGAAAGGAAGCATCAACAGATTGAGAATCGCAAGAGGAAGTATGGGCAAGGAAAGTATAATTCTGGAGCTCAGCAGAAGCCCCGTTTTTTCCCTAAAGCGGTAGGATAGTTTCAGCATACCCATGGAGGAGGTAGCTCGCACAATCACAATGGCACCAAGAATGGCAATGGAAAAGGGAATGGAGCCAATGGAAACCAGAACCGCCCTACATCGTCCACACCCACCAAGAGGGATTTCAGCCATGTCACTTGTTACAAGTGCGGGAAGACTGGACATTATGCTAATGAATGCCTAGAAGTTAAGAATGGGAACGGCAATGGAAGCGCCGGGAAGAAGCCGAACCCGTTCAACAAAGGACAAGTGAACCACGTGACTGTGGAGGAGGTAGAGGAGCAACCAGATGCAGTTATAGGTAAGTTCTTAGTTAAGTCCTTTACTACACTCGTTCTTTTCGATACTGGTGCATCGCATTCATATATTTCAGGGGGATTCGTGGATAAGTATAAGATGCCGACCCAAGCCCTTAGATCGCCCATGTTAGTAACCTCACCAGGAGCAGAGTATATGGCTAAGTCATGGTGTGATCAGTTGCCCTTAAGGATTGGTAATTACATTTTCCCTTCGGACCTAATAGTATTGGAATCTCAAGGACTGGATGTGATATTAGGCATGGATTGGTTATCTAAGTATGAAGGGAATATTGAATGTGCCAGCAAGACCATTTTGCTTACTACGCCAGAAGGAAGAAGGATCAAGTATGTATCCCGGCATGAGTCAAAGAGGAGTAGGTTAAATTCCTTGTCAGGAGTTGTTCAGGAGGAAGTGCCAGTAGTGAAGGATTATCCGGATGTGTTTCCAGAGGAGTTACCTGGCATGCCACCGGATAGAGATATAGAGTTTTTGATTGAACTTTTGCCAGGCACCGGGCCAATTTCTAATAGACCTTATAGGATGCCCTCAAAGGATTTGGAGGAAATTAAGAAGCAGATTAAGGAGTTACTGGATAAAGGATTCATACGCCCAAGTTCTTCGCCTTGGGGTTCGCCAATACTTCTAGTGGAGAAGAAGGATGGATCGTTAAGAATGGTTGTTGATTACCGAGGATTGAATGAAGTAACGGTCAAGAACAAGTACCCATTGCCGATGATCAATGATCTGTTCGATAGATTGCAAGGAGCTAAGGTATTTTCCTAGATCGATCTGCGGTCAGGGTACCATCAATTGAAGATCCGAGAGCAGGATATACCTAAGACGACCTTTACCACTAGGTATGGGTTGTACGAGTCGTTTGGTCTGACAAACGCATCGGCATATTTTATGAACCTGATGAACAAAGTGTTTATGGAATATTTGGATAAGTTCGTCGTAGTGTTCATAGATGATATTTTGATCTTCTCGAAGGCTGAAGAGGAGCATGCAGGGCATTTGCGTTTGGTACTGGAGAAGCTCAGAGAACATCAGTTATATGCCAAGTTTAGCAAATGCGAGTTTTGGTTGAAGGAAGTCGGATTCCTCGGACATGTTATATCCGGAGAAGGAATAGCAGTAGATCCCGCCAAGGTGGACACTGTGACCAATTGGGAAGCACCGACAATAGTTGGAGAGATCCGGAGGTTTCTTGGACTCGCAGGATACTACCGGAGATTTATCGAGAATTTCTCGAAGATTGCAAAGCCAATGACAGAGTTGTTGAAGAAGGACACCAAGTTCAGATGGACCGAAGAATGTGAGACTAGTTTCCAGGAGTTGAAGAAAAGGTTGGTCTCATCTCCTGTGTTGATTTTGCCAGATCAACATAAGGATTATGACTTGTACTGCGATGCTTCACGTCGAGGACTTGGAGCTGTTCTTATGCAGGAAGGAAGAGTTATTTCGTATGCTTCATGAGAACTAAAACCTCATGAGATGAACTATGCCACCCACGATTTGGAGTTAGCAGCCGTAGTGCATGCATTGAAGACGTGGAGACATTTTCTTATTGGAAACCATTGTGAGGTATATACGGATCACAAGAGTTTGAAGTATATATTCACTCGGAAGGAGCTGAATCTTATGCAAAGGAGATGGCTGGAACTCATTAAGGATTATGACATGAGATTGCATTATCATCCCGGAAAGGCTAACGTAGTAGCTGATGCGCTAAGCCGTAAGAGCCATGTCAATACCCTAATGATGGAGGAGTTTCCAAAGGAGTTAGCCGAGGACCTACGAGGACTACGTTTGGAGATAGTTCCGAGAGGCTATGTAGCAACACTAGAAATCCAGTCTACCCTGATGGATAAAATCAGAGAAGCTATGAAAGCTGACAAAGAGATTGCCTCTATAAAGGAGAGGATGAGCGAAGGAAAAGCTAAAGGTTTTCATGAGGATGAACACGACAACCTATGGTTTGAGGATCGAATCTATGTGCCCAATGACCCGGAGATCAGGAATTTGATTTTACAGGAGGCCCACGATTCCCCATACTCGATTCACCCAGGAAATACTAAGATGTATTTGGATTTGAAGGATATTTTATGGTGGACCGGTATGAAGAAGGACATTGCGGAGTATGTAGCAGTTTGTGATGTATGCCAGAGAGTAAAGGCAGAACATCAGAAGCCAGCAGGATTGTTACAACCTATGCCAATACCCAAATGGAAGTGGGAGAAGCTTGGCATGGATTTTATCACTGGATTTCCCAGGACCAAAGCAGGATATGATTCAATCTGGGTAATAGTAGACCGATTGACGAAGGTAGCACACTTTATCCCTGTGAAAACCACATATACCAGTGCCAAGTTGGCTAAGATATACATGACCAGAATTGTATGTCTGCATGGAGTTCCGAGGAGCATCGTATCAGGTAGAGGAACCCAGTTTACCTCAAAGTTCTGGAATCAGTTACATGAAACTTTGGGTACCAGACTAGAGTTTAGCACCGCGTTTCACCCGCAGACAGATGGACAAACGGAGAGAGTTAATCAGATTCTGGAGGATATGTTAAGAGCCTGTGCATTAGATTATGGATCTAGTTGGGATGACAAGTTGCCCTACGCGGAGTTCTCATACAACAACAGTTACCAAGCCAGTTTGAAGATGGCATCGTTCGAGGCATTGTATGGAAGGAGATGCCGAACACCGTTGTCGTGGGACGAAGTTGGAGACCGACAGTTGTTTGGACCAAACTTAATCAAAGAGTCTGAGGAGAAGGTGAAGTTGATCCGAGATAGACTGAAAGTAGCTCAGTCCAGGCAAAAGAGTTATGCAGACTCGAAGCGCAAGGAGATAGCCTATGAGATCGGAGACAGAGCATACTTGAGAGTATCGCCTCTGCGAGGAGTTAAGCGTTTCAGAGTTAAAGGGAAGTTAGCCCCGAGATTTGTGGGACCTTACTATGTTTTGGAATGCATGGGAGAGGTTGCCTACAAGTTGGAATTGCCGAAGGATTGTCAGGAGTGCAAGACGTGTTTCACGTTTCGTAGCTTAAGAAGTGCCACGCGGAGATGGCCGATATACCGCTTAGAGACACCGTACCCCTGGAAGCAATTTAGTTGGACAGTGATTTGACCTACGAGGAGAAGCCTGTTAAGATTCTCGAATTTTCGAGCAGAGTTACTCGCAGTAAGGTTATCAAGTTTTGCAAAGTGCAGTGGAGTCACCACACCGAGGAAGAAGCCACCTGGGAACGAGAAGATGATCTACGCAAGGACCACCCACACCTGTTCTCTTGCCAAGTCGAATCTCGAGGGCGAGATTCATTCTAAGTGGGGTAGGTTTGTAACATCCCAAATTTTCAATTTGGAATGTTATACATAGATCATATTGCATTTGCATGTTTTTTGCATTTTGTTCGTGGAGTTCCTCGAAATTCTAAGCAACTCAAGGACCTACGAAGAGAGTTGGGGATTTTACCATTTTCGTATTTGAGTTCGCTCGAATACCCGTACGAGGACAGTGTGATTCTAATAATTTTTCTCTCCCAAAAATATTTCTAAATACAAAAAAATGAGCGGAGATAATATGACTTCTCCAAAATAACAGAAATATTGGAGGAAAAATATTAAAATCACTTTTGGTATTTTTCTGTATTTATTTGCATAGGAAAAATACGCGTTTTTCAAAATTGCATTTAGGTTCGGGAAAAATGTTCACTTTGTCCTCAATATTATTAGAGTACGGTGAAAATTTATTTCAGGAATTTTGGAGTCCGTTTGGTATTTCTTTCGTTAGTTTTTCTGCGCTGAGACTCTTTTAGAAGAAAAAAAAAATAGAAAACCGACTTAGACTCGTGAAGGACCAGGAGACTGGGCTTTATAAGCCAGCCCCGCCGGCCCAAGTCGCCCCAGCCAGCGCCGCCCGAACCCTAGCCGCCAGCCCTAGCCGCCGCCGCCGCCTGACGCCGCCGCACGCCGCCCCGCCGCCACCCGACACCGCCGTCGCCGCCAGCAGCCGCCGCCGCCGCCGCACACCGCCGCAAGCGCCGCCGCACGCCGCCCCGCCGCTGTCGCCGCCGCCCGCCGCCCGCCGGAGCCGTCCCCCCACCGTCCGCCGGAGTCGCCGGAGATCGTCAAGGTAGTTATGGTTTTCTTTTAGAAACCGATCGGTTTAGTAATAAAACCGTAGATTCGTTTTATTATTATTATTAGATTAGATCGGTTCGGTTTTTTTTCGGTTTAGCTATTTAGCGGACGTTCGTCCGTACGTTCGTTTTAATGAACGGTTTTCGTTAGTTAACCACAGACAGCAAACGTTCGTTCGTTAGCCTGTTCGTCGTTTTTCTTTTTTGGGGTATTTATCCGCGGTTATTCCGATCGCAATTTCTGCCCTGATCTTGTTTTTCGTTTTTCTTTTCGCTCCAGAGTCGGAATCAGGTGATTCAAAATCCCAGATCTTCGTCTCGAAGCCCTCTTTACGTTTAATCAACTTGAACAAAGTTTTGGCTACTGTAAAATTTGACTTTAGGCCAACTAGTAAACCGGAGCTCGTTTCTTTTGTAGTTGAGTTTTGTTGCTTCTTTCGAGTTGATTCTTTTTTGCAAACGGAGTTCTTAAGTTGAACTTTCTGGTTAGATCTCTTATTTGTGTTTTACCCGTGCATTAGTTAAGTACTTATTGTATGCTTGTTTGATTGCGATAGAGTACCCGGAGTGCACCGCTTGCTACTTTGAGTCTCTAGGTTTTGCGGATCATCGGCAAGGCAAGTAACACTTTGATCATGCTTTCCAATTACCAAGTTTTCATTGCATTAGTCAAACCCTCACACATTGCATGAGTAGGATCAATTAACTTGTGGGATTGGGAAGTAGATTGAGGTAGTACCTATTACCTGCATTACATTCAAACCTTTGGGAGTTACTTCTATGTTTGTTGTTAGGACATGCTATGCTCGTAGACGTGGATTGGGTGAGTGAAATCGATGAGAGATGTGAGTTTGTTTAATTAAGGGTTCAACTTAAGGTGTTAACTTTAACACACATCTGGGTGGACTGAGGCATCTGGGTATTCCAGTGATTGCCTGTTTTTCTTTTGGACCGCCACCCAGGCTCAAAGGGATCATGAGATTATTCATACTAGAAACTTCCGTGTGCAGCCACAATGCTATTATGGGCTCTAGCATAGTATGAGTAAGTGGTGTGAACTCTTACAGTGGTGGACTAGCAGATGTAGGGGATGTAGGTTGGTACGGTCCGCCCGATCGTAAGGTGCTAGCGCTTCTGAAAGACTATGTATCGGTCATCCGTTTCTCAAACACCATGCAGTGCGAGAAACCAAACGGAGGCGATCGAGTCTTGTGGGAAAAGTTCAGAAACCTCTGCAGAGTGTACAAACTGATCATGACTAGCCGTGTCCCCGGTTATGGACGTCTTGAGTATCTAGTACTTGGATTTTCATGTGCATCTCATCATGCTACTTTAATTAATTTTGTTGGGTTTAATGATGAACTTTAATTGGGGTTAAGAGGATGTCTATCTTCTCAACGATGTTTCAACTACCATGATAGTTAATTAAAAGGCATTCCTTTGAAGTAGGGAAAAATTGGCTTTAGGCAAAAACTTAACCATAGAGTTTTCCACCAGCCATATTGCATATAGTATAGCTTTACTTTCATTGCATTCTCTTGTGTTACCTTGCCAGCATACTCCATGTGCTGACCCGTTTTCGGGCTGCAACGTTTCATGTTGCATACTTTTCAGACGACGAGTAAGATGCCCTTTTAGGTCGTGGTTCTATACTCAGTGATGCCGCTAGAGTTGATGGACTCACTTATCTTCCAAGCCTTCCGCTGTTATCGTATTAGATGGCCTTCAGCCATATTATTTGTAATAAATTCATCGTTGGACTATCGATGTAATAAGTGTGTGATTGCTACTCTGTTATAAATCCTTCAAGTACTGTGCGTGTCAGCATTACTGATCCAGGGATGACACTGATGCACAGAGATCAGACTGTTTGAGGTCTGGTCGCTACACATGCGGACACGTTCGACATGACGGAGTTGCGATGCACAAGGTTTGCTTTCCGAGCCTTGAGGACATCCTCTTTCTGCTAGAGCTGTTGTGCGTGCGCAGCCTGTTCCTCCTGCAGGGCCTTCAGATTGGTCTCCGCCTCACCGCAATGCTTCTTCGTAGATGCTTCTCTAGGAAGCGCCACGTGAGGATCCACCTTAGCTTTGACGGCCTCCTCCCAGCTCTCCTCGATGGCGGCTTTGGCCCGGCCCCAGGCGGTCCTAGTAGCAACGCCAACCTGCAGGCACCCCGAGATGAGCCCCAAGCGCTCCCTTGCGAGGCACATGTCGGCATCGTAGAGATTGGCCAAGATTCGGCCGAGCACGGTGAAGGCTTCATCTAGAGCCCCGGGCCTGATCAAGTGATCGTAGTTCGCGAGTGCGAGGGGCTGACGAGGAGGCGGCATGAAAGGATCGAAGAAGAGGTGTCTAGAGGGGGGGGGGGTGATTAGACAGTCAACTTGAAAGATAGTAGTTTTTCAAATTCCTTAAGTTGAGGTGGAGCTCTAGCACAAGATTAAGCATTTCAAGAAAACATAGCAAGAGTATAGGCATTGGAAAGAGTAACACATGCTAGTTGCAAAAAAGAAAGAAACCTACACATACAATTCTAAGATTGTGGCAACGGAAAGTAAATCATTGTATATGAAGATAAAGGGAGAGGTTTGGAGAATGTAAATGCAATGGAGACACAGAGTGTTTTGGCATGGTTCCGATAGGTGGTGCTAACGTACATCCACGTTGATGTATCCTTGAACCCTCGAAGGGTAATGACTGCGCGATTCCATGGTGGGCTCCAACCACGAAGGGTCCACGAAGAAGCAACCTTGTCTATCCCACCATGGCCAACATCCATGAAGGACTTGCATCACTCGGGTAGATATTCATGAAGTAGGTGATCTCCTTGCCCTTACAAACTCCTTGGTTCAACTCCACAATCTTGTCGGAGGCTCTTAACTAACACCTAACCAATCTAGGTGACACCACTCTCCAAAAGGTAATAAATGGTGTGTTGATGATGAACTCCTTGCTCTTGTGCTTTAAGTAATAGTCTCCCCAACACTCAACTCTGTCTCAAAGATTTGGATTTCGTGGAAACATGATTTTAGTGGAAAGCAACTTGGGAAGGCTAGAGATCAAGATTCTTGTGGTAGGAATGGTATATCTTGGTCTCAACACATGAGCTGGTGGTTCTCTCTCAAAAAATGTGTAGTGAAAGTGTATAGGCACGTTCTGATGGCTCTCTCACAAATTGAGATGGTGGTGGAGGGGTATATAGAGCCTCCACACAAAATCCAACCATTACACACATTTGGCACAACTCGGTCAGACTGAATAGTTGAACTCGGTCAGATCGAAGCAATTCAAAATGTGAAAGTTAGGAATCTTGGTGGGACCGACATGATGAACTCAGTGGGACCGATGTGCTAGGGCTGGGGCAAAACCTCATCTCGGTGAGACCGATCGCATGAACTCGGTGAGACCAATTTTAGCAAACGATCAAACAGAGAATTGGTCAAGCAAATTCGGTGGGACCGATGGCACATTTCGGTGAGACCAAAATAATTACAACAGGATCACAGAGAGTTCGCAAGGCCATCTTGGTGAGACCGAGATCCATATCGGTGAGATCGAATTGTCTAGAGTTTGTGGCAGTGGCTATGTCATGTGAACTCGGTGGCGCCAGATAGATCAAATCGGTGGGGCCGAGCTGGACTTTAGGTTTGGGACATATGTGGAATATGAGAAAGTGGCTGAGGGTTTTGGATCAATATCACTAAGCACTTGAGCAACCAGATCATTAAGAAACACCTCATCCCCTTTTAATAGTATTGGCTTTCCTATGGACTCAATGTGATCTTGGATCACTAAAATGGAAATCTAGAGTCTTGAGCCTTTTGCCAATCTTTGTCCTTGGCATGTTGAAGGGGTTCCATATCCTCTTGTCCTTGATAGCTTGAAAGGGTTCCACATCCTCTTGTCATTGCCACTCCAATGTTGAACTTGTCTGAAATACACTAGGTAAAGGAATTAGTCCAACAGGAGATATGTTGACATTAATTACCAAAATCACACAGGGAGCACTTGTGCTTTCAATCTCCCCCTTTTTGGTAATTGATGACAATATACATCAAAGCTCTAGGTAAAAGATATGAAGAGTAATAAGTAAATCTTTGGAAAGACATGTAACATGCATAGGCTCCCCTAAATGTATGCATTCATGCAAGGATTGAATTTAAGATAATGTGAGTGCATAAACATGACAGAGTAGGCAATGAGTTACATGTATCTTGGTTGTATGCATCAAAGCAAATGAAATAGATGAAGAAATGTGCACCTTCATGTTCATGAATCCTCCTTGCAAATAGTATGTACATTAGCAAGGGATCATCATGCACATGATTGTGATGCATATACTTACCTTGTGGTCTTGAATTGGCTTGGGAAGGAGTGCACTTGAGAAACCACAAGAACACTCTAGCAAATGAGTTTCAGGAAACCACAAGAGTACCAACACTGGGATGACATTTAATGGTTATGTACTTAGTACTTCATTTGGATATAGACATGTACCCAAAGATCGTAAAGATGTGCAATGAATTTCATCAATTTTCTTTCCTAGTAATGAGATCTTTCTCCCCTTGAATCTGATATTGGATAATGGGAGAAGATAGGGAAACAACAAATTATAGCAAAAGATAAACATATCAGAGAAAGAGATAAATAAATGAATCAGAGCATAAGTCATAGGTTATCAGAGCAAGAGATGAATTAGAGCATAAGACAATACCTAGACAACCATACCCAAAACTGAACAAACATGTTGTTCCCCTCTTAAAGACATGTGACTTCTCTCCTCTAGATAAGTGTGCATCCTTGTGAAAGAGACTTTGATGTTCTCTTATAGGCCTTGAAAGAGCTTTGATGATCTCTCTCTCTCCCCCCCCACTACCATCAATTTCCAAGAAGTGTTTCTCCAAGAATTTAAGTCAAGTAGGTTTGGTCCTTGAGAAATACTACAAAGCAACATATAGTTTGAGATGCGGGTAGAGGATAAGAATCATTGAGTGGAGGTGGAGAAGATAGCAAAAATGCAATGGCAAAACTTTTTCCCAGTAGTGAAATCGGTCACTTCAATATGTTTTCATTGATTACACCGAGTTGGGAGTGTCATGGAGAATGCATATCGGTCAGACTGGGTGAGTCCTCTTCCGTTGAACCGATGAACTTCACACAAGGAATCCTTGTGCTTCGGTCTAGCCGATAGGCTGAAATCGGTGTGTCCGAGTCCAATGAAGAGAGAAATTTTTTGGCAACTCAGCTCACTTGGAAGATAAAATTCCTAAAAGATTTGCATTGAATTTGACTGAAAGATTAAGAAAAGAAAGAGAATTTAGATGAAGTTTCTTTTAGAGAAGGGGAACAAGATAGAAAAATACAAAGTAAAACAAGAAACACTAGAGAACTTCATCTAGAGATAGGTCAGCGAACAAGTCACGTATGTTAGAGTAAATTTACTTAGGATACAAGTGAGGCCATGATACATCTCCGTCATATCTATAATTTTTGATTGTTCCATGCCAATATTTTACAACTGTCATATACTTTTGGCAACTATTTATACTATTTTTGGGACTAACATATTGATTCAGTGCCTAGTGCCAGTTCCTGTTTGTTGCATGTTTTTTGTTTTGCAGAATATCCATATCAAACGGAGTCCAAACGGGATAAAAATGGACGGAGATTTTTTTGGAATATATGTGAATTTTGGGAAGCGGAACCAATGTGAGACGATGCCCGAATGCCCCACGAGGGTGGGGGGCGTGCCCTGGGCCCTCGTGGCCACTCCGTAAGGCGGTTGATGCCCTTCTTTCGCCGCAAGAAAGCTAATATCCGGATAAAAATCGTGTCCAAAATTCATCCCAATCGGAGTTACGCATCTCCGGGAATTTAAGAAACGTTGGAAGGCCAGAATCTGGGAATGCAGAAACAGAGAGAAACAGAGAGACAGATCCAACCTCGGAGGGGCTCTCGCCCCTCCCACGCCATGGAGACCATGGACCAGAAGGGAAACCCTTCTCCCATCTAGGGTGAAGGTCAAGGAAGGATAAGAAGGAGGGGGCTCTCTCCCCCTCGCTTCTGGTGGCACCGGAGTGTCGCCAGGGCCATCATCGTCACTACAATCTACACCAACAACTTCACCGCCGAAATCACCAACTCTTCCCCCCTCTATGCAGCGGTGTAACACCTCTTCTACCCGCTGTAATCTCTACTCAAACATGGTGCTCAACACTATATATTATTTCCTAATGATGTATGGCTATCCTATGATGTTTGAGTAGATCCGTTTTGTCATATGGGTCAATTGATGATCATGATTGGTTTGAGTTGCATTTTTTATTATTGGTGCTGTCCTATGGTGCTCTCCGTGTCGCGGAAGCGTGAGGGATCCCCACTGTAGGGTTTGCAATATGTTCATGATTTGCTTATGGTCGGTGGCGTGATTGACAGAAGCACAGACACGAGTAAGTTGGTTGTTTGCGTATGGGAATAAGAGGACTTGATACTTTAATACTATGGTTGGGTTTTACCTTAATGATCTTTAGTAGTTGAGGATGCTTGCTAGAGCTCCAATCATAAGTGCATATGATCCAAGAAGAGAAAGTATGTTAGCTTATGCCTCTCCCTCAAATAAGATTGCAATAGTGATTACCGGTCTAGTTATCGATTGCCTAGGGACAAATAACTTTCTCGTGACAAAAAGCTCTCTACTAAAACTAATTTAGTTGTGTCTTTTTCTTAACTGCCCCTACTTTTTATTTATGCGCTCTTTATTATCTTGCAAACCTATCCCACAAAAACTACAAACTACTTCTAGTTTTATACTTTGTAACATCCCAAATTTTCAATTTGGGTGTTTATAAATAGATCATTCATATGCATCCATAATTTATGCATTTTTGCCTTCATTTATTTTATCAAATTTTGATCCAAGAAACTTTATGCAATTCAAGGACCGGAAGAGAGAATATGATGTTTCCTTAAATCCAAATTTTGAAAATTCTTTAACATTTCAAAGTTGGGATATCGATCAAATTTGTTTTCACCAAAAAAAATCATTTCCACTATATCAAAAATAAAATAAAGAGAGAATATAAAATGAGTTCTTCACAAACAGAAGGAAAATATTGGAAATTGAATTTGGAATCAAAATATTTTTGTTGGATTTTATGTGCAATTTATTTTATTAGTATAGCAAAAATGTTTATTTTTAAACTTGCATTTTAGGCCAGATAAAAGTTCACTAGGTCATATGTAAGACCATATAACTATGTGAATTTTCTGGAAATTTTTAGACTTGTATTTAATTTGTTTTCGGTGTTTCTTTGCTTATGTAAAAAAACGTTTAAAAAAATCCCTACGCGCTAGCAGGCGAGACGTCCCTGCCCGAGCTGCCAGGCGATGCCATGGCCAGTGAGCGAGGCCTCTGAGCTGCCCCTCGTGCCCACGTTCGCTCGCGCGGACTCCTCCCTGTCTCACGTAACTCCTCTCTCTCTCTCTTTTTTCTCTCTCCCGTGACGTTTGGCTCCCACCTTCTCTTCTTCTTCCTCCCATCTACAAAGAAACGTACACATTCACCCGAAGGCTCTTCGTTTCAAATTCTTTGCTATCTTAACTCCAGCCTGCTTCACGTTCAAGGAAGATGTCCTATAAATAGCCATGACTCTCCTCGTCCGATTCAGACAAAAATCCCTCGTCAAGTCCACCCCTACAACATGTACTCGACGTTCCAATCTCGCAACAAAAGCTCCAGTTCATCGCTGGATTACGACGCCGTTGAGCGGTCCCGAGCTCTATCCTTTTGGGTTCCGACTTCTCTTGATCCCTAGACTCTATTTGACATGGTTTTTTGATCCCTCTCCATCTACAGAGGCCATACCAAACTCGTTGTCTTCACCGGAGCATTCGGAGCACCGAGCTTCGTCACTTTGTTCTATCACCGTTCGTCGTCGCGGACCATCTCCGACTCCACCACCGGACGAGCCAGTCATCAGTGCACCTCCTAGACACCTCCGCCATTGCCGAGGACCACCGGAGCCGCCGCCACCATCGCCCCCGATCTCCATCTCCTCATGTTTTTGCTCTCTGTAAGTACGTAGCACATATTCGTTCGTTCAGTTTAAAAACCCGTTTAGTAGATCGGTTTTCATACAGATCGGTTATTCGGTTTAGATTGAACCGGCCTTCGGTTTTGTTTTATTTTTCCTTTATCCACAGCAAACACCCCAGCCAACTAGAGATCGCCACTTGACTCTGGCCGAATAATTTTTATTTAAAAAAAAATTCCAATCTCAGATTCTATACCAAATCTTGTTTCTAGTATATGTTTTAATCTATAGATCCGATTTAGTTGATTCTTTTTCCTACGATTTCTTAGAAATATCCTCTATCCAGATAAACAAATGAAAAATATTTTTGAAAATTTTAAAATTTGAATTCAAACAGATCTGATTTCAAACTTCATTAGGCCATAACTTGAGTTTCGTAACTCCGTTTTGGGTGATTCTTTTTGAAAATTGAAGCTTGTGACATGTACCTTCTATTAAAACCAAAACCATTTATCTTTGTTGCTATAAAAATTACATTCTGTACAGAAACTTTATTTCGGTGTTTTTGCGGTTTTTCAAAGTCTTTTATTTGTTTTCTTTTTGGATCTTTGCTTGTATGCTTATGTATGTCATTACTTGCTTACGCTAGATCATACAGATTGCGAAGCTTGCTACTTCGAATCTTTAGAGTTCACGAACGTCAGCAAGGAAAGTTCACACTTAGATCATAATTTTCAATACCTAGTTTTTTAATATGCATTAGTTTCATGTTCAAAGATTGCATGAGTAAGATTGGGAACATGTGGATATGCTTTGTAGTTTATGTGGTAGGAACCTGTGATGTTTTATCACCCCGGGAATATTCGTTGTCTCATATATTGCTTAGTCATGCTCGTACACGGGGATTGGTATGTGTGATACATGAAAGTTGCGAGAGATAATAATTTTTCGGGACAACATAAGGTGGCAACCTTGATACACATCTGGGTGGATTGTCTGGGGCCCCTGGAGAAACAAGTGTCTTGCCCAAGGGGATCCCAGAGTACCCATGTGATTACCCTAGGTCCGCCACCCAGGCTCAAAGGGATCATAAGATATTTCATGCCTAGAAACTTCCATGTGCAGCCAGAAGCCATTATGGGCTCTGGCATAGTTGAGTAAGTTGCGCGACCTCTTTCCGTGGTAGACTAGTTGATATAGGGGAAAGTAGGTGCCGGTCTACCCAGGGTTTGGAGGAAATACTTCAGAAAGGCTATGTCTCGATCTTCCGATCATGGAGGTGGTCGAGTCTTGTGGGGAAAAGTGTGCAAACCTCTGCAGAGTGTACATACTAATCATAATTAGTCGTGTCCCCGGTTATGGACAACTCGATTATCTAGAAGGGAATTATTGGTTGATCTCATCACTCTATTTAATGAAATTATTGGGTTACTAATAACTTGGGAATTTTGGAATTGAGTTGGAGGAATCTTCTCAATTATGGCATTTTATTTTAGTAGTAAATAAAAATTTATTCCTCTGTTGTAGGGTAAAATTGGCTTTATGAAAAAATTAAACTTAGAGCCTCCACAAGCTAAAATTGCAGATAGACATAGTCTTTTTCATTATTATTATTCTATGGTGTGAAATTGCCAGCGTATTCCAAGTGCCGACTTACACGGCTGCAACGTCTCATGTTGCAGAGTTTTTCGACGAGGATTAAAGGTGCGATAGGTCGTTGTTCTGCACTCAGTTTGCCGTGGAGTTGGATGGACTCATTTACCTTCGATGCTTTTGCAGTTACTTTTGTTTAGATGGCCTTTGGCTATATTATTGTAAAAAAATACTCCTTTGAAGATCTCGATGCAATAATGTGTGTGATTGAATTCTGTTATAATTCCTCGAGTATTGTGTGTGTCAGCATACCGATCCAGGGATGACACTTAAGCACAGAGACTTCGATCCATTTGGATCGGGTCGCTACAATATGGTATCAGAGCACACGCTGACTGTAGGACACGACCACTAGGGATAGGAAACCATAGGAAGAAAACTCTATTTTACGACTTCCTTATATATTTGTTGGTCTGTACTCTTCTCTTCAATTTAATAGTTGTTGAACCCCATCACCAGGTTGCTCAGCCGATGAGACCAAGACCTATGCAGACATTATTGACGAAGAAGAAGCAGCTAGAATTGACTTTGATTTGAGAAGATTTAGTTCAGACCACCACAACCAAATGGAGTCCAACGATAGACTGTGGTAGTATGAAGAGATCATATCTCTTGTGGATATGACCTTACCTGTAGATTTTTCTTGTGTGGTGTGATTTGTGTGAATTGTTTGATTTGAAGTTTTATTGCTATCATAAGCATATGGGTAGTGATTTCTCTCATTAGGCCCTTATTCTATTCTAATTTCTCATCCAGTCTAAGCCGAACAGATGCCTCCGAGACGTGACCCGTAATTTCCGTCGGAACTTACCCCGTTGATCCAGAACCAGAATCCCCTCATGCAGCTAATCATCCAGAATCAGAACCAGAACAACAACAACAACAACAACAACAACAACAACAACAACAACCACCGCCACCACCCCAGGTCAAAAACCTTACTCGTTTCTTGAGGTTGAAACCACATGCATTCTCTAGCAGCACTGAGCCGATCGTCGCAGATGACTGGCTTCGCAAGATCGGAAGGGAGCTAACCACCGCAGGATGTACTGACGCTGAGAAGGTGCGCTTTGCCGCACATCAACTGGATGGACCAGCAGCTTCGTGGTGGGAGAATTACACCACCACATTCCCCATAGAAAATATGACTTGGGATCAGTTCCAGCAGGCATTTCATACCGCACATGTTTCAGCCGGAGCTATGAGTCTGAAGAAGCATGAGTTCCACAACTTACACCAAGGAAATCGTTCTATTGGTGATTAAGTGGAGGAATTCAGCAAGTTATCCAGGCATGCTCCAGGAGACGTGGCTGATGATGCCGCTAAGCATGAGAAATTTCTGGAGGGACTAAATGATGATCTGGGACTTCAGTTGACCGTGGCTACCTTTAACAATTATCAAGAGTTGGTTGACAAGGCTCTCATTCTGGAAGGCAAGCAACAGCAGGTGGAGAATCGCAAGAGAAAGTACGGACAGGGAAAGTACAACTCTGGAGTTAAGCAGAAACCCCGCTATACCCCGTACTCGGGAAATAATGGATAAGGATCCGGCAAGTATGGTGGACACACTCACCATAATCATGGACGACATTCAAATCATGGAGGGAATGGACACAACCATAATGGCCATAGGAATGGCAATGGAAACGGGGGAAACAACAATCAGCATCACTCCAACCCTGCTACACTGGGAAAGAAGGATCTGAGCCACATTACCTGTTTCAAGTGCGGGAAGACCGGACACTATGCCACAGAATGTCCCGAGGCGAAGAACGGGAATGGCAATGGAAGCTTTGGAAAGAAGCCAAATCCTTTCACCAGAGGTCAGGTGAACCATGTCAATGTGGAGGAACTTTATGACCAGCCTGACGATGTTGTTGGTAAGTTCTTGATTAATTCATTTACAGCCCTTGTTCTTTTTTACACCGGTGCATCGCATTCATTCATATCAAGGGGGTTTGTGGATAAGTTTAAGTTTCCAACCGTAGCCCTTAAAACACCAATGTTAGTGAGTTCCCCAGGATAATAGTATATGGCTAGTCGGGGATGTTTTCAATTGCTATTGACCATACAGAGACATGTTTTCCCCACAGACCTCATCATCCTAGAGTCACAAGGATTGGACGTAATTCTAGGCATGGACTGGCTATCCAAGTATGTAGGGAATATTGATTGTGCCAGTAAGTTGATTCTTCTCACCACCCAAGAGGGGAAACGGATCAAGTATGTGTCGAGGCATACGCCAAGGAGGACTCAGGTGAATTCTCTTTCGGGAGTTGTTCAGGAGGAAGTACCAGTTGTGAAGGATTATCCCTATGTATTCCCTGAGGAAGTGCCCGGCGTGCCACCAGATCGGGACATAGAGTTTTTGATTGAATTTTTACCAGGCACAAGAGACCGTATCGGATGCCCGCAAATGATCTGGAGGTAATTAAGAAGCAGATTAAGGAACTATTGGAGAAACGTTATATTCGACCGAGTTCATCACCTTGCGGAGCCCCAGTGCTTCTAGTTGATAAGAAAGATGCATCCTTGAGAATGGTTGTGGATTACCGTGCGTTGAATGAGGTGACGATCAAGAACAAGTACCCTCTACCGATGATCAATGATTTCTTTGACCAGCTACAAGTAGCAAAAGTTTTCTCAAAGATCGATCGTCGATCTGGATATCACCAACTGAAGATTCGAGAACAGGATATACCCAAGACAAACTTTAGCACGAGATATGGGTTTTATGAGTATACAGTCATGTCTTTTGGTTTGACTAATGCCCCTGCCTATTTCATGAGTATGATGAACAAGGTATTCAAGGAGTTCTTGGATAAGTTTGTTGTGGTATTCATTGATGACATATTTATTTACTCGAAGAATGAATAAGAACATAAGGAACATTTGCGCTTGGTTCTTGAGAAGCTTAGGGAATATCAGTTATATGCAAAGTTCAGCAAGTGTGAATTCTGGTTGAAGGAAGTTGGATTTCTCGGACATGTTATATCAGGAGAAGGAATAGCAGTGGATCCTTCGAAAGTTGAAGCCGCCACGGAATGGAAGGCACCCACCTCAGTCGGAGAGATTCGCAGTTTCCTTGGACTTGCAGGATATTACCAGAGATTTATTGAGAATTTCTCCAAGATCGCAAAGCCCATGACAGAGTTATTGAAGAAAGACACCAAGTTAAATTGGACCGATGAATGTGAGGCCAGTTTTCAGGAGTTGAAGAAACATTTGGTCACAACACCAGTGCTAATTCTTCCGAATATACGCCAGGATTTTCAGGTGTATTGCGACGCTTCTCGTCAGGGACTTGGAGGTGTTCTCATGCAAGAAGGAAGAGTTGTTTCATATGCCTCACGTCAGCTTTGACCTCATTAGCGGAATTATGCCATGCATGATTTGGAGTTAGCAGCCGTAGTGCATGCGCTCAAGACCTGGAGGCATTTTCTTATTGGAAATCATTGTGATGTTTACACGGATCATAAGAGTTTGAAATACATCTTCACACATAAGGAGAAGAACCTCAGACAAAGAAGATGGTTGGAGCTCATAAAAGATTATGACATGAAATTGCACTATCACCCAGGAAAGGCCAATGTTGTGGCAGATGCATTGAGCCGCAAGAGTTATGTCAATGCCCTCACAGCAGGAGGATTACCTCAGGAGTTAATTGATGATCTCAGAGATCTCTGATTGGAGATAGTACCACAAGGTTTTGTTGCCGCAATGGAAATTCAATCCACTTTGATGGAAAAGATCCGAGAAGCCCATAAGTTAGACAAAGGTATTGCAGAAATCAAGCAAAGGATGAACCAAGGAAAAGCAGAAGGATTTCGTGAGGATGAACACGGAACCTTATGGTTTGAGCAGCGTATTTATGTGCCAAATGACACAGAGATCAGGAAGTTGGATTTTCAGGAGGCTCATGACTCGCCTTATTCAATACACCCAGGAAACACCAAGATGTATTTGGACATGAAGGAAAGTTTCTGGTGGACAGGTACGAAAAAGGATATTGCCGAGTTTGTCGCAGTATGTGATGAATGTCAAAGGGTTAAGGCAGTGCACAAGAAACCAACAGGATTACTTCAGCCTTTGCCGATACCGGATTGGAAGTGGGACAAGCTTGGCATGGTCTTTATTACAGGATTAGCCAGGACCCGATCAGGCTATGATTCTATTTGGGTAGTAGTTGATCGCTTGACCAAGGTAGCTCACTTCATCCCCTTGAAAACCACATATACAAGTGCTAAGTTGGACAAGATATACATGACAAGGATCGTATGTCTGCATGGAGTTCTGAGGACCATCGTATCAGATAGAGGAGCATAGTTTGCCTCAAAGTTTTGGAATCAATTACACAAAACTTTGGGTTCCAGGCTAGAGTTCAGTACAACTTTTCATCCGCGGACAGATGGGCAGGCCGAGAGAGTCAATCAGATTCTAGAGGACATGTTGAGAGCTTGTGCGTTACATTATGGATCTATTGGGATGATAATTTGCATTACGCAGAGTTCTCGTATAACAATAGCTATCAAGCTAGTTTGAACATGGGCCCTTTCGAAGCTTTGTACGAAAGGAGGTGCAGGACACCGTTGATGTGGGATGGAGTTGGAGACAGTAAATTATTTTGTCCCGACCTTATCAGAGATTCGGAGGAGAAAGTCAAGTTGATCCGTGATAGACTTAAGATAGCCCAGTACAGGCAGAAGAGTTATGCTGATGCTAAACGCAAGGATGTAACCTACGAAGTCGGAGAGCATATCTTCGCGTGTCTCCACTTCGAGGAGTTAAACGGTTTGGAGTTAAAGGCAAACTAGAACCACGATTTGTTGGGCCATATAGAATTTTGGAACATAGAGGAGAAGTTGCATATCAGCTGGAGTTACCCGAAGCCTTGTCTGGACTTCATGATGTGTTTCACGTTTCCCAGTTAAAGAAGTGCCTTGCAGAGATGGCCGATATTCCTTTGAGAGATACAGTTCCACTTGAGGCCTTACAGTTGGATAGTGATCTGACCTATGAGGAGAAGCCCGTCAAGATTCTTGAGTTTTCCAACAGAGTTACTCGCAGCAAGGTCATCAAGTTTTGCAAGGTTCAGTGGAATCATCATACCGAGGAGGAAGCCACCTGGGAACGCGAAGACGATCTTCGATAGGACCACCCACACCTTTTTGATAGCCATCCCGAATCTCGAGGGCGAGATTCTTCTTAAGGGGGTAGGTTTGTAACATCCCAAATTTTAAATTTGGGTGTTCTTAAATAGATCATTCATATGCATCCATAATTTATGCATTTTTCCCTTCATTTCTTTTATCAAATTTTGATCCAAGAAACTTTATGCAATTCAAGGACCGAAAGAGAGAATTGGAAGTTTCCTTAAATCCAAAATTTGAAAATTCTCTAACATTTCAAAGTTGGGATGTGACCAAATTTGATTTGACCAAAAAAATTCATTTCCACTATATCAAAAGTAAAATAAAGAGAGAAGATAAAATGACTTCTTGAAAAACAGAAGGAAAATATTGGAAATTGAATTTGGAATCAAAATATTTTTGTTGGGTTTTATTTGCAATTTATTTTATTAGTTTAGCAAAAATGTTTATTTTTAACTTGCATTTTAGGCCAGATAAAAGTTCACTAGGTCATATATAAAACCATATAACTATGTGAAATTTCTGGAAATTTTTTGACTTATATTTATTTTGTTTTCAGTGTTTCTTTGCTTCTGTAAAAAAACGTTTAAAAAATCCCTGCAACGCTAGCAGGCGAGCCAGACTAGCCCGAGCTGCCAGGCGATGCCACGGCCAGCGAGCGAGGTCTCCGAGTCGCCCCTCGTGCCCCCGTTCGCTCGCGTGGACTCCTCCCTGTCTCACGTAACTCCTCTCTCTCTCTCTCTCTCTCTCTCTCTCTCTCTCTCTCTCTCTCTCTTTTTTCTCTCCCGTGATGTGTGGCTCCCACCTTCTCTTCTTCTTCCTCCCATCTATACAGAAACGTACACGTACACCCGAAGCCTCTCTGTTTCAAATTCTTTGCTATCTTAACTCCAGCCCGCTTCACGTCCAAGGAAGATGTCCTATAAATAGCCACCACTCTCCTCGTCCAATTCTGACAAAAATCCCTCGCCAAGTCCACCCCTACAACACGTACTCGACGTTCCAATCTCGCAGCAAACGCTCCAGTTCATCGCTGGATTACGACGCCGGTGAGCGATCCCGAGCCCTATCCTTTTGAGTTCCGACTTCTTTGGATCCCTAGACTCTGTTTGACATGGTTTTGTGCTCCCTCTCCATCTATAGAGGCCGTACCAAACTCGTTGTCTTCACCGGAGACTGCCACTTGTCTCTGGGCGAATTTTTTTATTTTTTAAGAATTTTTCCAATCTTAGATTCTATACCAAATCTTTTTCCTAGTATATCTTTTAGCCTATAGATCCTCTTTAGTTGATTCTTTTTCCTACGATTTCTTAGAAATATCTTCTATCTAGAGAACCAAATGAAAAATATTTTTGTAAATTTTAAAATTTGAATTTAAACAGATCTGAATTCAAACTTCGTTAAACCATAACTTGAGTTTCATAACTCCATTTTGGGTGATTCTTTTTGCAAATCGAAGCTTGTGACATGTACCTTCTGTTAAAACCAAAACCATTTATCTTTGTCGCTGCAAAAATTACATTCTGTACAGAAACTTTATTTGGGTGTTTTTGCGATTTTTCAAAGTCTTTCATTTGTTTTCTTTTTGGATCATTGCTTGTATGATTATGTATGTCATTACTTGATTACGCTAGATCATCCGGATAGCGAAGCTTGCTACTACGAATCTTTAGAGTTCAACGAACGTCAGCAAGGCAAGTTCACACTTTTATAATAATTTTCAGTACCTAGTTTTTACTATGCATTAGTTTCACCTTCAAAGATTGCATGAGTAGGATTGGGAACATGTGGATATGCTTTGTAATTTATGTGGTAGGAACCTATGACCTTTTATCACCCCGGGAATATTCGTTATCTCATATATTGCTTAGTCATGCTCGTAGACGGGGATTGGTATGTGTGATACATGCAAGTTGCGAGAGATAATAATTTTTTGGGACAACATAAGGTGTTAACCTTAATAAACATCTGGGTGTATTGTTTGGGGCGCCTGGAGAAACCAGTGCTTTGCTCAATTGGATCCCGGAGTACCCGTGTGATTACCATAGTTCCGCCACCTAGGCTCAAAGGGATCATAAGATATTTCATGCCTAGAAACTTCCGTGTGCAGCCACAAGCCATTATGGGCTCTGGCATAGTTGAGTAAGTTGTGTGACCTCTTTCCGTGGTAGACTAGCTGATGTAGGGGAAAGTAGGTGTACTGGTCTACCCAGGGTTTGGAGGAAATACTTCAGAAAGGCTATGTCTCGATCTTCCAATCATGGAGGTGGTCCAGTCTTGTGGGGAAAAGTGTGCAAACCTCTGCAGAGTGTACAAACTAATCATGATTAGCCGTGTCTCTAGTTATGGACAACTTGAGTATTTAGAAGTGAATTATTGGTTGATCTCATCACTCTATTTAATGAAATTATTGGGTTACTAATAACTTGGGAATTTTGGAATTGAGTTTGAGGAACCTTCTCAATTATGGCATTTTATTTTAGTAGTAAATAAAAATTTATTCCTTTGTTGTAGGGTAAAATTGCCTTTATGCAAAAATTAAACTTAGAGCCTCCACCAGCTAAAATTGAATATAGGGATAGTCTTTTTCATTATTAATATTCTATGGTGTGAAATTGCTAGTGTATTCCATGTGCTGACCTACACAGCTGCAACATCTCCTGTTGCAGATTTTTTCGACGAGGATTAAAGGTGCGATATGTCGCTTTTCTGCACTCAGTTTGCCGTGGAGTTGGATGGACTCATTTACCTTCGATGCTTCCGTAGTTACTTTTGTTTAGATGGCCTTTGGCTATATTATTGTATACTCTTTTGAAGATCTCGATGTAATAAAGTGTGTGATTGAACTATGTTATAATTCCTCGAGTAATGTGTGTGTGTCAGCATACCGATCCAGGGATGACACTTAAGCACAGAAACTTCGATCCATTTGGATCGGGTCGCTACATACTTGTTCTAGGTAAAGTAAACATCAATCGTGTGTAGAGTTGTATCGGTGGTCAATAGAACTTGAGGGAATATTTGTTCTGCCTTTAGCTCCTCATTGGGTTCGACACTCTTACTTATCGAAAGAGGCTACAACTGATCCCCTACACTTGTGGGTTATCAAGACCTTTTTCTGGCGCCGTTGCCGGGAAGCAATAGCGTGGGGTGAATATTCTCGTGTGTGCTTGTTTGCTTTATTACTAAGTAGATTTTATTTCAGGTTCTAAGTTGTTCTCTATATTTAGTTATGGGTAGGAAATGCAAAATACCAAAAAAAATAGTGGTACCTACTGAACCAATGGTTGAAGAACCACTCAAAATCTATCACACTACTGAAGCTTATTAATTGGATCATCTTCGATCCCTCTGTGCTCGAGCTGAAACCCCAACTAGCTTAGTTCAGGGAAAATCTTTAGATGATCATGCTTGTTATGTGTGACACCGCATATCTGAAAAGGGGAAACTTTTATTGGATCAAATTCATCGTTTACAGTGATATGCTTGGAATTTATGCGAAATACATGGTTGTACTTGTTGTTCTAGAGATCCTAAGAAACACCTTCCTTACCAATGTAAGTTTAGTGATGATGGAATCGTATCTTTGTATACTAAGGGTGTTTATGATTATTATGATGTTCAACAAATTGAAGAATTTATTGCTTTTTGGGTTACTTGTGAAATTGCTTCCTTTATTGAAGAATGTGATACTAATCTCCACAAATCAAAAAAATTGGCCATAGTTAAATATTGCTATGATAATTATGATTCTAATCCTTATATTAAACCATATATTGAGGACTCATCCGTTGTCCAAGAAGAGACTAATAGTTTGCAGGAGTCTATGGAAGAGGAAATTGATGACACTGTGAGCTCATTAGATGAAAAAGATGACGAGGAGAGCGAAGGACAAAAGGAGGAAGAGCGGATTAGCTACCCGTGCCCACCTTCTAATGAGGGTAACTCTTCAACTCATACATTGTTTAATTTCCCTTCGTGCTTACCGAAGGATGAATGCTATGATGATTGCTATGATCCCTTGGATTCTTTTGAAATATCCCTTTTTGATAATGCTTGCTATGCTTGTCGCCAAGATGCCAATATGATTTATGCTTATGGAGATGAACTTGCTATAGTTCCTTATGTTAAACCTGAGATTGTTGCTATTGCACCCACTCATGATAGTCCTATTATATTTTTGAATTCTCCAAACTACACTATATCGGAGAAGTTTGCACTTATGAAGGATTATATTGATGGGTTGCCTTTTTTCCGTTACACATGATGATTTTGATGAGTATAATATGCATGTGCTTGCTGCTTGTACTTGCAATTACTATGAGAGAGGAACTACATCTCCGCGTCTCTATATTTCCAACATGATAAAATTCCAGGAAATTGTTTATGTTATGCATTGGCCTTTACTATGTGTGCATGAATTGTTCTTTTATGACATGACGATGCATAGGAAGAGAGTTATACTTTGTTGTTGCATGACACATATCACTTTGTGCTCACTACTAAATGCCAAATCATTGCTAATTAAAATTGGCTTTGATATAGCTTGGGATCCGGGTGGATCCATTACTTGAGCACTATATGCCTAGCTTAATGGCTTTAAAGAAAGCGCTGCCAGGGAGACAACCCGAAAGTTTCAGAGAGTCATTTATTTCTGCTGTGTGCTTTTATAAATTTTAAAAACAAAAAAATAAAGAGGGGAACCTAAAACTTTTTCAAAAAGAAAAGCGAAAGTGAGAAAGACGAGCATTGTTAAAGTGGGAGCTAGCCTTCAACTTTGTTCATGCCCATGGAAACTTTGTGAACCTTGATTACAGAAACTTTTCAACAAAAATAATTATCCCCTTGTACAATTCCATTGTATTATAAAAATAATGCCCCAAGAGTTTCCTTTAGGATGGTAAAACTGCTTGTTGGTTTGTGCGGTGCAAAAAACAAAAACTTTGGTTGTAGTGCGCGATTTTACGTTTGTTACTGGAACATCGAAAGGATCTGAAACTTTTTGCAAAGTCTTGCTATACAAATTTTTTATTGTTCCTATTTTCTCCATAATTTTTAGTGTTACAGAAGTATGGTTAATGCTCAGATTTCTACAGACTGTCCTGTTTTCACAGATTGCTGTTATAGCTTCATTATTTGCATATGTTTGACTTCTGGTTGAAGCCTCCTTGACTTGGGGCCATAGAATTATGATAGCATATAGTGGGTAATGTTTTTTCATAATTATACAATAATGTTAGAGAAGTACATGATGGGATTTCATTGATCATATGCACTAACCCGGCCACTAAAAGTTCGGTTAAGTTTTGTGTGGATGAAGTGTTCTCAGATCGAGGAGGTCTTGATGTGAGAATAAGGAGGAGAGGCAAGAGCTCAAGCTTGGGGATTCCCAAGGCACCCAAAGTAAATATTCATGGAGACTCAAGCGTCTAAGATTGGGGATGCCCCGGAAGGCATCCCATCTTTCTTCAACAAGTATCGGTATGTTTCCGGATTCGTTTCGTTCACATGATATGCGTAAACTCTTGGAGCGTCATGTGCTTTTGCTTTTTCTTTTAATAAATGCACCATGCTGGTATGAGATAGTCCTTCGTTTATTTATAGAATGCTCTTTGCATTTCAATTATATTTTTTGAATATGGCTTTATAGAATGCTTCATGTGCTTCACTTATATCATTTGAAGTTTGGAATGCCTGTTTCTCCTCACATAGAAAACCGCCATTTGTAGAATGCTCTTTTGCTTCACTTATATTCGTTAGAGCATGGGAATATCTTTTGTATAAATAATTAAAACTCTCTTGCTTCACTTATATCTATTTAGAGAGTTGACAGGAATTGGTCATTCACATGGTTAGTCATAAAATCCTACATAAACTTGTAGATCGCAGAATATGATATGTTTGATTCCTTGCAATAGTTTTGCGATATAGAGATGCTAATATGTGGGAGGTAATAGTGAATGATTGTGGTTTAGTCATAATATTGGTGTTAAGGTTTGTGATTCCCGAAGCATGCACGTATGGTCTCCTAACTATGTAACCAAATTGGCACGCATTGTATTTTGATTGTTTATCTTTGGGTGTAGGTCGGGGCGCGCGATGGTTAACTCCTACCAACCTTCACCCCTAGGAGCATGCGTCGTAGTATTTTTTCTTGATGGGCTACTAGATTTTTCGCAATAAGTATGTGAGTTCTTTATGACTAATGTTGAGTCCATGGATTATACGCACTCTCACCCTTCCACCTTGCTAGCCACTCTAGTACAAGGCAATTTTCGCCGGTGCATCAAACCACCTTATATCCTTCCTCAAAACAGCCACCATACCTACCTATTATGGCATTTCCATAGCCATTCCGAGATATATTACCATGTAACTCCACCGTTCCGATTATAATGACACGCACCATCATTGTCATATTGCCTTGCATGATCGTAAGATAGCTAGCATGATGTTTCCATGGCTTGTCTGTTTTTTGATGTCATTGCTATGCTAGATCATTACACATCCCGGTACACCGCCAAAGGCATTCATATAGAGTCATATTTTTGTTCTAGTATCGAGTTGTAATATCGAGTTGTATGTAAATAGAAGTGTGATGATCATCATTATTAGAGCATTGTCCCTTGAAAAAGAAAAGGAAAAAACAGAAAGGCCAAAAATGAAAAAAAGGAAAGGCCAAATAAAAAAGGGAAAATAGAAAGGCCAAATAAAAAAAGGAAGGCCCAAAAAAAGAAATAAAAGAAAAAAAGAAAAAGAAAAAAAGGGGACAATGCTACTATATTTTTTCCACACTTGTGCTTCAAAGTAGCACCATGATCTTCATTATAGAGAGTCTCCTATCTTGCCACTTCCATATACTAGTGGGAATTTTTCAGTATATAACTTGGCTTGTATATTTCAACGACGGGCTTCCTCAAATGCCCTAGGTCTTCATGAGCAAGCAAGTTGATGCACACCCACTAGTTTTCTTTTGAGCTTTCATACACTTATAACTCTAGTGCATCCGTTACATGGAAATCCCTACTCAGTCACATTGATATCTGCTGATGGGCATCTCCATAGCCCATTGATTGTAACATCCCAATTTTTCAATCTGGAATGTTATACATAGCAAATCTTGCATATCATATTTATTTGCATTTGTGTGTTGCGATCCTCGAAATTCTAAGAAACTCAAGGACCCATGGAGAGAGTTGGGGATTTTACCGTTTTCATATTTGAGTTTTCTCAAATATCCGTACGAGGATCATTTTGATTTTTATTGTTTTTCTCTTCAAAAATATTTCATAATAAAATATATGAGAGGAGATAATATGAATTCTCCAAAACAAATGAAATATTGGAGGAAAAATATTAAAATCAATTATTTTATTTTATTTGGATCTATTTGCAATTTTATATGAATAGGAAAAATATGCATTTTTTAAAACTGCATTTAGGTCTGGGAAAAATGTACTCTTTCTTTTAAATATTATTAGAGGACGGTAAAATTTTATTTTGGAATTTTTCGACTCCGTTTAGTATTTCTTTTGTGTGTTTTTCCGCGTCAGGACTTAAAAAAGTGAATGGACCTACGGGCCGTGTCCGACCCGGACACCTCGTCTGGCCGACCTTTATTAGCCGCGCCCCCACCGCAGCCCACCCCAGCCCGCCGAAACCCTAGCCCCGCCTCGAGCCCCGCGCCATGCCGCCACCGTCGCCACTACCGCCGCCGCCGCCGTCTCCCCAGAGTTCGCCGGAGTTGCCGCGTTTTTTTTCGTTCGTTTTTAGGTAAACGCTAGATCTAAACCCGGTTTTTTATTAGATCGGTTTGTCCACGGTTTTTCCGTTCGAATCTAATTTGCGAACGGTCGTTCGTTTAGATCTGGAATGGGATAAGCTTGGCATGGACTTTATCACCGGATTACCCAGGACCCGATCATGATATGATTCAATCTAGGTAGTAGTGGATCGCTTGACCAAAGTAGCCCACTTTATCCCCGTGAAAACCACCTATACCAGTGCAAATTTGGCCAAGATATATATGACCAGGATCGTATGTCTGCACGGAGTTCCCTGGACCATCGTATGAGATAGAGGAACATAGTTTACTTCAATGTTTTGGCATCAGTTACACCAGACCTTGGGTACCGGGCTAGAGTTTAGTATGGCCTTTCACCAGCAGACGGATGGACAGACCGAGAGAGTCAATCAGATTTTGAAGGATATCTTGAGAACTTGTGTGCTAGATTATGGATCTAGTTGGGATGACAACTTGCCCTACGCAGAATTTTCATACAACAACAGTTACCAGGCCAGCTTGAAGATGGCACCGTTCGAAGCATTTTATGGGAGGAGATGCCGGACGCCATTGATGTGGGATGAAGTCGGAGACCGTCAGTTATTTGGACCAGATCTGATCAAAGAGTCAGAAGAGAAGCTTAATCTGATTGGAGATAGACTGAAGGTAGCCTAGTCCAGGCAGAAGAGTTATGCACACTCGGAACGCAAGGAAGTAGTCTATGAAATCGTAGACAGAGCATACCTGAGAGTGTCACCTCTGCGAGGAGTTAAGCTTTTCGGTGTTAATGGAAAGTTAGCCCAGAGATTTGTAGAACCATGCCGTGTTTTGGAATGCATGGGAGAGGTTGCCTTCAAGTTAGAGTTAGCCGAAGGATTGTCAGGAGTTCATGACGTGTTTCACGTTTCCCAGCTTAAGAAGTGCCATGCTGAGATGGGCGATATTCCTCTGAGAGACACAGTGCCCCTGGATGCAATTCAGCTGGATAGTGATCTAACTTACGAGGAGAAACCAGTCAAGATCCTCGAGTTTGCAAGCAGAGTCACCCGCAGCAAGGTTATCAAGTTTTGCAAAGTTCAATAGAGCCACCATACCGAAGATGAAGCCACCTGGGAATGAGAGGATGATCTACACAAGGACCACACACACCTATTTTCTAGCCAACCTGAATCTCGAGCGCGAGATTCATCTTAAGGAGGGTAGGTTTGTAACATCCCAAATTTTCAATTTGGAATGTTATACATAGATCATCTTGCATATCAAATTTTATTTGCATTTGTGTGTTGCGATCCTCAAAATTCTAAGCAACTCAAGGACCCACGGAGAGAGTTGGGGATTTTACCGTTTTCATATTTGAGTTTTCTCAAATATCGGTATGAGGATCATTTTGATTTTAATTGTTTTTATCTCCAAAAATATTTCATAATAAAATATATGAGAGGACATAATATGACTTCTCCAAAACAAATGAAATATTGGAGGAAAAAAATTAAAATCAATTATTTTATTTTATTTGGATCTATTTGCAATTTTATTTGAATAGGAAAAATACGCGTTTTTCAAAATTGCATTTAGAGCCAGGGAAGATGTTCACTTTGTCCTAAATATTATTAGAGGACGGTGAAAAATTATTTCATAATTTTTCGACTCACTTTATTATTTCTTTTGTCTGTCTTTCCGTGTCAGGACTTCAAAAAAGTGAACCCACCTGCGGGCCGTGTCCGACCCGGACGCCTCGCCCGGCTGGCCTTTATAAGCCACGCCACCACCATAGCCCACCCCAGCCCGCCGAAACCCTAGCCCTCCCTCCAGCCCCGCGCTACGCCGCCACCGCCGCGCCGCTGCCGCTGCCACCGCCGCGCCGTCCCGCCGTAGCCGCCGCGCTGTCTCGCCGGAGTTTGCCGGAGTTGCCGCGTTTTTTTTCCGTTCGTTTTTCTGGTAAACCCTAGATCTAAACCCATTTTTTATTAGATCGGTTTTTCTCTGTTTTTTCTGTTCTGATCTAATTTGCGAATGTTCGTTCGTTTAGATCTGATAACGAACGTTTTCGTCATTAGTTTCTTTTAGCAAACGCTCGTTCGTTTGCCTGTTCGTCGCGTTTTCTATTTCAGGGGTTTTCCGTGATTATTTTCGATCGAGATTTCTGCCCTGATCTTCGTTTTAGTATAACTTTTTGCTCGTTAGTCAAAATCAGGCAAAACAAGCGCCTATATCTTCATCTCGAAGCCCTCTTTCTGTTTAACCAACTTGAACAAGGTTTTGGTACTGTAAAATTTGAATCTAGTTGAATCTAGTAAATAGATCTTGTTTCTTTCGTAGTTTGAGTTTCGTTGCTTCGTTTGATTTGAATTCTTTTTGAAAACCAGAGTTCTTCAGTTGAACTTTCTGGTTAGATCTTCTTATATGAGTTTTCCCATGAATATTTACTTGGTTGCTTATGAGTGCTATTTTTTGCTTGCGATAGAATTCACGGAGTGCGAAGCGTGCTACTACGAGTCCCTAGGTTTTGTGAATCGTCAGCAAGGCAAGTAACACTTTGATCATACCCTTTATTACCCAGTTTTTATGCATTAGTTCAACCCTCATACATTGCATTAGTGGGATCTCTTAACATGTGGGTCTGGGAAGTAGATCGAGGTAGAACCTATTACCTGCATTATTATCAATCCCCTGCGAGTTACTTCTACGTTATGTTTAGGTTTCCATGCTATGTCGTAGACGTGGATTGGGTTTGAGAGTATCCATGATAGTTGTGAGATTGTTAATTAATTGTTCAACTTAAGGTGACTACTTTAATACACATCTGGGTGGATTGGCTGTAGGGCGCCTGGAGAATCCAGTGTTGTCCTAGGAAATCCCGGAGGAACCGTGTGATTATCCTATGGAATGCCACCCAGGCTCAAAGGGATCATAAGACTATTCATGATAGAAACTTCTGTGTGCAGCCAAAATGCCATTATGGTCTCTAGCATAGTTGAGTATGTTGTGTGAGCTCTTTCAGTGGTGGACTACAAGATGTAGGGGAAACTAGGTGTACGGGTCCTCCCGAGGTAAAGAGTAAATGCTTCTAAAAGACTGTGTCTCGGTCATCAATTTCTCAAACACCATGCAGTGCGAGAAATCCAACGGAGGAGATCGAGTCTTGTGGGGAAAAGTGCGCAAACCTCTGCAGAGTGTACAAACTAATCATGATTAGCCGTGTCCCCGGCTATGGACATCTTGAGTATATGGTACTTGAATTATTGGATTGATCTCATCACTCTAAAACTAATTTTGTGGGATAATAAAGATGGTTTTAATTGGGATTGAGTTGGAGGAACCTTCTCAATGATGTTTCAACTACCATGATAGTTAAAATAAAATTTATTCCTTTGTTGTAGGAAAAAATTGGCTTTATGCAAAAAACATTATAACCTTAGAGCCTGCACCATCCATATATGCATGTAGTGTTAGCCTTTATCTGTTACTTACCCTACTGTGTTATCTTGCCAGCATATTCCATGTGCTGACCCATTTTGGGCTGCAACATATCATGTTGCAGACTTTTCAGAAAAATAGTAAGGTGCGCTAGGTCGTTTGTCATGCACTCAGCTATGCCGTTGGAGTTGATGGACTCACTTATCTTCCAAGCCTTCTGCTGTTATCGCGTTAGATGGCCTTATGCCATATATTTTGTAATAAGTTCTCTTTTGAGACATTCGATGTAATAAGTGTGTGATTGCCACTCTGTTATAAATCCTTCAAGTACTGTGTGTGTCAGCATTACTGATCCAGGGATGACACAGAACACAGACACTTTGGTCCATTCGGATCATGGTCTCTACAAGATGGTATCAGAGCACACGCTGAATGTTGGACACGACCACTAAGATAAGCCTTAGGTCACTCTTCTCTACTCATTTCTGACTCCTCTCCATTTTCTACTCGTTAGGATAGTGGACTCAAGGAACAAGTTCACCCAACCGGATGAAGACACACGTTTTGGGCAACACTTGAAGGAAGTCACTAGGTACCTGAACATCGGAATACCAAGCTTCACCGGGACCTACACCGCCACTTTACCAGAAGAGGAGCGAAGGAATGTTCAAGTTCAAATTCATGGGAGGACATTCGTGCCAGTCACTGAGCCCATAGAGTTTTCCTTTGATGCACCAACCTGGAGCCTAGGTAAGAGCATGGCTACCCACATTGCTATGGGGCGAATTGGAGAAGTCTACAAACATGATCTGAAGGACACTATCTACCAGATATGCGGGCACCGAGATGAGCAATGGGACATGATCAGTACCAGGAAGGACAGGTCCATTGCAGCTTTCATCCAAGAGTTAAACAAGCACATTCATCGACATGAGCATCAGATGTGCGCAGGCATGATAGACTTGAAGAAGGCGTTAACCAGGAACACAGAGCTATAAGAGGAACTCAAGTTTTCACGTGACGGATATGAGGAGGAAATCGCAATACTTGTGGAGAAGAATGACGACCTGACAAAGAAGCTAGGAGTATTCATGGGAGACCCCGCGCCAGGAGGAGAAGAAGACGAACCCAAGGAGATTCGTTCTGAGGAGTATATCATCATCAACGACACTGACTCAGACCCTGATGATAGTGATGATGACTATGAAGACAAAGCTGGAGCAGATATCATGGAATCTTCCACCAATCAAAATTTCTAGATGACCACCATATGAATAGTAGTTTTCCCCCATATAGTAGAAGTCCAAGCACTTTTGCAACGTTAGTTTAGATCTTTTGTATGCCCTTGCTTGTAATTGATTGGTGTGATATGATTGTGTTTGTCTCATGTGCAGATGGGCAGTGAATTTCCCCCTAGACCTCATTTCTATTCTAATGTTTTCCCTCTAAACTCATCAGATGACTCTGAGACGTGAGACCGGATTTGAGTTTCCCCCTCAGCTCACTCGGTTGATCCAACAGCAGAACACTTTGATGCAACTTCTTGTCCAGAACTAGAACAATCAGAACAACAACAACAACAACAACAAAAACAACAACAACAACCCTCCACCACCACCACCAGTGGACAACCTAGCCCGTTTTCTAAGGTTACAGCCGCCGGTTTTTACCAGTAGCATTGAGCCAATTGTTGCTGATGACTGGCTACGCAAGATTGGAAGAGAGTTGACCACCGCAGGTTGCACATATGCTGAGAAGGTGTGTTTTGCCGCACACCAATTGGACGGACCAGCAGCCTCATGGTGGAAGAATTACACAGCCACTTTTCCTATGGCCAATGTCATTTGGGATCAGTTTCAGCAAGCTTTTCGCACTGCCCATGTCTCAACTGGGGCTATGAGCATGAAGAAGTGTGAGTTTTGCAACTTGCGCCAAGGGAATCGTACGATGGCTCAATACATAGATGAGTTTAGTACTCTATCTTGCTATGCCCTTGATGATGTGGCCACAGATGCCGCAAAGTAGGAGAAGTTTATGGAAGGGCTGAATGACGAGATGAGCATACATTTGATGGTGCCAACATTCAACAACTACCAGGAGTTTGGTAGATAAGGCTCTTATGATTGAAGGGAAGCAGCAGCAGATTGAGAGCCGCAACAGGAAGTATGGACAAGGAAAGAACAATTCTGGAGCCTAGCAGAAGCCCCGTTTCACCCCGAACTTGGGAGGGTATACCCATAACCATGGAAGCCACACCCATACTGGAGGGGGTTCTCATAACCACAATGGCCCCAAGAATGGGAATGGGAATGGAGCAAGCAATAATCACAACTGCTCCACTCCAGCCACACCCACCAATAGGGATCTAGATCACATTACTTGTTTCAAGTGCGGGAAGAATGGACACTACGCCATGGAGTTCCCGGAAGCGAAGAATGGGAACGACAATGGAAGCACTGGGAAGTAGCCCAACCCTTTAAACAGGGGACAAGTGAACCATGTGAACGTGCAGGAGATTGAAGACCAGCCTGATGCAGTTGTCGGTATGTTTTTGGTTTAGTCATTTACCGCAATAGTTCTTTTTGATACTGGTGCATCGCATTCATACATTTCAAGGGGATTCGTGGATAGATATAAGTTGCCCACCAAAGTACTTATGACCCCTATGTTAGTAAGCTCACCAGGAGCTGAATATATGGCAAATCGAGGATGTTTTCAGATACCATTGACCATTGGACGCCATGTTTTCCCCTCAGACCTGATAGTTTTGGAGTCACAAGGATTGTATGTGATACTAGGTATGGATTGGCTATCGGTGTATGGAGGGAACAACGATTGTGCCAGTAAGTCGATTTTACTTACCACCCCGGAGGGAAATAGGATCAAGTATGTATCTAGGCATGCGCCTAGGAGGACACAAGTAAATTCTCTCTCGGGAGTTGTTCAGGAGGAAGTGCCTGTAGTGAAGGATTACCCGGATGTATTTCCAGAGGAGCTACCAAGCATGCCGCCAGATCAGGACATTGAGTTTTTGATAGAGCTATTTCCAGGCACCGGACCACTATCAAAGAGACCATACCGGATGCAAACGAATGATCTGGAGGAGATCAAGAAGCAGATTAAGGAGTTATTGGAGAAAGGATTCATTCGACGAAGCTCATCACCCTGGGGAGCCCAGTGCTTTTGGTCGAGAAGAAGGATGGATCTTTAAGGTTGGTCGTTGATTATCGGGCACTGAACGAAGTGATGATTAAGAATAAGTACCCACTGCCGTTGATCAATGATTTGTTCTACCAACTTCAAGGAGCTAAAGTATTCTCCAAAATCGATCTATTATCAGGATACCACTAGTTGAAGATCCGTGAAAAAGACATACCTAGGAAAGCCATCACCACAAGGTATGGGCTATATGAGTATACGGTTATGTCATTTGGATTGACTAACGCCCCTGCCTATTTCATGAGTATGATGAATGATGTGTTCATGGAGTTCTTGGATTAATTTGTCGTGGTATTCATTGATGATATTTTGGTGTATTCGAATAACGAAGAGGAACACAAGGAGCATTTGCGTTTGGTTTTTGGGAAGCTCAGAGAACACCAGTTATGTGCCAAGTTCAGCAAATAAGAGTTTTGGTTGAAGGAAGTTGGATTCTTAGGGCATGTTATATCAGGAGAAGGTATAGAAGTGGATCCTATCAAGATGCAGGCAGTCACTGAGTGGTTGGCACCCACCTTAGTTGGAGAAATCCGCAGTTTTCTTGGACTCACAGGTTATTACCGGAGATTCATAGAGAATTTCTCAAAGATTGCAAAGCCTATGACGGCATTGTTGAAGGTGTACAAAAAGTTCCATTGGACGGAGGAGTGCAAATAAAGTTTTCAGGAGTTGAAGAAACGTTTGACGACAGCCCAAGTACTGATCTTACCAGATATGCGCAAGGATTTCCAAGTGTATTGCGACGCTTCTCCCTTAGGACTTGGAGGAGTCCTCATGTAGGATGGAAGAGTTGTTTCTTATGCATCCCGTCAACTCCGACCGCACGAGTTGAACTATGCTATGCAGGATTTGGAGTTAGCAGCTGTGGTGCATGCGCTCAAAACCTGGAGACATTTCCTTATTGGAAACAGGTGTGATGTATACACGGATCACAAGAGTTTGAAGTACATTTTCACCCTGAAGGAACTAAACCTCAGACAGAGGAGATGGTTGGAGCTCATAAAGGATTATGATATGAAGCTGGACTATCATCCAGGCAAGGCCAATGTCGTTGCAAACGCTTTGAGTCGGAAGAGTTATGTCAATACCCTAGTAAATGGAGGATTGCCAAAGGAGTTAGCAGAAGATCTCAGGGAGCTTCGTTTGGAGATAGTTCCTCGAGGTTTTGTTGCAGCCTTGGAGGTTCAGTCAACATTATTGAGAAAGATACGAGAAGCTCAGAAGGATGACAAAGAAATTACAGAAATAAAGGAGAAGATGAGTGAAGGAAAAGCCAAGGGTTATCGTGAGGACGAACACGACACCTTGTGGTTCGAGGACCGTGTCTATGTGCCCAAGAACACCGAGATCATGAAATTGATACTACAGGAAGCACATGATTCACCATACTCGATACACCCCGGAAACACTAAGATGTATTTGGATTTGAAGGAACGTTTCTGGTGGACGGGAATGAAGAAGGACATTGCCTAGTATGTAGCCGTATGTGATGTATGTTAGAGAGTGAAGGCAGAACATCAGAGGCCAGCAGGATTACTGCAGCCTATGCGGATACCCGAATGGAAATGGAATAAGCTTGGCATGGACTTTATCACCGGATTACCTAGGACCCGATCGTGATATGATTCAATCCAGGTAGTAGTGGATCGCTTGACCAAAGTAGCCCACTTTATCCCCGTGAAAACCACCTATACCAGTGCAAATTTGGCCAAGATATACATGACCAGGATCGTATGTCTGCACGGAGTTCCGAGGACCATCGTATCAGATAGAGGAACATAGTTTACTGTAAAATTTTGGCATCAATTACACAAGACCTTGGGTACCAGGCTAGAGTTCAGTATGGCCTTTCACCCGTAGACGGATGGACAGACCGAGAGAGTCAATCAGATTTTGAAGGATATCTTGAGAGCTTGTGCGCTAGATTATGGATCTAGTTGGGATGATACTTGCCCTACGCAGAATTTTCATACAACAATAATTACCAGGCCAGCTTGAAGATGGCACCATTCGAAGCATTTTATGGGAGGAGATGCTGAACGCCATTGATGTGGGATGAAGTCGGAGACCGTCAGTTATTTGGACCAGATCTGATCAAAGAGTCAGAAGAGAAGCTTAATCTGATTCGAGATAGACTGAAGGTAGCCTAGTCCTGGCAGAAGAGTTATGCACACTCGAAACACAAGGAAGTTGTCTATGAAATCGGAGACAGAGCATACCTGAGAGTGTCACCTATGCGAGGAGTTAAGCTTTTCGGTGTTAAGGGAAAGTTAGCCCCGAGATTTGTAGAACCACACCATGTTTTGGAATGCATGGGAGAGGTTGCCTACAAGTTAGAGTTAGCCGAAGGATTGTCAGGAGTTCATGACGTGTTTCATGTTTCCCAGCTTAAGAAGTGCCATGCTGAGATGGCCGATATTCCTCCGAGAGACACAGTGCCCCTGGATGCAATTCAGCTGGATAGTGATCTAACTTACGAGGAGAAACCAGTCAAGATCCTCGAATTTGCAAGCAGAGTCACCCGCAGCAAGGTTATCAAGTTTTGCAAAGTTCAATGGAGCAACCATACCGAAGATGAAGCCACCTGGGAATGAGAGGATGATCTACGCAAGGACCACACACACCTATTTTATAGCCAACCCGAATCTCGAGGGAGAGATTCATCTTAAGAAGGGTAGGTTTGTAACATCCCAAATTTTTAATTTGGAATGTTATACATAGGTCATCTTGCATATCGAATTTTATTTGCATTTGTGTGTTGCGATCCTCAAAATTCTAAGCAACTAAAGGACCCACGGAGAGAGTTGGGGATTTTACCGTTTTCATATTTGAGTTTTCTCAAATATCGGTACAAGGATCATTTTGATTTTAATTGTTTTTATCTCCAAAAATATTTCATAATAAAATATATGAGAGGAGATAATATGACTTCTCCAAAACAAATGAAATATTGGAGGAAAAAATTAAAATCAATTATTTTATTTTATTTGGATCTATTTGCAATTTTATTTGAATAGGAAAAATACACGTTTTTCAAAATTGCATTTAGGTCCAGGAAAAATGTTCACTTTGTCGTAAATATTATTAGAGGACGGTGAAAAATTATTTCAGAATTTTTTGACTCAGTTTAGTATTTCTTTTGTCTGTCTTTCCGCGTCGGGACTTCAAAAAAAGTGAACCCACCTACGGGCCGTGTCCGACCCGGACACCTCGCCCGGCCGTCCTTTATAAGCCGCGCCACCACCGTAGCCCACCCCAGCCCGCTGAAATCCTAGCCCCGCCTCGAGCCCCGCGCTACGCCGCTGCCACCGCCGCGCCGTCCCGCCGCCGCCGTCGCGCTGTCTCGCCGGAGTTTGCCGGAGTTGCCGCATTTTTTTTTTCGTTCGTTTTTTTAGGTAAACCCTAGATCTAAACCCGTTTTTTTAATAGATCGGTTTTTCTTCGGTTTTTCCGTCCGGATCTAATTTGCGAACGTTCGATCGTTTAGATCTGATAATGAATGTTTTCATCGTTAGTTTCTTTTAGCGAACGCTCGTTCGTTAGCCTGTTCGTCGCGTTTTCTTTTTCAGGGATTTTCCGTGATTATTTTTTATCGAGATTTCTGCCTTGATCTTCGTTTTAGTATAACTTTTTGCTCGTTAGTCAGACTCATGCGAAACAAGCGCCTAGATCTTCATCTCGAAGCCCTCTTTCTGTTTAACCAACTTGAACAAGGTTTTGGTACTGTAAAATTTGACTCTAGTTCAATCTTGTAAACAGATCTGGTTTCTTTCGTAGTTTGAGTTTTGTTGCTCTGTTTGATTTGAATTCTTTTTTAAAACCGGAGTTCTTCAGTTGAACTTTCTGGTTAGATCTTCTTATATGAGTTTTCCCGTGAATATTTACTTGGTTGCTTATGAGTGCTATTGTTTGCTTGCGATAGAATTCCCGGAGTGCGAAACGTGCTACTACGATTCCTTAGGTTTTGCGAATCGTCAGCCTGGCAAGTAACACTTTGATCATACCCTTTATTATAAATCCTTCAAGTACTGTGTGTGTCAGCATTACTATCCAGGGATGACACAGAACACAGAGACTTCGGTCCATTCGGATCGTGGTCGCTACATTGATACGCCTAGTCGATGTGAGACTTTCTCCCCACTTTTGTCTACTACCACCTTCTATTCAACCCCAGGTGCTATGTCCATGGCTCACGCTCATGTATTGCATGAAGAGTTGAAAAAGTTTGAAAAAGTAAAGTATGAAAACAATTGCTTGGCTAACACCGGGATGGGCATGAGGTGTACCTTGTGTTAAGAAAAGGGAGCATAAAAGACTATATGATTTTGTAGGGATAACGTTCTTTAGCATTGATATTTTGAGAGACTTGATTGTTCGTTGGGATGCCCGAGTATTAAATTATTTTATGTCAAATGATAGACTAATGCTTTGAATCACTCGTGTCTTAATATTCATGCCATGATTAGATTACATCATCAAGATTCTGCTAGGTAGCATTCCACATCAAAAATTATCTTTTTTTATCATTTACCTACTCGAGGAGAAGTAGGAATTAAGCTTGGGGAAGCTGATACGTCTCCGTTGTATCTATAATTTTTGATTGTTCCATGCCAATATTTTACAACTTTCATATACTTTTGGCAACTTTTTATACTATTTTTGGGGCTAACATATTGATCCAGTGCCCAGTGCCAGTTCTTGTTTGTTGCATGTTTTTTGTATCGCGGAATGTCCATATCAAACGGAGTCCAAACGGGATAAAAATGGATGGATTTTTTTTGGAATATACATGAATTTTGGGAAGCAGAAACCAACGCGAGACGATGCCCGAGAGGCCCACGAGGATGGGGGGTGCCCAGGGGGCAAGCGCGCCCTGGGCCCTCGTGGCCACTCCGTAAGGCGGTTGATGCCCTTCTTTCGCCGCGAGAAAGCTAATATCCGGATAAAAATCGTGTCCAAAATTCAGCCCAAGCGGAGTTACGGATCTCCGAGCATTTAACAAACGGTGGAAGGACAGAATCTGGGAACGCAGAAACAGAGAGAGACAGAGAGACAGATCCAATCTCAGAGGGGCTCTAGCCCCTCCCACGCCATGGAGACCATGGACCAGAAGAGAAACCCTTCTCCCAATCTAGGGAGAAGGTCAAGGAAGGAGAAGAAGGAGTGGGGCTCTCTCACCCTCGCTTCCGGTGGCACCGGAGTGCCGGTGGTGCCATCATCATCACCGCAATCTACACAAACAACTTCATCGCCGTCATCACCAACTCTTCCCCCTCTATGCAGCGGTGTAACCCGTCTTCCACCCGCTGTAATCTCTACTTAAACTTTGTGCTCAATGCTATATATTATTTCCCAATGATGTATGGCTATCCTTTGATGTTTGAGTAGATCAGTTTTGTCATATGGGTTAATTGATGATCGTGATTGGTTTGAGTTGCATGTTTTATTATTGGTGCTGCCCTATGGTGCTCTCCGTGTTGCGCAAGCGTGAGGGATCCCCGCTATAGGGTTTGCAATATGTTCATGATTTGCTTATGGTGGGTGGCATGAGTGACAGAAGCACAGACGCGAGTAAGTAGGTTCTTTGCGTATGGGAATAAGAGGACTTGATACTTTAATGATATGGTTGGGTCTTACCTTAATGATCTTTAGTAGTTGCGGATGCTTGCTAGAGTTCCAATCATAAGTGCATATGATCCAAGAAGAGAAAGTATGTTAGCTTATGCCTCTCCCTCAAATAAGATTGCAATAGTGATTACCGGTCTAGTTAATTATTGCCTAGGGACAAATAACTTTCTCGTGACAAAAAGCTCTCTACTAAAACTAATTTAGTTGTGTCTTTATCTTAACATCCCATACTTTTTATTTACATGCTCTTTATTAGCTTGCAAACGTATCCCATAAAAACTACAAACTACTTCTAGTTTCATAATTGTTCTAGGTAAAGTAAACGTCAAGCATGCGTAGAGTTGTATCGGTGGTCGATAGAACTTGAGGGATCATTTGTTCTGCCTTTATCTCCTCGTTGGGTTCGACACTCTTACTTATCGAAAGAGGCTACAACTGATCCCCTACACTTGTGGTTATCAGGTCACTTGATCATAGGTCATACTCATCGTTTAAGCTCAAATAGGGGTTACAATTTTTTGTTTAAGCATTTTAATGTGTTCACATCTTTTTGAGTTGCCTTGACTCATGACTTTGAGTAAAGCTTCTCTAAGATGGAAAGACATACCTTGGGTGATGTTGATTTTGATCATGTAGTTGAACTTGTGTTGGATGCTCAAGGTTGATGTAGTCCATCAAGAGTTGTGAGCACCACTCGTAGTTTGTGTTCATCTTCCTACATGGGTCAGTTTTGCAAAGAAAAGCACTTGTGGATCCAAAATGTCAATCATGAAACTTGATACCAAATGAAATGTGGTATATACAGGTTGTCAAAGGATATATGAGTGAGTTCATGCTTCATTCGTATCAACATCCATGAAGTAGAAACTTGGTGATGTAGAGATTACTGAAGATGTGGGTGACTTGCAATCTAATAGAGTTGGGCTCATCAAAATACCTACAAGGGTTTAGATAGCATGCAAAGACACAAATATATATCGAAGACATATGATCATCATCACAAGAGAAATATCAAGGATTAGTCATAAAGGCTCCTGCCTTGCATGTATCCAAAGGAATTTCTACTCCAAGTTTGCGGCATCGATGATATTCAATTCACCTATCAAATGGCAAAATACTTTCTCATCGTCCGGTTTGTTAAAAATATCCGCCAATTGCTTATCGGTACGAACATGCTTAAGATTGATATCTCCTTTAGCAACATGACCTCGAATGAAATGATGACGAACTTCAATATGCTTAGTTAGAGAATGTTGCACGAGATTGTGAGCAATATTTATAGCACTTTCATTATCTCAAAGAAATAGATAATGATTCACATATATCCCATAATCCTTAAGGGTTTTGGGCATCCAAAGTAATTGAGCACAACATGATCCGACGGTAATGTATTTCGCTTCAGCGGTGGCTAAGGATACCAAGTTTTATTTCTTGGAGGACCGAGACACAAGAGATCTACCAACAAATTGAAAAGTACCCGAAGTGGGCTTTCTATCATCCTAGTCACCGGCGTAGTACGAGTCGGAGTAGCCAACAATATCAAAGGAAGACCTTTTAGGATACCAAATGCCAAAGTTTGGTGAATGAATTAGGTATCTCACTATCCTTTTCACAGCCTTAATATGACATTCTTTAGGGGCCGCTTGATATCGTGCACACATACACACACTTAATATAATATCGGGACAGGAGGCACATAGATATAACAATGAACCAATCATAGACCGGTAAACCTTTTGGCCAACCGGTTTGCCATCCTTTGTCAAGTCAAGATGTCCACTAGTAGGCATGGGGGTTTTCATACCTTTGCTTTCTTGCATGTTGAACTTCTTGAATAGATCTTTGGTATACTTTGTTTGAGAAACAAAGGTACCTTCTTTAATTTGCTTGATTTGCAATCCATGAAAGAATTTGAGTGCACTCATCATAGACGTCTCAAACTTCTCCGACATTAGCTTTCCAAACTTTTCACTAAAATGGGGATTAGTAGAACCAAATATGATATCATCAAAATAAATTTGGCACACAAATAATTCACCCTTAACCCTTTTATTAAAAAGTGTGCAATCAATTTTCCCAATTTCAAATCCTTTTCCAATAGGAATTTGGTCAAGCATGTATACCATGCTCTAGGAGATTGTTTAAGACCATAAGGATCTTTGTGAAGTTTGTAAACATGATTAGGTTTCTTGGGATTAACAAAGCGGAGAGTTTGTTTAACATAAACTTCCTCCTCAATTTCACCGTTAAGAAAAGCACTTATAATGTCCATTTGATACAAAGTGATGTCATAGTGATTGGCATAAGCAAGTAAGATGTGTATGGACTCTAGTCTAGCAACGAGGGCATATGTCTCACCATAATCTATACCTTCGACTAGAGTGTAGCCTTGGGCGAGGAGACGGGCCTTGTTATGTACAACTTGTCCATATTCATCTTGCTTATTACGAAACACCCATTTGGCTCTAATGACATTGTGATTATCATCGGGCTTCTCAACCAATGTACAACCTTGGTTTCTCTCGATGTTATGTAGTTCCTCAAGCATAGAATTCACCCAATCTAGATCATCAAGAGCATCTTCAACCTTCATTGGTTCAAGGTTAGATATGAAAGAGTAATGTTCACAAAAGTTAGCTAAACGAGATTTATAGCGAGTGATTCTCCTAGTTGGAATGTCATTGTAGATTTGTTCAACAAGATGATCTCTAGAAATTTGTGCTCTAACTCGTGAGAGCTTTGGTTTGGGTTGGGGTGGAACATCCTCTTCATTTTGTTTTTCTTATCCTTGTTTTTGTCCTTCTTCATTGTTGTTGAAGTTGTTGTCTTGTGTGGGTGGAGAAGGAGGTCGATGAGGTTCATCTTGTTGTATTTACTCGTTTCCTTCGTCTTAACGTGTTCCACTTGTGGATGCCTTCAAGTCAACTTGTGGTTCACCTTGGCGTCAAGTTGAGGCTTCTACTTGAATGGACGAGGTACTCTCCTTCACCTTCGTTGGGCGAATCTTGCCAATAGACAAGTGTTGGATAGCTTCCGAAGTATTCTTGTCTCCTACATCAATTGGTCATTGCTCTACTTGCGAGCCGATAGATTCATCAAATTTCACATCTAACGTCTCTTCAATCTTTCGGGGGAAACTGTTGTAGACACGGTAAGTGTGAGAGTTTGAGCCACAACTGAGTAGAAATCCTTAATGAGATTTACGGGCAAATTTTTAATGACGATGCTTGTCAAGAAATTAGCACTTTGATCCAAATACTCGAAAGTATCCAACCTGGGGATTGTTACCGGTGACGAGTTCATATGCCGTCTTGCCGAGAAGCTTGTGAAGATATAGTCGTTTTGTAGCATGACAAGCTATCTCAACCGCTTCTTCCCAAAAGTCTCTTAGCGTCTTGTATTCGTCAAGCATAGTTCTTGCCATCTCGATCAGCGTTCGGTTCTTCCTCTAAACAACTCCGTTTTGTTGAGGTGTGTACGTAGGTGAGAACTCATGTGATATCTCTTCCTCATCAAGAAAGGTACCCACATTAGCATTCTTGAACTCCGTTCCATTGTCGCTCTGAACCTTCTTGATCTTCACTTCAAATTGATTTTGAGCCTTTCTAGCAAAGTTCTGGAAGATCTTTTGGACCCGCGATTTATCATCAAGAAAGAACACCCATGTAAATTTGGAAAAATAATCAACATTGACCAATCTGAAGGAGTTACCACTGAGACTCTTGTAAGCGTTGGGACCAAAAAGATCCATGTGAAGTAGCTCAAGTGGTCTTCTTGTGGTCATGATATTCTCTACAGTGTGACTTCCTCCAACTTGTTTTCCCGCTTGACAAGCACTACAAAGTTTATCCTTGTCAAATATAACATCTTTAACACCAAGGATATGATCACCTTTAATAAGCTTATCAAGATTTCTAATGCCAACATGACCTAATCTTTTATGCCATAACCAACCCTTAGAAGATTTAGCAATTAAGAAAGTATGAGGTTGGGCTTTCTTAGTGAAATCAACAATATATAGGTCACCTCTACGAATGCTGGTAAAGACCATCTTATGATTATCTCTACGAAGACTTGGCAATCAACTTGAGTAAATAACACATTTAAACCAAAATCAACTAATCTAGATACGGAAAGAAGATTATAATCGAGAGAATCAACAAGCATGATATTTTTGATAGAGCTATCATTGGATATGGCCACCTTACCAAGGCCAACAACTTTACCCTTAGAGTTTTCACCAAAGGTAACATACTTTCGTGGACCATCATTTCTAGCAAGCTCATCAAACATGTCCTTATGTGCGGTCATATGATATGTGCATCCGCTATCAAGAACCCATTCCTTTCCTCCGGCTATGCAACCACAAATATTAGCCATTAGACCAAAGTGTCTCAGTGAATCATCAAGATCAAAGTCACTGTCTTCACTTTCACCATACTATCCATGCTCAACATCATCATCATTCATGTGATCATCACCTAGGACAAGTGATTCATTAGAATTTCGACAATGACAATGTTCAAGTTTGTGAGTTACAATAGCTTTCACGATTATATGACTAATGATTCTAACGTCACCCTTAGCACACATAAGATCAGGTAGCTCAAATAATCATTCATGAAACTTGGGATCACTAGGCTTCATCTTTTGAAAAGCAATGGATTTTTGAATAATCTCATCTAAACTTTTCATGGAATAGTTAGGAAAGCTTTCTTGAAGAAATTTCCATATAGTGTAAGCACATTCCAAATTAGGAAATTCTCTAAGCAAATAGTTCGGTAGAGTTCGAACAATAAGATTGATATTTCTAGTATTTTGAACCATATCAAGATACTCATTGAGGTAAAATGCATAGGATCAATAGGAGGCACATAAGGGCTGAGAATATACTCGTTCAAATGATATTCATTGAAGATCTCAAGCATGTCATTTTTCCTTCCCTATATAACTCCCCTTCGAGGATAGACACACTACGTCTCATACTCCTAATCATAGACACATCCATCTTCCTCCAATGGTGATTAAACAAAAGCAATGGAGCTCTATCAAAGCCCTGATACCAATTGAAAGGATCGGAGAAGAGGTGTCTAGAGGGGGGTGATTAGACACTCAACAAGAAAGATAGCAGTTTTAAATTCCTTAAGCTGAGGTGGAGCTCTATCACAAGATTAATAATTTCAAACAAACATAACAAGATTATATGCATTGGAAAGAGTAACACAAGCTAGTTGCAAGAAAGTAACAAACCTACACATGCATTTCTAAGAGTGTGGCATCGGAAAGTAAAGAATTGCATATGAAGGTAAAGGGAGATGTTTGGAGAGTGCAAACGCAATGGAGACACAGAGATTTTTGGCGTGGTTTCGATAGTTGGTGCTATCGTACATCCACGTTGATGGAGACTTCAACCCACGAAGGGTAACAGCTATGCGAGTCCACGGAGGGCTCCAGCCATGAAGGGTCTACGAAGAAGCAACCATCTCTATCCCACCATGGCCAACGTCCAAGAAGGATCTCCATGCCCTTACAAACTCCTTGGTTGAAATCCACAATCTTGTTGGAGGCTCCCAAGTGACACCTAACCAATCTAGGAGACACCACTCTCCCAAAGGTAATAAATGGTTCGTTGCTGATGAACTCCTTGCTCTTGAGCTTCAAGTGATAGTCTCTCCAACACTCAACTCTCTCTCATAGATTTGGATTTGGTGGAAAGATGATTTAAGTGGAAAGTAACTTGGGGAAGGCTAGTGATCAAGATTCTTGTGGTAGGTATGGTATATCTTGGTATCAACACATGACCAAGTCGTTCTCTCTTAGAAAATGTGTAGTGCAAGTGAAGGCGCGTTCTGATGGCTCTCTCAAAATGGAGATGCGGGTGGAGGGGTATATATAGCCTCCACACAAAATCCAAGCATTACACACATTTGACCCAACTCGGTCAGACCGAATAGATGAACTCAGTCAAACCGAAGCAGCTCAAAATGTGAATGTTAGGAATCTCGATGGGACCGACATGATCAACTCAGGGGGGGGGGCAATGTGCAAGGGCTAGGGCAAAACCTCATCTCGGTGAGACCGATCGGATGAACAAAATGAGACCGATTTCAGCAAAAGATCAAACAGAGAGTTGGTCAATTAAACTTGGTGGGATCAATTACACATTTCAGTGAGACCGAAATAATTACAACAGGATCATAGAGAATTTGCAAGGCCATCTCGGTGAGACCGAGATCCATATCGGTCAGACCGAATTGTCTAGTGTTTGTGGAAGTGGCTATGTCAAGTGAACTCAGTGGCGCCGGATAGATCCAATCGACGGGTTGAAGTTTGACTTTAGGTTTGGGACATATGTGAAATATGAGAAAGTGGCTGAGGGTTTTGGAGCAAGATCACTAAGCACTTGAGCAACCAGATCATTAAGCAACACCTCATCCCCTTTTAATAGTATTGGCTTTCTTATGGACTCAATGTGATCTTGGATCACTAAAATGGAAATGTAGAGCCTTGAGCCTTTTGCCAATCATTGTTCTTAACATCTTGAAGGGGTTCCACATCCTCTTGTCGTTGATAGCTTGAAAGGGTTCCACATCCTCTTGTCCTTGCCACTCCAACGTTGAACTTGTCGGAAATACACTAGGTAAAGGCATTAGTCCAACACGGGATATGTTGAAATTAATTAGCAAAGTTACCCAGGGAGCACTTGTGCTTTCATGACACTAGAGTGTCGGCTGGCTTTGTAGCCAAGGAAGCGTGGCAAGATCGGCTAGGGGAACCAGAGGCTCTTTGCCCTTGTCGGGCACGGCGAGGGCTGATGAGTCCACCGCTCGTTGGCCTATGAGGGCTGGTGGCGCCCTCAAGACGGAGGGCTTGTTCGGCGCAACGCCTGATTTATTCTTCTTCTTCTTCTTCTTCACGCCACATCCTCTAGCGATCAAGAGGGAAAGTGCGGTGAGCACATGTGTGATTTATGCTTGGTAACGAAACAAGGTAGGCCACTTACTTGTGAGGCGTGACTCACTTCCTCTTCTTCTCCTCCTATTCGGCGGAGGCTGGCGCGCCCCTACTTTCCTCTAGCGAGGCCTTGGCCGCGCCCTAACCACGAGTGGGGTGGCCCTCGACGGGCCCATCACGGCATCACAACATGGATGGGCCGGGAGGTCGCCATGTGTAGTGAAGACCGGTGGTACCACATCCTCCCTAGCGATGGCCGCAACATCCTTCGGCTGCAGCTCGGACGAAGATGGGGCCGACTCCCTGCGGGAGCATGAACAGCCCTCCGGAGGAGGCGTAGTTGCGATTTTCCCTTTGGTCTCCTGGCTACATCCCAGCATGGTTAGAGAAGTGGGCCCTGAGCACCTGACGACCCTAGTGAAGTGAGGGGAATCCACAGCGTCATCATCATCCTCAAGGTTGCGTAAAAGCTCGCGCTGCGACAGAGGGGATGCCCCTACCGGGCTGACATCCTCGGTCTCTTCTGAGTCCTCCTCATGGCCGATGTTCCCGGAGGACAGCTCCACAAGAAAATCAAGACCGACGGGCAGATTGAGCCCAAGCTCATTGAAGGCAATCAAGGATGCGTCAAGCTCTCCACGCGTCAGGCTAGTGGGGCGCAGCCTTACGTCGTCACTCTCGCCCTAGTACTCCCACATGGGCCTCGAGTGCGACCGGAGCGGTGCCAGGCGTTGTGTCAAGAACTCCATCACCATCATTACCCCTGTCACCATCTGAGGTTATCTTCTCCAGCACGGTTGCTGCCCAGGGATCGATGAGCTTTGCGGAGCCCCACAATGGGATCTTTTGGACAGCTCCGCGGGAAGCTCCAGGTGCGGGTTGAGGCCCTTGGAATCGAAAAAGACCCAGCGGTGTCGGAAGCCTTCAACCTTCCCAGCCTTCAAGAGCACGTTCCCCTTCTGCACGTTGATGAAGGAGACGCATGAGGACCGATGCTCCCGGTCGTGGAGCCGCATGCTGAAATAGTGGCGAAAGATGGCCACCGAGGGCCTCATGGCCATAAAGGCCACGCAGTAGAAGGCAAAGACGGAGAGGAGCATGATGGAGTTGGGCTAAAAGTGGAGTGTCTGGACCTTGTAGTGCTGGAGGACGGTGGCGAAGAATTCCAAGAAGGGCGGGACAATTCCAGAGAAGACATTGTGGAGGAAGAATGGGCAGACCATCTTCGCCAAGGTGCTCTGCTCTGCTGCGCTACCCTACATTAGGGTCTAGCCCTAGTCATTGGTGTCGTTCGCCGTCAGCGGGTGCACCGGGCTGAGGTCTCCTTCCTTGGCAGTGGTAGAGGCCATGAGCGCCGGCAGGATAGACGAGGAGGCTGTGGCCTGGTCCTCTAGTTTCAACTTCTCGGTAGGAGCCATCATAGGAATCCTTGGCAAGGAGAAAGGGCGGCGCTTCGCTTGGATCTAGAGGAAATTTTGGCGAAAGAAAGGGGATCTGAGGAGGAGATGGTAGACGCGAGATAGAAGAGCAATGATAGCTCCACAGCATGTGCCAAACTTTTGTGAGCCTGGGCAGTTGTCGAGGCAACGATGGGAAGCGGTGGTGCCAGCACCCCGTCGTGCGCCATGTGTCAAGCCTGGCCCGCGGGTGATTGGGGCCTGTGGCAATTCGCCCTTCGTTCCACGCCTTCGCTTAGAAGCCAAGCATGGCACGCCTTGGGCCCAGGGGCTACTGCCGACGCGCTAGGAATAGGGGTAGCCAGACTTGCCTGCCTGCGACCCAACGCGTGGCCCCACCGACGGCTTGTTATTTCCAACTCCAGGACCCTGAGGACAAGACCCTCGCGTGCCCTTCGTGAGGGGAACGATGTCGAGACCTCCTCGAGGGGCAGCTTCCCAAGCCTGCCTCCCAAGGGGCGGAGATCTCTATGCAAGCCCGACCTCATGAGACACAAGATGACGTGAGCCATGACGACCAAGGCTAGGCGGACATCAGCGGGCATAGTCCAAGACAGTTTTCTCTTTGGAGCTAAAGAGGCAAGAACATGTGCATGTTCTCGAGGGAAGCCCCAAAGGTTTCCATTCCGGTGCAATGAGACCACGACCACGAGCTCAGCACGACATATGTCATTGTCGAGCCCACTGCTGTGTCATGGCTAGAAGCTTTGTAGGCAAAGACCACCTTTCGCTAGGATAAGATGTACTTCTTTTCCCCTTTCAAATTTGGCGGTTGTCGAATACCTTCCCGCCTAAAAGACAAGGGAAGAGGACCAAGGCCACTATAAATATAGACTAGGCTCCGTCGTAGAGATGGGTCGATTCATCCTGCACATACGATCCCTCAAGAGGTTGCTCACCCACTGTACTAGTTCATCCTCAATCTCCTCGTGAGGCCAATCCACCAAAGGTAGGATTAGGGTTTTACACCGCAAGGTGCCCCAAACCAGGGTAAATCCCCGTGTTCTTCCCTTCTCTATGATCGTCCCACTCTCCGAGGTCAAGCCTTGAATATAACGAGCAGAGCGTCCCGAAGAAGCGAGATCCTCGTACATGTCCCAGAGTTCGAACCTTGCTGGGTCCACAGAGCCCTGATAGAGACAACCATCTCCAGCTAAAAAGATAGGAAATTCCTCTCCAGGATTTGGATATTCCTGTTCTTCTGGAGAACGGAACTCATCACCATACACAACATAGTCAGGGTGACGCCCATAAGGTGATTGACAGGAAGATATACCAAGTTCATTAGCTCAAGCTTTGTCTCATGATTAATTGAAGCATTGAGGGAGCAATGTTCATAGTTGGAGGAGATGTCATTGCAATTGGTTTGGTTTCAGTAATCACATGAGCTGATTCTTGCTTATAAACTGGTGCTTGATTTTGCTCGGGCGGGTGGGGTTGTTTTTGCTCGACAACCAGTGGTGCTGAAGAAATTGGAGCTACAAGAGGAGGAGCAGAAATCTCAGAATGAATGAGTTTACCTTCCTCAGGAGCAGGCTTGGTGGGAGATGTTGGAGGACCAGATGAAGCCATAGGCACTGGTTTAGTTGTCCTTGGTGAAGGTTGAGCTTCAGACACATGAACATGTGGCTCCGAGCAAATAATAGGCTCGGGAGTCTTTTGTTTCATTGGAGGAGCACCACTGGAGGGATGATCATCCTGTTATGCAAATAGAACTTGCTTTAGAGAAGTTTTCTTTTGTTGCTTCCTCTTTTGTTGAGCAACTTGATCGATGTGACCTTTGACTAGATCAGTGTAGCTGGTTACCTAAGCTTAATGCTCATCACAAATCTTTCGAATGATTAAATCAAGATCTAGATGAAACCCCAATCACTGATGATAAAGCATGGTCATCCTACGATTAACATCCTTGTAGCAATTTGCGAGCTCATGATTGAAAAACTTTGAAGATGTAGTCTTCATTGAACCATCTAAGTCCAGTAGCTCTGCAGACAACATGTTGATTTCAACACCGTCTTCTCGCATGTCATTGACTAGGTATCCTGCCTGTGTAATGACCTCAGCTAGAATGGGCAAAGATGCCACTTCTCACGCAAGTGGATTTTTCACAAATTTGTCAAGCTGCTCCATGATAAATGTGTGATTGTAGCAGTGAGTGGCTTTTGTTGATTCCTTTATAGGATCAGTTTGATGTGCAATTTTCTCGGTTGGAGGCATTGAGGCCCGAGACTAAGTTAGGGTAGGTACAAATGATACATCCATTTTGCATCATGCTTTTATATTGATATTTATTGCATTATGGGCTGCTATTACACATTATATGTAATGCCCAGGATGGAATTATACCTCCTACGTGTCGAGGCACGACTTAAAGGCATAAGTCCATCCTAGAATGATCTCAAGTTTGGTAATCTTTGCACAACTCATGTAAAAGAGGGATAGTAAACTGAAAATAGTTGGCTTACACTCGCCACGTCACAGAATAACAGTACAAGTCTCAAACATCATACATTAAGATCACTACAACCCTCTAAGGGCAAAAGCCAAATGTCAAAGTACCAAACTCAGATAAAAGACAACCACAGGCGGATCGAAACCTAGTAAGAGACTCTACTACTGATCGTCCGGGTAGCGCACGTAGTAACGACTACGCTCCTCGTCGTACTCCCAATCCAGCTCGGTGCCATCACCTGGATAGCTCACAGCTGGACCTGCATCTGGTGTGTGAAGTAACTGTGAGCCACAGAGGACTCAGCAATCCCGTTCCCGGGTAACAGAACTATCAAAGCCTTTAGGTGAGGGAAAGGCTGAAGAAAGAACAAGTCTGCAGCAGCAACTAGCATCTATCTTACGCAAGTGAGAGCGAGAAGAGAAGGCATCGGCGAGAAGTGATAACGAAGTGATCCTAGCTACGAGCTCACAAACATAACCCCTCCGTGTTCAACTCCCGAATCCCGATTCGGAAATTGACAGTCACGGAACACACGCTGGTAGTGTATTAGAATCATTGTGTCAAGTTATATACAACCGGAATTAACAAGCTCCCATCTGCCACATAACCGCGGGCACGGCTTTCGAAAGTTCAAACCCTGCAGGGGTGTTCCAACTTGACCCATTACAAGCCCACGATCCGCGGAGTCGCAACTCCAAAGTGGGAAGACCCGAGTATCCTCGGAATCCCGTGCTCAAGATATACCGATCTAAGGTAAGGCTAATCCAGCAAATCCTCCCGGCGTGTCGACACCCTGATAGTAGCCGCGCGTATCTAGGTCTCAGGACACGACCGGATGGGCGATTCTACGGGTGGATACCAGATACCTCGGGTTGCCCCAAGGCGGCCCCGTAGACTCCCCGTTTCGGACCAACACTCATGTGGAGCACTGGCCCGGGGTTGTTGATTAAGAAAGAGGGTTAATTACTCCCTATGCATGTTTAGTTTGTTATTAGGCAAATAGTACCAATGTTGGGATTTGCTGGAAAAGACTTAGCACCTAGCGTTTTATCGAGGGGGTCCCATACACCCCAACCGTGTTAGGAACGCATAATCAAGGAACATAAAACCGGCTTATACGGATCCTAACGGCATGAGTGGAACAAAACACCAAGCAAAAGGCTTAGCCTTCCACCCTTGCCAATATATAGGTGATTTCAAATAAAGCATTTATATAGTGTGATATAACCCAACCAAACTTCAACATGGAGCAAGCATCTTCACTTCACCTGCAACTAGCAACGCTATAAGAAGGGCTGAGCGAAGCGTACTTAGCCAAGCAACGGTTTGCATAGGTAGGGTGGTTAAACATGGCAATTGGTTACAAGTAAGAGGCTGACAAGAAGAACATGGGCATCGAGGCAAAACTATAGATCGAGACTACTAGCAAATAGGCAAAGATAGTAATGTTATCGGGGTTCGGTCATCTTGCCTGAAGAGAAGACGTTCGGATCGAAAGAAGGGTCCTCGTGCTCAAACTCGTTGGAAACCTCGTGCTCAACCTCGTTGGAAAACTCGTGCTCAACTTCCGGCTCTAAACAAGACAAACACACCAAGCACCAATCAACACGATGCAATGCGCACTCGAAAAACATGAATGCATGATGGATGCACTAGGGATGCACATGGAGCACGGACAACATCACTCAAGCAAAACACCTCAAAACAAGATAACAAGCTGATATTATTAATCCACACAGAAAATCACCCAAGTTTGATATAAGATTCGCTGAAATCGGAGTTACGGGCTAAAAGTTATGCCCGAAACAAGATTTGAGCGAAAACTGAAAATTACAGCATCATAGCATCTTTGGAGCTCAAAATAATTAATCTACAGCACCCAAAAAGCATGGCAAAGAACTTGAACACAAACTAGATATAAAGTACAGCAACTAGGTCCAAAGTGCACCCCAAACGGAGTCACGGATCAATAGCAATGATCTTGGACATATTGAACTTTGAAATAAAATTCTGGCAGCAGAATTTTATTGAAACTTTAGAGCAAAAGATAAACATGCTACAGCACCTCAAATGGACATGTGAGGACATGGATGGAAAGACAACAATATATACTTCAAGGAACTGTTCGCACATGAACACGTCACCGTGTACCCTCGACGCTGGGGGTGATGCACCGCAGCTCACGTCGAAGGAGACCCGTCCGGAAGCGCGGTACGCAGGTAATCCGGCGGGCGCTTTTGTAGACCCGAAACCCCACGCGCCCGGGAGGGACCCCGTCAGGGCGCGCGGCGGCTATGGGCTGCCCTAGGTCGGCCTGACCGCCCCTAGGGCCTCGAGGTTCGCCGCCCTGCAACAAGAAGAACGAACGAAGAACGAGGAAGAAGAAGAACTAGGGTTGAGGAGAAAAGGTAAAAGATAAAAAGTGGTAGATGAATTGATCGATTGTGTGTTGTTCAATCGGCCGTCACCCCTTAGGTATATAAGAGGCGGCTGGACTTGCCGTGCAAGGAAAAGGCTTGGATTCTCGTCCAAAACCCTAGCCAAATTCGGATTGGTTTTATCCGAACTTTCCAAAACTGTTCGGTTTAAACTGGCTGTACCTTGCGGGTAATTCTTGAGGTGGTAAACTACCTCGGATGGAAAAGAGCCCAAAAGCAATCTTGACCGTTTCGACGATACGAACAACTTTCATGTTGAACGTTTTTCGATTTGAAGCCATCTTCTAGGGCAAAACAGTCACGCAATACAGGCTGTTATTCGCGCTACCCATCAGACACGTGGCTGGTGGGGCGCGCCACTTATGGCTCTGTGACAGGGCTGTGTTCGGATGGCTGTAACTTTTGCATACGAACTCGGAATGGGACGATTTTATATTAAAATCGACCGTTTCGACGAGACGCACAACTTTCATGTTGAAACTTTTTCCATTTGAAGTCATCTTAATAGGGTTTCAAGCCAGTCTTTAATCTGGTGTCATCATGAGCATCTCTGAACTTGTCATAACTTTTGCATCCGGACTCCGTTTTAGACCACTTTCATATCCATCTTGATCTTCTCAAAGAAAGCCATCTCATGGTGACTTCCAATCATAAATTTGAAGTAATCTTGACATAGATTAAAGCAACTTTTACGATTGTGCCACTTTTGAGCGTCAACACATGCCCCCCTGTTTTTCGGCAAAGCAAGCGTGCCGAAAAATAATTTGTACCATGTTGGTTCTAAGGACGATGTCAACACCCCATCGGCCATTTATATGCTTAGGACGATAATTATATATCGGCCATTATTGTTCTTGAACTCTTGATGCCAACTTGGGCGAAACCTTCTAAACTTCATTAACAATCCGATGATAAAGTTCCATAGATATGTATCTCAAGGTCATCCTCCGAACCATATTGTTCCCCCTTTTGCTAGGATTTTGTAGATAATCAACAATAAACTCTCTAATCCTTACTATCACCTGCGTCAAAATTCATTAGTGGCCGAAGCTGTGAACTTCGGTTCGGCCTTACCTATGTTGACGAGACGAAGCATCGGCTATTGAGAGAAATACAATACACCATGATTAACGTAGTAGCCGGATGCTTGCTGTGCCAACTCTTTTGAATTGTCATGTCTAAATATACGAACAATTTTAAAGCAAACCAAGGTAAATTTTGCATCTAGACATATCTCAAGATAAACTATAAGTGATTCGTCAAAACATTGATAACCCTTGTATATTTGTTGCACTACTCATAACGAATCACCGAAAGCCTCAAGATGTATAGCACCTTGTCTCGCTCTCCATTCGAACTAAGGACGATGCTAGAATACTACACCGGCCATGCATTGACATATTCTTAGGACGATAGATAAATATCGGCCATTACCATGTAAACTTCATTCAAAGCACATATAGCCGAAACAAATAAATGAAATGACAAACTAAGTATTTCGGCCCTTTGGATCAGCAACAAACTTGTAACTAATCAAATGTATAGTGACTTGGTAATACCCTTTCATGATGTAAGAAATTATATGGCATCCATGGATTAAAATAAGCCCATTAAGGGTTAGCAATCATACCTGATGACGAATTCCATGACATGGGCGTTAATGGCATAGTTGAAGAATATGGATAATGTGTAGACCGAAGATGCTGAAACCTTCGGCTTCGTCCTTCATAGTTTTCACTCTTTTCCTTCTTCACCTTTGCCGCACTTCTTGTAATGGAAGCTTGCACATAATTCTTATTTTGATCACTTCCTTTGGGAACCCATGCCATGTTTCTTTCTTCAAGATCTTGTGCACTAAGTTTTTGTAATTTCTTCTTTTGCCAATATGATAAGCCGAGTGGGCACCCCGGCTGCGATTTTGTCTTGGCCAATGGCAATCCTTTTTTGGCCTTGTGCACTCTCAACTTCTTTTCTTCAGATTTGGCACTTTGACTATCAATAATTGGTTGCTTCATCTCATTGCCTTTAGTAGCCAATGTCAACACTTTAATTGGCTCTTTTTCATTTGAGATCAAATCTGAAGTTGCACTCTTACGACCATCTCTTTTAACACGGTAAACTTGTTTGACCACCTTTTTCTTCTCCCTTGAGCTCCGGACCGATTCCTTATGATCGAAACGGTCTTTAACATGTGATTGTTCAAATGTTGATCTTCTCGGAGCTGCATAATATTGGTGAGATGGTCTAAAATAAGATGGAGAATGCGCCCTTGTATCATACCTGTCCCATGATGGATATGGATCTACTTGAGCATAGGGAGGCATCCACGGCATTGGCATTGGCGGCCCAAAATAAGGATATGAATATGTTGCATAAAAATTGTCACTTTGCCAATACCGATCCTCATACTTGCGCCTTGGGGGTGATCTTGGTTTCTTTGCATGATTTGGCCGATAAGCATTCTTCTCTTCACCCTTCTTTTGATATTTATCCAATAGTTCAGCGAAGGTGATTTTTGATCTCTTACACTTGTGCTTATTCCGGCCTTTGTTTTCTTTTGGTTTCCTTTCATCAATCATTGGATTTGCTTGCTGCCCCCCAGTCCTTGGCGTCTTCATTGTAGCTTCGATGGAACTCTCGCCCTCTAGATTATGCTCGTTATGCTCTTCAACAACTTCTTTACTTGAAAGCTTGATCCCATCACCTGCAACTTTTACATTCTCTTTAAATGGATCGGCTTGAAGCAGCCGATGCAAAAACTTTTTGCCATCGGGACCAATCGGAATAGACTGGTCATCTCTTGGTGTTTCAACAAACTTCAATCGACCTTTTTCAATGGCCGATTTAACTATTTGACGAAACATGTTGCAATCCTGAAAATTATGCTTGGATGAATCATGCAACTTACAATACATTCGTCCTTGGATTGATGGCTTAACATGGTGATCAAGAATTGTAATATAATTATTTTTCAGCAACAAGTCAAATATTTGATCACACATGCTTGAATTGAAGGTATACTTCTTGTTTTCTAGCCGATCTTGTTGTTTGAACGGCTTTGGAGATAAGCAAACGAATGGTTTAGATTTGTAATCTGCCCATTCGGCTATGCATTGTGTTTTCCACTCTATCTCCGATGTCTTTGGATAAGATATTATATTAGCATCAGTTTTCTCAATAGAATTTAACCTTGGCTTTAAATTTCTGAAACGAAGATATTTAGAACATACATGTCTCAGTTGAGACCAAGTGCAAGCCAAGTACGAAATAAGCAAAGCTACCCAACTAGATATGAACTCTACATAAAGCAAGGGGGAAAGCTTTGGCTGTAACAATAAGTCAATATCGGTCTTTATAAATGGCATAATGGGTTGACCGATATGTTCTATAACGATTTTATGGCTAACAAGTAAATTACCCTTCTTCATTGGTCTTTCAAAATTACTTAAGATGATTTTTCTAATAGATGCATCAACAATATAGTTTTGACCAAATCTGAAAATAGGTAAATTACTCTCTATGCATACCTCTTCAAATATGTTGGGAGAACATGATGGTGATGTCACTTGAAGAACATCTTGCTCCGTATTTGGATGGCTCCCCAACACCCTTTCATCATCTTTTTCTTGATTCCGTGCATCATTGCTTTGAATATCCATGTCAGCCGAACTTTGTTCGGCTACTTGTTCTTGTCCTTGAGGCTTGTCAATTTCTATGGCACGGAACTCATAGGGCAGGAAGTAGGTTCCATTGACTTCGGAAAAATCAAGTATGACTGTTTTGCTATGCTTTCCATGCCCTTTCTCAATAATGTTTGCCTCTTTGGTTTTGATGGACTCAGAATATATACTACTTGATTCAGCTTTTCGAATAACCGAATTTTCTTTGTTACCTGAATCAACAACTTTATCTTTTTGAATTTGCAAGGCTTCTCGCTCTCGTCTAATTTTAGCCCACATCTCAGCTTGGCGAGCTTTAAACTTTTTCATCTCAATTTCCATCCACTCGTCATGAGATTGCCCCCCAATACTTTGAGACTCTTTCGGCAATGAGGTGCCGAAACTTTGCGATTGTTTAGGTGGTACAATGGATGGTACAACACTGGGCAACTGCATCATTTGCACAACTCTAGCTTTTACAGCAGCAAAATCATGAGGCTTCCCGCCTTCTATTAGTTCCTGGCGAATAGACTTGCACAAATCCCAAGAGAATGTAATCTTGTTCTCAATTACCCAGTCTGGATATGGTTGCCCCCCAATGCTTTTAGACTCTTTCAGCAATGAGATGTTGCCAAAATTCTGTAATTGTATAGGGGGGACATGATATGCCACGGTATTAGGTGAAGGCATTTGTGCTCCTGCAGAAGTTTCACTTATTCGGCCATTACCATTAAGGTGCGGAGCCGAATTATGGACATCAACAGTTGCGTATGGTGCCAAAAAACTAGTAGCATGAGGTGTAGCATATGATGTTTGAGGGTAATTGGCCGAATAACTAGTAGTAGCATGGCCAATTCCCCTATCCACCAGCATGTTTGGATTAACATGTTGCAAATTAGTTGCCGGTGAATAAAAAGATGAAACACTATGTTGCATACCATTGAAAGATCCTACATGGGGTGTTTCAACTTGATTAACCGAACTCATCATGTTGTTCATCGGCATATGGATTTGTGGGGTTGCCGATGCATGGGAGTTGGGATACATATGTTGCATGTTGCTAAAATTATATGAAGTAGAATCATGGAGATTTTGTTGCATCAGCCCTTGCACATGATTAGATACATGATTGATAAAGCTAGGGCTAGCCGATACATTATGCTCATTAGATGATCTAGCAACAACATATGCATTATTTGCATCTACATAAGTGAACTGTGTATTCATATTACCTTTGTAGATTGCAAACCCTAGATGACGATCTCTTCGTAGCAAGAACGGGCCGGAGACCGTTCAAAGCTTCGTCCCCAGCGGAGTCGCCAAAAAGTGTGTTCGCACACGAACACGTCACCGTGTACCCTCGACGCCGGGGGTGATGCACCGCAGCTCACGTCGAAGGAGACCCGTCCGGAAGCGCGGTACGCAGGCAATCCGGCGGGCGCTTTTGTAGACCCGAAACCCCACGCGCCCGGGAGGGACCCCGTCAGGGCGCGCGGCGGCTATGGGCTGCCCTAGGTCGGCCTGACCGCCCCTAGGGCCTCGAGGTTCGCCGCCCTGCAACAAGAAGAACGAACGAAGAACAAGGAAGAAGAAGAACTAGGGTTGAGGAGAAAAGGTAAAAGATAAAAAGTGGTAGATGAATTGATCGATTGTGTGTTGTTCAATCGGCCGTCACCCCTTAGGTATATAAGAGGCGGCTGGACTTGCCGTGCAAGGAAAAGGCTTGGATTCTCGTCCAAAACCCTAGCCAAATTCGGATTGGTTTTATCCGAACTTTCCAAAACTGTTCGGTTTAAACTGGCTGTACCTTGCGGGTAATTCTTGAGGTGGTAAACGACCTCGGATGGAAAAGAGCCCAAAAGCAATCTTGACCGTTTCGACGATACGAACAACTTTCATGTTGAACGTTTTTCGATTTGAAGCTATCTTCTAGGCCAAAACAGTCACGCAATACAGGCTGTTATTCGCGCTACCCATCAGACACGTGGCTGGTGGGGCGCGCCACTTATGGCTCTGTGACAGGGCTGTGTTCGGATGGCTGTAACTTTTGCATACGAACTCGGATTGGGACGATTTTTATATCAAAATCGACCGTTTCGACGAGACGCACAACTTTCATGTTGAAACTTTTTCCATTTGAAGTCATCTTAATAGGGTTTCAAGCCATTCTTTAATCTGGTGTCATCATGAGCATCTCTGAACTTGTCATAACTTTTGCATCCGGACTCCGTTTTAGACCACTTTCATATCCATCTTGATCTTCTCAAAGAAAGCCATCTCATGGTGACTTCCAATCATAAGTTTGAAGTAATCTTGACATAGAATAAAGCAACTTTTACGATTGTGCCACTTTTGAGCGTCAACAGGAACAATCAAAATCCACCCCAAAACTATCATGCTTTGTCCTACAACATCACACGAACATGGCATCGGAACGTTACAGATTTCAGACTTAGTGAAATTTCACTAAGTCCTAAAACAGCAATATCATCATAGCACACAAAAGAGCATGTTTAAGTCACCTCGAAACTAAACATGGCAAAGGGTAAGCACCTCATCAAAATACATATGACGGTGATCCCGAAACACACAAGCATGCATCATTGTGGTGAACACACCGATTGCAACGAGCTCAACAAGATGGCATTTCATAACAAGTGAAAACACAACATATGAACATGGCATCTTGCAACGATGATAACAAGGAAACAATAAACCTACCATGCAACCTACCACACACAACACGTAGTTCGTGGCAAGACGAACACGTGGACATGTCATTTGCATCGTTTGGACAAACGAGCTAAAAGATATCACAAGTCAAAGGTGGCATGAAAATAACACATAACAGCAGTTTATAACATCATACACTCTTGCAACAGCAAAACAAGTGTCAAGATGACATCTAACATGCATGACTACAACAGGTAAAACGTAGAGGGCATCTCCACGAACATCTGGACATGCTACACGCGCAAAACGGAGCAGCAGATAAAAAGTTAGGGCAGGTCAAAGTATGCATCTCAGATTGACACATCTGGGGAGTTAGAGAAAAAAACAACCTCGGTGAACAGTACGGGCCGGTCCGGATGAACAGTGGCGGCGGCCCGGCGGGATCTGGGCTTCGGAGCAGCGGCGGCCCACCGCGGGAGGAGGAGCGGCGGCTGGCCCGCGCGGGATCTGGGGTGGCGATGCGGCTGCGGCTGGGCCCAGGCCCGAGCCGGCGGCGAGGCGCACGGGCCCAAGCGGCAGTGCGATCTGGCGAGGCAGAGGCGAGCGCCTGGTGGCGGCTGGCGAAGCGGGTGGTACGGGCCGGCGGAGCGATGGGAGTGGGCCGAGCCGGCGCGGTGAAGTGGGGACCGACGCGGTCGGTCGAGGTACGGCCTCGGCCCAGGCGCGCGTGCGGGGAAGCGACGCGGTCGCCCTGGCGCGGCGACCTGGCCCCGAGTGGCGACGCGCTGGCCTGCGAGCGCCCGTTGACCCAGGCGCGAGATCGACAAGACGGCGGCTGCGGGCTGCCTCGAAGGAAACTGGATCGGATCTGGAGAAGATTTTCGGATCTGGAGTAAAATGGAAAAATAAAAAGAGGGGAGAGAGGAGGAATAAGAAGGGGACATGCCAAGTAGACTAGGGGTCTATAAGTAGCAGTTTTAGACTAGGGTTTGGAGATTACGGGTGTCTAGGAGCCCTCCGATCGTGATCCAACGGATCCGATCGCGGGGATAGAATAAAAGGGCCTAGACGGAGATAAAAGAAAGCAACAGGGGTATTTCCGGGACACGAAGCGAAGGCACTCCGGGCCCACACGAGCAACGGAGGGAAAAGTCAACGGAGTCCAAACGAGACGAGATTTGAGAGGCGGGTTGCACACAACAAAACAACAACACACAACACAACCTCGCGGCACACCGGTAACGAAAAACGCCCGAACAACAAAGTAGGCCTACGGGACGTCACGGACACGTGAGGGAGCTCCGGAACGCGAAACGGACAACGGGAAGGAACACACGGAACCGGATGCAACCCACAACACAAATGCAAAGCAATGCACATGTCTACATGATATGAATGAATGCCACACACTCACACAACAAAACGACGAAAGCCCAAAAGACAAAGAACCCGAAAAGGAAATAGATGTAGCCGGAGATTTATTATATACCCAAAAGGGGAAAGTATTACATCCGGGGCATTACAAACTCTCCTCTACTACAAAAAGATCTCGTCCCGAGATCTAGGACTGGAAAAAGGAAGGGTACTCGGAACGAAGATGATCTTCTCGTTCCCAGGTAGCTTCTCGGTCTGTGTGATGTGACCACTTGACTTTCAGAAACTTGATGGACTTGTTGCGAGTCTTGCGTTCGGTTTCTTCGAGAATTGCAACTGGATGCTCTCGGTAGGAAAGGTCTTGTTGAAGATCAATCTCCTCAAACGGAATCATGCGCTCAGGTGCCTTGAAGCATTTGCGAAGCTGAGACACATGGAAGACATCATGAACATTTGCAAAGTTGGAAGGGAGCTCGAGCTGATAGGCTAGATCGCCTCTTTTGCCAAGAATTTTGAAAGGCCCGACGTATCTAGGAGCAAGTTTTCCTTTGATACCGAATCTTTGGGTTCCTTTCATCGGAGACACTCGGAGATAGACATGATCACCGATGTCGAAAGCCAAATCACGATGCTTTCCGTCATAGTAGCTCTTCTGACGCGACTGAGCGGCCTTGAGATTCTCACGTATGACTTTGCACATTTCTTCGGCTTCAGAGATCAAATCATTGCCAAGAAGTTGGCGTTCACCTGTTTCAGACCAGTTGAGAGGGGTACGACACTTTCTGCCATAGAGAATTTCAAACGGTGCTTTGCCTGCACTTGCTTGAAAGCTGTTGTTGTAAGAGAACTCGGCAAATGGAAGACAGTCTTCCCATTTCATGCCGAAGGAGATGACACAGGCTCTGAGCATATCTTCTAGGATCTGATTCACACGCTCGACTTGACCACTAGTCTGAGGGTGAAAGGCAGTGCTGAACCTGATCTTCGTGCCCATGGCGGACTGAAAGGAGTCCCAGAACCTTGATGTGAACAAGCTGCCACGGTCTGAGGATATCACTTGAGGAATGCCATGAAGGGACACAATTCTGGAAGTGTACAGCTCTGCAAGTTGAGCTGCATTGATTGATTCTTTGACTGGAAGAAAGTGAGCGACTTTGGTAAGCTTGTCAATCACCACAAAGATAGCATCATTGCCTCGCTTGGATTTAGGAAAACCAGTGACGAAGTCCATTTCAATGTGGTCGAACTTCCACTCAGGAATAGGAAGAGGTTAGAGAAGACCGGCTGGACGTTGATGTTCTGCTTTCACTCTTCTGCATACATCACATTCATTCACGAATTGGGCAATCTCCCTTTTCATGCGTGTCCACCAGTAAGATTGTTTGAGGTCTTGATACATCTTGGAACTGCCAGGATGAATGGAAAGGAGAGAGTCATGAGCTTCTTCCATTATGAGCTTCCTGAGATCTCCTTTGGGAACAACGAGTCTGCCCTCGAAGAACAAGGTATCTCTCTCATCAACACGGAAGCACTTATATTTTGGAGTGCCCTTTGCAATCCCATGTTTCACCTTCTTCACCATGGTATCACTGAGCTGGGCCTCACGGACTTGATCTTCCAAGGTAGGAGCAATTTGGAGATTTGCAAGAAAACCCTGCGGAACAACTTGGAGGTTGAGCTTCCTGAAAGCTTCACAAAGCTCAGGCTGGTGTGGCTTGATAAGAAGGCTGTTGCAATATGCCTTTCTGCTCAAAGCATCTGCAATGACATTCGCCTTGCCTGGAGTGTACTCGATGCTGGGGTTGTACTCTTGGATCATCTCGACCCAACGAGTCTGGCGGAGGTTCAGATGCGGCTGTGTGAAGATGTACTTCAAGCTCTTGTGATCAGTGAAGATGTCGACCTTTCTGCCCAACAACAGATGTCTCCACGTGATCAGAGCATGTACCACAGCTGCTAGCTCGAGATCATGTGTGGGATAGTTCTTCTCAGCTGGCTTTAGCTGACGTGAAGTGTATGCCACAATTCTCTTCTCTTGCATAAGCACACCACCAAGACCTTGAAGAGAAGCATCACAGAACACTTCATAGGGCTTGGATTCATCTGGAGGAATCAGAACTGGAGCGGAAACAAGCTTCTCTTTGAGTGTTTTGAAAGCCACTTCGGACTCGGGAGACCAAAAGTATTTGACATTCTTCTGAAGGAGGTTGGAAAGAGGCTTGGCAATCTTGGAGAAGTTCTCCACAAACCTTCTGCAATAGCTGGCAAGACCCAGAAAACTGCGGAGCTGCTTGACGTTCTGAGGAGCTTCCCAGTTGACAATTGCTTCAACTTTCTCGGGATTAACCGCAATACCGTCAGCTGAGATAATGTGGCCCAGGTACAAAACCTTATCGAGCCAAAACTCGCACTTTGAGAACTTGGCATAGAATTTATGCTCTCGGAGTCGATCAAGAACCAGACGCAAGTGCTTTTCGTGATCTTCTTCATTCTTGGAAAACACCAGAATATCATCCAGATACACAAGCACAAACTCGCCAGTATAGGGGTTGAAGATGTAATGCATCATCCTTGAAAAGGTAGGAGGAGCATTGGCGAGACCGAAGGACATGACGGTATACTCATACGAACCGTAGCTCGTTCTGAAGGCCGTCTTGGGAATGTCTTCCTCGCGAATGCGAATTTGATGATAGCCCATTCGGAGGTCAAGCTTAGAGAACACTTTAGCTCCTTTGAGCTGCTCAAAGAGTTCGTTGATGTTGGGGAGCGGATACTTGTTCTTAATCGTCTTCTTGTTCAATGGCCGGTAGTCAACACAGAGACACTCCGTGCCATCTTTCTTCTTGACAAATAAGACACCACAGCCCCACGGAGATGTACTCGGTCTGATGAGACCCATACGCTCCTGTTCATCCAACTGTTTCTTCAATTCCTTCAATTCATCTGAAGAGAGCTTGTATGGACGCCGGCAAACAGGTTCGGTGCCCGGCTCAAGTTCAATGACAAACTCCACCTGACGGTGTGGAGGCATGCCTGGAAGTTCTTCTGGAAAGACGTCTTGATATTCATTCACCACTGGAATTTGCTCTATGGCATTAATTTCACCCTTATCATTAAGAGAGAAAAGCCGAATAGTATTATCCCTGGAGGCGAAGATAATCACATCTTCATCAGAATGAGTCAACTTGACTTCCTTTTGAGCACAATCAATGTGAGCATCGTGCTGAGAAAGCCAATCCATTCCAAGAATGAGGTCGATGTCAGAATGACCAAGAATCACCGGTTTAGCCAGAAAACGATAATCTCCCATGCGAATAGAAACATCCGGAGCATAAACACTAGAAGTCATAATCTTGCCCGGAGAAACAACTTGCAACTTCTGAGGCAAATTTGAAGTGGCAATACTGTGCTTGGATGCAAATGGTTGAGACATGAAAGAGCATGATGCACCCGAATCAAATAACACTTTAGCTGGAAAAGAGTTCACTGAAGGTTACCCAGAATGACATCAGAAGAAGCCTCTGCTTGTGCTGCATTCATCAGATTAACCCTTGCAGCCTTTGGATCATGCCTGACAATAGCTGAACTCACAGGTGGTGGAGGAGGAAGACGCTTCGGATTCGGACATCTGTTGGCATAGTGACCCTTCTGGCCACACTTGTTGCACACCACTTCAGAGAGAGGACGGAAATGAGAGCCACTAGACTTGGAGCCTTGAGACTGAAACTGCTTCTTCGACTGGTTGCTTGGGTTGGGTGGGTGGGAGAAACCACGACCACTAGAGTTCTTGTTGTTGGAGTTGTTGAAGTTGCTGGAGTTGTTGTATGGAGCTCGAATCATTGGAGGAGGAGGAAGCCAGAATTTCTGTTGTTTCGCAGCCAACTGAGACGATGAGGTAGAGTGAACAGCATCTCGAATTCTCTTCTTAGAAGCCTCCATCTTAAGCTGAGCTGCTTCTTGTTTCAAAGCCATATTATAGAACTTATCGAATTCGTCTGGCTCGAACAGAGTGAGAGCAAGCTGAAGTTCATCTTTGAGACGTCCACGGAACTGATAGATTTTACTCTTTGCATCAGGAATGTCTTGCTTTGCATAGCGAGCGAGGTTTTGGAACTTGACATTATACTGATAGACTGTCATGGAGCCCTGCTTGAGGTTGCGGAATTGCTCACGCATACCCTCGATAACACTTGTAGGAATGTGATGCGAGCGGAAATCCTTGCAGAAATTCTCCCACGAGATCACTTGACCCGGCCTTGAGTCTTTGTACTGCTGCCACCAGTCAGCTGCTTGATCTTTCAGTTGGAAGGCTGCAAACTTCACATAGTCATCTTCTTTCACGTTACTGCACTCAAAATGCTTCTTGATATCGGTTAGCCAATCTTCAGCATCAAGAGGGTCGACACAGTAACTGAAGGCTTTAGGATTGTTGGCCAAGAACTGGTTGAGGGTAGCATGGTGCTGCTGAAAGAAGTTGCCTTGGTTCATTGGAACGCCCTGATTAGCTTGATTAGCTTGATTAGCTTGCATTTGCTGCATCATCTGCATCATCAACTGAGTGTTCTGAGCAGTAGTCTGCATAATTGCTCTCCAAGCCTCAGGCGGAGGAGGAGGTGAAGGAGGACGTTCTGGAACCTCTTCACCCTCTGGGTTAGCATTCGGAACCTTTTTCGGAGCCATCCTGTAAGAGATGACCACGAATCAGCAATTGATTGACAAAAGGAATAAGCTGAATCAATGGAATGAATTGCAACAAGTCTTCACAATAATCATTCGAACAATAAGAACGAATGAAATCATCCGAACAAGAGGAACGAATGAATTTCTTAGTTAATTGATAACATCAGTCTTCACGAGAAGCCACATAGGGATCAAAAGGATAAAATAATAAAAACAACAAGGTACGGAAAGGAACAAACACAAGAGAGGAGTTTCGTTCTAACATCTTTGTGCTGAAAGCATATGAACGCGTTACGAAAAGGTTTTGCAATCCCCGGATCAGCATAGCCAAGGACCCTTTAAGATGCAACTCCTGATAGTAACCTCGGTCATATAACTCCTTCACTCAATGTCGAACCCCGAACTCACTAACCTGCATTCGTTGGAAGAATGCCTACGATGTACTGGATAAAACCCACCTATAGTTTTCCGAAAGATTCCAGTTATGCAATCAGGTGTTGGGGATACACGGGAAGCACCGCGCAATCAACTCTAACCTACATCCAGGTGTATCCATCCTTCAACACATAACCAGTCTTTCTCGGAAACTGTGTACCTCGGACCTTCGAAAAGCATCCACTATAACAAGCTATGGCAATACTCCCGAACTACCTCCCCAGTACTGGGTGATGTCGGGGTTATCTTGCCACTGGCCGTATAGGGGAGATTTTCGATGTCGGCCGTCTTAAGTATTTAGTACTGTCGCGATATGCTTGTTACAACGATACCCCGAAGCTCAACTCCTCGGTAACAGGAGGCATCAGGAACAATATCCTTGTCACAAGAACATCGAAACAATCCCAGAATACTCGCGGGATTCCTAAAAAAAAAATTTTGTGCAAATTTTGAAGATAGGAGAGATAAGAGTAGACGTCAGGAGTCCTCACCAGAGAGAAAAGGGATGAGAAGCAAAGAAATCCTACTCTCCGATATAATATAGGACTCAAAAAGTTTTCAGTGTGTGCCTAGACTCAACCGTCAACGGTTCGATCAAACAGTGGGGGCTCCTAGGTCGGAGAAGGCTCTGAATACCAACTTGTAATGCCCAGGATGGAATTATACCTCCTACGTGTCGAGGCACGACTTAAAGGCATAAGTCCATCCTAGAATGATCTCAAGTTTGGTAATCTTTGCACAACTCATGTAAAAGAGGGATAGTAAACTGAAAATAGTTGGCTTACACTCGCCACGTCACAGAATAACAGTACAAGTCTCAAACATCATACATTAAGATCACTACAACCCTCTAAGGGCAAAAGCCAAATGTCAAAGTACCAAACTCAGATAAAAGACAACCACAGGCGGATCGAAACCTAGTAAGAGACTCCACTACTGATCGTCCCGGTAGCGCACGTAGTAACGACTACGCTCCTCGTCGTACTCCCAATCCATCTCGGTGCCATCACCTGGATAGCTCACAGCTGGACCTGCATCTGGTGTGTGAAGTAACTGTGAGCCACAGAGGACTCAGCAATCCCGTTCCCGGGTAACAGAACTATCAAAGCCTTTAGGTGAGGGAAAGGCTGAAGAAAGAACAAGTCTGCAGCAGCAACTAGCATCTATCTTACGCAAGTGAGAGCGAGAAGAGAAGGCATCGGCGAGAAGTGATCACGAAGTGATCCTAGCTACGAGCTCACAAACATAACCCCTCCGTGTTCAACTCCCGAATCCCGATTCGGAAATTGACAGTCACGGAACACACGCTGGTAGTGTATTAGAATCATTGTGTCAAGTTATCTACAACCGGAATTAACAAGCTCCCATCTGCCACATAACCGCGGGCACGGCTTTCGAAAGTTCAAACCCTGCAGGGGTGTTCCAACTTGACCCATTACAAGCCCACGATCCGCGGAGTCGCAACTCCAAAGTGGGAAGACCCGAGTATCCTCGGAATCCCGTGCTCAAGATATACCGATCTAAGGTAAGGCTAATCCAGCAAATCCTCCCGGCGTGTCGACACCCTGATAGTAGCCGCGCGTATCTAGGTCTCAGGACACGACCGGATGGGCGATTCTACGGGTGGATACCATATACCTCGGGTTGCCCCAAGGCGGCCCCGCAGACTCCCCGTTTCGGACCAACACTCATGTGGAGCACTGGCCCGGGGTTGTTGATTAAGAAAGAGGGTTAATTACTCCCTATGCATGTTTAGTTTGTTATTAGGCAAATAGTACCAATGTTGGGATTTGCTGGAAAAGACTTAGCACCTAGCAGTTTATCGAGGGGGTCCCATACACCTCAACCGTGTTAGGAACGCATAATCAAGGAACATAAAACCGGCTTATACGGATCCTAACGGCATGAGTGGAACAAAACACCAAGCAAAAGGCTTAGCCTTCCACCCTTGCCAATATATAGGTGATTTCAAATAAAGCATTTATATAGTGTGATATAACCCAACCAAACTTCAACATGGAGCAAGCATCTTCACTTCACCTGCAACTAGCAACGCTATAAGAAGGGCTGAGCGAAGCGTACTTAGCCAAGCAACGGTTTGCATAGGTAGGGTGGTTAAACATGGCAATTGGTTACAAGTAGGAGGCTGACAAGAAGAACATGGGCATCGAGGCAAAACTATAGATCGAGACTACTAGCAAATAGGCAAAGATAGTAATGTTATCGGGGTTCGGTCATCTTGCCTGAAGAGAAGACGTTCGGATCGAAAGAAGGGTCCTCGTGCTCAAACTCGTTGGAAACCTCGTGCTCAACCTCGTTGGAAAACTCGTGCTCAACTTCCGGCTCTAAACAAGACAAACACACCAAGCACCAATCAACACGATGCAATGCGCACTCGAAAAACATGAATGCATGATGGATGCACTAGGGATGCACATGGAGCACGGACAACATCACTCAAGCAAAACACCTCAAAACAAGATAACAAGCTGATATTATTAATCCACACAGAAAATCACCCAAGTTTGATATAAGATTCGCTGAAATCGGAGTTACGGGCTAAAAGTTATGCCCGAAACAAGATTTGAGCGAAAACTGAAAATTACAGCATCATAGCATCTTTGGAGCTCAAAATAATTAATCTACAGCACCCAAAAAGCATGTCAAAGAACTTGAACACAAACTAGATATAAAGTACAGCAACTAGGTCCAAAGTGCACCCCAAACGGAGTCACGGATCAATAGCAATGATCTTGGACATATTGAACTTTGAAATAAAATTCTGGCAGCAGAATTTTATTGAAACTTTAGAGCAAAAGATAAACATGCTACAGCACCTCAAATGGACATGTGAGGACATGGATGGAAAGACAACAATATATACTTCAAGGAACAATCAAAATCCACCACAAAACTATCATGCTTTGTCCTACAACATCACACGAACATGGCATCGGAACGTTACAGATTTCAGACTTAGTGAAATTTCACTAAGTCCTAAAACAGCAATATCATCATAGCACACAAAAGAGCATGTTTAAGTCACCTCGAAACTAAACATGGCAAAGGGTAAGCACCTCATCAAAATACATATGACGGTGATCCCGAAACACACAAGCATGCATCATTGTGGTGAACACACCGATTGCAACGAGCTCAACAAGATGGCATTTCATAACAAGTGAAAACACAACATATGAACATGGCATCTTGCAACGATGATAACAAGGAAACAATAAACCTACCATGCAACCTACCACACACAACACGTAGTTCGTGGCAAGACGAACACGTGGACATGTCATTTGCATCGTTTGGACAAACGAGCTAAAAGATATCACAAGTCAAAGGTGGCATGAAAATAACACATAACAGCAGTTTATAACATCATACACTCTTGCAACAGCAAAACAAGTGTCAAGATGACATCTAACATGCATGGCTACAACAGGTAAAACGTAGAGGGCATCTCCACGAACATCTGGACATGCTACACGCGCAAAACGGAGCAGCAGATAAAAAGTTAGGGCAGGTCAAAGTATGCATCTCAGATTGACAGATCTGGGGAGTTAGAGAAAAAAACAACCTCAGTGAACAGTACGGGCCGGTCCGGATGAACAGTGGCGGCGGCCCGGCGGGATCTGGGCTTCGGAGCAGCGGCGGCCCACCGCGGGAGGAGGAGCGGCGGCTGGCCCGCGCGGGATCTGGGGTGGCGATGCGGCTGCGGCTGGGCCCAGGCCCGAGCCGGCGGCGAGGCGCACGGGCCCAAGCGGCAGTGCGATCTGGCGAGGCAGAGGCGAGCGCCTGGTGGCGGCTGGCGAAGCGGGTGGTACGGGCCGGCGGAGCGATGGGAGTGGGCCGAGCCGGCGCGGTGAAGTGGGGACCGACGCGGTCGGTCGGGGTACGGCCTCGGCCCAGGCGCGCGTGCGGGGAAGCGACGCGGTCGCCCTGGCGCGGCGACCTGGCCCCGAGTGGCGACGCGCTGGCCTGCGAGCGCCCGTTGACCCAGGCGCGAGATCGACAAGACGGCGGCTGCGGGCTGCCTCGAAGGAAACTGGATTGGATCTGGAGAAGATTTTCGGATCTGGAGTAAAATGGAAAAATAAAAAGAGGGGAGAGAGGAGGAAGAAGAAGGGGACATGCCAAATAGACTAGGGGTCTATAAGTAGCAGTTTTAGACTAGGGTTTGGAGATTAGGGGTGTCTAGGAGCCCTCCGATCGTGATCCAACGGATCCGATCGCGGGGATAGAATAAAAGGGCCTAGACGGAGATAAAAGAAAGCAGCAGGGGTATTTCCGGGACACGAAGCGAAGGCACTTCGGGCCCACACGAGCAACGGAGGGAAAAGTCAACGGAGTCCAAACGAGACGAGATTTGAGAGGCGGGTTGCACACAACAAAACAACAACACACAACACAACCTCGCGGCACACCGGTAACGAAAAACGCCCGAACAACAAAGTAGGCCTACGGGACGTCACGGACACGTGAGGGAGCTCCGGAACGCGAAACGGACAACGGGAAGGAACACACGGAACCGGATGCAACCCACAACACAAATGCAAAGCAATGCACATGTCTACATGATATGAATGAATGCCACACACTCACACAACAAAACGACGAAAGCCCGAAAGACAAAGAACCCGAAAAGGAAATAGATGAAGCCGGAGATTTATTATATACCCAAAAGGGGAAAGTATTACATCCGGGGCATTACATTATACCACAATACTTATGCATTTTCTCTCTAATTTTAGAAGGTTTACATGAAGAGGAAAAATGCCGGCAGCTAGAATTCTGGACTGGAAAAGGAGCAAATATGAGATACCTATTCTGAACAACTCCAAAAGTCCTGAAACTTCACGGGAGCAAGTTTTTGAATATATAAAAAACATTGGGCAAAGAAAGAACTAGAGGGGAGGCCACCAGTCAGCCACAAGGTTGGATGGCACGCCCTACCCCCCGGGCACGCCCCCGTCTTTGTGGGCCCCCTAGCAGGCCTCCAACTCCCACCTTTTGCTATATGGTATGTTTTAACCTGGAAAATATCAGAAGGAAGCCTTCGAGACGAAGCGCCGTTGTCGCTTGGCGGAACCTGGGCAAAACCATTCTAGGGCTCCGGGAGGGTTGTTCTGCCGGGGACACTTCCCTCCGGGAGGCGGAAATCGAAGCCATCGTCATCACCAATGATCCTCTCATCAAGAGGGGGTCAATCTCCATCAACATCTTCACAAGAATCATCTCCTCTCAAACCCTAGTTCATATATTGTATCTGATCTTTCTCTCAAAACCTCAGATTGGTACTTGAGGGTTGCTAGTAGTGTTGATAACTCCTTGTAGTTGATGCTAGTCGGTTTATTCAGTGAAAGATCATATGTTCAGATCCTTAATAATATTCAATACCCCACTAATTATGAACATGCATATGCTTTGTGAGTAATTATGTTTGTTCCTCAGGACATGGGAGAAGTCTTGTTATAAGTAATCATGTGAATTTGGTACTCATTCGATATTTTGATGAGATGTATGTTGTCTTTCCCCTCGTGGTGTTATGTGAACATCGACTACATGACACTTCACCATTATTTGGTCCTAGGGCAAGGCATTGGGAAGTAATAAGTAGAAAATGGGTTGCTAGAGTGACAAAAGCTTAAACCCTAGCTTATGCGTTGCTTTGTAAGGGGCTCATTTGGAGCCATATGTTTCATGCTATGGTTAGATTTATCTTAATTCTACTTCCGTAGTTGCGGATGCTTGCGAGAGAGGTTAATCATAAGTGGGAGTCTTGTCCAAGGAAGGGCAGCACCCAAGCACCGGTCCACCCACATATCAAATTATCAAAGTAGCGAACGCGAATCACATAAGCATGATGAAAACTAACTTGACAACAATTCCCATGTGTCCTCGCGAGCACTTTGTTTTATATAAGAGTTCGTTCGAGCTTGTCCTTTACTATAAAAAGGATTGGGCCACCTTGCTGCACCTTGGTTACTTTTGTTACTCGTTACCCGTTACGAATTATTCTACGCTACAAAAAAATACACTTCCATGATGATACGTGTTTGTCACAGTAGGTCAAATTTATGACAGAATCAAGATAGTCATACATGTGCTGTCGTAGAAGTGTTCCATGACATTACCAAAATTATCATCACGGAAGTGTCCACTTCCATGACGATAAATCGCGCATCACAGAAGTTCTTTCGTCAAGGGTGACCGACACATGGCATCCATCGTAACGGAACGCCATTAAGCTATTAGGTCCGTTTTTGGATCCGATAAACCGTTAACAGCCCCGACCAATGGGGATTTTCCACGTGTCAAATCATCATTGGCTGGAGGACACACGTGTCGGCTCACCATTGGGACATATGTCATCCTCTCATTGGACCAAAAGCTCCTATGATACATCGACACATGGCACGGCCCAACAGAGGCCCATTCCTGTGAAAAGGCCGACCCGTTTGACTTGGTCAAAAGGTGGCGGGCCTGCCCACGGAAAGCCTGGTAACGGCATGTTCGCATATAGCCAATTTACAACCCGCTAACCCAGGGCCCGGTACGACCTATCCGAATTAGGCCCAGTAGCGTCATCTGGGCCATCCAATATGATTCCAGCCCATTTTAAGTTTCGGCCCATGTATGGCCCATGACGTCTTTCGGCCCATATGAGGCCCTTTTGTAACTCTTGGCCCATTAACGGCCCATGGTGAAACTGGCCCGTAATGAACAGTGTATCTCTTTGTACCCATTAACGGTCCATTAATCCATCGGGCCGTTTGCAACACATATTATCGTTCGGCCTTCTCAGGGCCCATTTATTCTTGGCCCATTAACGGCCTATGGTGAAACTGGCCCGTAATGAACAATGTATCACTTTATACCCATTAACGGCCCATTAATCCATTGGGCCGTTTGCAGCCCATGTTATCTTTCGGCCTTCTCAGGGCCCATTTATTCTTGGTCCATTAATGGCCCATGGTGAAACTGGTCCGTAATGAACAGTGTATCACTTTATACCCATTAGCGGCCCATTAATCCATTGGGCCGTTTGCAGCCCATGTTATCTTTCGGCCTTTTCAGGGCCCATTTATTCTTGGGCTCATTTCTGGCATTCGGTTACTTACGGCCCATTACTGCCATTTTCTGCTTATGGGCCAAATTCAGCATGTGGTTACAGTCGGCCTGTCTGTGGCCCGTTAATACGTTGGGCCGTTTTCATAGCGTCAGCAAATACGGCCTATTAACTACGACCCGTTATGGTCGGCCCATAAATGGACGACTCCAACTCTAGCCCGTTTACGGCCATAATGCAGTCTATTTTTGGCCCATGTTTAGCCAATCGATCATACGGTCCGTCTAAGGCCCATTGATGATACGACCCGTAGAAGGCCCTTTGTTTCTACGGCCCGTAAAAGTCCCATTGTTTCTACGGACCGTAGAAGGCCCATTGTTTCTATGGACCGTAGGAAGACAAGTGTCACTATAGTAAATATGTAGCCCATGGCCTGTTAAAGGCGGGAAACTACTATAGGTTTAGACCTGCTAATGGCCCAAGTTGATTATAGTCCCACGTTTTCGCCCATATGAGTAACGGGCCAGCCTGAAGACCGACAACACTGAGATCCACTGAACCTTCCGGCCTAAATTACAGCATACCGACCAAAGAATAAACCTAGACTATACAAAAAAGAAATTACGGCATATTACATCCACTAGGAATCAAAGTTCGCTACCGGTGATAATAAAGTGCAACATGACCGCGGATTACATATACTGGGCATCAAAGGTCGCCACCGGTGCATATAAACGCGCCGACAAAAGAATATACAAAACTGAGAGCACTTCAGAAGGCACTACACCTGTCACGCTTGGGCCCCGCAACCAGCCGAACAAGCTCATGAGACCTCAGTTGTGTCAACAATAGATGCTTCATGCCTAGCTGTATGGCACCATAGTGCGCAAGGCAGTCCCCTAACATCTTTATTACATCTTTGACTTCAAGTTGGAGGTGAGCTGAAGCAAGCATTTCCGCTTTAAGTTGAGACTGGAGAAGTCGAACTGATTGAGGCAACGACTGCACAGAGGTTGTCTGACACCTGCTGGTGAGTAGCTTCAACTCACTGTCTTCATCAAGACAGGACCTTGGGGTCATCTCACTGTCCTCAAGATGGTTTGGCTCACTATCTTTCCTAAAGTTCTGCCTGGCATAAAAGATATGACTCTGAAAGAGAAACAAGGAGACACGTAACAGGTCTCACAATTATATAAGCAAATAAATGGATATGTTATGCATAAGGAACATGTTTTGACAACTACAATTTAAAACTGGTAGTTGTTGCAGACATCCAATCAGATGTAAACAGCAGTGGAGGAAATGACGCCTATCCAAATCTATACTAGAACAAAGTTTGAAGGCTTGAAAAGCATGAACTTGCATTACATGTTATCACGGGCTGGACAAAGCCCTTCTCCATGTTGATGGAAAGACAATTCAAATAATTCCCCAAAGAAAATTCTTTATAAGTGTTGCCATTATTCTACATTTTGCAAAGAGTAAATATAGATCAAATAATATTGGAAGAAATAGAGGATAATGAAGCTCAGGTGCAGACTGATGATACATAATCAAATAGCAATTAATTAAGTACAACGTTACAAGGTAAAAGGTACTGACAAGAGGAATGCAGACATCAACGTGTGCAGTGGCATTGGCTTTATTCAACATTTTGGTAATAGTAAATGTATATATGATAATTTGGAGAAAGTGGAGTGCAGGGCAGATAAGATGCAGAGTAATGCTAGACAATCAACTATCTCGCGATGCATGTACAGTAATACCACCACCGTCCATTATTAGTTGTCGCTCAAATGGATGTATCTAGCACTATTAAGTTCTAAATACATCCAATTGATCAGCAATTAATTCGATACAGAGGGAGTACATGACAATATGTACTTACATGAGCAATCCAAAACTTCATAACCATTGTGTTAATTCTACATTTATCTAAGAGTAAATATAGATCTTATAATTTCAAGCAAAGGGAGGATAAATAAGCGAACATTTACAGTGATGCTACATAATCAAACATCAATGAGTGTAAGTATGCTGACAAAGGGCAAGAGGTACTCACAAAAGCAATGTAGAGCCCAGTATTGTCGTGAGATCCTATGATCATTTGAGGAATGGGATTCATCTGAAATTAGTTTTCATACAAGAGAGAAGGAAAGGCACATGCAGAAATTTAGGAGTTCAAATTTTGAATTGATATCATAGACAGTACCTGACGCTGGGCTGTCAGCAGTTCTGATAGGGGTTTGGCCACTGGAGTACGTGTAAAGTCTGTTACAGTTGGGCTTGTGTTTTCTGTGGCTGCTGATCTATCTGATTTAACAGGTATCACTACCTTCTCCAAATACCTAGTTTGTACTCCCTGAGGATCTGCAATGACCCTCTTCCTTTTGGACATCTATTAAGAAAGAACAACATTTGACTGGAAAAACATAGTATGACTACACATGGAATAGGTACAGAAAATGGATAGGTATGGCATATACTCATATATGATGCTTAAACAAAGCAGATGATGTAACAAAGTAGAAGTAATGCAAGAGGTCAGATGCAAAATATGTGCGACCAATACAACCTTGCCATGTTAGAGCATGCACCTTGATGGGTGAATAAGATAGGCAATCCTCCACCATGCCAAGTTTGTTAGCGAGTGGATTGTTCCGCAATATTCCTCTCATGCGCCCATTCTCATATTCATTTTGATAATGTTCAATACCCGACATGCAAGAAAACATAAAACCAAGTGAGATTATCTTTGTAATGTAGAAGTGATTCTAATCCAATACTTTCTCCCTGTAAACCCCTTTGTGCTATCTCTGCAATTCTTCCAAGAGGTGCCATGCATGCTGTAACTTGGTGTGTGCATTAATATACACTACAAAAAAGTACACTTCCGTGATGATACGTGTTTGTCACAGTAGGTCACGTTTTCTGTCATGCATGTACATCCATGACAAATTTATGACACAATGAAGATAGTCATACCTGTGCTGTCGTAGAAGTGTTCCATGGCATTACCAAAATTATCATCACGGAAGTGTCCACTTCCATGATGCTAAATCGCGCATCACAGAAGTGCTTTCGTCAAGGGTGACCGACACGTGGCATCCACCGTAATAGAACGCCAGTAAGCTATTAGGTCCGGTTTGGATCCGATAACCCGTTAACAGCCCCGACCAATGCGGATTTTCCACATGTAAAATCATCATTGGTTGTAGGAAACACGTGTCGGCTCACCGTTGGGACAAATGTCATCAACTCATTGGACCCAAAGCGCCTATGATACATCGACACATGGCACGGCCAAACAGAGGCCCATTCCTGTGAAAAGGCCGGCCCGTTTGACTTGGTCAAAAGGTGGCGGGCCGGCTCACGGCAAGCCTGTTAACGGCCTGTTCGCATATAGCCTATTTACAGCCCGCTAACCCAGGGCCAGTTTACGGCCTATCCGAATTAGGCCCAGTAGCGTCATCTGGGCCATCCAATATAATTCCAGCCCGTTTTAACTTCCGGCCCAGTATGGCCCATGACGTCTTTTGGCCCATATGAGGCCCTTATTACTCTCGGCCCATTAACGGCCGTGGTGAAACTGGCCCGTAATGAACAGTGTATCACTTTATACCCATTAACGGCCCATTATTCCGTTGGGCCGTTTCCAGCCCATGTTATCTTTCGGCCTTCACAAGGCCCATTTATTCTTGGGCTCATTTCCAGCGTTCGTTTACTTTCGGCCTGTTACTGTCATTTTCTACTTGTGGGCCAAATACAACCCGTGGTTACAGTAGGCCCATTTGTAGCCCGTTAATACGTTGGGCCATTTTCATAGTGTCATCAAATACGGCCCTTTTATTCTTGGGCTCATTTACAGCATTCGTTTACTTTCGGCCCGTTACTGTCATTTTGTGCTTGTGGGCCAAATACAGCACATGGTTACAGTTGGCCCGTTTGTGGCCCGTTAATACGTTGGGCCGTTTTCATAGCGTCATCAAATACAACCTATTAAAGACGGCCCGTTATAGTGCGCCCATGAACGGACGATTTCAATTCTCGCCCATTTACGACCATAATGTGGTATGTTATTGGCCCATGTTTGGCCAACCGATCATATGGCCCGTAGAAGGCCCATTGATGATACGACCTGTAGAAGGCCCATTGTGTCAACGACCCGTAGAAGGCCTATTTTTCCACGGCCCTTAGAAGGCCCGTTGTTTCTACGGCCCGTAGGAGGCCCATGTTAACTACAGTAAATATGTAGCCCATTGTTAATGTGGTCTAGTTTTAAAAAATAGGTTATTCCGGCCACTAGCAAACCGCCAAAAAATAACTGCACTGACTACAAGAAAACAAATAAACAAGAAAATAAGGAAATAAATAAGCAAGCAATTAATGCTACCCTATTACCGCTATTACACATATTACATGCACTGGGCATCAAAGTTCGCCACCAGTGCAAATATAGGGAACAAAGCAGCATATTACATGCATTGGATGTCAAAATTGGCCACGAGTGCAAATAAACGTGGCAGTAAAACATGATCATTACGTTAACAACTTCAGAAGAGCTCAAGAAACGTGGTATCCACCATGTCGGCAATGAGCTTAGCAAGCTTATTAGCTTTGTCCTATTTGGCGCTAAAATCCTCCAATGCTTGCTGTTGTGCCAGAAAGTATGCATATGAATGCTCCAGGGACTTCCACAGTCCTTCCGATTCTTGTTGTAGCACAGATGATCGATGTCTTTCAGCTTGTAGTTGAGACTCAAGAAACCGAACTGATTCATACAGTGAGTTTGAATAGCTTGTGCAAGTGGTAGTGGCCAGTAACTCCAACACTAAACCAAGACATGACTTTGGGGTTGTCTCGCTGTCTTCGAGATAGTATTCCTTAGCTGTTTTATCAGCTTTGTTGGAGACCAAAAAGGATGTGTCATTATCCTGAACCTCATCTGCATTACTTCCTTTACCATTGCTTAATAAGGCACTCTTCCCCAATATTCTGTCAGCATTCTAAAAGTAGAAACAAGCAGACACATAACAGTTTAGCATCTACTAGTATATGAAACTCATTTCGGTGAACCAGTTCATTAGTAAGGTGGACAGGGTTAAACTACCAAGTCTTCTATTGCCAAGTACTAGTACATAATAAAAGCATCAAACAAACATATATCTATGTCCTATGGTCACAGCATTGCTTGCCAAATCAAAATAGAGACACGGTTCAAATCATATCAGTTCAAGACAAAGCAGCAGTGAAAGAATACAAATTGTGGGAAACTACACGGCACAACAAGATTTCAGATGGGTACCACGGGTCTACATGTACAACAACACTATTTGCTTTGTTGTGATGCTAGTAATGTGCATGATATGAGAAGTCAACTGTATACACAATTGAGATTGAAATCAACAGAGCTATTGATAAGAGCAAGCCTGTTAAAGAAACATGCGTGAACATACCTGTTGTGCCATTGGAGTTTCGATTGGATCCTTCAATTTAAAAATAAGTTTGTATGAGTAAATACAGTGATACAAGAGCAAAGCAGTATGCATGATAGCCATCATAGTTAAAAAAAGGCGTGCCTAAGCAAGCGCTTAAGCGCGCCTAGGCTCAAGGCGTTGGCGAAATGCATTGCGCATAACTACGCTTAATCTGTGCATGACTGCGCATAAGCATGCGCTTTGGTCAGTAAAGCGCAAGGCGGTGGCAAAACGCACAATTAACGCCTAGCACTTTTTGGAACTATGATAGCAATGGAATGTTAAATTAGAACAGTTGTTCTTCAGGTTTAGGCACTTGTTCTACATGAACAGAGTACAGTAAGACGCAAGAATATAGTACTTAAAAATAGAAAATGAGCTCATAGACCTTACGACATTCTTGGTTCGGGACCAGTACAGAACAAGGTGTTCCCAGTCATCGTCCAGTAAATGTGTCTCAGGAGAACGTAAGGGAATTTGATGAGTTTCTTTGCCGGTGAAGTATGTTTTCTTCAGGTAATTCCGATACTGCCACCGAGCATTCTTGAAGATAGCAGAGGTATTAGCACAGGTTACCTCATCCTGAGTTTCCTAATCGGTCCTTTTCCATAGAGAAAAATGGGAAAATTTGCTGTATTATAACCATCATTGAGGTAGGATGTATGGGACAAAGCAAAGTAATTGCCATGAATAACATTACTTACACATAACTCCTAGACAAACACGTGCAACTGGCATTTTCCTTCATATTCAGTTTATTATTTCCAAGATGGGAAGATAAGCACATACGATTTAACAACATCAAATGCGATAGGTGTAAAATACGACTAGATGGTTGTGCTTCCACCACAGGAATAGGCGTACTAACTGGTGGAATTGGGGTTCGTCGTGGTAGTACTGGCCCTTTGGGCACTGGAGTTGCCTTACTAACTAATCTTGTTTGGGAGCTCTGTGGTGGAGATGGTGCTGTGTTAACAAGAACTGGGTTACTATCTGCTGGGGTTGGGATTAGATTGGGAGAAGCTGGTTCTTTGTCCATCGCAGTAGGGGTACAATCTATGAGAGTTTGGGTTGTGTGTGGTAGGGCTGGTTCTCATGCATGTACAACCAGGGTGCTATCTCCACCAATCGGTAGCACTGTTTTATTTGAAGACCGTGTTTTTAGTCCGCTAGATGCTGGCAGCACCCGCTCCAATTCAAATGGCTGATAAATAGGAAACATAGTTGAATGTACAGACATTATATGAGAGACACATGCAATAGATAGTGCGGAAAAAAGAGGACATGAAATAGTAGACATGTATATTGTTTAACTAAAACGGATAGCATGACATAATTTCACATATATGATGTCTATCTAAACTGGATAGCATAACATAACATAATTCAAAGATATGATGAATAACTAAAACGCCTTGCCAAGTTAGAGCATACACCTCGGTGAGGGGATAGGACTGGTCATCTGTCTCTGAATCCATCTCTGAAGAGCTATCGGGACCCAACAAGAGATCTGCTTCGACAGGTAGCACTGTCTGCTCTGAAGGCCTTATTTTCACTCTAGATTTTTCAATCTCCCACCCAAATGGCTCATTCACAGGAAGAGTAGTTTAATGTACAAACATTTTCTACAAATGGAAATGTAATGATGAAAAGGATGGGCAAGATATCATTCAAATATATGATGCCTGGTTAAACAGGATGGCATTACACACATATATTATGGCTGGCTAAAAGACATGAGAATGCATAATTCCCATATATGATACAGAAACTAAACAGGTGGCGACAGAACATGTCTAAACTAAGAAGATGACATATATGATGTGATAAGTATGCACTGCAAGGCGACATATGCATGATATGACTAACATCATCATGCCAATGTAGATCAAACACCTTGGGGGGTAAATAGGAGTGGTCAGCGGCGTCTGAATCCGCCTCAGAACAGATATCTTCCTCTGGATTACAATCTGGAGAGGGGTGGGGAGGGTTTGCCATTGAACCCACCATGGAGCGATGTCTACATCACATTGTATTGCCACGCAAAACTCTTCTGTTTTTCTCTACATGTTCAACATGACAGTGTACAATATCTTACATCCATACGAAAAAATATGGTGAGATTATGTAAGGAGAGCATGTAGAAATTTAGAGTGATGGTAACAACTAGTGGATGGATCCAAAAATAATGATAGCAGGCTGATGATTGCTTTAATTTAATAAAAAGATAGATGATGATTGATTTACTATTTGTTTACCACCCAAGATGAACAACATAGGCATACCCTAGGTGAACCATATATTAGACAAAGATACTATTGATTGCTTCCTTGATATGTGCCCCACAACTAATTTAGAACTCAAGTTTGATTATTAATTTGGACCTGACTTGGAGTCCAAGAGGTGAAAAGGACGATAAAGTAGCAGGTAATTTTAAGCAATGCATAACATAAGCAGAATCAAAAGAGTGCGACCTCTCTTGTGGACCCGTGTACTCCTCAGCTTCATCTTAGTAGTCGATGATGGTGATGCCGTTGCGGTGGGTGTCGACGACAGGGAAGGAGATCTGAGGCGGCGAAAGACGGTCAGGAGTCGTGATGTCTGGTTTGGTGGATGTTTCTGTCAATGGAGCACCTCAGGTGAAGTGGACGACATCGCGGCAGGAGCAGGACAAACCACACAAAGTTCCCTTCGACACCTACGTGTAACTAAAGTAATTCTGTAAGGGCTCATTCGGCTTGCATGATTCTAAAAATGCAGGGATAGGAAAAACACCAGAATAGGATAGGAATGCACATGGTAAACAGAGCATTTGAAAACACAGGATTTCTGTCAACTTGGGTGTTTGGTTTACAGGAATTGGAAGAGCAGAAGAATGCAAAGAAACATGGCCAAAATAAAGTGAAACCATATGAAAGCTTGTATAGTTAGAATGTTATTCTACCACTAATGCACTTGGTCTTGTTTTCATGCATAGGATTTTGAAAATGAGGTCCAGGTGGATGTTTTGCTTCATTCCTTTCAACAAAATGTATGAATAATTGAATAGTAGAGTGCCATTGGAAAATTTCCTATTGCTATGTTTTTCCGTCGAACCAAAATAGCCCTAATGGATCGACATGAATGCATAGTAATAACTGATGCAACAAGTGTACAACCTCATTGCCGTAGCCGTGTCGACCTCGGCATCATTTGGTTGGTCGCTGAAGTAGTTGAGGCAGAGGTGGCTGTCGGAGGTGTGGAGGAAGATCTGAGGAATCTGTAGACGGCTTCCAAGGCACTGCTCTGTTGTGATGGTTCGTTCTGTCGTTGGAGCAACCTCGGTAAGCCGTAAGACGTGAAGACTGAAGCAGCACAAGACAGACATCGTCAATCTCAAGTGGGATTATAATAGCATCTCCAATAGATGATGTAAAATAGATGTAAAATTTACATCACCAAAAACCACCTGACTACAACAGATGAGCTAAAAACTGTTGACTCCGAACTTAACTGTCGAAACTGAATTTTACTCTGGAATCTGAATGTTACTGTCGAAACTGAACGCAATGGTAGCAGAGAGGCACTTGACATGCAGTTTATGGAGGGCCTGCAGTTCATCTTCAACCTGCACCCCCCTAAGCCGCCAGCCACCACCGGCCGAACCGCCAGCCCCAGCGCCGCCTCGCCGCCCTAAAACAACTCCCCACCACCAGTCCTCCGCCGCCCCGGCCAGCCCTATAGGCCCCCACCCCACCCTGAACCCTAAGATAGATAGTGGGGTACCTCTCCGGCGAGCCCCCGTCCCC
>LR738711.1:298936803-299047048 GCA_902687465.1 Secale cereale
CCCCCCCCCCCACCCCCTGAAAATCGACTGACCCAAAAGTCGATTCTGTCGACTGAAGTGTAGCTAAATTGGAGTAGAGCAGCAGCACGAGCGAGGGGGGGAGCAGCAGCAGCAGCAGCGCGAGCGAGCGAGCGAGAGCTGGAGCAGCAGCATCTGGGCAAGCGAGCGATCAAGCGAGAGCCGGAAAAATAGCAACAGCGCGAGCGAGCAAGCGAGAGCCTGATCAGCAGCAGCTGGGCGAGCGAGCGATCGAGCGAGAGCCGGCGCAACAGTAGCAGCGTGAGCGAGCGAGCGAGAGCCGGAGCAGCAGCAGCATATCCGGCTGGTATGGACGCAACCGCTGAAGGGGCCTCGCACCGGGGGAGATCCGCCGTGGAGATGTCGCTCACGGCGCCGGCTTCAAGGTAGCCGCTCCATGGGGGTGCGGGATGGAGCACCGTCGGCGCCAGGAGGTCGAGCTAAGGAGAAGGCGCGATGCGATGAGTGTACAACCTCTTTGGTGGCCCCGAGTAGGCCTCGGCTTTGTCCGAGGAGTCGGTGAGGATGCTGCGGTTCTGGTAGAGCAGGTTAAGGCGGTGCTTTGGGGATGGAGCAGCCGCGATAGACGAGGCGATCGTCAGAGCAGCTCCTTGGAGGTGGAGGATGGGACGGCTGAACCGGCGGGACGACGAGATGGACAACGGATCCTCATCCGGGGAGGTGGACGAGGGACGTCAAGCTGTTGCGATGGACGACGTCGTCGGGGAAGAGGCTCCGACGGGGCAGCGGTGAGGTGGCGGACGGAGGAGGGTGGGGTTTCGCGGCTGGAGCAGAGAGGTTATGGCGGCCTGGGATTTCGAATGGCAAAAAGGAGGCGATGGAGACGCGCTTGTCCAAAATGTAGGGTGTGTTACAAAAGTACCCCCCACCGATTTGTACTAGCGGACCTTTAGGCTCAGGGTTAGAAGGGGATTTCGTGTGTTGGGATTTGGCAGCTGGAGGGAGTTTTCGCGCGCGTTGTAATTTCGGGATAGCAAGGCGCGGGTTGTGAAGGCGCCAGTTTTGGGAGCACGATATCTGAATTTTCGGGGCACGGGTTGAATTTTAGGTACAAGCCTAACTTGTAATATTGTACTTGTACGTACCAAATCAATTCGCACTTCCCTCAACCAAAAAGAAAACGAAAAAAATAAAACTATTCACACCACACAAAGAGAGAGTCTTGCCCCATTTTACTATAAAAATGCTATTTAAAGCTACTCATACCAATAATTTAGTGCAATTAAATGCTATTCAGTAGTATGAATCCATGTTATGTCCAAGTAATTTTTTTCGCTTGTTGTATAATGCATGTAACCTACTCATACCAACATTTTAGTGCATTCCAATTGTCTATACTACCGTTGCAATCCGAACTGAATTTGAATTCGTTTCTCTATTTCAATAACAATCTACAATCATGATTGTTGCCAACTTCAACCATCATTCGTGTATTACCTGAATAACACAACACATGATTACTATAGAGATAGAACTGAACTATGTGTATTACATGAACTCGAATTCTATTTTTTGAATACACTTGATATTGGTTCCAAATAATAGTACATTTGATGTACTAACTATATATTCGTAATCTAAACCATGTTCCATATGTGTACACCGTGTTTATCACACATAGTATAGTGCCCCGCCCCTACATTATGACAAGTATTTAGACCTAAGCTGCAAAAGCCACACACTAGCCCAAATTATAATCAATGTTCCATATGTTATACGTAGTACTAGCAAGATGCTCGTGCGTTCCACAGAACATCAACATGATCAAGGGGAGGCCTGATTTGCAAATATGGAGAGGGGTGTGGGTATCTTTTTTCAAAATTGCCATAGTTTCCTTCATATCCGTCAGATATAAATCGGGCGGCCTATATTGGAGGATGGCACCATCATCAACAACTCCATTTTTTATAAGAGTAGAGCTAAAATATATTATATGTATTATAACATGTTCATAACCACACCATGTGTATCACCGTTATATATATTCACACATGCGTCGGTTTAAAACACTAGGATAAATTCTTCAAATATCCAAATTTGCTTTTTATAAAGAAGTATGATCTCTATTCGTATTTTACACCCACACAATCCTCTTATCTTTGTAGCTAGCTAGAGCTAACTTTATCTCGTGCATGCAGACGCCCGCATCCCTCTCACCCTTCCTCAGCATTCTCTAGGTCCATCCCGCAAATTCGTCTTTTCACTTTAGACCGTTCACCCATGGTGTGTTTAAGCTCCCCAGCTCCTTTTTTATGGCACACATCGATCAATATGCCTCTCTAGCCAGGTGTGCTAGCACAAAACACAAGCTTCCCCTCTTCTCTTATCACCTTCCATGCCTCACTCCCACCACTCTCTTCATCGATCTCGTACTCGCACGCTCCTCCCCCCTCGATATAGTATGACTCTCGCACCACCTCCTAGATGCATCCCTCTCTCTCTATCCTTCTCCCCATGCCTCATTTGCTTCTAACACACACATGCATGTATACCGATCGATCTTCCAACATATACCTAGGTCGACTTTATCTATTCCCCCCCATCGATCGACGTACCTCACAAGTTATGTCTCTCCTTTCTCTAACAAAGGACGACTGATCTTTCTATGTAGTTATGTCTGCTTACCACATCCATATCCCCCCTCATTATTCATGCATGCATCCTGACCCGTCTCTCACACGCACGTGCACAGACAGGCAGCCATCCCCTCTCTTATTGATATTGCAGGCGTGCCCTCCGGTTGTCTAGCAAGCCTATCCCACCATTTGTTAGAAGCAACTCCACTACCACCCCCTCCAACACTCTAGCTCTGTCTCTCTCCCAACCTTATTCCTCTCCTACACATATGCATGGATGCCGATCGATCTCCCTTAATACATGAGGTAGATAGATCTCCCTTAATACACGAAGTAGGCCTCTCTCCTCCTCCACACATATACCAGCCATTGTACCTCTATAGTTAATTAGGCCTCCCTTCCCCTACCACACATCGATAGTCGAGCACTGTAGGTAGGTATCCATGCCACAGAGACAAACTGCACCTGTCCCCACTCACGTTCCAGTAGGCCAGCCACTCTATATCTTTGACTTGGGCACACACAAATTCGATTGCACTCTTTATCGATCGCGCGCGCACACACACACACACAACATCCCTCTATTCGATTCTGTGGACACCTCAAGCCAATGATACCTCCACTCTCTTTTCGTGGATCTCCCCCTCTATATATATGACATATCTAGGACTCTATTTCACACACATTGCATATGTTACATTTTTTTGATTGACCCCACCCCCCGCCCAAAAACTCTCATGAACCCACACACTATATCTCTCTACGTTTATATCTCTCTCACACAACCCAACGTAGGTGGTGTACGTATACAAGAAGAGAATAGGTGCACCGTGCACGTACTCACGCTTCGTGCCCAGCCACACCCGCGCGGGTACATGGTGGAGCTCATTTCTATACAAAATCACAGCTCACGTGCTAATTTGAACACGTGTAGCGGTTGTTTACCTACGGAGGTCGTGTACCACGCATGCACGAAACAAAGTTCAACTTGATGCGTTGGCGCGTTATTTTTAAATAAAGTTATATCGCTCAATGGCACGTACACAGAATATAAAACAATTTTATGGAGAAAAAGGTAGTCCGCTCCACTATATACAATGGAGCATGCCTGCCTGGTTTGTCTCTCTTCAGAGTATCTCACACAATGCTGTGGTGGCCTCTCTCTCTCTCAATGTTGGTCACTGATCCGGCCGCATCCCGTCCGCCGGCGGCGAAAGGGAGGACGTGCATCGTTTCTCCGTTCGACGTCGCCAAGGCAGCATGTCCCGATCTACAGTACACGCCGTTCTCTCTGAACAAGCTCCAGCGTGGTAGGGCCTATGCCACCTGCTCGCTGCCGCAGTATGGGCAGATTCCGCCCGCCGCCGCTCACCTAGTTACATCCCGACGACCTCCAGGTATCCCATCCGGCCTTGCTCCACTGCCCGTCTTCGCACGTCGCTGCATGTGGATCTTCCATAGTTCTTTGCCCGAAACGTAGTTCGTCCGGCGTACTTTCCATATTGCAATCTCGTCCTCACACCGTTTTAGACAAACACAACCGTGTTGTTATCTTCCCTTAGGACAAGGAATATGCTTCTTTTTTGTCGTCGCATGTGTTATCAACTATTATTGGCCAGTAATTGTTTCCTTTCCACCTCTTTTTTGCAAACAGGGCTATCCATTTCGCCTCGTTGCTATTGCAACCTTGTGGTGAACTGCACAAATCACTTTTTTCTTAAGAGTGTTTTGTGCAATTCTACCAAAATGTCACATGGGCAACGTCTCAACATTTCAGTGCGACTGCACAAAGGAAGATTGGTTTTGCTCTATCCTCCTCATCCAACTCTGAGCCTAATCTTATAGTTAGTCTTAAGATAAACTGCAAAGGTGACCGGCTTCTATTTGTGTGTTTATTGTTTCATCCGCAGTCCTCTATTATCGTAATCACACTTAATATCTTTGGAACAGGGATGCTCAGCTCTATTTTAGTGGAGTTGCACAAAATGATCGGAATGTTGCATGCTCCAGACAGCTACTTTTTTTCCCAACATGCCTTGTTGATTTAGACAGAGCTGGGGGGACGTTGCTGCCAATGAAAGCATGGATCAATTTTAATTTAACACCTTCTCACAACTTTGTCTTCAGTTGTGATGTAAATATTAGCTCTGATTAGCAAGGAAGTTAGTTTTTTATTGTTTCCGAAAGAGCATCTATGGCAAGACACACGAAACAAAAACTGAAAGTTCACACCATTCTACAATTTCATGTCGCTGGAAAATTATTGGTATAGTACGTCAATTATGTAAAGAAATGCTGGAAGCTTGATAGCATTGCCAGAAGCCTATTCGGCATACGGGTCCACGTGCCATGCACAAAATTATACTCCTTCGTTCCTAAATTTTTGTATTTTTACAAATTTCAAATGGGCACATTTATGAGTGTAGATTCACTCATTTTGCTTCGTATGTGTACTCCCTCCGTTCCTAAATATTTGTCTTTCTAGAGATTTCAACAAGTGACTACATACGGAGCAAAATGAGTGAATCTACACTCTAAAATATGTCTATATACATCCGTATGTAGTAGTACATTTGAATCTCTAAAAAGACAAATATTTGAGTAGTCACTCGTTGAAATGTCTAGAAAGACAAATACTCCGAAGTATATTTAAGAACCGAGGGGGTAGTGCACAGCCGCATGGGAGACTCAGACCGGTCGTTGCGCCGCATTAATAGTGAGTAATGAGCAGTCAAATCACAAGACCCACCTTTCCCACTGTAAGTTGCTCGGAAGAAGCAACCATCAATACGCTCGTCTTTGAATCCGCTCATACTACTCCACCCGTCACTATTTATAGAGCGAGCTTTAGAAAAAGAGAAAATCTCTGACCAAGGCGACTAGCGATCGGCCTAAAAAATAGCATTGTTAGTTATAGCACGACGTCTATTACTAGAGGAAATAATGCGTACACACATGCATGCAGTGTTTCCACCCCGAGTACACACATCCATGCACTTACTCCACTCCGTAGTACTACATCGAAAGAAAATTGTGGTTAATGCACCCTAATTAATTGAGCATTAAACCAAACACATCTAAAGGATCTTTGGTGGTGGAAATGCATTGAGAGAAATGCATCATAATGAAGCGCGCCCTGTAAACTGTGACGGAGGGAGGAGTAGTATGAAGGTGCAAAACCAAGTACGCGTATGGCCAGTCGGTCAACGCACCTCCTCTTGGAATATCACTGACATGTGGGACCGGAGTGTGAGCAAACCGATCTCAATTGACGGCAAAATGACCAACCCGCCGTTCCTTGAGAGAGACGAGGAGCGAGAACACACATGAAAGAACATGCGGTGCCCCCATGTTTGGATTTGGTAATTGATGAAAATCTCTATGGACTAATGGTTTCCTTGAGTTATATTTGAAGGGTTTGTCCATAGGCTTTTCTTGGAGTCCATGTGTTGGTTTCAAGGAGAGTTTGTGATGACCAAGGTGCTATTAAGGAATTATCCAAAGATTGGTGTTGTGAGTGTTGAGCTTATTGCAAGCATGTCTTGAAGAAGAAGAGTGTGTTATCATTCATGTTTACCTTCAAGACATCATCCAAATGAACAAAGTTGGGAAGATTCAAGGTTGATCAAGAGTAAGTGAAGGAGTGAATCAAGTTGATCAAAACACAAAGCATAGAAGATGTACTGAGAGGGATCAAGTGATCCCATGGTATGGTAAGCATTGTCAATTACACTTTGTGTACTAACCCATGGTCTTCGTGAGAGTTCTTTGTGGGGTTAGGTTGCGGTGTGCAAGTTCAAGTGATTCATCATGAGGAGATCAAGTGCTTAAAGCTTGCCATCCATTGTGGTGACAATTGACTTGTGAAGATATGCCGAAGAGTGGCTCACCCATAGTGGAGCATGGGGGAGCAATCTACTAGTCTTCACCGAGCCAACGCAATCAAGAAAGGTGGTCCAACTTGAGGAAGTCAAGATCGTCTACATCTAGCTCAAGCGGACTTTGTGCGAGGAAAAGGTTTGCCCTTGATGGGTTTTCTATTTTACCGGTCTCATGGTGGTAGTTTTGGAGACCGGGTTATAGGATTGATTGCCGTACTATCAAGGGGGGCTCTCAATGAGTAGCTTGATCGTATCGTTCGTAGAGATCTCAAACCATTGCATGTTTGCATCATCTTTATTGGTTCTTGTTTGGTTCTTCTCCTTGTGAGATTGGGAGCTAATGGTCATCTTGATGACAAGCTCGAGTTCGTCGAAAATAGAGTTCACATGCATCTTCTATAATGTTTTCGATGTTGGAGGTTATGCCGGTTCTTCTCTGATGCAGTGTTCACTCCTCTATATCTTTGGCATACCTCCATGTCGCTGTTTTGATGCTTCATGTCTTCCCCTATCCAACAAGCTTGAGTTTGCTCAATTCGGAGCTCATTTGCAGAAGTTATGGCAGTTTTGGTTTTTTTGCATCCTTCTATGTCTTTAGCTGCGATATGAAGGCGTCCAAGTGCTAAAGCCTCGGTGGTGTGTAGTAGTACCGCTCAAGGGAGCGTTAGTACCACAAGAGCTAAGCGGTAGTACTCCTCCTAGTGAGCGGTAGTACCGCTGCCCCCAGCCCTGGCGCAAACGCATGCGGTAGTAGGCGTGGATGTAAGTTTTTACATCCGCCCTCATGCGGTAGTACCGCGACTCCTGTCCGGTACTACCGTGCCGGACTTTTGTCAGCTCCAATCTCAGCGGAAGTAGGCGCGGATGTAATTTATTAGTTTCGCGCATTTGCAGTACTAGTTGATGTCTGCCTTATGGTAGTACCGTAAGGGCACGTGGTAGTACCGCTCCGGCGGTTCTACCGTTCGTTTCCATGTGCAACAGGCCCTCATTTGGTCACTGCCGTGCGAGCGGTAGTACAGCACCACCTTGCGGTAGTAACGCAAGTTTGGTGCGGTAGTACCGTGCCGTGCGGGCAGTGAGAGGGGATAACGGTTGGATTCTTTCCCCTCCTATAAAAGGGGGTCTTCTTCCCCAATGGATCTTATCCTTTGAGCTCGTGTTCTTCCCACTTTGTTGACCTTCTTTGAGCTTGCTATCTCTCATTCCATCCATGGATTCTTGCTACTTTTGGGGGGAAGAGAGAGGAGATCTAGATCCACATTTCCACCAATCACTTTTTCCTCTAGGTGAGGGGAACCCCTTGGATCTAGATCTTGGAGTTCTTGGTGTTCTCCTTCTTGTTCTTCCTCTCATTTCCTCCCTAGGATTCGTTGCTTTGGTGGGATTTGGGAGAGAAGGACTTGGGCACACCGTGTGCCCATGCCATTGCATTTGGTGCATCGGTTTGAGTTCTCCATAGTGATACGTGAAAGTTACAAGTTGAGAAGCTTATTACTCTTGGGTGCTTGGTACCCTTGAGCTTGTTCCTCTTGGGTTCTTGGGCGCCCTAGACGGTTCTGGTCACCTCGAAGCCATATTCCATTGTGGTGAAGTTTCATGGTGTCGTTGGGGAGATAGCCCCAACCTTGTGGTGTTCAGAGCTCAATCTTTGTGGTGTAAAGCTCCTGGCAAGCATCGGGGTCTCCAATTAGGTTGTGGAGATCGCCCAGAGCATTTTGTACGGGTTCGGTGACCGCCCACAAGGGTTGCCATTTGTACGGGTTCGGTGACTACCCTCAAGGGTCCCTTAGTCAAATCACGACATCTTGCATTGTGCGAGGGCGTGAGGAGATTACGGTGGCCCTAGTGGCTTCTTGGGGAGAATTGTGCCTCCACACTGCTCCAAACGGAGATTAGCATCCGCAAGGGTGTGAACTTCGGGATACATCATCGTCTCCGCGTTCCTCGGTTATCTCTTATCCGAGCCCTTTACTTATGCACTATACTTTGTGATAGCCATACTGTTTCTTGTCATATATCTTGCTATCACCTAGTTGTTTATCTTGCTTAGCATATGTTGTTGGTGCACATAGGTGATCCTAGTTGTTGTAGGTTTTGTGCTTGACAAATTAACCGCTAGGTTTATTCCGCATTTGTTCAAGCCTAAACCATAATTATTTTAAAGCTCCTATTAACGACCCCCCCCCCCTCTAGACGACATCCACGATCTTTCATTTGGTATCAGAGCCTCGTTTCTCTTTATAGGGCATAACCGCCTAGAGAGTAAGGATGTCGACTAGGGGTTTATGATTATCTGACACTCTTAGTTTTAATGGCACAAATTTTGATGGTTGGATAATTCGCATGCTTAATCTCTTTAGGGTCATGGACCCAAATTTAGAGCGAATTGTAGATATGTGTTTTTCTCCTCCAAAGGATCCCCAAAGATTATCTTTAGAGGATGATAAAAACTCTTATGCTCAAACTTCGAATGTGCTTTCCGATTCTTTGAGGAATGTAGTTATATTTCAACTCATGCCGTTTCGGGATGCTCATGAGTTTTGGATAAAGCTTCAAGATAAATATGGTGTGTCCAAGAATTGTGGGAATGATTGTTCTCCCTCCACCTCTGGCCGTGTTGTCTTCTCAAGTTCTTCTACTTGACCTACATGTGGTTTGCCACAAGGTAATGATATGGTGTGTAGTGTTGGTTATTTTAATGATGATAGTATGCTTATTCTGGATGATCCTTCATCACTATCTTATTGCAATGCATCTTCTTTTGACTTTAACACTTCGAGCACCCTACATGTTTCACATGCTTGTGTTGATTGTCCTTGCATATCATGTAGAAATTGCTTGACTAAAACTCATGATGATATGCTTGCTATATCTTGTTGCCATGATAAAAATGCATTTATTTCTTCGAATTGTTGTGCTAACAATGTATAGGAAACCCAACACCCCATGGAACAAGATGTAGTCTTGAATGGTGCTTCAAGGGATCCTACATCATCATCTATTGCGTTTTGCCTTATGGCCAAGGCTTCAAAGGTATCTCCCACTTTGAATCCCAATATATCTTGTGATGACAGTGATGATGACAATGATGATGATGTTGATAATGATGAAGAGAATGATAATGTTGCCTACTTAAAAATTAAGGGGGAAATGATTTTTAAAGCTCTTCATAAGAATAAAATTGCTCGTTCCAACTTCATGGAAATCATGTCTATTGCCATTCGGGGCAAGAAATATATAGAGGAGTTGCAATCTCATCTAGAGGAGCATGATGTCACCATTGAAAAAAAACGAAGGTCATCAGTGTGATTACGCTAATGAGATCGCCGACCTCTCGCAAGCTCTTGAACTTTAACAAATCACCAAGGAATCTCTTGAAGAGACTTTTGCTCTAAAACTATCTAGAATAAAGGAATCCCGTGATAGAGCTCTTGAGGTGGCTAATGATTTTGAAACTAAAAATGAGAAGCTTGAAGTTGCACATGCTAAACTCCTTTAGGATTTTGAGCACCTCGAAAATGGCTCAAGGGTCATTAAGAGTGAGCTCATCAAACTCACCGAGTCTCATGCTCAACTTAAAGCTGCTTATTCTAAAGAGCTTGCCAAGTTGCCTTCTCCTCTTGTTATTATTGATGATGCTTGTGCTACAAACTCTATTTCTAGTGAAGCATCCATTTTGAAGGAGAATGTTGAGCTAAGGGCTCAACTTGAGTTGCTATCTAGCAATTATGGGAAATTGGAAGAAAGTCATGTAAAGCTCACAAGCTCTCATGATGATCTTCTAGTATCCCATAATGTGCTAAAGATGACTCATGAGGATATGATTATCAAGGTAACATCTAGTGAGTCTCATGTGGTCGCTAGCACTACTTCTAGTAAAAATGCTATTTTGCCATGTGCTAGAATCATCATAATTCATCTATGCATAACATTGGTACATCTTGTGATGAATTGCTTTCCTTGCCTTGTTGCTCTAACAAAGAATCCTATACTTCCTCTAGTACTTGTGTTGATACTAACCATGTAGAGGAAATCAAAGAGCTCAAGGCCCAAGTCTCTTCCTTGAAGAAAGACTTGGAAAAGTGTCATGAAGGGAAGTCCACACTCAACAATATCTTGAGTGTGCAAAAATCTCCCAATGACAAAGGTGGACTTGGATTAAACTCCAATAAGAAGAAGAAGTCCAAGAGGAACAAGAAGAAGGACAAAAAACAACTCAAGTATTCGGCCAAGATTATTTGCTTCAAGTGCAAAATTGAAGGGCATCATGTTAGATCTTGCCCATTGAAGAAGAAGGCCATTAGTGACAAGCAAAAAGGGAAGAGGCCACAAGTTCAATCTCGTGCTCGACCGCAAGTTGGAGAAAGGCCGCTTCCCAAGAAGACTCATGGTAATGCTTCTCATTTTGAGAAATCAAATGATAAGAAAGTGAAGAGTAGATGTTGCTACTTATGCCGTGGGAAGGTTCACCTTGCTTCTTCATGCACTAGTGGTAACTTATCCGACCCAATTATTATTGATGATGTCTATTCTCTTGGGAAGGATAAGGATGGCAATGTGTTTACCAAGTTTCTTGGGACTCAAAGTGGTGTCAAGAAAAGAACCATTTGGGTAGCCAAGCCTATTGTGACTAACCTCTTAGGACCAACTTGGTTGGGGACCAACAAACTAAAACTTGATCAATAGGCGTTGATGAAGGGCATTGGAGACTTGGCTACATTATGAAGAATTAAGGGGTCTTCATCATTCATATTGTCTCAAGTCAAGTCATTCGGATGATGAAGTTCCTATATTATATCCAATGTTCCTCCTTGCGGTAACTCGTGCTTAAATTGTTTACATTGAAAGTTACTTGCTCCTTAGCATGTTATGGTTTTGTACCTTGCATGTGTGTGTATATGTTGTGCTCCCAATTTGCTTATCTTGAGAAATCAAGTATGTGCATATTGGTTTGCACATCATGTACGTGTGTGTAGTGATTTGGGCCTTTGTGTATCTTGTTTCTATCTTAGTTGGCTCTTGTGAGAGATTAATGGAACATCCCATTTTGGGGGAGTGATGTACTTTGTGCACCTCACAATCCTATAAATGTGTGTACATGAGGAATGTCATCTAGTTTTGATATTACAAGATTATCTAGTCTCTATGTGGTATGTCTTCTCATGAGAAATTCAAATTATAAATGTTCCAATAATTATCTCTTGTTGGTTCTCTTTTGCATCTTGTTAAGTTTTTCATTGGTATGAAATTATGGGGGAGTAATATGCTATGTGTATATTACAAGCCTAGAAAATGTGTAAATTTGAGATATTGTCACCTAGTGTTTATATTATAAATTTTGTTGTTCCCAGGTGACATGTTAGCTCTACAAGTTGCAATTTTTTTTGTGTGTTCGGTGTGAAGATGATGTTGGATATCTTTGCAATCTACCATCGGGAATTATTTCCAAATACTTCTTGTCTCTTGACAATGGGTAATCATTTATGTGGTCGAAATAATTGATCATCTTTACCCTGGTTTTTGCTTTCATTTGTCTTATTTCTTGCCAAGATTGTGTCAACTCCCATTGCCTTCAGTGCCACTTTGTGGATCTTGTTATTTTATTGATCGTGTCTAGTGTTTTCGAGATATAGTGAAAGTGGTGATCCCATCTTGTGCATTTTGTATTAAAATGCAAATTCTCTCTGATGCACAACTCTTGGGGAGCTATCCTATTTTCTATGAAACACTCATCTTGTGATCCATTTCAAGTGTGTGTTGGTGGAAGGCAAGCCGTTTCTTTTTGGTACTTTGTGCCATCATGAAACTTTATAGAGGTCTTGGTTTGTTTGGAACCATCCTCTCTTTTGCGAGTTCGATATCTGTTTTTTTACTGTGCCAATGGATATCTCATTCCTTGATGTATCCTTTAATGATATCTTCCAAGTGATGATTTATCAATTTGGTATCCTATTTTAATTTCATATTTATTTTTCATTTGGTATCATTTCTTGAAAGTCTTCAGCATGCATATTTACTTCATGTGTTTCCTTTGGCATGCTTTCTTTCTTTGACCCAATATATAGGGAAACTCCACCAAGTCTCAATGTGGATGAGATGTGCATGAAATTCATTTTCATATGTATATATGCACATATGTATGGGGAGTTTGTCCTATCTATTGGTGTTTCTAACTCTTTGGTCCCAATGAGTTTGGGTACCATTTTGTTTGTGTGGTTGTTCTAGGAACAATTGCAGATGCATTGGATGCTCGGCTCACTAACAAGGAAGGTGTTGTCACCATGTGATTATTGGAGTCAAGCTAGGATGGTCAATGAACTACTATCCACCTTCAATTGGTATCTACTACATCCTTCCAATGGTATCTCGGTAACAAGTATCATCATCTACTTCATGCACACTTTTCTTGCATCAACCTTGTGTAGGTTGTATCATGGCATGTAATTCATTCTTTCATGTGATACTTGTTTCCTTTCTCAAAGCATCCCAATAATGATCTCCTGTTGCTAGTTGTGATGTCTTTGATGTTTGCTTGGTTGGAATTCATGTTTATTCAATAAGACCTTATCTAGCCATGTGTTATGCGTTCAAGCAAAATATCTTATTGGTATAATTATGACTTCCTTGTGGATATTTTATTACTTCCTTTTTGTAACTATTTCGAGTGTACATTCTTCTTTGTGGATTGATATCATCATGATTTTCATCTACCTAGAATCTTATACACTTGAGAGAAATTACATATCTAGAAGATATCCTTTCTTTCACGACCACCTTGTCTTTCTTGTTTCATTTCTTTGGTGGCTCCGTGAAAGCCTTTGCCTTGAGTGCGGATCTTATCTTGTTGCATCTAGATGCACTCTTGTGTGGTGAGGATTTTTTTGTCTTTTGCTTGTCTTGACAAGGCTTTTTCCAATTAATTGGTATCCCTCGTCTTGATAACGCTCTCTTTTTGTTGGGGAACGTTGCATGGGAAACAAAAATTTTCCTACGCTCACCAAGATCAATCTAGGAGATGCACATCTACGAGAGGAGAGTTGGATCCACATACCCTTGTAGATCGCGATGCGGAAGCGTTGCAAGAACGCGGATGAAGGAGTCGTACTCGCGGCGATTCAAATCGCGGAAGATCCGATCTAGCGCCGAACGGACGGCGCCTCCGCGTTCAACACACGTGCAGCCCGGTGACGTCTCCCACACCTTGATCCAGCAAGGAGAGAGGGAGAGGTTGGGAAGACTCCATCCAACAGCAGCACGACGGCGTGGTGGTGGTGGAGGAGCGCAGGACTCCAGCAGGGCTTCGCCAAGCGCTGCAAGAGACGAGGAGGGAGAGGGGTAGGGCTGCGCCAAGAAGGAGACGTTCTCGTGTGTCTAGCAGCCCCAAAACCTCACATATATATAGGGGGAAGGGAGGGCTGCGCCCCCTTTAGGGTTTCCCACCCCTAGGGGTGCGGCCAGCCCTAGAAAACCCATCTAGGGTGCGGCCAAGGGGGGGGAGAGAGAGGGGGCGCCCTAGGGTGGGCCTTAAGGCCCATCTGGACCTAGGGTTTGCCCCCCTCCCCTCTCCATGCGCCTAGGGACTTGGTGGGGGGCGCACCAGCCCCCTTGGGGCTGGTTCCCTCCCACACTTAGCCCACGCAGCCTTCAGGGGCTGGTGGCCCCACCTGGTGGACCCCCGGGACCCTCCCGGTGGTCCCGGTACATTACCGATATCGCCCGAAACTTTTCCGGTGACCAAAACAGGACTTCCCATATATGAATCTTTACCTCCGGACCATTCCGGAACTCCTCGTGACGTCCGGGATCTCATCCGGGACTCCGAACAACGTTCGGTAACCGCGTACATACTTTCCCTATAACCCTAGCGTCATCGAACCTTAAGTGTGTAGACCCTACGGGCTCGGGAACCATGTAGACATGACCGAGACAACTCTCCGGCCAATAACCAACAGCGGGATCTGGATACCCATGTTGGCTCCCACATGTTCCACGATGATCTCATCGGATGAACCACGATGTCAAGGATTCAATCAATCCCGTATACGATTCCCTTTGTCTATCGGTATAGCACTTGCCCGAGATTCGATCGTCGGTATACCGATACCTTGCTCAATCTCGTTACCGGCAAGTCTATTTACTCGTTCCGTAACACATCATCCCGTGATCAACTCCTTGATCACATATTGTGCACATTATGATGATGTCCTACCGAGTGGGCCCAGAGATACCTCTCCGTCATACGGAGTGACAAATCCCAGTCTCGATTCGTGCCAACCCAACAGACACTTTCGGAGATACCTGTAGTGCACCTTTATAGCCACCCAGTTACGTTGTGACGTTTGGTACACCCAAAGCATTCCTACGGTATCCGGGAATTGCACAATCTCATGGTCTATGGAAAAGATACTTGACATATAGAAAAGCTTTAGCATACGAACTACACGATCTGTGCTAGGCTTAGGATTGGGTCTTGTCCATCACATCATTCTCCTAATGATGTGATCCCGTTATCAATGACATCCAATGTCCATGGTCAGGAAACCGTAACCATCTATTGATCAACGAGCTAGTCATCTAGAGGCTTGCTAGGGACATGGTGTTTGTCTATGTATCCACACATGTATCTGAGTTTCCTATCAATACAATTCTAGCATGGATAATAAACGATTATCGTGAACAAGGAAATATAATAATAACCAATTTATTATTGCCTCTAGGGCATATTTCCAACAGTCTCCCACTTGCACTAGAGTCAATAATCTAGTTCACATCGCCATGTGATTAACACTCACAGGTCACATCATCATGTGACCAACATCCAAAGAGTTTACTAGAGTCAGTAATCTAGTTCACATCAATATGTGATTAACACTCAATGAGTTCTGGGTTTGATCATGTTATGCTCGTGAGAGAAGTTGTAGTCAACGGGTCTGCAATATTCAGATCCCTATGTACTTCGCAAAACTTTATGTCATATCGTAGATGCTGCTACCACGTTCCACTTGGAGCTATTCCAAACTGTTGCTCCATTATACGTGTCCGGTATCTCCACTTAGAGTTATCCGGATATGTGTTAAGCTTGCATCGACGTAACTCTTTACGTCGAACTCTTTATCACCTCCATAACCGAGAAACATTTCCTTACTCCTCTAAGGATAATTTTGACCACTATCTGGTAATCCACTCCTGGATCACCTTTGTACCCTCTTGCCAGACATGTGGCAAGGCACACATCAGGTGCGGTACTTAGCATGGCATACCGTACAGAGCCTATGACAAAAGCATAGGGGACGACCTTCGTCCTTCCTCTTCCTTCTGCCGTGGTCAAGTTTTGAGTCTTACTCAACTTCACACCTTACAACTCAGGTAAGAACTCCTTCTTTGACTGATCTATTTTGAACTCCTTCAAAATCATGTCAAAGGTGTGTGTTCTTTTGAAAGTATCATCAGGCGTCTTGATCTATCTGTATAGATCTTGATGCCCAATATGTAAGCAGCTTTATCCAGGTCTTCCTTTGAAAAACTCATTTCAAACAACCCTTTATGCTTTCCAGAAATTCTACATCATTTCGAATCAACAATATGTCATTCACATATACCTATCAGAAATGTTGTAGTGCTCCCACTCACTTTATTGCAAATACAAGTTTCCAACAAACTTTGTATACCCAAAAAACTTTGATCACTCCATCAAAGTGTATATTCCGACTCTGAGATGCTTGCTCTAGTCCATGGAAGGATCGCTGTAGCTAGCATATCTTTTAGCATCCTTAGGATCGACAAAAACATTCTGATTGTATCACATACAACCTTTCCTTACGAAAACTGGTAAGGAAACTTGTTTTGTCATCCATCTGCCAGATTTCATAAATGCAGCTAATGCTAACATGATTCCGACGGACTTAAGCATCGCTACGGGTGAGAAAATCTCATCGTAGTCAACTCCTTGAACTTGTGGAAAACTCTTCGCCACAAGTCGAGCTTCATAGATGATGACATTACCGTCCACGTCCGTCTTAGTCTTAAAGATCCATTTGTCTCAATGGCTTGCCGATCATAGGGCAAGTCCACCAAAGTACATACTTTGTTTTGATACATGGATCCTATCTCGGATTTATCGGCTTCTAACCATTTGTCGGAATATGGGCCCACCATCGCTTCTCCATAGTTTGTAGGTTCATTGTTGTTCAACAACATGACATCTAAGACAGGATCACCGTACCACACAGGAGTAGTACATATCCTTGTCGACCTACGAGGATCGATAGCAACTTGATCTGGAGCTTCATGATCACTATCATTAGTTTCCTCTTCAACTGTCGTAGGTTCCACAGAAACATCTTTCTGTGTTGCACTACTATCCGGTTGAAGTGAGGGTTCGACAACCTCATCAAGTTCTATTTTCCTCCCACTCAATTCTTTCGAGAGAAACTCCTTCTCGAGAAAGGACCCATTCTTAGGGAAAAACATTTTTGCCCTTGGATCTGAGATAGGAGGTATACCCAACTGTTACCTTTGGGTATCCTATGAAGATGTATTTGTTCGCTTTGGGTTCGAGCTTTTCCGGGCTGAAGCCATAAGCATCGCAGCCCCAAACATTAAGAAAACGACAACTTTGGTTTCTTGCCAAACCATACGACGTCATTTCAACGGACTTAGATGGTGCCCTATCTAAAGTGAATGCAGCTGTCTCTAATGCATAACCTTAAAATAACAGCGGTAGATCGGTAAGATACATCATAGATCGCACCATATCTCATAAGGTTCGATTACGATGTCCGGACACACCATTACGCTATGGTGTTCCAGGGGACTTCAACTACGAAACAATTCCACAATGTCTTAAGTGATTGCCAAACTCATAATTCAGATAATATCCCCTTGATCAGATCGTAGGAACATGATCTTCTTGTTATGATGATTCTTAATCTTCACTCTGAAATTTTTGAACCTTTCAAACGTTTCAGACTTTTGTTTCATTAAGTAAATATACCATATCTACTCAAATCGTCAGTGAAGATGAGAAAATAACGATATCCACCACAAGCCTTAATTCTCATTGGATCACATACATCAGCATGTATGATTTCCAACAAGTCACTTGCCCGTTTCATTGTACCTGAAAACGGGATCTCAGTCATCCTGCCCATGAGGCATGTCTCGCATGTGTCAAGTGATTCAAAATCAAGTGACTCCAAACATCCATCAGCATGGAGTTTCTTCATGCATTTTATGCCGAAATGACCTAAGCGGCAGTGCCACAAGAAAGTGGTACTATCATTATTAACTCTACATCTTTTGGCATTAATATTATCATCATGTGTATTGCTATAATCGAGATTCAATAAACCATTGGGTGCATGACCATAAAGGTATTATTCATGTAAACAGAATAACCATTATTCTCTAACTTAAATGAATAACCGTATTGCAATGAACATGATCTAATCATATTCATGCTCGACGTAGACACCTGATAACATTTATCTAGGTTCAACACTAATCCCGAAAATAGAGGGAGCGTGCAATGGTGATCTTATCATCCTTGGAAACACTTCCAACATATCGTCACCTCGCCCCTAGCTAGTCTCTGTTCAGTCCGTAGCTTTTGCTTCAAGTCACTAATAATAGCAACTGAACCGGTATCCAATACCCATGTGCTACAAGGAGTACTAGTAAGGTACACATCAATAACACGTATATCAAATATACTTTGTTGAAGTTGCCAGCTTTTCTTATCTACCATGTATTTGGGGTAATTCCGCTACCATGTGACCGTTACCCTTACAATCGAAGCACTTAGTCTCGAGGTTTGGGTGCAACCTTGGGTTCCCTCATTAGAGCGACAACTGGTTTGCCATTCATGAAGTTTCCCTTCTAGCCCCTGCCCCTTTTGAAACCAGTGGTCTTGTTAAACCATCAACACTTGATGCTCCTTCTTGATTTCTACTTTTGCGGTACTAAGAACCGCTAACAGCACCGGGATGATCTCCATCCTTTGCATGTCATAGTTCATCACGAAGTTCTAGTAGCTTGGTGATAGTGTCTAGAGAATTCTGTCAACCACTATCTCACCTGGAAGATTAACTCCCACTTGGTTCAAGTGGTTTTAGCACCCAGACATTCTGAGCACATGCTCACCAGTTGAGCCATTCTCCTCCATCTTTTTGGCAAAGGAACTTGTTAGAGGTATCATACCTCTCAACACGGGCATGAGCCTGAAATCCAAATTTCAGCTCTTAGAACATCTCATATGTTCCATGGCATTCAAAACGTCATTGGAATCCCGATTCTAAGCCGTAAAGTATGGTGCACTAAACTATCAAGTAGTCATCAGGACGTGTCTCTCAGGTGTTCACAACATCCACAGACAACGTTGTAGGGGCTTGCACATTGAGCGGTGCATCAAAGACGTAAGCTTTCTGTGCAGCAGTGAGGACACTCCTCGGACTACGGACCCAGTCCGCATCCTTGCTTACAATATCTTTCAACTTAGTCTTTCTCTAGGATCGTATTAAACAGGGAGCTACAACGCAAGCTATTGATCTACAACATAATTTGCAAAGGCAACTTAGACTATTGTTCATGATAAGTGAGTTTTAACTAATCAAATTACTTATAACTCCCACTCAAATTGACATCCCTCTGGTCATCCGAGCGTGACATGATCCAAATCCACCAACCCAAGTCCGATCATCACGTGAGATGAGGTGGTGTCAATGGTGAACATCTTAATGTTGATCATATCTACTATATGACTCATGCTCGACCTTTCGGTCTTCCGTGTTCCGAGGCCATGTCTGTACATGCTAGGCTCGTCAAGTCTAACCCGAGTGTTCTGCATGTGCAAAACTGGCTTGCACCCGTTGTATGCGAACGTAGAGTCTATCACACCCGATCATCACGTGGTGCTTCGAAACGACGAACCTTCGCAACGGCGCACACTCGGGGGGAACACAATTTCATCTTGAAATTTTAGTGAGGGATCATCTTATAATGCTACCGTCGTCCTAAGCAAAAATAAGATGCATAAAAGGATTAACATCACATGCAAATCATAAGTGACATGATATGGCCATCAACTCGTGCTTTTGATCTCCATCTCCAAAGCACCGGCATGATCTCCATCGTCACCGGCGTAACACCATGATCCCCATCATCATGATCTCCATCATCGTGTCGCCATCGGGGTTGTCGCACGCCCACCATGCTCTTACTACTATTGCTACCGTTTAGCGATAAAGTAAAGCATTACATAGCGCTTAATGATTGACACGCAGGTCATACAAAAATTAAAGACAACCCTATGGCTCCTGCCGGTTGCCGTATACATCGACATGCAAGTCGATATTAACTATTACAACATGATCATCTCATACATCAAATATATCTCATCATGTCATTGGCCATATCATATCACAAACATACCCTGCAAAAACAAGTTAGACGTCCTCTAATTTGTTGTTGCATGTTTTACGTGGCTGCTATGGGTATCTAGCAAGAACGCTTCTTACCTACACAAAGCCACAACGGTGATATTTAAGTTGCTATTTAACCTTCTAAAAGGACCGCCTTTGTCGAATCCGATTCAACTAAGGTGGGAGAGACAGACACCCGCTAGCCATCTTATGCAACAAAAGTCACATGTCTGTCGATGGAACCGGTCTCATGTACGAGGACATGTAAGGTTGGTCCGAGCCGCTTCATCCCACAATACCGCTGAATCAAGAAAAGACCAAGGAGGGAAGCAATCTAAACATCAACGCCCACAAACTCCTTTGTGTTCTACTCGTGATTGCATCTACGCAAAGACCTAGCTCTGATACCACTGTTGGGGAACGTTGCATGGGAAACAAAAATTTTCCTACGCTCACCAAGATCAATCTAGGAGATGCACATCTACGAGAGGAGAGTTGGATCCACATACCCTTGTAGATCGCGATGCAGAAGCGTTGCAAGAACGCGGATGAAGGAGTCGTACTCGCGGCGATTCAAATCGCGGAAGATCCGATCTAGCGCCGAACGGACGGCGCCTCCGCGTTCAACACACGTGCAGCCCGGTGACGTCTCCCACACCTTGATCCAGCAAGGAGAGAGGGAGAGGTTGGGAAGACTCCATCCAACAGCAGCACGACGGCGTGGTGGTGGTGGAGGAGCGCGGGACTCCAGCAGGGCTTCGCCAAGCGCTGCAAGAGACGAGGAGGGAGAGGGGTAGGGCTGCGCCAAGAAGGAGACGTTCTCGTGTGTCTAGCAGCCCCAAAACCTCACATATATATAGGGGGAAGGGAGGGCTGCGCCCCCTTTAGGGTTTCCCACCCCTAGGGGTGCGGCCAGCCCTAGAAAACCCATCTAGGGTGCGGCCAAGGGGGGGGAGAGAGAGGGGGCGCCCTAGGGTGGGCCTTAAGGCCCATCTGAACCTAGGGTTTGCCCCCCTCCCCTCTCCATGCGCCTAGGGACTTGGTGGGGGGGCGCACCAGCCCCCTTGGGGCTGGTTCCCTCCCACACTTAGCCCACGCAGCCTTCAGGGGCTGGTGGCCCCACCTGGTGGACCCCCGGGACCCTCCCGGTGGTCCCGGTACATTACCGATATCGCCCGAAACTTTTCCGGTGACCAAAACAGGACTTCCCATATATGAATCTTTACCTCCGGACCATTCCGGAACTCCTCGTGACGTCCGGGATCTCATCCGGGACTCCGAACAACATTCGGTAACCGCGTACATACTTTCCCTATAACCCTAGCGTCATCGAACCTTAAGTGTGTAGACCCTACGGGCTCGGGAATCATGTAGTCATGACCGAGACAACTCTCCGGCCAATAACCAACAGCGGGATCTGGATACCCATGTTGGCTCCCACATGTTCCACGATGATCTCATCGGATGAACCACGATGTCAAGGATTCAATCAATCCCGTATACGATTCCCTTTGTCTATCGGTATAGCACTTGCCCGAGATTCGATCGTCGGTATACCGATACCTTGCTCAATCTCGTTACCGGCAAGTCTCTTTACTAGTTCCGTAACACATCATCCCGTGATCAACTCCTTGATCACATATTGTGCACATTATGATGATGTCCTACCGAGTGGGCCCAGAGATACCTCTCCGTCATACGGAGTGACAAATCCCAGTCTCGATTCGTGCCAACCCAACAGACACTTTCGGAGATACCTGTAGTGCACCTTTATAGCCACCCAGTTACGTTGTGACGTTTGGTACACCCAAAGCATTCCTACGGTATCCGGGAATTGCACAATCTCATGGTCTATGGAAAAGATACTTGACATATAGAAAAGCTTTAGCATACGAACTACACGATCTGTGCTAGGCTTAGGATTGGGTCTTGTCCATCACATCATTCTCCTAATGATGTGATCCCGTTATCAATGACATCCAATGTCCATGGTCAGGAAACCGTAACCATCTATTGATCAACGAGCTAGTCATCTAGAGGCTTGCTAGGGACATGGTGTTTGTCTATGTATCCACACATGTATCTAAGTTTCCTATCAATACAATTCTAGCATGGATAATAAACGATTATCGTGAACAAGGAAATATAATAATAACCAATTTATTATTGCCTCTAGGGCATATTTCCAACACTTTTTATATCCTCAACACGGGTTGTCACAAGCATATGTTCCTTATATGCTTATTAGTGAGCTTGTGAACCCTTTTGCTAGTTGTGTGTGGGAATGATAGGCCTTGCACCGTTGTATCACATTCATTCAAGACTATATTTATGCTTAATGTTCATCCATACATTAGTCTTCTCAAGTGCTTTGCCATGACTCACACACATCATTTTGGTTGAGCCTACTCTTAAGTTGTCTCTTTTATATGTTGCTCAACCATTTGTTTGTTGCAAGTGCTAGGCTTTGTTACCTTCTTGCTCACTTGCACTTGGTGTGATTTTCTATTGATTTTGGGGGAGTGATGATCCTATTTTCTGCACTTGGTATCCTAATTAAAATATTCTAAGGAGTGCACAAATTATGGGGAGCTTCACCAGTGTCTTTAGAACACTCCGTTGCTATGTCGTGAGGTTCTCTTGATCTTGGGGGAGCGACGATCCTATTTTGTGCTCGTTGTATCCAAATACAAAAGTAAATTGTGCACAAATCATGGGGAGCTTCTCTAGTTTCTCTAGAACACTACATTGCTCTTATAATAATATATTTTATTCATTTGGCATGTAGGATCATTGGTCTAGTTGGGTCAATTGGTATCTTTTGATAGGTTGCTTCAATTGGTATCCTTTGATTGCTTGATTGCGTGTTTTTCTCCCTTTGTTATGCCTTTGTGGCATATCGTTCTTTTGCAATCTTTGTGCCTCAATATAATTTTTCTTCCTCCAAGTATTTACCATTGGATATGTGTATGGCACTCCACTCTCTTGTAGAGAAATACACAATTTATGGAGGAACACAAGTTATATTGGCCTTCTAAGCCTTTCGCCCATTTTGGCAATCGATGCCAATGGGGGAGAAGTTTCAAAGAGTTTTGTGGAGAAGTCTAGAGAGTCATCTCCTCTTGCTTTGGTTTTGTTCCTAAGCTTTTGCATCTCATGCGGATACATTATAGTTGCATGGTACGGTGATGCATAAGCCCTTATATAAACTCTCTTGAAAGTGATTGTCATCAATTACCAAAATGGGGGAGATTGAATGAACATGCGGTGCCCCCATGTTTGGTTTTGGTAATTGATGACAATCTCTATGGACTAATGGTTTCCTTGAGTTATATTTGAAGGGTTTGTCCATAGGCTTTTCTTGGAATCCATATGTTGGTTTCAAGGAAAGTTTGTTATGACCAAGGTGCTATTAAGGAATTATCCAAAGATTGGTCTTGTGAGTGTTGAGCTTATTGCAAGCATGTCTTGAAGAAGAAGAGTGTGTTATCATTCATATTTACCTTCAAGACATCATCCAAATGAACAGAGTTGGAAAGATTCAAGGTTGATCAAGACTAAGTGAAGGAGTGAATCAAGTTGATCAACACACAAAGCGTAGAAGATGTACCGAGAGGGATTAAGTGATTCCATGGTATGGTAAGCATTGTCAATTACGCTTTGTGTACTAACACATGGTCTTCGTGAGAGTTCTTTGTGGGGTTAGGTTGCGGTGTGCAAGTTCAAGTGATGCATCACAAGGAGATCAAGTGCTTAAAGCTTGCCGTCCATTGTGGTGACAATGGACTTGTGAAGATATGCCGAAGAGTGGCTCACCCATAGTGGAGTATGGGGGAGCAATCTACTAGTCTTCACCGGGCCAACAAAATCAAGAAAGGTGGTCCAACTTGAGGAAGTCAAGATCGTCTACATCTAGCTCAAGTGGACTTTGTGCGAGGCAATGGTATTCCCTTGATTTACTTCTCTATTTTACCGGTCTCATGGTGGTAGTTTTGGAGACCGGGTTATAGGATCGATTGCCATACTATCAAGGGGGCTCTCAATGAGTAGCTTAATTGTATCGTTCGTAGAGAGCTCAAACCATTGCATGCTTGCATCATCTTTATTGGTTCTTCTCCTTGTGAGATTGGGAGCTTATGGTCATCTTGATGACAAGCTCGAGTTCATCGAAAACAGAGTTCACATGCATCCTCTATGATGTTTTCAATGTTGGAGGTTATGCCGGTTCTTCTTTGATGGAGTGTTCACTCCTCTATATCATTGGCATGCCTCGCTGTGTTGATGCTTCACGTCTTCCCCTATCCAACAAGTTTGAGTTTGCTCAATTCAGAGCTCATTTGCAGAAGTTATGGAAGTTTTTGTTTTATTGCATCCTTCTGTGTTCTTAGCTGCCATATGAAGGCGTCCAAGTGCTAAAGCCTCAGTGGTGTGCGGTAGTACCGCTCAAGGCAGCAGTAGTACCGCAGGTGCTAAGCGGTAGTACTGCTCCTAGTGAGCGGTAGTACCGCTGCCCCCAGCCCCTGGCGCAAACGCATGTGGTAGTAGGCGCGGATGTAATTTTTTACATCCACCCTCATGCGGTAGTACCGCGACTCCTGTCCGGTACTACCGTGCCGGACTTTCGTCAGCTCCAATCTCAGTGGAAGTAGGCGCGGATGTAATTTATTACTTCCGCGCATTTGCAGTACTAGTTGATGCCTGCCTTGCGGTAGTACCATAAGGGCACGTGGTAGTACCACTCCGGCGGTTCTACTGTTCGTTGGCATGTGCAACAGGCCCTCATCTGGTCACTGCCGCGCGAGCGCTAGTACCGCTCCGCCTTGCGGTAGTACCGCAAGTTTAGTGCGGTAGTACCGCGCCGCGCGGGCTGTGAGAGGGGATAGCGGTTGTATTCTTTCCCCTCCAATAAAAGGGGGTCTTTGTCAGGGATATTACTAGCAGGAATAAACCGGCTAGTATAAACCGGATTATGGTAGTTTAATTATATGCTTGTAAATATCCAGTAGAGGTTACGGCCCATGAAGGCTTAGGGCGCATGTGTAATGTTACGATTTCTAAACCGCCTGATCATGTAACCTGAGAGATAAGGAAGAAAGAGCAGAGATCGAGGCGGACACAAGTATGAGCCGGCCTCGGGACTCTGTAAACCGGACCGGGCGTCACCTCTATATAAAGGGACGACCCGGCGACGGTTCAGAGAAAGAAACAACCCTTCGAGACACAGGCAAGCAATCCGCTCCCTGTTCATCGACGCCCAAGCAATACCAAACCAAACTAGACGTAGGCTTTTACCTTCCTCGAAGGGGACGAACTAGTATAAACCCTCTGTGTCCTTTGTGTGCTTTTAACCTCTTCAAGCTAACCCGTGCGATGGTTCCTCAACTAAGTCCGTTAAACCGGACATCTGCCGTGTTAATTCCACGACAGTTGGCGCCCACCGTGGGGCCTCCGCACGATGGTTTCGAGTTCTGGAAGGGCAGCTTTGAAGGGCTCAGGGGTTACGCGGTCGGCCGGATGACCAAGAATCGTCGCGGCCGGATCTACATCGACGACGCAGGTTGGGGACCGGAGGCCGATTCAATCGAATACGGGTACCGGGTTCCCTTCGGCGGCATCCACGTCTTCATCGGCAAGATTGGTGAACCGGGGCCTGAGCCGGACGTCTTCCCCAACATCTTCGAGCCGGCTCAGCGTGCAAGATCAGCCCGGATTCAGCCTGCCATGAAGCGCGTTTTCGTTGGAGAAATTCATGGGGTCCAAGCCGAGGACGGATCGGATTCCGGTGGCGAGACAGTTATCTACTCCGACGATGAATCTTCCTCCGGAGAGACTGAGTCTTTGTATCAGTTGCAGGACGGGCGATCTGAGGGTATGTCCCATGGAGACAGTATTCCGGACCCCTTTGATCCGCCAAACCGAGTGGCTGTCTTTATGGCCGGTTCACAACCTACGCAGCAGTCCACGGTGAACGGGGCGATGACAGCAGAAGCTGGTATAGGGGGGAGCGGCCCGGCCCTCTCGCCCTCTGACGCTCTATCCACTTTGATCGAGGAGTTCACAGCCCGAGCCATGGCAGAGGTAGCTCCAGCAGACAAGGCGCAACACGATGCAGAGCTCCTTCAGTTAAAGGGCCGGATCGATCAAGCGAAAGAAAATCTGAAGATAGAAAAGGCTATGATAGCCATGAGGCAAGCAGAGTTGGATGATCATGATTTTCAGTTAAGGATGGAACAGGCCTCTGTGCAGGGAGTAAGGAGTCCTTCATAACGCCTTTTGGTGCTTTTTGCTATGCTTCTATGCCCTTTGGGCTCAAGAGTGCCCAAGCAACTTATCAACGTTGCGTACAGAATTGTCTTAAGGGGCAGATAGGGAGGAATGTTCATGCCTATGTGGATGATATTGTAGTGAAATCAAGGAAGGAGGAGACACTGATAGAGGACCTCAAGGAGACTTTTGATAATCTTCGAGCCTATAAAATTATGCTGAATCCGGAGAAGGGTGCTTTTGGTGTTCCGGCAGGCAAGCTCCTTGGATTCTTGGTGTCAAACAGAGGGATAGAAGCTAATCCGGAGAAGATCAAGGCGATCACATCTTTGACTAAACCGGTTTGCATCAATGATGTTCAGCGTATCGCTGGCCGGATCACAGCATTGAGCCGGTACATCAGCCGTTTGGGAGAGAAGTTGATTCCGCTTTATCAGATGTTGAAGAAGACGGACCGATTTACATGGAATGATGAGGCAAACGTTGTGTTTGAGGATTTGAAGCGTCAGCTGGCAAAGCTGCCGGTCCTGGCTGCCCCTGTTGATAATGAGCCGTTGCTGTTATACGTCACCGCCAATGCACGAGCAGTCAGCGTAGCCATCGTGGTTGAACGCAAGGAGGCAGGGAAGGAATACCCGGTTCAGCGTCCGGTCTATTACGTCAGTGAAGTTCTCATTGAGTCCAAGCAAAGGTACCCACATTGGCAGAAGCTGGTATATGGTGTGTTCATGGCAAACCGGAAGTTGAAGCATTATTTTCAAGGCCACCCAATAACTGTTGTTAGTTCAGCACCCTTGGGGGATATAATCCAGAACAGGGAAGCTACGGGCAGAGTGGCGAAGTGGGCCATTGAGCTCAGCCCACACGACTTGAAATATGTGCCACGCAACGCTATCAAATCTCAAGCATTGGTGGATTTCATCAATGATTGGACAAAACTGCAAACACCAGAGGAGAAGCCGGATCTTACATACTAGATGATTCACTTTGACGGTTCAAGGCAGTTAGAAGGCTCGGGGGCTGGAGTTGTTTTAACTTCCCCACGAGGAGACAAGTTTAATTATGTCCTCCGTTTATTGTTTCCTTGTACTAATAATGCAGCAGAATATGAAGCATTGCTTCATGGCTTGCGGATGGCCAAGGAGATGAACTTGAGCCGAGTCAAATGTTTCGGTAATTCAGATTTGGTGGCACAACAAGTATCCGGCAAGTGGGATTCAAGAGATCCTCTCATGGCAGCTTACAGACGAGAAGTGGAAGTAGTTGCAGGATATTTCAAAGGGTATCAGGTGGATCACATAGACCGGCGAAGGAATGAAGCGGCCGATGCTTTAAGCCGGCTTGGTTCTCAACGTAAACCGGTACCACCGAATACTTTTTTGGATGAGCTGCACAGTCCATCAGTTCAAGTACCATCGGAGGAAGACCTGGCTGTACCGGATCCAGAGGCACAGCTAGTTGCGGCCCTTCATGTTATTCCGAACTGGACGCTACCTTATCTGGCGTATCTAAGCCGGGGAGAGCTACCGGACAACGAGATCGAAGCACGACAGATAGTCCGGCGTTCTAAATCCATGACAATCGCAAACGGAGAACTTCATCATCGTAGCGTTTCTGGAGCGTTTCAGCGGTGTGTATCAGCTGAGGAAGGTTGTGATATTCTTCGTGAGATCCATGAAGGGGATTGTGGCCATCATGCCGGTTCAAAAACCTTGGTGTCTAAGGCTTTTCGACATGGGTTCTATTGGTTGACAGCCCATGCTGATGCGCCGGATCTAGTCCGGAAGTGTGATGCTTGTCAGAAGTTTTCATGACGTGCTCTTGTTCCGGCACAGGAGCTCCGGATGATACCGATAACTTGGCCGTTCGTGACTTGGGGGCTTGATATGGTTGGACCTTTTAAGCGATCCCAAGATCAAAAGACTCATCTACTGGTGGCTGTGGATAAATTTACAAAGTGGATTGAGGCAGAGCCTGTGAGCAAATGTGATGCGGCAACAGCGGTTAAGTTCATCAAAAAGGTAATTTTCCGGTTTGGCTTTCCGCACAGCATCATCACAGACAACGGCACCAATTTATCTAAGGGTGAGATGGAAGAATTTTGTCAACGGGAACATATTCGCCTAGACGTGTCTTCTGTGGCCCACCCTCAGTCCAATGGTCAAGCTGAAAGAGCAAATCAGGAGATTTTGCGAGGTATCAAGCCCCGGCTTATGACTCCCTTACAAAGAACACCAGGGTGCTGGGTTGAGGAGTTACCTTCTGTCCTTTGGAGTATCAATACTACGCCAAACCGGTCCACAGGTTGCACACCTTTCTTTATGGTATATGGTGCTGAAGCGGTCCTTCCAAGTGATATCCGTCATGATTCGCCAAGGGTGACGGCCTATGTTGAAGCGGCCAACGAGCAGGCGAGACAAGACAGTTTGGACCGGCTGGATGAAGAGCGTGATATAGCAGCAGCACGGTCTGTGATTTATCAACAAGACTTTCGCAGATATCACAGCCGCCGGATCAAGACCAGGACGTTCCAGGAGGGAGACTTAGTACTCCGGCTCATCCAAGATCAAACAGATATGCACAAGCTATCCCCACCATGGGAAGGACCCTTTGTGGTCAGCAAGAATCTACACAACGGTTCGTATTACCTAGTGGACGTTCGAGAACACAAGGAATCACGGACATCGGAAGAAGAGACAAAAAGGTCGTGGAACATCGCCCTCTTGCGGCCCTACTATACCTGAGCCATGAGCTCCACTGTATCCTATGTATATATTATGATTAATGAATAAACCGGCACCCTCGGTAAACCGGGGGCTCAGCCTTTTTACCAATACAAGTATCTTATGGTGACAACCATACATTTCTTATCATATGTCATATTTCAAACACTTCGATCGGTTTAAACTGATTGTGCAGGGCATATGTACTCTGGAGCAATAACTCACTGAAGGACTTCCGGTTCAAACATAGGTCGTATTCGAACCAAAGAGGACATGGCATAAGGCCCTCTGGATGGTACCCGCATCCATTGATTGGCTAACGTTTTATATGGCCCGCAGGGGGCAGGATTGTACCCGAATCCTAGCTAAAACCCCTGTGGTTGTCTCTGTTTCCTATGGTTGTACCCGAACCATAAGGCCCTCTGGATGGTACCCGCATCCATTGATTGGCTAAAGTTTTATATGGCCCGCAGGGGGCAGGATTGTACCCAAATCCTAGCTAAAATCCCTGTGGTTGTCTCTGTTTCCTATGGTTGTACCCGAACCATAAGGCCCTCTGGATGGTACCCACATCCATTGATTGGCTAAAGTTTTATATGGCCAGCAGGGGGCAGGATTGTACCCGAATCCTAGCTTAACCCCTGTTGGTTGTATTCGGTTCCTATGGTCGTATCCGAACCATAAGGCCCTCTGGATGGTACCCACATCCATTGATTGGCTGAACCTTGCTTTGAGCCTGGCAGCTCACAAAAAGCCTCGACTACATGGTTTTATTTGCAAACTTGCATTTCTGGTATTTGTGTTTTATGGTTCTTTAATCCGGAGTGGGACAACTCCAGAGTTGACCACACATCTTCAAAAGTCTGGATAGAGTTCCAGCACGATATAAACCGGAGCTTCTATTAAACCCGGAATTATTATTGGGTCTATCACAAAGGTTCCCTCAGAAAACTGCAAATTTTGCCGGATCAAGAGTATCAAGCATACTTGATCTCAGGTATAAAGTCATTTCTGGTACAAACAGAACACTTATTTGATATATTGTGAGAGCAATTTAATTGGTCCGGCGGTAAACCGCTAGGACATATTTTCAGTGTTATCTATGCAGGAACAGATAATATGCAGGATAAACCATATCAGACCAGATTTAAATTGGCAACGTCAAAACAAGAAGTTGGAACATCCGGATCAAGACGAATAATGTTTTATGCTATCCTATTACAAGGCATAGCAAGCCTGAACGGATTAAAGACTGTCCAGCAAAATGAGCCTGCAACTACAAAGATACACTATGATCTACGCTTCCTCCTGCTGCGATGGCTGGGGATTAACGTGTCCCGGAGTCTCTTCCTCTTCTTGAAGCGGTTGGAAGTCAGGGGTGCACCAATCAATTTTTGTTAAAGCACGGAAGTACATCACTTCCGTGATAAGTTCGGATGGATCAATATCTCGGGCGAAAGTATGAGGGCGCACTGGTGGGATTAGATTCACGGTATCATAAACCGGCCGATCCACCCGCTCGTTCTGTAAATCATATCCCGGATGATACCTGGATAAATCTATTTCGGCAGCAAGCTTGCTAGCGAGAGGACGCATCTCCTTTGTCAAAGCGTGAAGATCCTTGGCAGTGAAAGCTGATCCGTCTTCTTTAGTACCGGGATACCCGTTCAAGGCCTCTTCCGGATCAAAATCTGGAACCCATGCTTTGGCTCTGGTAAGCGCCATGAGAGAACCGGCTCAAGCAGCAGATTTCTTCACTTCCTCCAAACGCACTGGCAAGACAGACAGTTTCTCTAATGTGCCTTGGATAGTGGTGGGGGCGGTTTATTGAAAGATGTTGCACTTATGATCCTTTGAGCGCCGGAGTACAGCTGCTCGACCATAGTATAACACGCCTTGAGTTTTTTCCATAAATCATCCCCAAGATGGGTGACACAGCGCCCTGCATATGATTATTACAGTTTAACCGGAACGGATTAAAGTGTGCAAGGATGAAAGCAGGAATACAAATTAAGTACTTACCGAAGACAGCTGAAGTCATCAGCTCTATCTACGCTTTAAACCGGTTAACTCTTCAGTCACCGGATTAAGGGCTTCCTCAGCATCCTTTGCCCTTTTTTCCAGATCCTTCTTTTGCACCTCAAAAGCTGCCCGCTCGTCTTCAAAGTATTTCTTCAGTTGTTCAGCAGTCTTTAAGCTCAGCGCCAAGTCTTTCTTGGCCTTAGAAGCAGCAGACTCCGTTTCAGTAAGTCTGTTCCGGAGTTCAGTGATTTCTTCAGCCCTCCGGTTCAAATCAGCCTGCAATGAAAATCAAGTGGAATAAAGAGCAAAAGTCAGATAAGTCTCAATCACATAACCAAGTTATCCACTTGACACTTGGGGGCTAATGGGCAGTTGAAGTGTCAAACAGTAGCAATTCAAAGACAAGTCTCAAGCACACAAAAAAGTTGTCTACTTGACACTTGGGGGCTAATGGATAGTTGAAGTATCAAAGGAAAAATTCAGACAAGTCCCAGGCACATAAACCGAATTATGCCCCTGGCACTTGGGGGCTAATGTAAGATCATCTGCTCAAACAGGAAGTACCAGTTCACCTTCTAAATGCAGCTGAACCGGAACTTGGGGGCTACCATGGTATGGACAGACACACAACAAAATTAAAACAAAGTCAAGGGAGTTACCTCGTAGTTTTCTTTCATCATGCTGATTAAGCCCGCTTCATAGTCACGGCCGGTGTGGAGCCAGTTCAAATACCCAGAATATAGATCTTGGGCACTCAGATCAGTGAAACTAGACAACTCCGTGCTCCATTTACCCTTCTCTTGATGGATTTTCTCTGCTTTAGCTGTGTGTTTAGCTAAAACAGTGGGTTCAGCAGGAGCAGTATAAGCAGTACCAGTTATCTAGACATCCGGAGAAGGGGCAGTTGCTGGTGGTGGAGTAGCGGTGTGAACCGGACTATTGCGAGCAGGGCTAGTTTGAGGAGGATCGACCCGGGCAGGACTCGCCGGTTCATGGACGTTCTCACTGATTGGATTTTCAGGCACCGTAGTATGTTCCATAGGAGCAGAGTCTTCAAGCGGAATTGTGGGCTCGCCTTTTGGAGGGACGGTTGTATCCGGGTAAACCGCCGGATCATCAGTGGCAGTCTCAGCAGTTGGTTTGTTAGCTTTTGCCCTTTTGCTGGGTTTAGGCTTGCTGAAAGAAATTGGAAAAAGAAGTCAGAAACTGTAAAGCAAAGTGCAATCATAAACTGGATAAATTAAAACACTTACCCTGGGACAGTTTTCAGGGGTGGGTGTTGTGTGGCAGTTGATTCGCCGGAAGAAGATAAAGAAGTCTCATGATAATTAGGGTCAGACAGTTTAAGTGGTTTGCGTATAAGCCCGGCCTTGGGATGAAGGAGAGTTGGAGAAAGTATAACCTCAGAGCGGCGCCTCCGAGCCGGAGTAAGAGATATTCCGGATGATTCAACTACAAGGCCGCTATGGCGGGTAGTCCGGCGAAGGGCTTCATGTTGCTGTTTCTTCAAAAGAAAATTGGGGTCCAATTGAGCATAAGGGTGAGAAAACTGGTATTTCCGGACTGTCCGACGAATTTTTGGTGGAGGAGGTTCTGAATCTGAAGAAAGAATAGTTACCTCAATTTCGGCCGGTTTATCTCCTTCAGCCAACTCCTGTGAAAAGATACCGTTAACAGAAATCTGGATAAAGGTGAGCAAGTCATAGCCAGATTAACTCATACCTCAGAATCCGGATCATCATCTTCAGCGTGAGAACCGGAGCCAGCAGCCGCTTTTCTCTTCTTGATAACGTAAGTTTTCCGGCGTGGCTGTTTTCCAGCCTTTTCCTAAGGTTTCCTCTTCCAAAAGGGATCATCAGCCTATTCAAAAGGTGAAAGATAATTGAAAGAATGATTTAAAGGAACGGATTACAAACATACAAAAAAGAATAAGACTTACTGCAGGCAGCTTGTTCTTCTTATAATAAGGAGCCAATCGGGTTTGGCTACATTCTTCTAAAGAGACATTGAGCATCTTCTTAGCAGACTCAATGACCTCCGATTCAGAAAGTTTGTCTTTAGAAAACCATTGAGGATCATCCGGTTTACCAGAGTATTTACACATCAGACTGGAGCGGGGGCTCAGAGGGAGTATACTCCAAGAAAGCCAGCAACGCATGAAATCAACCCCCGTTAATCTGTTGGCCATAAAGGCCTTGAGCCTAGCGAGCTAAGAAGCAAACCGGGGCCGTTCTGAGGAGCTAAGGCGCTGCGGTAAAGGGTGATCTTCAGGGAGACGATGCTCGCGATAACCCGGCAGTGGATTTTCTCCTTCAGGTGAAGTGTCAAGGCAATAGAACCAAGACTTATTCCAGTCCTTCGGGTGTGTGTGGAGAGCAGCGTGAGGAAAGACTGCATCCCTTCTCTTTTGGATACTGACCCCTCCCAATTCTTGATGAGGACCACCAATAAACTCAGTTCGCCGGTTCAAGTGGAAGAAATCCCGGAACAAGTCGACTGATGGTTCCTCTTGCAAATATACCTCTGAGAAAACTTGAAAGTCGCAGATATTTGAAATAGAATTTGGACCTATGTCCTGAGGATGAATCTGAAAAGTGGCAAGCACGTCCCGGAAGAACTTTGAACCGGGAGGAGAAAAACCTCGGGCCATGTGATCAAAGAAGACAATAACCTCTCCTTCTTTAGGAGCCGGGGGGGCATTCGTTTCCTGGGGCCCGCCATTTCAAAACTGACCGAGGGCCCAGAGTGCCGACTGATGCAGCATTGATTAAATCTTCTTCCGTAATGATGGAATGGACCCAGTCACAAGCAACAAATTGTTTGGCAGACATAGTAGCAGAATGGAAGTGCTGAAAGGATAAAATATAAACTCTGGATTATTCAAGTACAGATATATAAACCGGATCGGATATGCAAAGTTATGCCGACAGTTTAGACAAGGGACTAATGGTATAACTAACTCGGAAGTAAGCAGGGAACGCATTACTACCGGTTCAGAAATAACAAAAGAGAGGAGCTAAACCGTCGTGTTCGTTGTCGATGCATTACAGAAGCGATATTTGACTGACTAAACCGGAGAATATTTTACAGATCTACAAGGGTGAAGAAACACATTTTTACAGATAGCTAAGGTAAGACAAATCTGAGCGCCCAGGAAAAAGAAAACAAATACAAGACTATTACAAGAAGAACTGCAAGGGTCCTATACAGAGCGGACAAATCTAAAAGATTGAATCTAAAACACCGAAATTTAAGAATACGGCAGCAGAACAGAGGCAAGGTTTAAGGGCAAGATCTAAATGTTGAAACTACTTCGAACTTGGTGCCTAAGACGAACAGATGAAGCTTCCTCCGAGGTTTAATGGCGGAAGTGCGAGAAGAACCCTAAAGCTATAGATCTACAGCAAGGAAGATGGAGTACCTGGAACAGCAAGAAGCGGCAGCGGAGTTTCTCTGGTCGCACTCAGGTTGATGCAGCAGCCGGCGAAGAAGAGCTTGACGGACGACGGCGAAGAAGAGCTTGACGACGGCGGAGGTTTGTGCTCGGGCGACGGAACAAGAATGAACGGAAGGAGACGACGAGGAGAGGCAGCAATATTTATAAGGGGGCAGAGATGAAACGGCAGGCGCGAGATTTGAGGAGGCAGAAGATTGGATAAAGATTCCCTGTCGCCTCGATTTTCGGGATAGCCTTTAAACAAAGGTGATAGACAGCTGCGCTCGTTAAATGCGGAAGTGATGTCACGGATAAATTAGGTGATTTCCAAAGATGACGTCATGGCCGGTTTACAAAAATGAGAAGACACAAGAAGAGAAGATCATGCAAGACTGAGAAGATTGATGTGAACAAGTTCAAATCATTCTGGGGCCTAATGTCAGGGATATTACCAGCAGGTATAAACCGGCTAGTATAAACCGGATTATGGTAGTTTAATTATATACTTGTAAATATCCAGTAGAGGTTACGGCCCATGAAGGCTTAGGGCCCATGTGTAATGTTACGATTTGTAAACTGCCTGATCATGTAACTTGAGAGATAAGGAAGAAAGAGCAGAGACCGAGGCGGACACAAGTATGAGCAGGCCTCGGGACTCTGTAAACCGGACCGGGCGTCACCTCTATATAAAGGGACGACCCGGCGACGGTTCAGAGAAAGAAACAACCCGTCGAGACACAGGCAAGCAATCCGCTCCCTGTTCATCGACGCCCAAGCAATACCAAACCAAACTAGACGTAGGCTTTTTCCTTCCTCGAAGGGGCCGAACTAGTATAAACCCTCTGTGTCCTTTGTGTGCTTTTAACCTCTTCAAGCTAACCCGTGCGATGGTTCCTCAACTAAGTCCATTAAACCGGACATCTGCCGTGTTAATTCCACGACAGTCTTCTTACCCAATGGATCTTATCATTTGAGCTCGTGTTCTTCCCCCATTGTTTACCATCTTTGAGCTTGCTATCTCTCAATCCCTCCATGGATTCTTGCTAGTTTTGGGGGGAAAAGAGAGAGGAGATCTAGATCCACATTTCCACCAATCACTTTCTCCTCTAGGTGAGGGGAACCCCTTGGATCTAGATCTTGGAGTTCTTGGTGTTCTCCTTCTTGTTCTTCCTCTCATTTCCTCCCTAGGATTCGTTGCTTTGGTGGGATTTGGGAGAGAAGGACGTGGGCACTCCGTGTGCCCTTTCATTGCATTTGGTGCATCGGTTTGAGTTCTCCATGGTGCTACGTGAAAGTTACAAGTTGAGAAGCTTATTACTCTTGGGTGCTTGGTACCCTTGAGCTTGTTCATCTTGGGTGCTTGGGCGCCCTAGATGGTTGTGGTCACCTCAAAGCCATATTCCATTGTGGTGAAGCTTCGTGGTGTCGTTGGGGAGATAGCCCCAACCTTGTGGTGTTCGGAGCTCAATCTTTGTGGTGTAAAGCTCCGGGCAAGCATCGGGGTCTCCAATTAGGTTGTGGAGATCGCCCCGAGCATTTTATACGGGTTCGGTGACTGCCCCCAAAGGTTGCCATTTGTACGTGTTTAGTGACCGCCCTCAAGGGTCCCTTAGTGGAATGACGGTATCTTGCATTATGCGAGGGCGTGAGGAGATTACGGTGGCCCTAGTGGCTTCTTGGGGAGCATTGTGCCTCCACAATGCTCCAAACGGAGATTAGCATCCGCAAGGGTGTGAACTTCGGGATACATCGTAATCTCCGCGTTCCTCGGTTATCTCTTACCCGAGCCCTTTACTTATGCACTATACTTTGTGATAGCCATACTGTTTCTTGTCATATATCTTGCTATCACCTAGTTGTTTATCTTGCTTAGCATAATTTGTTGGTGCACATAGGTGAGCCTAGTTGTTGTAGGTTTTGTGCTTGACAAATTAACCGCTAGGTTTATTCCGCATTTGTTCAAGCCTAAACCCTAGTTATTTTAAAGCGCCTAATCACTCCCCCCCTCTAGGCGACATCCACGATCTTTCAACATAGACGGGCTCGCACGGAGGCCAAGATATATTCGAGCATGGTTGATCGATATCATCATTACATGTTGGGCTGCTGTTTCCGCCCTTCTCCGGAATAATTGTGTACTTTATCAGAGATTAAAGAAAAATAAGAGTACAGAGGCTCCACCATGCAGTTCTAGTAGTAGTACTACTCGTACTACTAAACCTTGCGCTTGGCTCTTCGCCTCTTCGTGAAGTCGAACAATGATGGTACTCCGCATGTTCGGTACTATAGTGTATGGCTTAGTTAATCTGACACCGAATGAACTGATGCATGTCCACCGCCTGGGCGAGGGTACATTGCATTAGTCAAAAGGCGTAAGCGAGCTTCACCTTGTCCTGCAAGCTTCTCCTTGTTTTGCGAGTTGGACGGGATACACCAACATGTAGTGCTAGTCCATACTCCCTCCTTTCCGGTTAATATGACTTAATCTTTTTCTGCGGGTAAATGAGAGAGCTTTATTCATATATAAGCATTCATAGGACGATCAGCCAAGACATTGGTCACTAGGAAGCAATGGTACCCCGCAAAAAAAGAAGTAGGAAGCGAGGTGTTTCATCAAGCCAGCTCTCGGCCACATTCAAAGTGTAGCAAGCACGGTTCGCACAAAGATGCGTCGTAAGGTTTGCTGACCTGTTTACATGCTGAATAAAAAAAAGAGGAAATATTACCGAGCGCACCTATTTGTAACAGAATATGAGCCAGAATTAAGCAAGAATTGTCGCGAGTATTACATGCAATCAACTTCCATTATCACATGCGAGAACCCTCAAAGAGAACCAAATATGTTGAAGATTGCTTTAGCACATTTTAAAAATATAATAAGAGTGCAGACGCTCCTCCATCTAGTTCCTAGTGTACCTCTATAGACTACTATAAACTTTGCGTTTGGCTATTCGCCTCTTCGGGAAGTGCAACAATAATAGTACTGCTAGTAAAGTTTATGCTTCTGGCAATCTGACACCGAGTTAACTGTTGCACGTCCACCGCGTGAGCGAAGGACAACTTGCATTAGTCAAAAGTTTCTCCTTGTCCTACGAGCCACCGCGCGCAAGCTTCTCCCGTCCTGCAAGCTTCTCCTCGTTCGGCAAGTTGACGGGACATAGCAAAGTAATGCTAGTCCATACTGCCTCCTCTCCGATTAATATGGCTTAATTTCAAATGAGATAAATACACTATCTGTCACTGTATATTGGTAGAAATATGGTCAGTGGATTTCATAATACGCTCATTGTGCTCAATATAAAACATTTTCCGGTGTTTATACGGTCACTAGCTCACCCTGGCTGAGTATTTGTGTGCATGCACGTGTAGGTTGAGCACTTGAGCGTGACCGTGTGTGTTCTGTCGTGTGCTCGGACATGCATGCATTAGGGCGTCGCGCGCGTTTTTGCGTCCATGTATACGTGTGACTGTTGCATCCACGTAGGGGGAGTACGTGTAGGGGCCACTAAAGGAGCAGTCAAATCACACAGTAAGTTAGTCGGAAGAAGCAACCATCATTTCACTCTTCAATGTCGGCGCCAGTGACAGGTCGCGTCCGCTATGGCCGGGCATGAATGCGGCACTGACCGTTTCGGGCGGGAAGCACGCGCGGGTGATGAAGAGGGTTCCAGTTGGTCAGGAGCGGCCGTGGCAGCGGTCCGGACACCCGCAAACAAGAGATGTTGTACGTTAATATTGCCGTGTATATAATTAATAACATAAATAATGTGCCAGTTGGACAAATATGATTGGAGATGGAGATGGAAATGGAATTTTACGTAAACACGGATATGCATGTCTATGTCTATGTGTGTGTGCGTGACGACTCTCGCGACCTGGAAGCCGGGGCACGTTTTTGATCCTGTTTTCTTTCTTGGTACGTTAAAAAATTGTCCGCCAGTTTTCGTTTCTTTTTTTCGGGAACACGCGTGTTCTATTTAAAACCCCTACTATGGAGAGATTGTTTTACTCCATTATAGCCTCATGTTTGATAGAGTTTCTCGTGTCTCACTCTCTCACCCTCTCCATATCAAAACAAGATGACAGTGTCCATACTATCTCTCTCCTCACCGGTGGTCACGGATCCTGCCGAATCCCGTCCGCTGCGGGAGGTGAGGAGGTGCAGCGTTGACGTTGCCGCCGTCTGCGATGGAGGAAGCCGATGGGCACCGTCCTCTCGAAGCTGGCGCTGGCGCGGACGAAGGTCCTCCGTGCCCTTGTTCGCTGCCGTCGTGTGGGCAGATCCCGGACATCTCGCCCACTTGAGGTAGAACTTCTTGTACTGGTCCAGCTACCCAGGTTGCTGCATGCGGGTTTTCTTCTTTGCGACTACTCCCCAGCTCGCCAAGTATAGTAGCTAGGGTTCGTCGGCTGGTCCAACATCACCTACTATTATAGAGGAAATGCCACTCGAAAAGTTGTCCTCATTTATGCCTCGGTGGAGGTATAGATGTTGTTTCGACAAAAAGTACATGGTGGTTGTGCGGTCATTTTCCATATGCTCATATTGCTGCTGCTAATCTAATACTATCACTTGTTAAATGAAGAAATGCTTTTTTTCTCGGGTATCCTGGTTTTGTTCCCATCAAGATAATCATGATGCTTCTGTTTGTTGGTGTACCTTTCATAATTCTTATTGACAATTGAGATGTCGTTGTTAATCTTGTAAAACAAAGTAACAACACTATATCCCTTTTTTTTATTTTCGGAAACAGCGACGCGTATCTCCATAACCAGGCATGTCTTCCTCAATTTTAGTGGAACTGCACAAAATTGGATGGCCATGTGGTTCTTCCTTCCTCGAGCTTGACTACTGAGAAGAAACAGACCACAGTGAGTATTTGTCGAACTTTATAGGTGCCTCACCCAAACTTGATGCCAAATGGATGATGCATCACCACGATGACCAATCGATGCTCATGGTTGCACCTCATGGTTGCGTCGGCTGGTGAAGCTGATCGATTTTCAACGAAAAACAAGTTGTCTTCCATTAGTGCTCTTTGCTTGTTACCCACTAAGATGATATCCTTCGTCATTTCACCTTGGTTGCGTTGGAGACGCAGTCATCTTTCACGTTGGTGCAATTTTATCACACAATTGGCTATGAACCAAATGTTTCCTCGAAGAAGGATCGACGTTGGTACTAAGAGCATAAGTTTTGTATGTATTTCTAAGCCTTCTCACAACTTTGTCTCCAGCTCCCCTGTAATTTTATTTGTCCAACTATTAACTATGATTAAAAAAAATGGTGTGGAACTAAAAACCCATATGGACGTAGTAGCCCTCCATTTTTATTTACTCCGCATATTAGATTTGACTGAAGTCAAACTTTGTGAAGTTTGACCAAGTTTAGGCTGAACACAACAAACCATAATTATTAGAGAGGGAAAAGTGTACATACTCTCAAACCTTTCCGATAATTGAAATTAAAATTCTTTATTTGCACACACTCTCACACGTTTCCGATAATTTGGCACATGTGTGGTTGTTCACTTAAGGGAGGGTAGTGTACCGCACGTGAAGGATAGGAAGTGCGACCAGGACGCGTGGATCGTTAGTTCATCGGAAGTACGTAGTAGTTTTCATCACCGGTATGTTAAATAAAGAGTTTCGTTTCGTACTTACACAATTTAAAACGATTGTTATGGAGAGAATAATAAAATCACTCCACTATATATTAGTCGCATACACGAGTACAATATGGATGCAGCTTCTTTGACTTTAGTGCACCTGCCTTTGGGTTTATGACAGGTGGGCCCAAAATGTGGCTGGCCAACCTGTCATACAGCCAAAAGCAGGTGCAGTTAAGGCACCGGAGCTCAGTCTGTACTATAGTATCTATATAAGTGGGAGCCTCAGCGCTTGTTCGCTAGGGTTTGCACTCTCCCCACTCTCGCCACACTACATATATATATATCTATATATACACGCTGAAGGCTCAGCGTTCCTTCGCTAGGGTTTGCTATATTCACTGTCTCTCACCCTCTTCACCAGAACTAAACAAGACTGCGTTGTCGCCTCTGTCTCTTTCATCCCCATCATACCTGGAAAAGGAGGCGTCCGGATCCAGTCGCACAGGGAAGGGGAGGAGGTGCAGCGTTCACTCTATCGCCTTCGGCGAGGGAGGCAATTCACTGCCGGTTGCGCTTTTCTCTTTCACCCAGCGCCTGTGTGCTACCTTTTGAGCTTCCGTTGTATTCCCTCGAAGAGGAAAGGGAGATGCAGCACAGTGGCGTAAGTATTTCCCTCAGGTTTTGAGAACCAAGGTATCAATCCATTAGGAGACCACGCACGAGTCCCTTGCACCTGCACAAACAAATAAGTACTTCGCAGCCAACGCGGTAAGGGGTTTTCAATCCCTTTACGGTCACTTACGAGAGTGAGATCTGATAGAGATGATAATTATATTTTTGGTATTTTTGGTTTAATAAAACAGCAATCAAAAGCAAGAAAGTAAAGTAGATGTAGATTGATATGTTGAGAATAGACCCAGGGGCCATAGTTTTCTCAAGTGGCTTCTCTCATGATAGCGATATTCTACGGCGGGTAAACAAATTACTGTCGAGCAATTGATAGAAAAGCGAATAATTATGAGACTATCTAGGCATGATCATTGTATATAGGCATCACGTCCGAGACAAGTAGACCGAAACGATTCTGCATCTACTACTGTTACACCACACATCGACCATTATCCAGCATGCATCTAGTGTACTGAGTTCATACAAACAGAGTAACGCCTTAAGCAAGATGACATGATGTAGAGGGATAAACTCAAGCAATATAATGAAAACCCCATCTTTTTATCCTCGATGGCAACAATACAATACGTGCCTTGGTGCCCCTACTGTCACAGGGAAAGGACACCGCAAGATTGAACCCAAAGCCAAGCACTTCTCCCATTGCAAGAACTATATATCTAGTAGGCCAAACCAAACCAATAATTCGAAGAGACTTGCAAGGATATTATGAGCACACATAAAAATTTCAGAGAAGAACTAAATATCTTTCATAGATAACCTTGATCATAAACTCCCAATTCATCGGATCTCGACAAACACACCGCAAAAAGAGATTACATCGAATAGATATCCTCAAAGACCGAGGAGAACTTTTTATTAAGATCCAGAGAGAGAGAAGAAGCCATCTAGATACTAGCTATGGACCTGAAGGTCTGTGGTAAACTACTCACACCTTATGGTGAGGGTGATGATGATGATGATGAAGGCTTCCGTGATGGATCCCCCTCCCGGAACAGGCTCTAAGATGTGATCTCCACGGGTACAGAAGCAACGGTAGTGGAATTAGGGTTTTCTCTCTGTGTATGGAGTTTCTTGGGTACGTAGGTGTATATAGGAAAAAGGAGGGCACCGGGGGCCACACGGGCCAGCCTTGAGGCAGGGAAGGGGGGCGCGCCCCCAACCCTCGAGGGTAGCCCTTATGTCCCCTGACTTGGTCCTGAAGTTTCCCGTGCGTTATTTTCTTCATGGTGCCTTCCGTAAGATGCTGGCTAAATATGATGTTAACCATAGAATTGCATCTCCATATCACCCTCATTCTAGTGGTCAAGAAGAATTGAGTAATAGATAGATTAAATTGATTTTGCAAAAGACAGTTAATAGAGCTAGAAAGAATTAGTCGAAGAAACTTGATGATGCATTGTGGGCTTATAGAACTGCTTATAAAAACCCCATGGGTATGTCTCTGTATAAAATGGTTTATGGAAAAGCATGTTACTTACCTCTTGAATTAGAACATAAGGCATATTGGGCTATTAAAGAGCTCAACTATGATTTCAAACATGCCGGCGAGAAGAGGCTATTTGACAATAGCACACTTGATGAATGGAGAACTCAAGCCTATGAGAATGCCAAGCTGTTTAAAGGCAAAGTTAAAAGATGGCATGATAAGAGAATACAAAAGCGCATGTTTAACGTACATGATCATGTTTTGCTGTACAACTCTCGTTTAAGATTTTTTTTGCAGGAAAGCTTTTCCCTAAATGGGAAGGCCCTTACATTATCAAGGAGGTCTATCGCTCCGGTGCCATAAAAATCAACAACACTGAAGGCACAAATCCGAAGGTGGTAAACGGTCAAAGAATCAAACACCATATCCTAGGTACTCCCTTAAATGTCGAGACTAATATAATTGACACTATGACATCGGAGGAATACATAAGGGACACTTTCTGGAACGTTTCAGACTCCAATGATTATTTTTCTCCGTTTTGGATTATTTTAAGTAGTCCGGAAGAGACACGAGGCCACCACAAGGGTGGAGGGCGCGCCCTACCCCGCTGGGCGCCCCCTCGTCCTTGTGGCCACCTCGTGTGCCTCCTGAACTCCGTCTTCTTGCATGATACTTCTTCCGGTCGATGAAAATTCATTATATAATCTCCCGAAGGTTTTGACCACCGTGCCACGGCAAAACCCAATGTTCTTGTTTCAAGCTGTTGTTTCTTACAAATCAAGATCACCATGACATCTCCAAGTGCCCCCAAGGACAAGTTTTTCCAGAAGGTCATCAACCCTTACCTTGTGGAGGTGCTGCAACACCCTCAAACCATTGAGATGCGTGAGGGAGTGCTGCACATCCACGACGTTGAGGGGCCAAAGAAGACCAGAATCATGGACAGAAGACACGAAGCAATGGAAAAACAAGTTTTCAAGTGTCAAGGGAGATGGAGCATGGACTTAGCGCCAACCACATGATGATCGCGGAATTCACCAATAATCACAAGATGGACGCCAAGAACATTGGGGAGATCATTTTCAAGCTTCAAGAGCAAATCGAGCATCTCCAAGCCCAGATTTATGACCTGCAAAACCAACACAATGAGTATGAATACAGATTTAAAAGGATGAGTTTGGCTGCATATTTGAGGACCCCACAGACTCGTTCATCCTTCTATGATGGTGAGCATATGCCATGGAAGATGGATGACAAGCCTGCTACATCAACAACTCTATCATCACCGCCTCCGAAGACAGAATCATAAATACATGGGTATGGGTACTCCCGTTGGCAACTACCTAGCTTGGGGGAGGTGCCCTGGTATCGTATCACCATCACACCTTTTAGGTTTATCATTTTTCTTAGTTTGATCCTTTTGATTTTATCTTGATGTAGTAGAATATTTGTCGGTGTACTAGAATAGGGGTACCCTAGTATCCCGAACTTGTGCATGGGCAGTCGCAGCGCCCCGCGGCAAGGCTTGCCGGGTGACCGCCAAGGCCCTCTGTGGTTCCTTTGGAGCCATTCAAGAACAAAGTATTCAAGTCAAGGAGACAAGGCCCCGGCAAGAGGAGCTTGCCGGGAAGGCCAACCAAGGCATCTCAAGGAACTTGCCGCGACGCTCGACGCGTCCCGGCAAGGCCCGGTGAGGGGCAAGCTCCCGGACGCGACAAGACAACGACCGCGGCAAGGCGCTTGCCGCGGCAAGCTTCCACTCTGTAGCCACGCTCCAGCACATCCGCCAATGTGTCGCTCTAAGACCCTTCCAGGCGTACGTGGCGGGAGGCTGTGCAGCCAGCGGTGCGTGGTGGCAAGCGGCGCTGACAAGGTTACCGTCGTGGCGAACGGTGGCGTCCCTGACGGTCCCTTTTTGCACTGTTTGGGCGACGCCGATGGGCATTTAATGCCCTTGTCCCCTGCCGTCAGGGTTAGGTATGGAACACTGTACAAGTAGTTGTACCAACTACAACACCTTTCCATTTTTGCCCACATCTGCCTTGCCACCTATCAGTGACCCCTTGAGCATATAAAAGGAGGCCCGTGCGCAACGTAGAGGGGGGTTCGAGGCTGAAGAACTCTCACGCTCGGTCTCGTTAGCTGCTGGTGAGTACTGTAGCACTTGGTGCTCCCGAGCCAAGAACGCAATACAAACCACAAAGCAGGAGTAGGGTTTTACGCATCCGTGCGGCCCGAACCTGGGTAAACTGGTCGTGTGCTTCGCCTCGATCTGCTCTTTGCGCGACCTCCGCCCCCGCCAAACCGAAAGGGGCTCGGTCCCCATAGGTGCTCGTGGATCAGGTTCCCCGACATCTTTGGCGCGCCAGGTAGGGGTGCGTCGAGGTTGTGTGAACCTGATCCGCCGTTCACACGAGCTAGATCTTCATCATCTTCATCGACATGCCGCCGAAGAAGAAGGCTTCGGAGGCAGCTGCTCCGTCTTCGACCAACCCACCACCGCCGGAGCAAACGGCTGGTGGGGTAGACGCCGGCGGAAGAACGGGCGCTGACGAGGGAGCTCACGGTGCTGCCAGGTCCAAGGACAAGGCTACGCTGCCCATCGGCGGCGTAGCCGGCTCCCACAACGACCGGGCGCACTCCAAGACCTCGGCGTCCGTACATGCACCGCGCCCATCTCAGGAGGCGCGGGACCGGCAGCGTCATGGTACTCACGGTACCATACGTTTGCTGGACCAAGATCGAGCTGGTGGATCTCGGAATGCTCAAGACCAGCATGCACGCCAGCATGCTGGCACGAGCGAGGCACAGTCGCTTGGACGGGATACTGCTCCTTCTAACACAGTTAGAAGTCCGATCATATCCCACTCCTCGCACCGTTCGCCACCGCTACCCGCCACTCCAGCGGAAGCTTTGGCACGAGCTCAACTGCTCCTATACTACCCTCCAACGGCAGACAAGATCGACGATTGGAGGGCCACCATTCAGAGTCTCATCGGCTTCGCCAACGGCGACACTCCGCGACAGCCAAGTACATCGCAGCCGCGGCAAGTCAGCTAGGCGCAAGCCGGTGGCGACAAGACCGGTGGGGGTGCAACCACCATGCACTCTCCACCCCGAGAGCCAAGATCGCCGACTCGCCGGATCCACCTCGACAGCGACTCCACCGCGTCATCAGATCCGCGAGCTCGTCGCGATCAGCGCCAAGTTCTTCACGAACGACGGCAAGAAGACGCTCGTACTCGCATCGAGCGCCGAAGAGAAGCGCAACGTCATTCAGACCAGCGCGCTGGGCCCTCTGTCGACATGCATGCGCCAGGGGAACCAGGCGACTTGCCGTACGCGGTAGGTTGCCCTGCGTTTACTCGTGAGCTGCGGCAAGTCCAGTGGCCCAGCATGAAGAATTTCAAGCCAGACGTACCACTGATGTACGACGGCAAGACGCATCCGTTGGAGTTCCTCAGCATCTACACCATCATGGTGCAAGCTGCCGGGGGGCGGGATGACAAGATCCTTGCCAACTACTTCCCGCTGGTCCTCAAGCCCAACGTCAAGTCCTGGCTCATGCACTTGCCGGACAACTCCATATCCTCCTGGGCAGACCTGTGCCATCAGTTTGTCGGCGCCTTTACAGGCGGCCACAAGCCTCATGGCCAGGAGAGTGACCGTCATCTGCTCGCCCAGAAGGAAGGAGAGCCCCTGCGTAAGTATATTCAGAGATTCAGCCATGTACAGCACAACATCTCAGACGTCCACCCTACCGCGGTTATCAGCGCGTTCCATCAGAACGTGCATAACCACAGGATGCGGGAGGAGATGGCGATGTGCAAGATCAGGGACGTCAGTGAGCTGTATGCCCTGACCGACAAGTGTGCACGTGCTGAGGAGGGGAGGAAACTCCCCGGAGAGGATACAGGAGCAGGAGGATCTGACAGCGAGGATGCTGCCCCGGCAAAGAAAATCCGACGGCGGAACAACAGGAAGAAGAAAAGCAAAGAGGTGCTAGTCGTTGAGCAGTCCGGCAAAGAAGGTGACGCCAAGAAAGCCAAAGCAGGTAGTTCCGGCAAGGATATTGCCGCATGCACCAACTGCCAGGCTATGGCGGCCGCCGACAAGTAGGACGGCACCAACAAGCAGTACTGCAAGATCCACCGCACCAAGGGACATGACCTCCAGAACTGCAAGAGGGTCGAGCAGCTTGTCGAGCAGCAAAAAGCTGAGTACGAGCGGCGCAACTAGGAGAAGGCCCAAGGAGGTGCTGGAGGATCCGGCATGAAACGCCCCGGCCGGGGAGGACGCCGCTGCAAGGCCAAGCAGCGGCAAGGAGACAGACCTCCCCACGGCCGCGACAAGGATGAAGACGACGACGACGATGAAGACATGGATGATGTTGAGACCAGTGAGCAGGAGTTCCAGAAAGCCACGGAGGCCTTGTGCGTTGACAGCGGTGCTTCTCTGTATACTTCACACCGCCAACTCAAGTAGTGGGTGCGGGAAGTCATTGCGGCAGAACCACCTGTCGAATCGCGCAAGCTTCTGAAATGGTCCAGCACGCCTATCATCTTTGATATTGAGGACCACCCTAATCGCACAACTGCGGTCGGGTGCTTGCCGATGTTGGTTTCACCAACCATCCGCAACCTCAAGGTCACTAAGATGCTAGTTGATGGCGGTGACGGCTAGAACCTGATCTCCTCCACTATACTCCAGAAACTCCAGATCCCTGACAGCGAGCTCGAAGAGACCGGCACATTCCAAGGAATCAACCCGGGAAGGAGCAAGCCGAAGGGGAAGATCACGTTGCCAGTGACATTTGGCGGCGAGCTGAACTTCAGGACTGAGAGGGTCACTTTTGACGTTGCCTATTTTCCATTGCCTTACAATGGGATACTCGGTCGTCCAGCACTCGCCAAGTTCATGGCAGCCTCTCACTACGCATACAACATGCTGAAGATGCCAGGCCCGATAAGTGTCATTTTTGTCCCTGGCGACAAGAAGGATGCTCTTATCTGCGCCGAAAAGATCTACCGGGAAGCAGCAGCCGCAATAGATCGCAAGTCACTTGCCGCTGAAGCTCCCGGGGGGAAGAAGAAGACCAAGTCCTGTAGGAGTTCTGATGCCCACTCCGGCAAGCGCACCTCCTCGGAGTGCTGCGCTACCGTCGAGGACGCACCATCGAGCTCCACCGGCAAGTGTAAGAAGACAATGGCAGCTCCGCCAGAGACCAAGAAGGTGTCCGCCAAGGAGGACGGCACTGGTGGTACCTTCACCATCAGTGCCACTCTTGACCCTAAATAGGAAAGCGCGCTCATTGCTTTCCTGCGGGCGAACGTCGATGTGTTTACGTGGCAACCGTGTGACATCCCCGGTGTTCCCAGGAAAGTAATTGAGCACCATCTTGCCGTCTGTCCTCAAGCGCGGCCCGTCAAGCAGAAAGTCAGGAAACAAGCAGTGGAGCGCCAAGAATTCATTGCAGAAGAGATCAAGAAGTTGGAAGCAGCAGGCCTTGTCAGAGGAGTGCTCCATCCTACGTGGTTGGCCAATCCTGTAGTCGTGCGCAAGGCAAACGGGAAATGGAGGCTTTGTATCGACTTTACCGATGTCAATAAAGCTTGTCCCAAAGACCCATTTCCCTTGCCGCGCATTGACCAGATTGTTGACTCCACGGCTGGATGTCACCTGCTTTCATTTCTTGACGCATACTCAGGATACCATCAGATCTTCATGGCAGAAGAGGATGAGGAGAAGATCGCATTCATCACTCCATGTGGCACGTACTATTTTATACGGATGCCTTTCGGTTTGAAGAATGCTGGTTCAACATTTGCAAGAGTAGTCCATCATGCTTTTGAGCCACAAATACACAAAAATGTGGAAGCCTACATGGATGACATTGTGGTCAAGAGCAAGGACAGGGCAACTCTGCTTCAAGATCTAGATGAGACCTTTGCAAATCTGCGCAAGATCATCCTCAAGCTCAACCCCGAGAAGTGTGTGTTTGGAGTCCCTTCCGGCAAGCTTCTTGGGTTCTTCGTGTCTCAGCGGGGAATTGAAGCCAACCCCGACAAGATCAAGGCCATTGAGCAGATTGAAGCACCAAAGTGTGTCAATGATGTGCGAAGACTTGCCGGTTGCGTGGCTGCTCTCAGCAGGTTCATCTCTAAGTCTGCTGAGCGCGCCCTGCCATTTTTCAAAATACTGAAAAAGGCAGGTCCAATGAAATGGACTCCGGAAGCGGAGGCTGCGCTGCAAGACTTGAAGAGATACATGTCTTCCACTCCAATACTTGTCGCACCTAAGCCACAAGAGAAGTTGCTGCTGTATCTAGCGGCAACCAATCAAGTGGTTAGTGCTGCGTTAGTAGCGGAGAGGGAGGCAGATGATTAGCCAGCGACCGCGACAGGCACATCCAGCGACAAGCAGGGGGCTTCCCCGACAAGCTCTGGTCCCGACAAAGATGGATCTGCGCATGCGCAAGAGGAGATACGGAAGAGAATGGTGCAGCGCCCAGTTTACTTTGTCAGTTCCCTTCTGCAGGGGGCTAGGTCAAGGTATTCTGGTGTGCAGAAATTGCTTTTCGGCCTCCTCATGGCCTCGAGAAAGCTGCGCCATTACTTCCAAGCACATGAGATCACAGTTGTCACTCGCTTTCCGCTGAAAAGGATACTGCAGAATCCAGAAGCAACAGGCAGGATTGTTGAGTGGGCACTGGAACTGTCAAGCTTTGGCCTTAAGTTTGAGAGCACTTCAACTATCCAAAGCAGAGCATTGGCAGAATTCATAGCAGAGTGGATGCCGACACCAGATGAAGAAATTCCAGAAACGAGCATCCCCGTCAAGGAAGCAAGCAAAGAGTGGCTGATGTACTTTGATGGTGCCTTCTCGCTGTAAGGCGCCGGTGCTGGCGTGCTGCTTGTCGCACCCACCGGAGAGCACCTCAAGTATGTAATCCAGATGCACTTTCCCAAGGAGCAAGCAACAAACAATACCGCAGAGTATGAAGGTTTGCTTGCCGGTCTCAGGATCGCGGCAGACCTTGGGATCAAGAAGCTCATTGTCAGGGGTGACTCGCAGCTTGTCATCCGCCAAGTGAACAAGAATTATCAGAGTCCGTTGATGGAAGCATACGTTGATGAAGTGAGGAAGCTAGAAGAGCACTTTGACGGCCTGCAGATGGAGCATGTTCCAAGAGCTCAGAACGACATCGCCGATGGCCTGTCAAAGTGCGCCGCACTTAAGTTACCTGTGGAACCAGGGATCTTTGTGCTCAAGCTGACTCAACCGTCCGTGACGCCATCAACTGGACAGAGCAAGAAGAGGAAGTTGATTTCTGGTGACTATTTTCCGGCAGAGCTTCCCGAAGCCGCCACCAAGAAGGTCCCCAAGATCAACACCAAGAGTGCTGAGGAGCAGTCTGCTCCGGCAAGCCCTACGGTTTGTTCCGCTGAAGCAGACGCTCCCGACAAGTTTTGCTCCGGCAAGCTTGCCGGGGAAAATCAAGCTCCGGCTGAACCACAGGTTCTCACCGTAGAAGCGGATGTTCCCGCAGCAGCAGATGCGCCTTTAGTCCTTGTTGTCGAGCCACAAGCTCCTGCATGGGCACAGCAGATTGTCCGTTTCCTTCAGGCAGGAGAACTTCCCGAAGAGCAAGAAGAAGCGGAAAGAGTAGCCCGGCAGTCAAGTATGTACCAGTTTGTTGACAACACACTGTGCAGAAGAAGACTCAACGGTGTGAAATTGAAGTGTATTCACCGAGAAGACGGACAAAAGCTGTTGGCAGAGATACATGGAGGCATATGTGGTCACCACATTGGTGCAAGAGCACTTCCCGGCAAAGCATTCCGGCAAGGTTTCTTTTGGCCGACAGCCCTCCAGGATGCAACTGCACAAGTAACCAAGTGTGAAGCGTGCCAGTTCCATTCCAAGCAGATACACCAGCCAGCTCAAGCTCTCCAGACGATCCCTTTATCCTGGCCATTTCGGTCTGGGGGCTTGACATCCTCGGCACCTTTCCCCATGCAGTCGGGGGCTTTGAGTACTTGTACGTCGCAATCGACCAGTCCACAAAGTGGCCGGAAGTGGAAGTAGTGAGGAAGGTGACAGCACAGTCAGCAGTCAAGTTCTTCAGGCCGATTGTTTGCCGCTTCGGGATCCCTAACAGGATCATCACCGACAACGGTACACAATTCACGAGCCGCACCTTCATGCAGTACGTCTAAGATCTTGGCTCCAAGGTCTGCTTCGCTTCTGTTGCTCACCCGAGAAGCAACGGTCAAGCGGAGAGGGCAAATGCTGAAGTGCTGCGTGGACTCAAGACCAGAACTTTCGACAGGCTGCACAAGTGCAGAAGAAACTGGATCGAGGAGCTGCTGGTGGTTCTTTGGTCGATCAGGACGACGCCAAATCGAGCCACTGGACAGACACCTTTCGCTCTAGTCTATGGAGCAGAGGCAGTTCTCCCCACGGAACTCGTATACGGATCACCTCGAGTGCTCGCTTACGATGAGCTCGAGCAAGAGCAGCTGCGACAAGATGACGCGCTGCTCCTTGAGGAAGACCGTCTTCAGGCTGCTGTGCGAGCTGCTCGCTACCAGCAAGCTTTGCATCGCTACCATAGCCGCAAAGTTAACGCCAGAAGTCTCGAGGAAGGCGACCTCGTTCTTCGGCGCGTTCAGTCAGCCAAGAATTCCCACAAGTTGACGCCAAAGTGGGAAGGCCCTTACCGGGTGAAGCGAGTCACTAGGCCTGGCGCTGTCCGCTTTGAGACCGAAGATGGCTTTCCGGTGAGCAACTCCTGGAACATCGAGCATCTTCGTAAGTTTTACCCGTAAGGCGCGGTTGCCGGAACCCGTTCCGGTAACCACCTTTTGTACAAGTCTTGCCGCTGTTGCTTGTAATCCTTTGTACAAAGCCGGGCGCAGACCCCGTGCATAAGTAAAGCTAATGTGCTCCGCACATCTTGTCAATTTCATGCTTTCTATATTTTGCATGTGTTATCTGACACTTTGTGCAGCACCTACCCCTGGTAAGCAAAAACGAGTCGTAAGGCTCCATATCTTTATTTTCTGTTCTTCCTTTTTCTCAAGGAAAGCAAGGTGTCCCTCGCGCACAAGTTTGCCGGGGGGGAAGGAGAAGATAATGGTATGGACCAGGCGTCATTCAAGAAAGTTCCGCCTTGCCGGGAAGCAAACAACAGAAAAGCTAAGTTGCCAAAGTTTGAGCAATCAGATTTTTAAAATTTTAAGTTATTTTCCTTGAACGACCGTGCTTTGTATGGAAAACCTGTGCGCGGAGGAACCAACTCGTAGCTAGTTGCGCCCTTAACTTTGTTTCGAGCCCACTCAACAACTTTTTTCGAGTCCGCTCAACAACTTTGGTTAGAGTTTGCTCAACAGCTTAAGTGAGCTGCAACTAGTTGCGACAAGGTTTTTTGTCGGTAGCGGCACCGCCAGCAGGCTGCTGACGTTCCGCACTCAGCGCTCGCGGCTAAGGTGCTAGCGCCGGCAAGTTCCCTAAAAGCGTAGGGCAAAAACATACAAAGGAAGGAATCAAGTAAAGGAAATAACATCGCATTCACTACCCAAAATAGAGTTATATTACAAGATAGCTTGTCGCAGCTCTAACAGATCGTTCTCATGACATGATCAGCAGCGACAAGAAAAGAAGAAAACGGGCGGCCTAATCCACGCGATCTCCCTCAACCCTCTTGATCCCGCTCACCTTGTCCACAATGGGTGCGACAAGGGCCTTGAGCGCCTCCAGATCAGCATCCGGAGGCAGGGACTTGAGGACGTTGGTGAGGTTGAGGCCCGGATTGCGGAAGGCCACCTTCACCAACACCTTTTGAAGAGCTCCCGCGCAGATCTTGCGCGACTCGTCGGCCAGCCGCTTTGGAGTCGTTTCCCGGAGTCGCTGGAGTGCCGTCGCCACGCCCTTGAAGAATAAAGTGAGCTTGGCGCTGGGTGGGAGGTTCTCATCGGAGGAATACCCGAGATCCTCCATCCCAAGCTGCGCCAGCTCCTTGTCAATATCTGTGGCAGCGTTGACGAGACCCTCCGTCCAGTGCTCCACCGTCTCCCTAAAAGTATTCTGGGCGGCAGCAGCACTCTCCAGCAACGCCTTGTCGGCCTTGATCTCCTCCTTCAAGGCCGCCTCCCGCTCCCTGGCGCCATCCAGCATCTTGGTCAAAGTGGCCAGCTTCAACTCAAGATCTGCGTTGGAGTCCTTGGCGGCGCTGAGCTCCTTGCCCTTCTCGGCGAGACGGACCTGCAGCTCTAAGTTGCTGTGGGCGTCCTTCTCCCGCTCATGCTTGAGCGCGGCAAGCTCTTCGCCTCTCGCCTTGAGGTCGGCCTCCAGCTGCGCCACCTTCGTCTCCAGCTTCTTCTTGGCAGCCTCGGCAGCCGCGACGGCGTCCTCTGCTTGCTTGAAGGCCCCGCCAAGTGATTGCTCGCGCGCGGCAAGCTCCTCCTCGTGGCTGTCGAGGTTGACTTTCCGCTGCGCCAGCTCGCCTTCCTGCGCAGATAGCTTCTCGCCGGCAAGCCGCTGTTGCTCTTCGACTTCGGCCTTCTCGAGGAAGAAGGTTGTCCGCTCCTCGGCAAGCTGCTCCCGCTCCTCCGACAGAGACCGGAGAGCTGCCTGGTGAAGACCCCGGAGCTCCTCCGCGCGCTTCTCGATGTCAGCTCCCGCCCTCGCGGCAAGCGCCTCTCGAGACTCCAGCTTGGCCTGCCGAGCGCGGTAGAGCGACAACAGCTTCCGCAGCAGTCGCTCTTCCTCAGACTCGCCGCTGCTGCTGCTTGGTGCGTTAACTAACATCAGCCCAGCGGAGGCAAGTACCTCTCCATCAAAGGTTTCTCCCTCGACCGGCGCCCTGGACATTGACGCCCAGGGGAGGCTGATGAAGACGCCATCGCCGGCCTTCAAGTAGACGCCCGGCTGGGGCTCTTCGGAGCCTGGCACTGCGGCAGCGATGGCGGGATCGGCGGTCGGCGTAGCGCCTGGCGCTCCTGCGGCCTCAGGGCCGTCAGTGCGATCGCCGGACTCCTCGCCAGCTGCTGCGGCGGCAGCCTTGGCGGTCTCTTCGCCGGCGGGATCGGCAGCGCCGGCTGTTTCTTCGGTGGCAGCAGCATCGCCGGTGTTGCCGCGCGTGATCTCTTCATCAGTGGCCTCCGTCTCCATCGGCTCCGCAGCAGATGGATCTGACGGCCGGAAAAAGGGAGAAAAAGCCAAGCAAATATCCAAAAAGAAGATCAAAAGAACAACCCAAGGGAAGTTTTGAAGCGAGAGGATTACCTGCGCGAGCCGGCTCCTCGGCAGAGTCCCTCGCCGGAGAACTCTCCCTTGGCGGCGTAGTTGTAGTCTCCGCCGCCAGGGGGCCACTGGTGATGTCCTTTGCCGGAGAGCTCTCCCTTGCCGGAGGACTCTTCCTTGGCGGAGAACTCTCCCTCGCCGGAGGACTCCCCCTTGCCGGAGAACTCCCCCTTGGCGGCGTAGTCGAAGCAGATGGCGCATCGGGGGCGGTCTCCGGGCGCTCCTGGTGTGGCAGCTCTGCTCCTACACAAATCAACAAACAAATGTCAGCAAAGGAAGAACACCCACGCGCGCCTAACAGCGCAAAGTGAACCGTACACTTACGCTGGGGGCTGCGCTGGGGGCTGCTCTGAAGATTAGTTGCCGGGTCCGGCAAGGTGGTCTCGGGCGCATCCTCTGCTATCGCAGTGGGTTCGTCATCGACGATGATCACCTCCTCTCTCCTCGCCGGGACCTTGGCTCTCTTCGCTGCTCTCTGGGCCATAGTCCTGAGAAGGAGTGAAGCAAATTAGATACAAGACAAAACAACAAGAATTGAAGAAATACAAGTACAACAAGGATCTTACTCTTCTTCTTCCTCGTCGGAGCTGAGCGCGGAGAAGTCGAAGTCCGGCTCACGCCCGGCGCGAGGAGGCGGAGGAGTAGGCTCCCTTGGCCGCTTGGCGGGAGCAGTGGCGGTGGTCTGAGACGACCCCACTCCGGCTGTCACCGCGGCGTGAGAAGCGGTAGGAGCAGAAGCGGTGGTCCGGCTGGACCCCGCTCCAGTTGCCGCAGCAGCGCGAGGTGCTCCCGCAGCTACATCACTTGCCGCGGTGGAGCGTGTCCTGCGGCGCGGTGGCTGTCGACTCGTCTGCCGCTCCGCTACGTCCCCGGCCTTGCGGAGATGCCTTCTTGGTGGAGCTGGGAGCTCTGCTTGCGGCGAGCTGCCTAAAGATGAGGAGGAAGAGGAGTCGATCTCCAGCGAGCCGCTCGTATCCTCGGCGGGCTCGCTCGACTCGACGCCCTGCTCGGCGGGCTCGCTCGACTCGGCGCCATGCCCGGCAAGCTCTCCCTCGCCGGCAAATTCATCTCGCTCGGCAAGGCTTGCCGCCTTTGCTGCCTTTGCCTCCTCCACGGTGAATCCGAACTCGCCCGCGGCTGCGGCTGCCGCCGCCTCTTCTAGCCTAGTGGCAATGCGCGCCAGCTCCGTATCGGTGGTGTCGCGGGTGAGGCCTTTCTTCTCGTCGGAGCGGATCGGCACTTCTTCCAAGCTGTCAAAGAACTCATGCACGGCGTCATCTGCAGGCTCTTGCCAAGTTGGGTCAATCCCATGACAATCGCACAGCGGCATCATTGCGCGGATGCGGCTGAGCGCGGAGTTGTTGCATAGCGGAACGACACCCCTCGGCAACCTGAACACTTCGGGATGATCGGGGTCGTACTTGAACAGCTTCTGGAGCATCGCGTTGAGCTCCAGGACAGTGAAGTTGAAGTTGAGGCCCGGGCGCAGCCTCATGATGTCCGCCGCATTCAAGAACTCCCAGGCGGGTCTCTTCCTCTCCTGCAGGGGGGCGATGCGGCGGCGAAGGAAATCTACGCCAACTGCGCCGATAGTGAGCCCGGCAAGCCTGAGGCGTTGGATCCGGGCGACGGCAATCTTTAGCCTAGCGTCTTCGGGGGCCATGTTGCTCCAGTCGCTGCCGCGCACTACTGGGGTTTGGCGCCAGGCGGTAAATGGCTGCGGGTTCTCCTCGACAATCCAGCACCAGTTTGCTCTCCACTCCTCCCACTTGCCGCGGAGCTCTCCCTCCAGATAAGCTTCCTTCTTGTGGGCCCTCGAGATCCAGGAGACTCTGCCGGATAAAGGATCTCCTCTCTCAACTCGGGGCATAAAGAAGTGGCGGCAAAGGGCTACATTTGGGTGGACTCCGACAAAGTTTTCGCAGAGATGTGCGAAAACTGCCATGGTCAGAACGGCGTTGGAGGTGAAGTCAAGGAGGCGGAGCCCGTAGGTGTTCATAATGTCGCAGAAAAAATCAGAGAAGGGCGGGCAGAGCTCGCAATAGAAGAACAAGGTGAAGAAGGGATATCCAGTTGGGGCTGTTCTGCAAGCAATGGCTGGAAGTACCTTCGTGCGTGAGTGCGCCCACGTCTCCCCCGATCAGAAGAGGTACTAGTTCTCCCTCAGCTCCCTCGCGGCAAGCTTGGGGGGGAAGACAGCCCGCTCCTTTCGCAGCGCCGCGAGCCGCTGCACCTCGGCCGACTTCGCGCCCTTCCCCTTGTCGGTTTTCGGAGCCAAGCGGAAGTGGTGAGGGAGGTCGACGGTGTTGGTGGTGCTGGTGGCGATGGGGGGCGGAGCGCTGCTCTCTTTTAGCTTTGGAAGAAGGGGAACGGCGGAGGTTTTCGAGGTTGGAGAAGCAACGGGCGGATGGACGAACTGCCCCTGTTTCCCCTGCTTATAAGGAGGGAGGGGGCAGACGTTCCGCCTTTCCGAATAAAGAAACCACCCACGATCTCTCCCACGACGCCGCATTTAACGTGTGTCGTTAAGGGAGGGCGCGGTGGATACGGAGAAAGATACGGCGTGACCAAGGCCGCGCGTGCCCGTGCCCTGTTTTGGGCCTGGCCCAACAGCGCTCGGCATCGTGTATGGCCCAGGCCCGGGGGCTCCTGTCGGTGTACTGGAGTAGGGGTACCCTAGTATCCCGAACTTGTGCATGGGCAGTCGCAGCGCCCCGCGGCAAGGCTTGCCGGGTGACCGCCAAGGCCCTCTGTGGTTCCTTTGGAGCCATTCAAGAACAAAGTATTCAAGTCAAGGAGACAAGGCCCCGGAAAGAGGAGCTTGCCGGGAAGGCCAACCAAGGCATCTCAAGCAACTTGCCACGACGCGCCACGCGTCCCGGCAAGGCCCGGTGAGCGGCAAGCTCCCGGACGCGACAAGACAACGACCGCGGCAAGGCGCTTGCCGCGGCAAGCTACCACTCTGTACCCACGCTCTAGCACATCCGCCAACGTGTCGCTCTAAGACCCTTCCAGGCGTACGTGGCGGGAGGCTGTGCAGCTAGCGGTGTGCGGTGGGAAGCGGCGCTGACAAGGTTGCCATCGTGGCGAACGGTGGCGTCCCTGACGGTCCCTTTTTGCACTGTTTGGGCGACGCCGATGGGCATTTAATGCCCTTGTCCCCTGCCGTCAGGGTTAGGTATGGAACACTGTACAAGTAGTTGTACCAACTACAACACCTTTCCATTTTTGCCCTCATCTGCGTTGCCACCTGTCGGTGACCCCTTGAGCATATAAAAGGAGGCCCATGCGCAACGTAGAGGGGGGTTCTAGGCAGAAGAACTCTCACGCTCGGTCTCGTTAGCTGCTGGTGGGTACTGTAGCACTCAGCGCTCCCGAGCCAAGAACGCAATACAAACCACAAAGCAGGAGTAGGGTTTTACGCATCCGTGCGGCCCGAACCTGGGTAAACTGCTCATGTGCTTCGCCTCGATCTGCTCTTTGCGCGACCTCCACCCCCGCCAAACCGAAAGGGGCTCGGTCCCCATAGGTGCTCGTGGATCAGTTTCCCCGACAATATTTTTTAGCATGATCTAGCTTTGAGCTTTTTTTCGATCTCTATCTATGTAATCAAGTCCTTGAGTTATATATAATAAAGATTAGTTTTGAGATGAGGGCTTTGCTTTGTTGCTATGACCTTGAGGGAATAATAAAATATAGAAAGGAAGGAGTAAAAAGAAATAAAAGACCATATATTGATCTTATGAAGAGTAATGATTTCACATATAAAGAGTATGGAGAATAAAAGTTTTTGAGAGTTGACAAAGATAGTTTTGGTCATTGTTGCAATTAATAGGAAGTAATAAACAAAGAGAGGTTCCACATATAAATATACTATCTTGGACATATTTTATGATTGTGAGCACTCATCAAAATATGACATGCTAAAAGGTCGAAGTTGGACAAGGAAGACAACATAATGGGTTATGTCTTCTTACATCCTAACAGAAGTTATATTGTCATAGATCGTCCAACATGTTGAGCTTGCCTTTACCTCTCATTCTAGCCAAATTCTTTTTCACCAAGTAGAGATACTACTTGTGCTTCCAAACATCCCTAAACACAATTTTGCCATGAGAGTACACCATACATAACTATGGATTGAGTAAGATCCTTCAAGTAAGTTGTCATCGGTGCAAGCAATAAAAATTTCTCTCTAAATATGCACGATCTATTAGTGTGAAGAAAATAAGCTTTAGACGAACTTGTGATATGAAAGAAATAAAAGCGACGGGCTGCATAATAAAGGTCCTTATCACAAGCGGCAATATAAAGTGACTTTATTTTGCATTAAGATTTTGTGCATCAAACCATAAAAGCGCATGACAACCTCTACTTCCCTCTGTGAAGGGCCTATCTTTTACTTTTATCTCCTACCCCTATACAAGAGTCATGTTGATCATCACCTTTCCTTTTTACTTTTATCCTTTTGCAAGCACAATATGTTGGTGCTAGTCTAGATATATATTTCCACGCGGATGTAGAGAGCCACGAACCATTATTGTTGACATTACCCTTGAGGTAAATCATTGGGAGGCGAAACTATAATCCCCTATCTTTCTCTGTGTCCGATTGAAACTTTGAACTCATAAGTATTGTGTGAGTGTTAGCAATTATGAAAGACTAAATGATAGTTGAGTATGTGCACTTGCTGAAAAAGCCTTATATTTGACTCTTTCCGATGTTATGATAAATTGCAATTGCTTCAATGACTGAGATCATAATTTGTTGGCTATCAAGGAAGTTTCTGATTCATACTATACCTTGTGAATGAATTGTTACTTTAACATAAGAACATATATGAAAAGTTATGTTGTTGTCCTAAAGATGATCATGACGCCCTCATGTCCGTATTTTATTTCATCGGCACATCTATCTCTAAACATGTGGACATATTTTTTGATATCAGCTTTTCGCTAGAGGACAAGCGTGGTCTAAGCTTGGGGGAGTTGATACATCCATTTTGCTTCATGCTTTTATATTTATATTTATTGCATTATCGGCTGCTATTACACATTATACCACAATACATATGCCTTTTCTCTCTTATTTTACAAGGTTTACATGAAGAGGGAGAATGCCGGCAGCTGGAATTCTAGACTGGAAAAGGAGCAAATATTAAAGACCTATTTTGCACAACTCCAAAAGTCCTGAAACTTCACGGTAGCAATTTTTGGAATATATAAACATACTAGGCAAAGAAAGAACAGGAGGGGGGCCACCAGCCAGCCACAAGGTTGGAGCGCGCGCCCCAGTCCTTGTGGGCCCCCTTGCAGGCCTCCGGCTCCCATCTTTTGCTATATGGTGTGTTTTGACCTAGAAAAAATCAGAAGGAAGCTTTCCGGACGAAGCGCCACCATCTCGATCCAGAACCTAGGCAAAACTAGTCTAGGGCTCCGGCAGGGCTGTTCTGCTGGGGAATCTTCCCTTCGGGAGGGGGAAATTGAAGCCATCGTAATCACCAACGATCCTCTCATCGAGAGGGGGTCAATCTCCATCAACATCTTCACCAGAACCATCTCCACTCAAACCCTAGTTCATTTCTTGTATCTGATATTTGTCTAAAAACCTCAGATTGGTACATGTGGGTAGCTAGAAGTGTTGATTACTCCTTGTAGTTGATGCTAGTCGGTATATTCGGTGAAAGATCATATGTTCAGATCCTTAATGTTGTTCAATACCCCTCTGATTATGAACATGAATGTGCTTTGTGAGTAGTTACATTTGATCTTGGGGACGTGGGAGAAGTCTTATTATAAGTAATCATTTGAATTTGGTATTCGTTCGATGTTTTGATGAGATGTATGTTGCCTTTCCTCTAGTGGTGTTATGTGAACATCGACTACATGACACTTCACCATTATTTGGGCCTAGGGAAAGGCATTAGGAAGTAATAAGTACATGATGAGTTGCTAGAGTGACAAAAGCTTAAACCCTAGTTTATGCGTTGCTTCATAAGGGGCTGATTTGGATCCATATGTTTCATGATATGGTAAGATTTATCTTAATTCTTCTTTCGTAGTTGCGGATGCTTGCGACAGAGGTTAATCATAAGTGGGAGGCTTGTCCAAGGAAGGCAGCACCCAAGCACCGGTCCACCCACATATCAAATTATCAAAGTAGCAAACGCGAATCACCTGAGCATGATGAAAATTAACTTGCCAACAATTCCCATGTGTCCTCGGGAGCACTTTGCTTTATATAAGAGTTAGTTTAGGCCACCTTGCTGCACTTTGGTTACTTTTGTTACTCGTTACCTATTATGAATTATTCTATGACACAACTATTTGTTACCGATAATTTTAGTGCTAGCAGAGAATACCTTGCTGAAAACCGCTTGTCATTTCCTTCTACTCCTCGTTGGGTTCAACACTCTTACTTATCAAAAGGACTAGATAGATCCCCTATACTTGTGGATCATCAGCAAACTATGCAAAATTTTCTTCCAGAGCTTTATCCGCTTTTTCTTGCGTAGCATCTTGCTCGAACAAGGGCTTCTAAAGTTTCTTCAGGACAGTCTTGGGAATCCTATCACCTGGCTTAGCCGATATGGCAGGAGCTTCAACAACCAAAGCTTTTAGGTCAATGGAATTAGGACCAGGCATGGTGGTTACATGCTTGACCATCATCACAGTGGTAGGATGAGTTTTTCCTTTGAGAACAATATTCTTTGGTGATGCCCGAGGAACAACTTGAGTGCGAAGATCAGGTAACACTTTGGAGGTGATGATGTTAACTTGCTCACTGAGAGTGGTAACCTCTTCTTTTGAGATAGGGGGATCATTAGCATTCGAGGTGTCAGGGTACACAAATAGTGGTATGTGCTTTCCCCTGAGTAGTGCCCGGACAACAATTGCACAGGCTCAAGGGCAAGTTTGCAGCACCAAACTCCAGATCAAGACACAAAAAGATCAACTCCTTGAGGAATCAGAGGGCTGGTCAAGTAGATCAAGACAACCAAGACTATACAAAGATTCAAGGTGCCACCAGGAGAAGAGAAATCCTTGTCGGGCATGCGAGCTTGACGAAGAGCTGGATTACCCCCGGCAGCAAGCCACCAAGATCGCCCCGGCAGGCCTGCCAGGGCTTGCGGAGGTAAAACTGCACCTCGCAATGATGCCCATCACCAATCAGTGCGGTGTCAAGCTCCAAGGTGGCTTAGTGGCCGCCTCCTACTACGTGGCAGCCATCTCCTACCACAAGAACCACCAAATGACACCCGTCGAGAGACGTGTCAAGCAAGCAGGAACGTAGCTAGCAAAATAGCCCAGCAATGCTTGCCGAACGAGCTGTGATGTGACACTAAGCGGTGCATTTAATGCACTTTGTCAGCTGCGGAGTTAGGTATGATAGCACTGTTTGCAATCTAATCAACTTGGAAAGAGTAATTTGCCACTATGGTGACCCCTTAACCTATAAAAGGAGGCCCATGACAACCGTAGAAAGGATTCGGCCATTCGAACCTGCACACACTCATACGCACGACCACTCTCACCCTAAGGCAACCTTGCCGGGCAAGAATGGCGCGTCCATTTTCCACCATTCCACCATCAATACACCAAAGCGGGAGTAGGGTTTTACGCCTCGCGGCGGCCTGAACCTGGGTGAAAACTGCCCGTGTGATCCCCGATGAGCTGCTCTATGCTTCTCCGCTCTTTGTGCAATGTGCCCATCCCATTGCCAAACCAAAAGGGACCTCCGTCCCATAGGTGGACGTGGTTATCCTGCGACATCTTTGGTGCACCAGGTAGGGGGGTCACTTGCGTGAACCCGAGGGCGCAAATGGTGCGTCACACTTGCTAGAGACGTCGCGCCCCGCAACGCCCAAGAGGATGTCTGATGCAGGGCAGAAGAGCAACCTCGCTCTCGCATCGACCTTTCTCACTCTCCTCCACCTTCAAGCGTCGTGGTCATAACGATGACAGAAGATGGCAACAAGAGTTACAATTCCACCCCGAGCGGGCCGGGTGGCCAAGGCGCCCCGGCGACCCCGCTCGGAAGGAAGAATCGATATGTTTCGATACAAGGTTCTCTCTCTTCTCCATTCTCACTCTTTGACGATCCTGCTACTCTGGGTTTCCATGTCATCAACATCTACGAGCCCGCGTGATGCTTAGTTTAGCATTTACCCTATTTAGGGAAATCCTGAGGAAATCACGAGCGCAAGTCCGTTGATCGAGCCCCTTACAACCATTGCAACAATATGATACCGTCAGGCAACCTGTATATACATAGAGACCAATCATACGAACACTGCATATATAAAACTTGGAGGGATAAAACATGTAACCTAGATCAAGTAAAATTATGTATGCTCCATTCGGAGCGCATATAGTACGATGCCTATACGCAAAACACACATCATTGTTTCGATTATAGGCCAGTACAGTGGCCAGATTGGTTCAGCACCGGGCTTGGCGACCTCGCGAGGTGGTAGGGACGTCAAGGACCTTGTCGGCAACAGGAGTGGCCTTCTTCTCGGCAGCTACGACATTCGCATCCGGCGGCGGCCTCCTGAAGACGTCATTAAGATTGAGATCTGGGTGGCGACAGGCAAGGTTGCTCAACACCATGAGAAGGGTGCTGCGAGCTAGTTTCTGGGATTCAGTCGCAAAGCTGGTGGCCCTCCCTTCTTCGTGCATTTTCAGCTTGCCAACAAGCTCATTGAAGAAGAATCCTAACTTGGCGAAGGGAGCCTCCTGGTCGCTGGACGACAAGACCGGCCCCTCCATGCCCATAGCCGCGGCCTGGGCACCGAGACGCTTAGCAACATCAACCAAGCTCTTGGTTTAGAGGTTGGCCTATTTAGACTGATTCGCCAGCATGTCTTTAGCATCCCTTTGAAGGAGCCTTGCAATGTCCAAATCCTTCGTCAGCTGTTGCGTACGAGTTTCGTGGTATTCTGCTGCACTCTCCAAGGTGTCGATCATGCCCCTCAGACTGTCAAGGGCACCATTGGCGTCTCTAAGCTCCTGGCCCTTGGAGGAGACATGCGATCACAGACCTTCCAAAAGGGTTACTGTTTTCCGTGCTTCGTCCTGGAGAGTCTCGACATCCTTAGCGCCATGGGCGAGCTCTTCAGTCAGTTTGGCCACCTGCTGGTCAAGGACGGATTTGGCAGAGGACGCAGTGGCAAGATCATCGATAAGTTTCTTCAGCTGGGTAGAGGAGTCAGCAGTAAGGGCACCCAAGGCAGCCTTGTGTGTATCCCCTAGTTCCTTGGTGTGTTGCTGCACAAGGGCCTCTAGCTCATCATCTTTGGCGCAGAGGGCGGCCTCAAGTCTCTCCTCCCGGATGGAAATTTCCCGCTGCATGGTGTCCAAGAGAGCCTTGCGGTGCTCCAAACACACCTCCTGAGCAACGGCGTCCTCCTTCACCTTCAAGACCGTCTCCTACTGCCTTATGAGGGCCCGAAACTTCTTCCCGTTCTAGTCACGCAACTCTGTTCCCTTATCCTTTAGTTTCTGGCCCACCTTGTTGGCGGACCGACGCTGCTCCTTAAGCTCATGCCATTTTTGGCTGTGCCGCTCCCGCATTTCTTTGAGGCCCGCTACCACGGATTCCATGAAGGACAAGTGCATGGCAAAGTCTACGAAGTCATCCACCTCCTCGACTCCTTGGTGCAGCGATGCATGTATGCCCTGGAGTTCTTCATCGAATTCCAGGCTCGTCGTCGTCAACGAGCCGTGAACTGCAAGACTAGGCTGGGCCAGCACCAGAGACAAGTTCTGTGAAGATGATGGCGGGGCTGCCACTGGAGTGTCAAGCGAGGGGAGAGGACCCATAGTTTGGAGGGGTATCTTCTCCTCGATCATGACCCCTGATCCAAATCCGCTACCGAAGGTCTCACTAGGCTCCTTTAAGGGACCCAGAGAACGTCCGACAGTCTGCCTATGAGCCTCTATGGTGGCAATCTTGGCAGCCTCCTCGGCGTCGTCTTTTCCTATGATGTTCACCACCTCCAGCAAGTCTGGCTCTTCACTCGAAGGAGCTGTATGCAGAATGAACAAGCAATGGCAAGAGTACGAAGTTAGGGATACCAGAAAAGATAATCAGAAAAAGCTCGAGAAGAGGAACTGATGAATTTCCCGGAGAGGTATGCCTGGCCAGAGGCTTGGTTTCCCTGGCAACATCAGCTTCCAGGCCAGAGTTGCCGCCCCCTTTCTCAGAAGATACAATGTCACCTCGGAAGAGCCCTTCCACGGAGGCCCTTGGTGGAGATCCATCAGCTCCGGCAGGCGGTGAGGTGGGCTGCTCTTGGGAAAGCCCACCCTCGGCAATTTCCTCACCCCTTGTGACCTCCGTAAGGACGAGCTCTCCGCCACCGTCACCAGCAGGCATTGTCTTCTCTGGGCTTCCGTGCCGGGGGCTGAGCTGGGGGGTTAGCATCAAAGCACTCATGTTACTACCTGCCAGGCATGTCTCCTCCCCCGTTTCCGGAGAGCCATCGCATCTGAGCTGCTTGGACCTATGGATAAGGGTCTCTGTATCCTCTTCGTCCTCCCTGGTCGGTTTCTTGCGCATGAACAAGGAGGTGTTCATGTGGGAACCCAAGGACTTGGCGGGAGTCCCAACGGGGGTGATTGCGCATCACCTAAATGTATGCCCCAATGTACGCCCAGTAAAGCAGAAGGCCCGGCGGCAGTCCACTGAGAAGCAGTCTTTCATCATAAAATAGACTCGCAAGTTCCAAGAAGCAGGTGTGATCCGTTAGGTACGGTATCTGGAATGGTTGGCCAACCCAGTAGTCGTGCCCAAGAAAGGTGGGAAGGAGCGCATGTGTGTCAACTTCACCAACCTCAACAAGGCCTGCCCATAAGACCTGTTCCCGCTACCGTCTATCGACCAGATTGTCGACTCCACCGCCTGAGTGCGACCTACTGTGTTTCCTGGATGCCTTTTCGGGCTATCATCAAATCAAGATGGCAGTGCAAGATGTCGAGAAGACGGCCTTCCTCACCCCGTGCGGGGTATACTGCTACACATGTATGTTGTTCGGGTTGTCGAATGCAGGAGCAACTTTCCAGCGACTGATGCATATCGCCCTAGGAGAGCAGCTCGGGAGGAACGCTGAGGCCTACATTGATGACATCATGGTAAAATCTCGGGAGTCTAAGACCCTCATAGAAGATTTGGAAGAGACCTTCGCCAGCCTGCGCAAGGTAGACCTATGGCTCAACCTAGAAAAATGTGTGTTGGGTGTCCCGTCAAGCAAGCTTCTGGGTTTCCTGGTGTCACACAGAGGAATCGAGGCTAACCCCGAGAAGCTCAAGGCCATAGAGAAGATGAGTCTGCCAAAGACCCTCAAAGAGATGCAGAAGCTAGCCGGCTACGTGATGTTGCTCAGGCGTTTCATCTCCAAGATGGGGGAGCGTGCCCTCCCCTTCATAAAACTAATGAAAAGAAAAGGCCCATTTAAGTGGACACCTGAAGCCGATGCAGCCTTCAAAGACCTCAAGAAATATCACACTAGCCCACCGGTTATGGTGGTGCCAAATCCACAAGAGCCCTGGTGCTTTACCTAGCCGCTACACCACATTCCGTGAGCGTGGTGTTAGTGGTCATCTAGCCCTGGTGCTCCATGAGATGACGCTCCTGAAGCTGTAGCTGCCCCGTCCGGCGACCAACATCCTGAGGCCCCCTTGCCTCAAGAGGTGCCACGGCCCCAGGAGAGCTTGGTCTCCGGCAACACTCCCACCCTCGTCGAACACCCGTTGTACTTCGTCAGCATGGTGCTTCGCGACGCTCGGGCATGCTACCCCATGTCGCAGAAATTTCTGCTCACGCTCCTTGTTGCTTTGCGTAAGATGCACCACTACTTCCAAGGCCATCCCATCAAGGTTGTATCTGCTTACCCGTTATAGAGGGTGTTGAGAAGCCCCAATGCAGCGGGAAGGGTCGCCGAATGGAACATCGAGCTACAACCGTTCCAGCTGGAGTTCAGCACCACCAGGGTCCTCCAGGGCACCGCGCTCGCCAATTTCATGGCAGAATGGACCGACACCGCAGATCCCTGAGCGGGTAAGGATTGGTCCCTCTCACCAGGGAGTGAAGCACCGGACGGCTGGGTCATGTACTTTGATGGCGCCTTCGCACGACAGGGCGCGGGGGCTGGCTCCGTGGTCATCTCGCCCACCAAGGAAAAGATCTACTACGTCGTTCAGCTCTGCTTCCAGCACGATGAGAAAGTCTGCAGCAACATCATAGAGTACGAAGGCTTGATTGCCGGCCAGAAGGCCGCAACCGCCCTGGGTGTGAAGCACCTCACCATCAAGGGCGACTCTCAGATCCTCTTCAACTTCTCCAACAAGGTCTACGAGCCAAGGGATGAGCACATGGAGGCGTACCTAGCGGAGGTACTCAAAATGGAGAAACAATTGTTGGGCCTGGAGCTGCAGGACGTACTGCACGGCACAAACAAGGAGGCAGACAACATCGCCAAGAGGGCGCCTTCGAGGAGCGGTTCATCAATCCCTCACCAGCCGCTCTGACTGCGGAGCTGACACTGCCTCAAGAGGAGCTTCCCCCTCCGCCAACCTCGGGAGCTCCCGCCTGTGGCCCAACCTCAGGAGCGCGCTTGCTCCTTGCTCTCAAGCCCCAAGAGGGTTGCTGAACTCAAGAGTTGAAGGCCTACCTGCTACAGGAACCCTGTCGAAGAAGGTGGAGGACACAGAGCATGTAGCCCGGCAGGCCACATCTTACTGCCTTCAGGATGGTGAGTTGTACCGAAAACGACCCAATGACATTTCCTTGAGATGCATGTCTAGGGAGCAGGGGCGCGAGCTTCTAACAGACATACATGTCATGGACTGCGGGCATCACTCATCCTCGCGCACCCTGGTGGGCAAGGCGTTCTGTAGTGGATTCTATTGGATGACAGCGCTCAGCGACGCAGCAGAACTAGTGAGATCCTGTGAAGCTTGCCAGTTCCATGCCAAGAAATTCCACCAGCCTGCTCAGGGCCTTCAGACTATCCCGCTCTCATGGTCATTCGCGGTCTGGAGGCTGTACATTCTGGGACCGTTACCTCGGGCGCCCGGGGGCTATCGCTACCTCTACGTCGCCATCAACAAGTTCACCAAGTGGGCGGAGGTGGAGCCATTGCGCACTATCCCCGCCGGCTCGGCGGTCAAATTCATCAGGGGTCTCATGAGCCGGTTTGGGGTCCCAAATCGCATCATCGCCGACAACGGCTCGCAGTTCACTAGCAACCTCTTCAATACACATTGTGCTAACCTTGGTACGCAGGTATGCCACGCCTCAGTGGCACACCCCAGGAGCAACGGTCAAGCTGAGCACGCCAACAAGGAGGCCCTAAGAGGCCTCAAGGCGACGACCTTCAAGAAGAAGCTGGAGGCATGCGGCAGGGGCTGGCACGACGAGCTCCAGTCCGTGCTATGGTCCATCCACACCACCGCCACCAAGCCAACAGGCAAGACCTCGTTCTTCCTCATCTATGGAGCCGAAGCGGTTCTCCCTCATGAGGTCAAACATCGCTCCGCACAGGTCTTGGCATTTGACGAGGTACGCCAGGACGTCGTGCGGGGGGTGGATCTCGTGCTGGGGGAGGAGCGCCATGGTGAAGTCTTACTCCGGGCAGCAAGGTACCAGCAGGCGCTGTGGCGGTACCACTGCCGCAGCAACCGCTCCAGGACGCTTGATGTGGGCGATCTAGTCCTAAGGCAGGTGCTCTCCAGGGAGGGGCTGCACAAGCTCTCACCCATGTGGGAGAGCCTCTTTAGGATTGCCCACGTCTCCAAGCCTGGCGCCATATGCCTGTAGACGGAGGATGGCATCCCCATCCAGAACACCTGGAACATCCAGCACCTCCGGAAGTTCTACACGTGAAGAATGGCTCAGTTCCTGTGAAAGCAAGGCCCTATGCCTGTGAAGAAAGGCCCAATGCATGTGAAGCAAGGCCCAGTGCGTGTGAACGTCTCCGCCCATGACACTCTCACGTAATAATGAGTGGGGCTGTACACGCCCCGAAGTCTCCGGAGTGCTGCCCTCGCACTTCGGGGGCTCCCTCCCACGTCCAAGTGGCAGCACTTAGCTTCGCGTTGGTGAGAAGACTAGACTAGGTGCCGTATGCGGCTGTTCATTTGCTTTCTGTATCTGGTAGCAATCTTTCAATGGATTTGGAGTTCTAGTGTTTCTTGGTTGCTTGGTTGAGTTTTCCCCTTCGGCTTTGCTCGCCCCTTTTTCTTGCCTCACGGAGGACGCGAGTTGCTTGGCGTTCTCCCTGACGCGCCTCATGCGGGGGCTAGGCAGGAGTGTCCGTGTCTGTGCACTAGCCAGCCCACATCACGGGCACACATCACCGAAAACCTCTCAAACGAGGGCTTCAGCCTCCTTGATCGTCACGAGTCACCCTTGTATGAGCTCGTGATTGGCGCACCCCCTCAGGACCGTGCCCCGGGTTATCGTGACGTGGTGCGTCAAACCATGATCAGCCCAGCCTAAGGGCTTGCACAAGAAGGAACAAGGTATCCGGTGGATTCCCTAACCAATTTTGCAGATAACACCCCCCAAGGACAGCAACGCCCGCGGTGGCGGCAAGGAAACCTCTCCAGATACCGGAAAACGCACCCTCACGCTACCCTCGAGCGTATCAAGCTAATTTACCCCTCTACCCTCGCGAGGCACATGAATATCGTAACATGATATAGCAGCATAGGCGTCACAATTCATTACACACCCCAGTTGGGCCACCTACCCTTTTTCAAAATGCAGGAAGGAAAGCTAAACAAAAGCGAGCCGCACGGCCGTAGCAGCTCGCGAGATCCGGCCCCAAGTGCCTCCCAGGCTCAGCTCAGTCTGAGCCCTCCTCACGCTTCACCGCCGCGTGGCGGTGGGATGACCCACCGCCGACCTCGAACCGAGCTTGGTGGCACGGTGGCTGGTCGTAACCGCCACTGCTAGTGCTCTCGCTTGTAGAGGAGCCACAGCCGCTAGATGGGCCACGACCGTCGCCAAGGGAAATCCCACCGGCAGCCTCATCGCGATCGTCGCCAAGGCCGAGCCCCTCGTTGCCGCTGCCATCTTCGGGGCAGCAACCTGCGCAGTGACCGTCCACCCCAAACACCGTCATATAGAGGGTCACAGTGCCATCATACTTGAAGTAGAGGGTGCATCGCCAGCCCAAGCCGGATGCGCGGGCAAACGTCTGCCAACCGTGGGCCAGGGCCACATTGCCCGCAGCAGAGATCTCCACCGTGCAACCCAGGATGCTTTGCTCCTGCAGCCATCGGCCTACAACCAGAGGTCGTCGAGACGCCCGGTCGGCAGCTCGTGGGTGAAGAAGCGCGACAATTGGAGCGAGGCGCCGGCCGGACTCTCCGGCAACACGTCGAACTCCAGGAGCTCCTCCAACGAATCGAAGCCTGGTCGGGGAGGCCGACCGACCACGGCGCACCCTCCAGCGGCAAGGGGGCTACCTCAACGAGAGCGGCCCCTGCCGCACGAAGAAGTGCCCTCGTGACCACGCAGGGCGGCATCATCCCCGGAAAGAGTTCACCCGCGACCCTGAAGTATCGCCGCAGGGGTAGCGACATGCTTGTGGGGGCGGCCCCGCCCCCTCTTGAGCGGCGGAAAGTCCGATCCCTCCTGACGAGCTTTCCCTTTCTCCATGACGAGAACTTCCTTGTTGGCGCCATGGAGTCTGCAGCAAGAGGGCAAAAAAGGTAAGAAGAAGAAGAGGCGGGTGAAAAGTACAGGGAGATGAGCAGCAGGGGCTTCACCCTCTCCCCATTTATAGCCTGAAGGAGGCCAACTGCCAGCCTCCATGATCTCACGTAATTATGGTTATCTATGCATGCAACAGGGTCTTGTCAAGTCGAGCAGTTATCAAGGCAGCGTTGGGAAGCGGAGATGCCCATGTCCAATCAAGTCGCCACACGTCGACCATGGCCGCAGGCGATTGGGGCCCATAGCGCTTAGGCCTTGCCCCTTTTCCTTCTCCACGAAGCCAAGTTCGAGTGCACCTTGGGCCCGGGAGATACTGTCGGCGTCCTGGGAATGGGGGTAACTAGACTTGCCTTCCCGCGGCCCATGACTTGGCTCCATCAGCGGCCTGGTTGTGATATCCTGGATTATTAGGGATGATAGACTACTCATATAATAAGGAATTCCTTCTCTCCTGGGAGCCCATTCGGAAAGAACTCCAAAGTTAAGCGTGCTCAGCTTGGAGTAATTTCAGGATGGGTGACTGACCGAGAAGTTTCTCTCGGGTGCGCACGAGTGAGGAAAAAATGTGCAGAAAAGATTAGTATTGATCAGTGGGGCCAGTCTAGATCCTGCCAGGAGTAACGACCACCGGCAGGTGTGTCCGGAGCGTTACAAGTTGGTATCAGAGCCGACCCTAGCGGTTACACGAATGTTTGCGGACAGGTGCGCGGTCATGTTGTTCATGATGTTTGTGACCCGTCGTGGCACACGGCATGGCACATGTGTTGGACTGGAAGCACAGATGTATGTGCCAAGAGGGAACATTCATGTGGCCCGACTAGGATGTCGGTTCCTCTGAGTGGGGGTGTATGTGATAGCCTGGCTTATTAGGGATGATAGACTACTCATAGAAATAAGGAATTCCTTCTTTTTCGGGAGCCCATTCGGAAAGAACTCCAAAGTTAAGCGTGCTTAGCTTGGAGTAATTTCAGGATGGGTGACCGACTAGGAAGTTGCTCCTGGGTGCGCACGAATGAGGACAAAGTGCACAGAAAAGATTAGTATTGATCAGTGGGGCCAGTCTAGATCCTGCCAGGAGTAACGACCACCGGCAGGTGTGTCCGGGGCGTTACACTGGTACGGCCCAACTTGAGCAACTGCAACTCAAGACCCTCGCGAGGGGCCAAGCCTCGCGAGGCGGGCGACAACAAGACCTCCCTGGGGAAGTCTCTCTAGGTTAGCTCCCGAGGAGCGGACATATCTATGCAAGGTGCACCTCGCGAGGTTCGCCTGACGTGAGCCATGACGTCCAAGGCCAGGCGGGCGTCAGCGGGCGCAGTGTACCAGTTTCCCCTTTGATGCTAAGGGGGCAAGCGCAGGCGTGGAGTCCCGAGGAATCAGGCAAAGGTTTCCATATTGGTGCAACAAGACCAAGGCCCGCCAGGGTGACAAAATGGAGGTCATCGTGGAGCCCGGTGCAGTGTCACCACCAGAGCCTTTGGCAGGCGAAGACCACTTTTGTCTGGATAACTTGTACTAGTTGTTCCCCTTGAAATTTCGCTATTGTGGGATCCCTTCCTGCCGATATTTGGGATGAGGAACACATCCACTATAAACAGGGCCTAGCCACCACCATAGAGGGGGATCCGAACATCTCACCTTGATCTAATCCAACCCTAGAAGCGATCGGATCCATTCCACCACACACACACCACAATCTCATCCGAGCCCAAGGACACCTCTCCTCCGGAGGCTGTTAATCCATTATACTAGTTCATTCTCAACCCCACGAGGAAATCCACCATACACACTAGAGTAGGGCATCGCAAGGTGGCCCGAACCAGTATAATCCTCTCTGTCCCTTGTTCTTTGAGTCGTCGAGCTAGGCTGCGGAATCGTAGGGCGGGCACGCTGGGGAGAGAGTTATCTTCGTGCGCACCCAGACTTCGAACCTCTCAAGGGTTTGCGGAACCCGAAATCCGACACAATAGTACCAGCAAACCTGGCACTTCCGAAGTCAGGGATGGCAATGGCAAGCAGCGACACAATAGGAATAAGTGTCAGAACAATAATGGAGAAACAGATGACATGTCAGTCAATGCCGGATTCAGTGGCTCCAGGTCCGATCAACGGAAGAAGCCGTTCAAATGCAGTAGGGATGGTCCATCCAGCTTTGACAAGATATTAGAAAGACATTGCCTGGTTCATGGCACCCCTGACAAACCTGCAAACCACACCAACAAAAATTGTTGGGTCTTCAAGTAGGCCGACAAGTTAAATGCCGAACACAAGGGGAAAGGACCTCAAAGTGAGGAAGAAGACGAGCCTCGCCCACCGAATACTAGGGGACAAAAGCAATTTCCCCCTAAGGTGAAAATGGTGAATATGATCTACGCCCCTCATATCCCCAAGAGGGGGCGTAAGCGCACACTAAGGGAAGTTTACGCTGTAGAGCCCATCCTCCCCAAGTTCAACCCATGGTCGGCTTGTTCGATCACCTTTGATCGTAGGGATCACCCAACCAGTATCCTTCATGGAGGTTCGGAGGCCCTAGTACTCGATCCTATAATCGATGGATATCATCTTACTATAGTACTTATGGATGGCGGGAGTAGTATAACCTTGATATATCAAGACATTGTCCGCAAGATGGCGATAGAACCATCAAGAAACAAGCCCAACAACACTACCTTTAAAGGAGTAATACCCGGCGTAGAGGCCCGGTGCACGAGCTCATTAACACTAGAAGTGGTTTTGGGCTCCGCAGACAATTTTCAAAGTGAGGAGTTAATCTTCGACATCGCTTCCTTCCGAAGTGGCTACCATGCACTACTCGGAAGAACGGCCTTCGCCCGCTTTAATGCAATCCCACACTATGCTTACTTGAAGCTTAATGTCTGGACCTCGCGGCGTCATCATGGTCATTGGGAACATGGATCACTCCCTCCATACAGAGCAAGACCCTGCGACCCTAGCAGCCGAAGTTCAAGTCGACCTATTCAAGCTGAATAATTCATCGGTCGTCAAGACTAGAGAGACTGCTAAACGTGTCCGACCTACATTACAATGCGGCATCTTAGAAGAACCTGAGCTTGATTAGCAGTTACGCCTCCGCTGACTACCCTACAAGGTTGTAGCATTCGTATCTCGTTTACACAACTACTCCCTTAAAATACCTTGGGCAGCGCCGGGGGCACACTATGGAGAAACAGTCCATAGTTCGGCTTGATCCTATTCGGACTCTAAAATATATTTTCATTAAAAGTTCATTAAAAGAACCCACCTTATCTATGGTTGTGTAGGGTATTTTTTTCAGAGTTCCCCCTCTTTTTTCATTGGCGGCCATCAAACTTCTCCCCCTCGAGGACGTGTTACAATGGAGAAACGGCGCAGCCGTGCAGCAGGGCCCCATCAAGGTTTTCAAATCGTCAATTTTAGGCTCTGTGTAAACCTTTCCCTTTATTAATTTTCTTTTTTTGGCATGTAAAATGACCAAGATGCTATTGGCATTATCAGTAACCACGCGGCTCGTCGTACTAATCGGGGTATAAAAGAAGCAGTTTGGTTCCAATTCGTCTGGAGTTTATTTTACATTACCATCTGTGTTCTCTCCCTACTTCAGATTGCCACATGTGCCTCAATATGGATTTAATACATGGGGCTGTATTCGGCCCGACACACTTCAAAGTCCGAACACCTATAGGGAACTGTCCAGCGTCCCAAATATTGTGTTATATGCATCAGCTCGGAATCATGTCTTTGTCTATAGTTGGGTTGCCCGGCTCCTGTGCTTATCACCTTACATTCCACATTATTTGGCTAAGGTAGTAAAGGGAGAACTACTGCGATTGTATTTCTGGTTCATCCGGTCAAGTACCTCAGTAGATAAAGCCGAAAACTGACTATAATGATAAGCCAGAGCTGGTCGGCGATTCGATGATTTAGTGTTATACTACGGATCAATAGGGTTCTACTCCGTGTTACACGAGGGGATTGTCTTCGCCCAGCCGCATAGAGCAGGCACCGTAATCCGGATTTCTGCACACGCACTAGGGGCTAGTACTTAGACCCACAAGTCAAGCTCCTATGGCTAAGTGAAAGCAATAAAGCCGTATAGTCTGATTGCCTGGTTCGCTGCGTGGACACCTCCTTCATGGACCAAGACGTTGGGTAAAGAGTGATCACGCGCAATACCGAACACCCCTGTAGTATCTAGATGGGGGCTGGAGCCGACGACTGGAAACTTTCAGATATAATAATAAACAACCGCACAGGAGGAAAAGTCGCTTGAAATATAAGGCGCAAAAATATATATATATATATATATATATTAGTTCATAAGCATAGTCTTTACAACCCGAATATAGTTAATCAAAAGCCACGCCTTTGAGCACTAGCGCTCTACAATGCGGGCTCATAGGACATCATCAAAGTACCTCCCCGGCCACCGATGATCCTTGCTCTCGAGCGGGCCGGCGGTCGCTATTTTGGTGGCCTTCATCTTCGCCCAGTGCAGACGCTGGCAAAGGCCATCCGGGCACCTTCTATATAGGCCGAATGCTTCATAGCGTCGACCCGTGGCCTCACATCGACGAGCCGCTTCACCAATCCAATGTAACTACTCGGGATTGGCTCGGCGTGCTAGAGCCGAACTAACAAGTCCTTCATGGTTGCACCCGCCCTGTTATGCAGCTTGACCAGCTGCTTCAACTGATCGTTCAGATGTACTGGATGTTCTAGTGCAAGGAATTGCGACCAGAACAACTTCTCTGTTGTGTTCCCCTCCTGGGCTCTGCTCTGGTGCAAAGAATTGGGCAGCAGGGGTCATGCTCTTCGGGAGATCCGCAAATGCACCTGGAGAACTCCACAATCGCGTTAGCGACACATACTTCTGACCTCCAAATATACTTTGTAGATGAAAGGCCTTACCAGTCGCTATCTATCGCGCGTGTTTGACATCCTCGCGAGCACTCTGGGACTCGCTCTGGGCATCCTTAGCACAATTGATAGCCTTAGTGCGTTCGGATGTTTGATCTGAAGTCTTCTGCTCCAACTCCTTGCATTTGCGAATAGCGTCTTGCAGCTCTTGTTCAACTTTGGCCACCCAAGACTCATGTTGACTGCAGGAGTCTTGTTCGGCCTCCAGCTCGGTCGCCGCTTTGTCAGCAGCTGCCTGGTTCATCTCGGCCTCCTTCTTCGCCTGTGCGAGGCGCCCTTGAGGGTCTCGACCTCGGCTCCGCCATTTGTGACATAACCACACCGCACAATGAGTTACACTCTTAAATTAAACATATCATATTTTCGATATAATAATTCTTAAAATCCGCATACCTTGCGTTTCATCAAAACGCTTGTTAACGCGGTCGAGCTCTTTGTCAGCTAGCTGAAGCTTCTGATTGAGCTTGGAAACCTCTATGGCCTGGGCAGACGCCGCTACCAGGGAAGCATGTTCAAAAAATGGCACAATATGTTCTGTTAGCTGATACTATATGGATCCTCTGTCCAATTCTCTTCAGAATCAAACAAAGCATCAGGGGCTACTGTCCATATGCAGTCCTATACAAATAAAAAGTAAAGTTATTTTAGAGTATTACGTCGCATATCTCAAAGCCTGCCAGTAGGCTGTTGAAAGCTTCATTCAGTCTGATCTTGGCAGACTGGATCTTTCCCATAACCGCACGGGTACGGTGTTCCGCCATGATGGAAACACCTTGCAGTGCTTCCTCCAGCGTGTTTGGCACCTCCTGATTAATGGATGTTTTCGGTTGAGTTGATGCTCCTCCCCCTATCATAGGGGGCTGTCTTTTCGATTTCAGAGCTATACTAGCCTCCGAAATGGTGTTTGGTAGGAGCCCAGATTGCTTGGGCTCCCCGCCGTCGGTCGCCATAGGGTGTGCTTCCCCTTAGCTAATGGTGGCTGAGGTATTGACCTCGGGCACCTTCTCGTCTGCTACGCTCCCACCTCCTCGTGCAGGGGACGCCCGCAGGGAAGACACTTCGGTGTCCCCTAGGATGGGCGATTGAGCCCGCGGCGGTGTATCACTCTCCACCATTTCAGCGGGCAGAGAGCTCCCTGACGATAATGAAGCACTAGGGAATGTGTTGGGTGGGCTGCAAAACAACAAATAAAGTTGCTTAAGCAATGACAACTGACTAAGCCGAACAAAACAATGAAAGTCCGAATACTCATGATTCGGCCAGGGGCTTGACCATGGGTTGTACTCAGAAACTAGCCTCGGACGTTGAGTCTGAGCTGTCTGGGAGGTTCGGCTTCTTCCTACACGCCCCCTTTCTCGTTTCTTCGGGGGCCGCCCTCTTGTTCCCCTTTCCCTTGATGGGGAAGTTGCTTTCCACCTCCCCCTCCTCTTTCTCTTCGTCATGGGAGGTGTGGGCGTTGGTCTCTCTGGACACAGTATCCGAAGGACCCTTAGGGCGGGGGCCGCTCTTGGCCTCCTTGGCCTTCTTTTTGGCCTTCTTCACTGGCGCCTTGTACGGCGCTGGAACCAGCATCGCCGTTAGCTGGGGCGTGGCTCGGGCAGCGGAGCCGGACAGTCGATCCGGTCCGCTTTCTTTGTCCAGGCCTATATGGAACGTAAAAGTTCTAACTTCTATTATAATTGAAACTAGCGGTGTACCAGCGCATTAGCGCGGCTAGATCTTTATTATTTACTATTTTTGGATTCTAGACAACCATTTGTTGGCATTTGAGTATTAGTTTTTCTGCATGGTGAAACCAACATAGTATACCATAAAATTTTGATTAGTTGCATGCCACTAAAACTTCGTTCAACAATTATGGGCCTTAGACTGTGTTATGGTAATTGGAAATTTAAAATTTATATATGATGTTTTTAAAAGAAAAGCCAATGTAACCCACACCAAAGTAGCCCCTCAATGCATAGAAGCATCAACATGCATTAAGTAGGGGGTGATATTCTCCAAAACTGACAGATTTCAACAGTAATGAATAGGCGTGTAATATTGGATTTAAACAGTAACCGTCAATACGTTGTTTAAATATTGGATATCATTGGATTAAGTAGGGGATGATATTCTCCTAAACTTGCAGATTTCAACAGTAACCATCACTATGAAACAATTATAGTTGCAGTCTTAGGTCACATGCTTTTCTTCTACTGATCCATTTGTTTTCCGCCTTCAACAAAACAAACCTGATTTTATGGTATTATTTTCTGTGATTTTCCAAACTCACGTGACATTTTAGTAGGTGGGCGCCTACTATGGTTTGGATACGCTTGCAGCAAGGTGGAGTTCATCTTATACAAACCGTTGACGAATTATTATGTGTGATGTAAGCATGGTAGTGTAACTACGATGTTTATCGGACATTACTGAGTAGCAGGTCTTCCAATTTTTTTTCTTTTATTACGTATATGACTGGTTGTCAACATTGACGCTTCTTGGGAACCTTCTATTTGATCAAGCATCTCTAGGTATTTATGCGTCAATATCATCCCCTACTTAATCCTCATGTTTTTCGTCCATTTCTTGCATGGTTGCTCTCCTACCAGCATGTCAGAAACATGTAGGTTTTCCAGATTAAGGGTGATATTCTCATGGAATGGCATGCCTCATCATTAACCGTCACCATAAAACAATTGTAGTGTAGTCTCCGGTCACTTAATTTTATTCTATTTATACGGAAAAATGTGTTCGATTAGTACATGAAACCGTATTTTACGATATTGCTTTATTTGATTCTCTAAACCCTAACTCCCATGTCATTGAAGTAGGTGTGGGGTGACAATGGTTTGGGTACACTGGCAACAAGGTGATGTAAGCATGGTAGGTTAACCATGATGTTTATTGGTCGTACTAAGCAACATCCCTTCTAGTTTTTTTTGCCATATGACTGTGTGTCAACACATCTTTGCCATATGATTTTGTACTGTCAGTTTCTCAAAACATTGTTGATCTCCGGGCTCATATTTCTCCAATGGTATTTATTGATATTGTAGCAAGTGTCTTCGGATATTTCTATCTGGTCGTCCACATTAATGTTGCTTTGGATACTTGATCGAGCTTCACTGGGTATTCATGTGACATCACCAATCTTTTGTTGGAAATCCTTCCCTCCTTAATCATCATGTTTTGGTCATGTTTTTGCATGGTTCCTCTTCTACCAATGCATCCAACTCCTCCAACATGTCGAAATAGATAGCTTTACCCGATTAAGATCTCCATGTAGAAGCTATTAAGGGAAAGAAAAATGTGTTTCTATAAATTTACAGATATGTTGATATTGCCAACTAGACTGTTTGCAAGTGTGTGTACATATTCATCCTCAACACGTGTAACTTGGTTTAGAAAAGAATATTTCTTATGCCTGAAAAGGTTAATAATGTTTTAGAAAACAATTCCATATTCAAGAAATTTAAAGCACACAAAACACACACGTGTACAACTGTACATGACCAAGAAAATTCAACAGTTTTGACTTGTAAAAGTATATTATTATTACCTGAGGGCTCGTCCATCTTTTAACATGTTCTCACTAATGAGTAACAGGAAAAGGCGAATATGACCTAATTTGCAAAACAAATCACGCCGATGCGCCACACGTGGTGCATGATGCAATACTATCTAAACGGTTTCTTGTGAGGCCAGTCGCGGATGCTTTTCATCTCTACGTGCACTCCTTGCTGACCGGGAACCTCTCCCACTTGAGACGTAGTGGTCGCAGTTTTTACTCGCAGTGCCGGTATGCCGCCTACTGCTCCTCCAGTGCACCATGCATGTGTGTTAGCTACTACTGCAGTCATGTTGCTCTGCAGCACTTGCACGGTGAATGACCCCGCCTTGCTTACCCGTGGCCTGATGCGAGCGCACTTGTTCCCAACATGATCTTTGCCTTCTAACGGTGCTCTTTCCCAATTCTGCCTGTGGTATCTAATGTTGTGGTTCTCGAAGAGATTGTTCATCGAGCTGGTGGTGCCGACATTACCATTAGAGCTTCTCGGCATCGTGTCTGGGATGCCGATGATGTTTTTCGCCTTATGAAGATCGACATCTTTTGACATGATACCTTTTTGAACATGATCACGCTTTGCGTACTTCTAACCGTCGACTAATGGGTTAGTGTATATATTCTGATCACCGTGACTATACTTGAATTTGTTTGAAAAAGAATAAATATTTGAGTTTGAATTTGAATTCTAATAAATCAGAGATATTTTAGTTTCCTACTTTTCTAAAGAATAAATAAAATAATAATATATATTTATATATATGTATTCCTCACAACCGTATACTTGTATTTCATTCAAAACCGTGACAAAATATGATTTTTTTTTTGAAAAAACAATTTGGGAATTTTTATATTTCCTACTGCAAATATACACTTCTATTTCCGTTTGTTGATAATATTTAGAAGAAAAGGAAATATATGTGAAGAAAAACGAAACGCACTTATCCTAGAAATTTGCAATGGCCAGAGCAAGTTTTTTTTTACTTTCATGATACACGGACTTTTATTTGATTGCAAATTCTTGTAGGTACCTTACCAAGCTGATCGCTTGGTCCTCAATGTTGAATCGGATTTGGCTACCTCTTTTTTAGTTGCATCGGTTGGCTATCTATCGGTTTCCATTGACGTCTTTTTTGTACCATCTCCAACACGTGACAGGTTAGCTATAATGGCACCTTCCAATTGTGTGTAACGTTTCATTAGTGTTTCTTTAGGAACATGTCCTAGAGTTATACGTCTCCGGTAGAGTTCTTTTTTCAGGGAACATGTTCTGGATTTTTTTGAAACATGTCCTAGAGTTATTCACGCACTTTGTATGTGTCGGTCCAGCAAATATACTTTAGGAACATGTCCTAGAGTTGTACGTCTCCGGTAGAGTTTTTTTCAGGGAACATGTCCTGGATTTGTTTTTGAAACATGTCCTAGAGTTATTCACGCACTTCGTATGTGTCGGTCCAACAGATATACTTTAGGTATGTTACGTAATATTTTTAAATCTCGGCCGTAAATATTATAGATCAACAGATTTGATTGCAATTTTTTGTAGGTACCTTACCAGGCTGATCGCTTGGTCCTCAATGTTGAATCGGATTTGGCTACCTCTTTTTTAGTTGCATCGGTTGGCTATCTATCTGTGTCCATTGACGTCTTGTTTTTATCATCTCCAACACGTGACAGGTTAGCTACAATGGCACCTTCCAATTGTGTGTAACGTTTCATTAGTGTTTCCTTAAGAACATGTCCTAGAGCTGTATGTCTCCGGTAGAGTTTTTTTTTCAGGGAACATGTCCTGGATTTTTTGAAACATGTCCTAGAGTTATTCACGCACTTTGTATGTGTCGGTCCAGCAGATATACTTTAGGAACATGTCCTAGAGTTGTACATCTCCGGTAGAGTTTTTTTCAGGGAACATGTCCTGGATTTTTTTTTGTGAAACATGTCCTAGAGTTATTCACGCATTTCGTATGTGTCGGTCCAACAGATATACTTTAGGTACAATTACGTAATATTTGTAAATCTCGGCCGTAAATATTATTGATCAACGGTTTTGATTGCAAATTTTTGTAGGTACCTTACCAAGCTGATCGCTTGGTCCTCAATGTTGAATCGGATTTGGCTACCTCTTTTTTAGTTGCATCGGTTGGCTATCTATCTGTGTCCATTGACGTCTTTTTTTTACCATCTCCAACACGTGACAGGTTAGCTACAATGGCACCTTCCAATTGTGTGTAACGTTTCATTAGTGTTTCTTTAGGAACATGTCCTAGAGCTGTACGTCTCCGGTATAGTTTTTTTTTTCAGGGAACATGTCCTGGATTTTTTTTGAAACATGTCCTAGAGTTATTCACGCACTTTTTATGTGTCGGTCCAGCAGAAATACTTTAGGAACATGTCCTAGAGTTGTACGTCTCCGGTAGAGTTTTTTCCAGGGAACATGTCCTGGATTTTTTTTTGAAACATGTCCTAGAGTTATTCACGCACTTCGTATGTGTCGGTCCAACAGATATACTTTAGGTACGTTACGTAATATTTTTAAATCTCGGCCGTAAATATTATAGATCAACGGTTTTGATTGCAAATTTTTGTAGGTACCTTACCAAGCTGATTGCTTGGTCCTCAATGCTGAATCGGATTTGGCTACCTCTTTTTTAGTTGCATCGGTTGGCTATCTATCTGTGTCCATTGACGTCTTTTTTTTACCATCTCCAACACGTGACAGGTTAGCTACAATGGCACCTTCCAATTGTGTGTAACATTTCATTAGTGTTTCTTTAGGAACATGTCCTAGAGCTGTACGTCTCCGGTAGAGTTCTTTTTTCAGGGAACATGTCCTGGATTTTTTTGAAACATGTCCTAGAGTTATTCACGCATTTTGTATGTGTCGGTCCAGCAGATATACTTTAGGAACATGTCCTAGAGTTGTACGTCTCCGGTAGAGTTTTTTTTCAGGGAACAAGTCCTGGATTTGTTTTTGAAACATGTCCTAGAGTTATTCACGCACTTCGTATGTGTCGGTCCAACAAATATACTTTAGGTACGTTACGTAATATTTTTAAATCTCAACCGTAAATATTATAGATCAACGGTTTTGATTGCAAATTTTTGTAGGTACCTTACCAAGCTGATCGCTTGGTCCTCAATGTTGAATCGGATTTGGCTACCTCTTTTTTAGTTGCATCGGTTGGTTATCTATCTGTGTCCATTGACGTCTTGTTTTTATCATCTCCAACACGTGACAGGTTAGCTACAATGGCACCTTCCAATTGTGTGTAATGTTTCATTAGTGTTTCTTTAAGAACATGTCCTAGAGCTGTACGTCTCTGGTAGAGTTTTTTTTTAGGGAACATGTCCATGATTTTTTTGAAACATGTCCTAGAGTTATTCACGCACTTTGTATGTGTCGGTCCAGCAGATATACTTTAGGAACTTGTCCTAGAGTTGTACGTCTCCGGTAGAGTTTTTTTCAGGGAACATGTCCTGGATTTTTTTGAAACATGTCCTAGAGTTATTCACGCATTTCGTATGTGTCGGTCCAACAGATATACTTCAGGTACAATTACATAATATTTTTAAATCTCGGCTGTAAATATTATAGATCAACGGTTTTGATTGCAAATTTTTGTAGGTACCTTACCAAGCTGATCGCTTGGTCCTCAATGTTGAATCGGATTTGGCTACCTCTTTTTTAGTTGCATCGGTTGGCTATCTATCTGTCTCCATTGACGCCTTTTTTTTACCATATCCAACACGTGACAGGTTAGCTACAATGGCACCTTCCAATTGTGTGTAACGTTTCGTTAGTGTTTCTTTAGGAACATGTCCTAGAGCTGTACGTCTCCGGTAGAGTTTTTTTTTCAGGGAACATGTTCTGGATTTTTTTGAAACATGTCCTAGAGTTATTCACGCACTTTGTATGTGTCGGTCCAGCAGATATACTTTAGGAACATGTCCTAGAGTTGTACGTCTCCGGTAGAGTTTTTTTCAGGGAACATGTCCTGGATTATTTTTGAAACATATCCTAGAGTTATTCACGCACTTCGTATGTGTCGGTCCAACAGATATACTTTAGGTACGTTACGTAATATTTTTAAATCTCGGCCGTAAATATTATAGATCAACGGTTTTGATTGCAAATTTTTGTAGGTACCTTACCAAGCTAATCGCTTGGTCCTCAATGTTGAATCGGATTTGGCTAACTCTTTTTTAGTTGCGTTAGTTGGCTATCTATCTGTGTCCATTGACGTCTTTTTTTTACCATCTCCAACACGTGACAGGTTAGCTACAATGGCACCTTCCAATTGTGTGTAACGTTTCATTAGTGTTTCTTTAGGAACATGTCCTAGAGCTGTACGTCTCCGGTAGAGTTCTTTTTTCAGGGAACATGTCCTGGATTTTTTTGAAACATGTCCTAGAGTTATTCACGCACTTTGTATGTGTCGGTCCAGCAGATATACTTTAGGAACATGTCCTAGAGATGTATGTCTCCGGTAGAGTTCTTTTTCAGGGAACATGTCCTGGATATTTTTTTTGAAACATGTCCTAGAGTTATTCACGCACTTCGTATGTGTCGGTCCAACACATATATTTAGCTACGTTACGTAATATTTTTAAATCTCTGCCGTAAATATTATAGATCAACGGTTTTGATTGCAAATTTTTGTAGGTACCTTACCAAGCTGATCGCTTGGTCCTCAAAGTTGAATCGGATTTGGCTAACTCTTTTTTAGTTGCATCGGTTGGCTATCTATCTGTGTCCATTGACGTCTTTTTTTACCATCTCCAACACGTGACAGGTTAGCTACAATGGCACCTTCCAATTGTGTGTAACGTTTCATTAGTGTTTCTTTAGGAACATGTCCTAGAGTTTTACGTCTCCGGTAGAGTTTTTTCAGGGAACTTGTCCAGGATTTTTTTGGAACATGTCCTAGAGTTATTCACGGACTTTGTATGTGTCGGTCCAGTAGATATACTTTAGGAACATGTCCTAGAGTTGTACGTCTCCGGTAGAGTTTTTTTCCAGGGAACATGTCCTGGATTTTTTTTAAACATGTCCTAGAGTTATTCACGCACTTCGTATGTGTCGGTCCAACAGATATACTTTAGGTACGTTACGTAATATTTTTAAATCTCGGCCGTAAATATTATAGATCAACGGTGTATGTTATTTTAGCGTATATGGAAGAACGTGGAGGCTTATTTGACTTCGGTATTATGTATATAATAGATGTGGACAGGATAAATATTCGGCAAAATCATGTTTGCCTCATAAGCCGGAGTCAGGCGGTCGAAACCCTTGTCTTCGGTCTCCTCTGGCCACTCCTTCTCGGCCTTGAAAAGCTGCTTCCATATGTCTTCATGCGTACTGCCGAAAAAGCGCTTCAAGGTCCGTGGTTCCTCCGGATTGAACTCCCATAAGCAGGAGGCTCGGAGCAGGCAGGGAAGGATGCGGCGAAAGAGCATCACCTGAATCACATTAGTGAGGTGGGTGCCCTTTGCTATCATGCTGGAGATACGATTCTGGAGCGTCTTCACCTCCAATTGAGACCCCCAATCAAGACTCTTGGTGGTCCACGAGGTTAGCCTCTCTGGGGATCCGGATCTGAATCCAGGCGTGGCCGCCCACTTGGCCTCGCGGGGTTCGGTGATGTAGAACCACTCTCGCTGCCATAACCTGTTGGCCTCCACAAAAGCCCCTTTGGGCCAGGTTGTGTTCGGGAGCTTGCTTACCATAGCTCCCCTGCAGTCCGTGTGCTGCCCATCTGCCACCTTCGGCTTCAAATTGAAGGTTTTGAGCAATAGGCCGAAGTGTGGGGGGCTCGGAGAAAAGCTTCACACATGACTATGAAAGCCGATATATGTAGGATAGAGTTCGGGGCCATATCATGGAACTCTAGCCTGTAGAAGAATAAGAGACCCCGGACAAAGAAGTGGAGCAGAAATCCTAGCCCCAAATAAGGTGAGGGTTGAACAACACCCTCTCACGAGGCTCTGGGACAGGGATCACCTGATCTTCATCAAGAATTCGGTGTGCTATGTTGTCGGCGAGATAGCCCGCGCTCCAAAGACCCTTCACGTTCTTCTCCGTGATGGTGGAAGCCTCCCACTTGACCTTGGAACCAAATCCAACCATTGCTGGAGAAGGAGGCAGTGGTGGAGGGGATGGGAATTGTGGGCGCTGGAGCTCTGGGCGCTTGGGCAAAGAGATTGGGAAGCAAGAGCTAGAGGAGAGCATGAGGTAAAAGGGGGAAGATCTATGTCCTTTTATAGGCTGTAAATACCAAACGTCCCCCACTCAAGCTTGAAAACTCGCTTGTTCCCAATGTAATCGTGCGTAAGGTGCGGTTGGATTACCCATGTCATATTGATGAGGATCCTGTGATAAGCGGGCATGATCTCTGCTTCGACAAGACATGCGAATGGAGGCTATGCGTCGAAATGCGAAAACAGAGCCAAGAAAACAATTCAGGATATTAAAGGGTCAAACATGACGTTTCGCTGGAAAAGTTGTTAGTAAAGACAGAATGTTTGTTTTGACACATTGCCTTCGTGGCTAAGGGTTGTACTAATCATGCAGAGCCAGACATAGTTCCTTTATGCAAGAAATAAACTTCATATGTTCGGAAGGAGGAACCCGCCTTGCAATGCCGAAGACAGTATGTGTGCTAGACTCATCGTCATCGAAGACTTGTTCAGCGGCTACTGAGGGAGTCCTGGATTAAGGGGTCCTCGGGTGGCCGGATTACTCGTTATGGGCCGGAATGGTGGGCCGTGAAGATAACCGCAGAAGATTATCCCTCGTATTCGGATAGGACTCTTATATGTGTACAATGGCAAGTTTAAAGTCTGGGTGTAAAGTTTCCTTCCTCTGCAAGATGATCATGTACAACCATAGGTCCCTCCGGTGCATATATAAACCAGAAGGTTTAGTCTGTGGGGGAACAATCACAATTACCATAGGCTAGATGCTAGGGTTTAGCCATTACGATCTTGAGGTTGATCAACTCCTGTAACCGTATATTCATCAAGATCAATCAAGCAGGAAGTAGGGTATTACCTCGATAGAGAGGGCCCAAACCTGGGTAAAACATCATGTCCCCACTCCTTTGTTACCATCGATCCTAAGATACATAGTTCAGTACACCCTACCTAATATCCACCAACTTTTTCAGCAACACCGATGAAGATGAACTCTGGGAAGAGCTCGACTGATTTCCAGAATCACCATCCGGGGATGGAAGACGCTTGGTGGGCCATGTCATGGCTCCGGAGAGATGAGGAGAATGGCGACGGACAGCTTTAGAGATGCTGATCTTGGCGGCTGCCTCCTTCGTACCTCGAGCCGCAGGCGCAGGGTTGGAGGCTGTTGTTCCTCAAATGGGTGGCCGCTTGTGGACACGAGGGCCCAAATGCAGCTTGGGGGCTTGACGGCCCTCTGCGATCCACCCATCTCCAGGAATCTCTGCATCTTCAACCCCCTTTTCCGCAAGAGACTCTGCCGCCGCGGTGTACAGGGCCTCAACCCGGAAAAGGCCATCCCCAACAAGCTCTTCCTCGGAAACCTCCTTCGAGACCGGAGTCTCACCCTTGGCGGGAAGAGGTCCCTCCTCTAGATTTCCCCTTGCCCTTCGCCGCCCTCTTGACTTTCTCTGCTACCGCAGCTCGGGCCACCCTATCCTCCTCCAATCGCTTCTTGATGTAAGCCACCTCCACCAAGGAGGTGCGCTTGTACATTCTAGTCTACACCCTAGTAAACCTTTGTACCAGAGTGGAAGACCATTACAGCTCTTCGTCAAGAGTGAGCAACCGCCAGTCACTCAAGATGCCAGAGCCATTGCATTGGGGCATCCATTGCAGGATTTGACTCCTGACAGAGTTGACTTTCGGCGGTATAACACCCTCCGGCAACGGAAACAGCCCAAAGCGGCCAAATAGTTGATTGCACAGCCGGGCATGGCCATAAACTGTCAGGTTTTTGGCCAGGCCGGTGAGAAACCTCATCCTATCTGTCGCGTCCCCATACTCCTAGGCAAACCTATCCCTTTGTTGCAGAGGAGTGATTCGGCGACGAAGGAAATCCGCTCCCACATGCTCCACAGTTAGCCCGGCAACCTTCAAGCGAGTAATCATGTTGATTGTCGGGCGGAGCCTGTCTTCCGTGATACCAAATTCCTTCCATTCATTGTTGCGCTCGACGCATTCTGTCCTTCCCCGGCAGAACACTGGGGCATCTTCATCCTGGATCTAGCTCCAATCACCCCTCCATTCCTCCCAACGGATGTGCTGGTTGCTGGTGATATAATCCCAATCCTTCCGCGGTATCACCCGCAACATCTAGCTTATATTGCCCAAGTGGTCGTTTTTATTCTCCACCCACAGGACCAAATAGTGCCAGAACAGATCAACATTGGGGGCCACACCAACAAAGTTCTCGCAGAAACGAGTAAATATTGCCATGCACGCCATTGCATTTGGCGTGAAATCCAAAAGATGGAATCCGTAAACCGCTATCATTGCCTCGAAGAAATCCGGTTAAGGATCGTAGAGGCCACATATGTAATACACACAGAAGAGCCTGTATGAATCTAGCGGCCCTTCTTTCCCCTCCGCCAAAACTTTAGGAGCGTCGTGCAACTCCGGGACGACCCTCCCCCACAAATATCCATATCTCGCCTGCAGTATGTCAACATCGAGGTTCAATGGGAATAAGACGACATCTTCCCTCTGCTTCTTGTCCAGCTCCGCTCCCCTCTTGTTCCCCTCGTCCGCCACTTATTATACAGCGGCCTCCAGTTTCTTCTTGGACATAGTTTTCTTCCCCATCTCCCTAGATCACAGTGGGGGTGCGGGAAGAGGATCGAGGAGGAATCGACGGTGAATGTGGAAAGAAGGGAAGGGAAGAAGGATGATGCTTGGCTTGCGGAGGAAGATGAAACATAGGCAAGACGGGCAATGGATGTGCAGTACTATTCCACGTTTTTTCCTTTTTATGGGATAAGACATAGGGGCGGTGCAGCTCTTCAGAAAAAATTACCATTTTTACATTAACTGCTACAGTCCCACACCCCCACGATTCGTGATAATTGCGTGAACTGGATGTTGGACCAACTGGTCATCGTAATGAGCCATTGTGTGGCTTCTCCCTGCCACGTGTCTGTGCACTGTTTGAGTCCTAGGGCAATGTGCCCAGCGACACATTTGGCTCAGGACCGGGGGCTTATGTCGGGTAAACAAACATGGGATTGGCGCCCGCACAACAAGTGCACATGCTCAAGGGAAAGTTTGCAGCACCAAGCAAACACAAAAAGAGATCAGATCCTTGAGGAATTAGAGGGTTGGTCAAGGAGATCAAGACAACCAAGACTAGCCAAAGATGCAAGATGCCACCAGGAGAAGAACCATCCTTGCTTGGCATGCGAGCCTGGCGAAGAGATGGATTACCCCTGGGAGCAAGACACCAAGATCGCCCCGGCATGCTTGCTAAGGCTTGCGGAGGTAAAAAATCTACCTCGCAACGACGCCCATCACCAATCAGTGCGGTGTCAAGCTCCAAGGTGGCTTAGTGGCCGCCTCTTACTACGTGGCAGCCATCTCCTACCAAAAGAACCACCAAATGACACCTGTCCAGAGACGTGTCAAGCAAGTAGGAACGTAGCTGGCAAAATAGCCCGGCAAGGCTTGCCAGACGAGCTTTGATGTGACACTAAGTGGTGCATTTAATGCACTCTCTGAGCTGCAAAGTTAGGTATGATAGCACTGTTTGCTATCTAATCAGCTTGGAAAGACTAATTTGCCATGGTGGTGACCCCTTAACCTATAAAAGGAGGCCCATGGCAACCGTAGAAAGGATTCGGCCATTCGAACCCGCACACACTCATACGCGCGACCACTCTCACCCCGAGGCAACCTGGCCGGGCAAGAGCGGCGCGTCCATTTTCTAGCATTCCACCATCAATCAACCAAAGAAGGAGTAGGGTGTTACGCCTCGCGGCGGCCTGAACCTGGGTAAAAACTGGCAGTGTGATCCCCAATGCGCTGCTCCGCGCTTCTACGCTCTTTGTGCAACATGCTCATCCCCTTGTCGAACCAAAAGGGACATCAGTACCATAGGTGGCCGTGGTTATCCCGCGACATGAGGGATCACCCATTCCATATTCATCAACTGGTGGAGCCTTATTGTTCCTTGGTGCACTACTTCTTTTCGAAGAAGAGTCGGGATCATGCTTTTGTATAGTGATGCCTTTATATTTTCCTTCATCCTTTTTCTTCTTGACATCATCTTTGAGAAGGCGAAGGTTTTCAGCTTCGTTAAGCCTTTTCTTTCGGACTGCTTGGCTCATTTGATGGCATTTGATTAAAGCTTTATTAGATCATCACGATAGTCAGCATGTGTATGCAGTGATGACTCGTCAGCATCTGGTGGAGGTGGAGGTTTTGCTTTGGGACCCTGGTATGAGAGAAATTTCTCGGCAGTCACCCCACGGTTGATCATATGCAAAGTTCTGAGCAAACTGAGGATGAACAAACTTATAGTTGAACCACTTTCACAACCAATGGCGTCAAATCCATTGCAGAGCCAACTCTCTTTTGTTTTTGGTTCCTCCTTCAACAGTATTGCATCGGTCATGAGAGATATATTCTGCATTGTTTGTGTATGGCGATCGCCCACCCTTCCTCTTTTTCTTCCGAGCAGTCTCTTTTTACTCATTTTTATTTTGCTTGCTTGAAGAGGGGCCCACCATTGGGCCCTTTATATTTGGTGCCTTTGATTCATCTGATGTTCCCAAAAAAAGATCTTCTTCCATGTTAGTGCAACCCACTGGTTGGGCAGAATCTTCGACAGACTAAATTTTCCTGTGAATAAGAATAGACACAAGGAAAAATGGGGTAGGGCTAGAAATGCACAAATCAAAGATTTTGAAGAGAAAATATGTTCCGAGGAGGTAGATACAGACTTTGATTAATGTTTTGAAAGAAGAAAATGACCAGTTTGAGCTAGTATATCGAAGGAAAAATATAAGATATCATGCCAAGATTTTTTTTCTTCACTCGAGACAAAAACAAAAACTCTAGCTCTGAACAAGGACCAATGACCGAACCACATCCAAAGATTTTACCTAATCAGTGAAGATCTGATATATACAGTAAAATCGCATGAAAATTACCATGGATGAACTCAAATAGAGAGATGGAAGCATTAGTTTGTGATGCACATACCCTAGCCTGGCAATGTGCATCCACTATGATGGCGTAGGGTGGAGGATTAGCCGCAGCGGCAAGGAAGGACTTTAGTGAACTCCTTTCGGAAGATAAGCGACGAGGATGATCAGGGACATCGCGCTCGAGGTGGTGCAATACAAGTTGGGTTTGGAGGAAGGCGATGGTGGAAATACGAAGTGCATGTGGTAGACGAGATGGCACAATATCTATATGTGAGATGGACTTTTGCTATTCAATGGTTCACATTTGATGGCAATTGTTGAATGTCACACGGTAACTATTATCAAAGACGTGGTCCTAATTTGGGTGGGAAACCCCAAATTTTGGACGGCTTTCGCTGAAAGCGATAAAGTTCGGACCGAAACAAAATCGTGGTCAAGGACACCAAATAAGTTTTGTTCCACATAAAAATTTTGCATTCATGACAGATCATCATAGCCTGGAATATATAGATAAGAATGAAAACCAGGGTCTTGCACATTTCACTCAGACGAAGAAACACAACAATCGAATAGAAGGCTATGAATGAAATGCATTAGGACAGAAACACAACTAAGAGAAACATGAAGGAGAAACAAGACGAAGAAAATGTGGTTGTCTGACCCATCATAGAAGAACTGTATGACTCCGAGCATCGCACAACTAGTCGTGCCACCCAGTTAGTCTAGTTCTCCGCTAATGTATTCACTCTCAGAAATAGAATTTCGCTTTGTCAAAAATTTCAAACTCCTCGAGTGTCATGCACCCTTTCCGTATAAGATGTGGAAGTGTTGGTATGCTTGCCAAGTCTAGTTTGCTGCATGTTTGAAGAATCTCACTATTGTGCACAAAATATTTTCTCATCATGAGGCTTGGTGAAGATATCGGCGAGATTTTCTTCGATCTTGATGTGACTGATCAAAATATCCTCTCTAGCAACATGATCATGAAGGAAATGATGTCTGATCTTAATATGCTTGGTGGGAGAGGTTTTGAATGGATTGTGTTCAATTTTGATTGCACTCTCAGTGTCGCACAATAAAGGAATCTTCTTGACCTAGACGCCATAATCCTTCAGAGTCTGCTTCACCCATAGCAACTGAATGCAACAAGCGCCAGTAGTAATATACTCGACCTCAACCGTAGATAATGAAACACAATTTTGCTTCCTTGACGACCAACATACCTAAGAACTACTTAGGAAATGGCATGTCGACGAAGTAGATGTCCTGTCAACCCGGTCACCTGCATAATCTGGGTATGGATTTCCAATGAGGTCAAACTATGCTCCCTTAGGATGCCATAAACCTAAGGTGGGGTGTGACCCAACATTTCAGAATATGCTTGAACACTTTGTCATCACTTTGTCATGACAAATGTCCTCATGAAAGGACAAAGTCTTGAGGCCATCACAACTTTGTTGTTGCTTGAACGAGGTTGATCGTACACGAAGGACACGGGTTTACCCAGGTTCGGCCACTCACAGTGGAGGTAAAATCCTACTCCTGCTTAATTGTTATTGATGATGATCTTGATTACAAGGATACGGATTCTCTAAGCAAGCTTTCAAGAGATTGCAACTTTGTCTTTTGGTCCTAGGAACTTCCCTTTATATAATAGTTTGATTCCCTAGGTTTCCAGAAGACTCCGGGTCGCAATTTTAACCCATCCCACTCTATCTATTATCGTCTTGATTTCCAAGTTATGTGCTTCCTTCTAGGCCTCTGCGCAAGTCAGCCCATAGGCCTCCTTTGAGAGCCGACCTCCTGCCGGGTCTCATCCTGGGCTGGGGCCTTTCTCGTCGTCTTATCATGACCCAAAAAATGGGATGACCCATAAAGCCTCCAGGCCTTTTGCGGGGTCATACTTTCGCTGGGGCTTAGCCGTGGGGAACATCCACAACATTACGCCCCAATTTAGCATGGATTTATCCATGTTCAAATCCATCCCGAAAAATAATAAACTAGGACAAAACATGAAAGTTTGAGCTTCGGGTCTTGATCTCTTTTGAGCCGGTTCGTGTTCCACCTTTCTAACCGTCGCCACAATTCTTTATGCCAAGTCAAATGACAGGGTCAAAATGTTTGTCAGGTCTCATGGTTGTTTCCACACTTGGCATTTTTGCTGCTCTAATTGCATGATGTCACCCCACTTGGTTGTGATATATGAGCATGACATCCAACGTATCTTTGAGTGGATATGTCAAATCTCTTCAATGTAAAAATTGAGGCACCCCTTTAGCTAATAGTTACTGCGCCACCCTGGGGTCTCACCGGCCGCTTTGGGTTCTACCGCTTACAAATAGACCGGAGGGGGCCCTAGATCCATTTTTACCTTGCCTGCCTCGAGTCCTTCTTCTTCCTCTTGCTTTTAGTGCCTTGACGCACACCTCAAGCTCGCCAACTTAGACCGTTGCGGAAAGTACTTCACCAACACCATCACCAAGAGCTACGGGACAACACCGTGGCCTCGACTTTAACACCAGAGACCTCGAACTCCTCTTCTAAGATATGTAAGCTTCATTACTTCAGCCATTATAGTGTTTCAAGTTCTTCATAGTTCATCTAGGGAATGACGATGGTTGATTGATAGATCTATTAGCCATTACATGCTAGAAACAAAATGTAGCTAATCTAGCCTTTATTCAAAATATTTTGTAGTTGAAGTATATCCTCTCTCATAATAATCCCGCAACTATTTCTATAGTTGGATCTCATTGTTCCCTTTTTCTCTATAATTTCAAATCATTGTAAAAATTGTATCCGAATAGTAGTTTTTTGTAGCCATCACGACCTAGGAATTTGTTTTTGTGATCTTGCCGGCTCATACTTTAGATATAGTTTTTTTTCCGACTGACAATTTAGCCGGCTCACACATGTATGATCCCATTGTCTGCTCTTAGTTTCAGAATAACCCTTTAGCTGGGTTATACTATTAAATCTTTAACTGCAATTTACTCGTATGAACTCATGATCTTCCTTTAAGGCGGCTCATGATCTTCCTTTACCATTGTTGTCGATCTTTATTGCAAGTCGAACTCATGCCTCCCAAGATAGGCAAAGCCGCCAACTAAACTAAGTCATGCATGGTAGATCTTATGCTCAATGACCTAGTGTACACTGGCATGATACTGGCCCAAGACAAGATTGAATGGCATGTTGCAAAAGAAGAAACCCAACCAGATCCTAGTCCAAATGAAGTAATCATCTTTCTAGATCACTTGGACAGAGGTTTTCTCCCTCTGGATTCCATGTTTTTCCATAACGTCCTTCATTATTTTGTCATCAGGCCGCAATATCGGATCCCGGGATCCGGCGACCCAAGAAAGATTCGAACACTTGGGTTTTCATGAGGAACTTCGCCTAGCCCTGCCAAGATCCACACTACCTCACGGTGATTCTCCAACGTGCTCGAGTCAATGGAAGATGAACTACACACAAGGCAGTTTTACCCATGTTCGAGCCAACTTGCGGTATAAAACCCTACTACGAATTGCCTCGCGAGGGAGGATGAACACGTGAGTACAAGGAGAGTGGATTGACCCCTCTCTACGGTGTCACTCTATCTCTACTTACCATGCCTCGGTCCTCTTCCCCTGAAAACACAAGGCGGGAAGGGTTGCCATAACGGCCAAATTCGAAGGGGGGCAAGAGTACAACATATCCTGACTAAAGGTGGTATTCACCTGCGAAAGCTCTCAGCCATGACGCGCTAGTGGGATCGGTGATGATATCCGTCCTACCGAGCTCTTCGTCCTGGTCTTCTTGCACCAAAGAGGCAACCTTTGGGGATCACCACGGGAACTGGTGCGCTGTCCTTGCTCTCTTAGCTCAAAAGTGGCAAACCTCCTCATCCGTGCTTGTTGGCGCTCCTCTCGCCCCACTCCTCGCCACATGCATCACCCACGTGAAGTCATGGGGTAGCGCAACTCCTCCACCTTCTCCTTAATACATACGCCTTGTCAGGAGGCCTCGAGAGACGACCTCTGGAAGCCACCTCGCGAGGCCACTAGTAATGCCTGACGAAGCACGCCTCGGGATGAGTGGTCCTCTTAAGGGATTATCTGCGAGGCCTGAAGATGGGCTGCATGCGGGGCCCAGCCAATGCGCCACGTTATGGGATGCAGGCAGACGAGCCTGGGTACCCCTAGTCCCACGAGCCCAATAGTAGCCCCCATGCCCGAGGTGAGCATGATCTGCTTGAAGAGTGGGGCGAATTAGCGCGGGTCCGGACCGCCTGCGGCCAAGCTCGACGCCTAGTGCGTGATGGGTCGCGGGATAGCCCCACTTCTCCCACAATGCTTTGACAAGTGCCTCGGTTGACTTAGAGCCCGGGGAGCATTGCATAGGGCCATGATTGCTCTGAAGGCGAAGAACTGTGGATCGACACCTCTCAAATAGTATAAAAGGCCAAGGTGGCGTACCCTTCGGCTCATCTTCTCCTTGCTTCTCTACCTCCACCATTGTTGTTGCAACCATAGTGCCCTTAAGGAGATTCTCTGCTGCCTAGATGGGAAAAGCGGCACTAGAAGAGGAGGAGCCACCGAAGCTAGCAAGGGAGAGAGGCCGCCCTCGCTCGATCGCCGCTGTGCCTGGAGCACCTCCCCCGGGGGCGCGAGCGCCCACCACTGTCATCATGTGCTGGCTCAGGCAATCGTGAGGGGCACTCTGCCGATGGCCGTGGACGCAGGGGGCGAGCTGGCCAAGGCCGGGGCGATCTGAGCAATGCAACCGCTCGGTCGTGGAGCCATTCAACCGACACGGCCCGCAAGTTTTCCGTGGTCATGCACCACGATCCTTGCACATGGATCCGGCTCACCAACACCTTCGTAGAGAAGATGGAAGAGCGCACGCCTCTATTCCTATGGCTGCAGCCGCAACAGGCCGTCCTAGGTGGTGACAGACTTTACCCCCTCCGGCTTCATCTTCCTAAAGCGGAGGTGGAAGTCGTTCGCCCTCCCCACGGCCTGAAGGAGGGGCACCTCCTCCTCTTGAAGTACGGTGGGGCCACCACACTCTTCATGAATATCTTTTGGGTCGCCGGTTGCCGCCTGAAGTGTTGCATGGAGAGCGATGACAGCGACTCCGCCACCGATGTTGGAGACGCGTCCCTCTTCGACGGGAGCAGAAGCAGCGGAAGCTCCGTCGGCGCGAAGAGCGAGGACTCTGACTCCGACTTGGGAACGGCGACACCCATGTTGGCACCCTGGGGGAGGTGGCCTCCTTCCGGGGCCTTTCCTTTTGTTGATTCTTTTACGTACATCAATACAACATGGGCCCTGAGGGGGCATGTAAGTAATCATGGCGCTTGGACCTTATTTTTAATGCTTTTGCGACTCAAATTAGTTTAGGCTTAGCGCTTCTTGCTTAGGCTTGGCCTCTCTTTACAGTCACATATATGATCTACATCGCTAGGACCCAGCCCCGAGCAAGCTTCAGCCGTTGCTGGTATGTCAGGTCACGATGCCTAGGACAAGGCTAGGAGGCGAGGGCCTCGAGGTCCGGTAAGAACTACCGAGGCACGATGCTCGGGGGGTCCCCTTGATGTGCAAGCGGCTCACGTGAGGGAAGAGGCTCTGCCCTGGGCGAAATTGCAAAAAGAAGGCATGCTAGGAAGGACCTCCGAGCCGCACAGGGGAAGGTTAACTTAGCTTTTTGGGATGCAGCGCGGACCAGCCACGGCTCGTGAGGGTCCGCGCGATGTGAGGACACGTCTCCACGTGGGTTTTGCTCCTTCACCCGTCTTACTTCTACGATAAGCCAATGTAAGCCCCACAAGGGGCGTGTGAATATTTGATGCTCATTATATCTTAACCAAGGCCTTCTAGAAAAATTGTGAATCCTCTCCCCAGGCTTCCATGCAAGACTTCTTCCTCCCTTCCTTGCTTGCCAAGTGCTCTACATTCTCACGACTCGGCTCTTGTGCGAGCCTCAGCCGCTGCTGGTATGTCAGGTCGCGATGCCTGGGACAAGGCCAGGGGGTTTTGGGCACGAGAGCTAGTGAGAACCCCTAGGCGTGATGCTCCGGGGCTCCCTTTGACGTGCAACCGGCTCACGCCAAAAGGATCAACATGCCTTGCCCAAGGTGCGGGCCAGGCCTCTTGAAGTGACATAAGGTGCTACCCGCATGGCCTCCGGATGCCCGTCTCCTGAAGCCGCTGCATGCTGCCAGGTTATGAAGCAAAGGAGGGAGACGCATGCTCGTGACCTTCTCGTGACCATTTCATCAGTCTACAAGGCACTAAGGAACTGATGAGGTGACGTGCACGGCGCCAGCCCGCGAGCCAGAGCTCAATGAATTATATCTATCAGAGTTGTAGGGACCGACCCGAGCACATCTAACGTACTAATAACCCCCTCTCATGGGACAATCAGGAGGAGAGCTACGGGCGCGTGGAGCCCCGAGGGGTGGCAAAACACCCAGGCAGGCATACAAATTGGGCCGCGTCCTTTCTTACTCGCTTGATGTAGTTCCATGAGAGGGTAGGCACCGAGGACCTCTTTAGGTGACATGCACGGTAACTGGCTTGCGAGAAAAAGCTTGATCGCTTGGGTTTATCAATGCTGCAGGGATGGACCCGAGCACAGGCATCATGCCAATAGCCCCTGCTCATGGGATGGTTAGGAGCGAGAGTTGCGGGCGCGCAGAGCCCCCGAGGGGTGGCGGAGCACCAACCCCAAAGACATGCAAACCAGGCCGCACCCTTACTTACCCACTCTTGATGGCTCCATAAGGGGGGCAAGACACCAAGGACCTCTGGAGGTGACGTGCACGGGAGCTGGCCTGTGAGGCAGCGCTCGGTCACTTGGGTTTATCAATGTTGCACAAACGGTGTCGGATTTAGGGCTCCGCAGACCCAAGAAGATTTGAACACTGGGGCATGTGCAAAGATCCTTGACTTCTCCGGCCCAGTTTCGCTTTCCCGCGACTAAACCTACACTACTACAGGATGCTGCTAACGCGACACTACAATCAGAGACCCTTTGAAGAAAATGTTTGCGATGCATTAACCAGAAATGGTGATGTAAAAAAAGTCAAAAAAGATGCAAAACATTTGCAATGAATGATACATCAAACACAGTTCAGATTTTAGTTGCGTGTCCGATGCGGCGCAAAGAGTTCATCGATACGAACTGTCTGCGATGAGACAGAACAAAAGAAACAGGCAGCCATATCAAGGTGTGTGCGATATACGCATATAGTTTGCTCTGATGAATCGTTTGCGATGATCGAGGTGAACACAAACAATTCAACGTAGCAACATGTGAGTGATGCCCGACAAACAAGTAGGTAATCAGAATTGTGTGCGATCATTATAGATAGCACATACAGTCTTTTTTTGTGAATGGTGTGCTTGTCAGGGCACACAGTTCAATGAACCAACCTGTGGGCGATGATGTAGAAGATCTCTACCGAATACATATTACTAATCTTCTGGGATGAGATTGATAGGATAAAAAGAGATATCAAATTAATACGAGCTAACGGAAATAGACATATATATATATATATATATATATATATATATATATATATATATACGGTCTGCTTAATTTAGTCCTTCTTTGTGTTGTTGTTGTTCTTTGCTGGCCCCGCGACATTGTCTTGGCAAGAGCGCTTCTTGCTACTGACCATTGGCTTTTCATCACCGCCGCTGTCGTCATCGTCATTGCGGTCGTCGTCCTCCTCCTCCTCGTTCGACCATTCCACCTCCTGCTCATCATCGTCCTCTTCTTCATCCTCTAATGGCTCATCGTTCGTCTAGTTGTCGTATGACGACTCCAGAGGCGGTGTCCCTTCCATGATCCGGATATAATCAAGGTCTGGGCTCGACGATGGACTCATGGAAGACAAGTGGGATGATTTCGATGTTGACCTATTGAGGGAGTCCTGGATCGAGGGGTCCTCATGTGGCCGGAGAACTCGTTGTGGGATGGACTGGTGGGCCATGAAGATCATCACTGAAGATCGTCTCTCGTATCCAGATAGGACTCCTGTGTGCGTATAATGGTAGGTTAGGTTTGGGTGTAATCTTTCCTTCCTCTGCAAGATGGTCATGTACAAACCCTAGGGCCCTCCTATGCATATATAAACTTGAGGGTTTAGTCCGTAGAGGCTATAGAACAACAGATAGTTGATTCATAGCAATCACCCTGGCTAGACTTCCAGGGTCTAGCCATTACGATCTCGATGTAGATCAACTCTTGTAATCATATTCACCAAGATCAATCAAGCAGGAAGTAGGGTATTACCTCGATCAAGAGGGCCCGAACCTGGGTAAACATCGTGTCCCCAGTCTCCTATTACAATCTAGCCTCAGATGCATACTTCGGGACCCCCTACCCGAGATCCGCCGATTTTAACACGGACATTGGTGCTTTCACTGAGAGTTCCACTATGTCATCGACCGAAGGACCGATGGATCGCTTTGTCAACAACGATGGCACCACCGCCGAGGAGATCTTTCCTCCCGTCCAGCTTTTTGTGTTCGGAGGCTTCGTGCTCCGTGCCAACACAAAATGCCAGCTCGAGCAGGTTGAGAGCTACGCCCCTGGCCATTAGGTCAGGTTTGGAAGCTTGAACTACGTTGCTGATATCCGCGGAGACTTGATCTTCGACGGATTCGAGCCCACGATGACCGCTCCCTGCCACCACAATGAACATGACCTAAATCTGTCATCGGATCACATCTAGGGGATAGTAACTGTAACTGCTCTGGCCCTAGATCTATAGAAGATCGCGTCACCCGAGGATGGGAAGCTCAACCCAGCCACGGAAGCCGCAGACTCAGCGGCGCGGGAGCCGCACACAGACCCAACCTTGAGTGAGATCTGTGTTACCGAAACTCCGGACTCGATTCTGGCTACAGGTTCCGAACCTTGTGCATCTGCGTCCCTCGAGCCTGATCAAGCACCTATCATCAAATTCAGCTCCTCAGATATCTTCTAGCACTCACCTTTAGGCGATGTGCTCAAATCATTAAAATCTCTCTCCTTAGCAGGGGACTCATAGCCGAATTATATCCGGTTTGAACTGGAGGCTGACGATGGAGAATTTCGCTTCCCACCCACCACCCACTTGGTAGCCACGGTCGAAGATTTAATCGATCTACTTGACTACGCTTCTGAAGACTACGAAGGGATGGACCTCGAAGCCGAAGCTGATCCAGACAAAAACCCACCCATAACCGGGCGATGGATGGCTACGTCCTCATACGATGTGTATATCGTGGACACACCTAAGGAGAAGGAGGGCGACGGCGATAATGATCCCAAAAAGGATAAGCCTGTCGATGAACCTCCCAAGCGTCAGCGTCTGATGCGCCGATCTTGACCCCGTAAAGCGAAAGATAGCAACATTGTCACCAATGACGGTGATAACCCGGACCAAGCCGATGACCCCGCAGATCCAGCGATGGAGCAAGACGAGCGAGAGGACGGGGAACACAGTCCGGGGCCGCTGTCTCATCACAGCGATTCCGAAGACAGGAATTATCAACCTATCTCTGAAGAGGATGTTAGCCTGGGCGACGACGAATTCATCTTCCCAGAAGAACCTTAGAACAAAAGCGCTTCCACCGGAGGCTTATTGCCACCGCAAGGAGCCTGAAAAATCAGCAGCGGTGGCTTAAAGCCGCATAAGACACGCTCAATGATAGATGGAACGACGTGCTAGATGATGAGGAAAAATATGGCTGCAATCGCGAAACAAAGAGCTATCCTAAGCGTAAACTGCTGCCCGAATTCGACGACGAGGCTATTGCGCCTATAATGCCGAAGAATAATAATGCCGATAAGCCAGACCAACCACCTCGTGGACGGGAAAGAGTGGCTAGCAACGGTGTACACAAGCCCGCACCCCTCCCCATAAAGAAAAGGAGGCCGCGGCTCAGGGCCAGAAACACGATCTACATGAGGACTTGACCAAGAAGTCTGGCAAGACCAGATCCATCTACGGATCCAGGGACCATGCTCCCACATGGGACGACGGTTATCAAACCAAATATTCCTGTCATATACCAGTTCGGAACCAATACCGAACATCTCAACCATCGGATCTATGCCATGACATAGCGAAATACAGGGGTGCCTCACACCCTCCGTGCTTAACCGATGAGGTGCTGGATCATGAATTTCCAGAAGGGTTTAAATCCGTAAATATCGAGGCGTAGGATGGAACGACGGATCCTGCCGTCTGGATAGAAGACTTTATTCTTCACATCCACATGGCTCCTGGAGACGATCTCCACGCCATCAAATACTTACCCCTCAAGCTGAAAGGACCAGCTCGGCACTGGCTGAACATTCTCCCAGAAAACTCCATTGGATGTTGGGAAGAACTTGATGATGCTTTTCGGGCCAATTTTCAACAGACCTATGTACGGCCCCTGGATGCTAACGATCTAAGTCACATAATCCAACAACCCGGGGAGTCATCCCGTAAGCTTTGGAATCGGTTTCTCACTAAGAAGAACCAAATCGTCGATTGTCCGGACGCCGAAGCCTTAGTGGCCTTCAAGCATAATGTCTAGGACGAATGGCTAGCTAGACACCTCGGCTAGGAAAAGCCGAGGACAATGGCAGACCTAACTACACTAATGACCCGTTTTTGCACGGGCGAGGCTAGCTGGCTAGCTCGTAGCAGCACCAGCGACCCTGGCACATCCGAAGCCAGGGATTGCAATGGAAAGCCACGACGTAACAAAAACAAACGTCAAAATAATGATGGAAGCCCAGATGATACAGCGGTAAACGCCGGATTTAGTGGCTCCAGATCCGGTCAACGTAAGAAGCCATTTAAAGGCAACAAAGATAGTCCATCTAGCCTGGACAAGATATTAGACAGGCCCTGCCACATCCATGGCACCCCGGCTAAACCTGCGAACCATAGCAATCATACTTGTTGGGTCTTCAGGCAGGCCGGCAAGCTCAATGCTGAACGCAAGGGAAAGGGAGCTCAAAGCAAAGACGAGGATGAACCTCCCCACCCGAACACAAGAGGACAAAAGAAATTTCCACCGGAGATCAAAACAGTGAACATGATCTATGTCACTCATATCCCAAAGATGAATCGCAAGCGCGCACTCCGAGATGTCGATGTCGTTGAGCCTATCGCCCCCAAATTCAACCCATGGTCGGCCTGCCCGATCACCTTTGATCGCAGGGATCATCCGACTAGTATCCGTCATGGGGGTTCGGCTGCCCTAGTGCTTGATCCAATAATGGATGGATACCATCTCACTCCAGTCCTTATGGACGGCGGCAGCAGTATCAAACTGATATACCAGGACACTGTCCACAAGATGGGGATAGACCCGTCAAGAATCAAGCCAAGCGGCACGACCTTTAAAGGAGTGATACCGGCCGTAGAAGCCCGCTGCGCGGGCTCTTTAACATTGGAGGTCGTATTCGGCTCTCCTGATAACTTTCGAAGCGAAGAACTGATCTTCGACATAGCTCCATTCCGAAGTGGATATCATGCACTACTCGGAAGAACAGCCTTCGCCCGCTTTAATGCAATCCCGCATTCTGCCTATTTAAAGCTCAGAATGCCTGGACCACATGGCATCATCACGGTCAATGGAAATATGGAGCGCTCTCTTCGTACGGAGGAGGACACTGCGGCCTTAGCAACTGAAGTCCAAAACGGCCTATTCAAGCCGGACAGCTTATCGATCGTTAAGACCGCGAACACAGCTAAACGTGTCCGACATACACGTCAGCGCGGCAACTCAGATAAACTTGAGCTAGATTAGCAGCTACGCCGCCGTCGACTGCCCCATAAGGTGGTAGCATACGTGCCTCGTGTACACAATTATGCCCTTAAAATTCCTTGGACGGCGCTGGGGGCACACTGCATACAAATAGTCCATAGTTCGGCTCGACCCTATTAGGACTCTAAAATTATCTTTCAAGATTCATTAAACGAACTAGCTTTATTTATGGCCACACTGGATTCTTTTTCCAGGTTTTTCTTTTTCTTTCTTTTTTACAGATGGCCATCACACTTCCCCATTCAAGGACACATCACAAAGGAGAAAACGGCACAGACGTGCAGCAGGGCCCCGCGCTAAGGTTTGTTTTTAGATTAAGACCATGTGTAAACATTTTATCTCTTTTTGTTTTATATTTTTCTGGCATGTAAAATGTCCAAGGAAGTTATCGGCATCATCTGTAAGTATACGGCTCGCCGTACTAGAACGGGATATTATAGAAACAACTTGATTCATATTGTGTTTGCAGTTTTCTTCTCTCACCACATGTGTTTCTCTCCCCATGTTAGATTGCCACATGTGCCTTGATAACAGGGTCCATTACCAGGGTCTGTATTCAGCCCGGTATATGTTGAGAAGTCCGAACACCTATAGGGAGTGTTCGGCATCCTGGATATTGCTTTATATGCATCAGTTCCGAATCACGTCTTGGGTCAATAGATGGGTGGCCTAGATCTTGTGCTTACCCCTACGTTCCCGATTGTTTGGCTAGGGTGTAAAGGGAGAACTATCGCGATTGTCCTTCTGGTTCATCCGGTTAAGTAACTCCGTAGAGAAAGCCGAAAACTGACTGTCATGATAGGTGAGAATCTGGTTTGCAATCTAGTGACTTAGTGTTATACTACGATCGATTGAGATCTAGCCCGTTTTATACGAAGGGTTGGTTTTTTACCCAGCCGCGTACAAATGGATACCTTAACTCGGAAACACCATATACGCACCAGGGGCTAGTACTTAGTCCCACTTGTCAAACTCCTATGGCTAAGTGAAAGCAATAAAGCCACATAGTCTGATTGTCTGGTCCGCTCCACATACACCTCCTACATGGACCAAGACGTTGGATAAAGAGTGTTTATGCATATTACCGAACACCCCAGTAATATTTACATGGGGGCTAAAGCCGACGACTGGAAACTTTCAAATTTATATAAACGGCCGCACAGGAGGTGAAAGTCGCTCACATTATAATAGCGCAAAAGTTATATATACATCGGTTCATAAGCTTAAGTCTATACAACCGGATACAATTACTCAAAGATAATATATTTTGAGCACTGGCCTTCTACAAGGCGGGCGCCTTCAATGACGTCCTCTAAGTATCTCTCCGGCTTGCAGTACTCCTTGCCTTCGGGCGGGCTAGCAGTGGCTATGTCCCGCGCCTTCATCTTTGCCCAGTGCACTTTCACACGGGCGAAGGCCATTCAAGCACCCTCTACGCAGGCTGAACGCTTCAACGCGTCGACCCGCGGACTCGCTTCGACGATCCGCTTCACCAATCTGAGGTAGCTACATGGTATGGGCTCAGCAGGCCATAGCCGGACAATCAAGTCCTTCATGGCCGAAGCCGCCATGTTGTGCAGCTCGACCAACTGCTTCATATGGTCATTGAGGGGCACCGGATGTTTTGGGGCATAGAACTGAGACCAGAACAGCTTCACCGTGTTGTTCCCCTCCTAGGCTCGTAAGTATTGGGAGGCGACAGCACTACTCCTCATGAGATCCGCAAATACGCCTGAAGAACTCCAAAACAGTGTCAGCCCAAGGTACTTCTGCCCTCCGATGATGCTCTGTACGAGAAAAGTCTTACCAGATGCTATCTTCCGTGCCTGCTTGATTTCCTCACAGACAAAGCATGACTCGCTTCGTGCCTCCTGTGCACCTTGACTGCCGCAGTAAGCTCGGTTGCTTGTTCCAAAGTCTTCTCTTCCAATGCCTCGCATTTGCGAAGAGCATCTTTGAGCTCAAATTCGACTTCGGACACCCGAGCTTGGTGCTTTTTGTACGCAGCCTTTTTGGCCTCTAGATCGGCAACCACATTATCAGCTGCTGCCTTGCTCACCTCGGCCTCCTTCTTGGCCTTCGCAAGGTCGCCCTTGAGAGCCTTGAGCTCAGTGGCGCCAATTGTTTAATACATAATATCACAAAGATTTTACACTTATACTCAATTAATATTAATAGTCTTCTTCACATCTCGATTTTTCGAATCCGCATACCTTGCGTCTCATCCAAACAACGGTTGATGCGGTCGAGGTCTGCGTTGGCCTCCGAGAGCTTCCGATTTAGTTCGGCAACTTCTACAGTTTGTGCAGTTACCGCAACTAGTGAAGCATGTTTAAATGCAAAAGCGTACAGTTTAGCTTTATAATATGCTATGTTTTGGATACTTCGTCTGATTCTGTTCAGAATCACACAAAGCATCATGGGCTACTGGCTATATATGTGCATATAAAATAAATAAAGTTCCATAAAGAATGTTACATTGCATAGCTCAAAGCCTGTTAGTTGGCTGTTGAAGGCATCATCTAGTCCGCCTTTGACAGAATGAATCTTCTTCATCACCGCGCCCATTACGGTGCGGTGTTCCTCCACAACGGAAGCACTTTGAGTGCTCCCTCCAGACGGTCCGGCGCCTCTGGATTGACACCTGGCACCGTAGGAACAGTTGTATCCTCCCCCGCCTTGGGAGTCTGGTCTTGAGACCCCGGAGCCGTGCTAGGCTCCGGATCAGTATTCGGCTGGGCCCCGGACTGTTTACCTCCCCATCTTCGGTCTCCATGGGGCCTGTTTCCCCATGGTCAACGGCTACCGAGGTATTACCCTCGGTCGCCTCATCACTTGCCCCGCCCCCATCTCCTTGAGAAGGAGACGCACGCTGGGAGGACACTTCGGTGTCTCCGCAGGCCATGGGCGATGGAGCTCGGACCGGCTGGTCACTCTCGGTCTCTCCAGACGGCAGATAGTTCCCCTTCGATAAGGAGGCATCGGGGTGTGCCCGGGGAGGGTTGTAGGTCATCAGGTGAGAAATACTTAAAAAGCATTAATATGCTGAATAAACATGGTGCAGCAATTAATATATCCGAACAACTTATGTTTCGGCTAGAGGCTTCTCCCTAGGCTTCACCACAAAGCTGTGTTCGGACGATGAGTCTGAACAGGAGGGAGGTTTAGCCTCCTATGGGGTGCGACCTTGCTTGCATCACCAGTGGCCGCCCTCTTCTTCCCCCTGCCCTGGGCAGGGGATTCTTCTTCTTCATCATCCTCCTCCTCTTTGGAGGAGAGGATGTTGATCTCCTCGGATATCGCGTTAGCAGGGTGGGGGCCACTCTCGGCCTGATTGCTCTTCTTCTTGGGCTTCTTCTCTGGCGCCTTTTACGGCACCGGAACCAACATTGCCAATAGTTGAGTCATATTTGGGTCTTCTGGCAAAGGGGCTGGACACTTGATCCGAACTGCCTTCTTCGTCCAGCTCTGTATATCACATAAAAACTCCAATTCCTATTATCGTTAAAATAAGGAGGGGATATATGTTCGACGGAATTTTTGATTACCTCTTGTGCGGTAAACGCAGTGCTGTAGCCTGAGTCCTCAGTCTCATTTGGCCACTCCTTCTGGATCTTGAAAAGATGTTTCCAGATCTCTTTGTAGATGGAGCCGAATAGATGCTTCAAGGGCCGGCCTCCTGCCAGATCGAACTCCCATAGGGAGGAGTCCTAACGTTGGCAAGGAAGGACAAGTCGGGCCAGCATTACCTGAAACACGGTTGTGAGTTGGTAGCCTTTGGTGATCATGGCCTTGGAGTGCCGCCACCTTAGTCTGAGACCCTAAGTTAAGAATCTTATTGGTCCAGGAGGTTCGCCTCTCCGGTGGTCCAGATCTGAAAGCAGGCGCCGCCGCCCATTTGGCGTCACGGGGCTCGGTGATATAGAACCACTCCTGCTACCAAACCTTGTTCGTCTCCACGAACGACCCCTCTGACCTAGTTGCACTCAGGAGCTTGCTTATCATAGCGCCCCCGCACTCCGCATGTCGCTCGTACTCCACCTTCGGCTTCACATTGAAGGTCTTGAGCCATAGGCCAAGGTGTGGGGGAACGCGGAGGAAAGCTTCACACACCACTATGAAAGCAGAGATGTGAAGGATTGAATTCGGGGCCAGATCATGGAAATCCAGCCCGTAGAAAAACAATAGACCCCGTACAAAGGGCTGAAGAGGGAATCCTAGCCCCCTAACCAGGAGTGAGAGGAACACCACTCTCTCACCCGCCTCCGGGACAGAAATCACCTGGTCCTCGACGGGGACTTGCACTACAAAAAAATACACTTCAGTGATGATACGTGGTTGTCACAGTAGGTCACGTTTTCTGTCATGCATGTACATCCATGACAAATTTATGAAAAAATCAAGATAGTCATACATGTGTTGTCGTAGAAGTGTTCCATGACATTACCAAAATTATCATCACGGAAGTGTCCACTTCCATGACAACAGATCGCGTGTCACATAAGTGCTTTCGTCAAGGGTGACTGACACGTGGCATCCACCGTAACAGAACACCGTTAAGCTATCGGGTCTTGTTTTGGATCCGATAACCCGTTAACAGCCCCGACCAATGGGGATTTTCCACTTGTAAAATCATCATTGGCTGGAGGGAACATGTGTTGGCTCACTGTTGGGACACATGTCATCCACTCATTGCCGATGTCAAGCCGGCTCCGGCCAGTAGACAAAAGAAAACTAGTACTCCAATATATAGGCAGGAGCCTCCGCGCTTGCTTGCTAGTGGTGCTCTCTTCACACTGTCTCGTCCTCTCCGGATATAAATACGACAACGGTGGCTACACTCTCTCTCTACTCACCGCTGGTCACAGATCCAGCTAGATCCTCTCCGCCGAGGAAGGTGAGAAGGTGCAACGTTCACGCGGTCGTCCTCAGCGACCGCTCTTACCCACAGCCGGCGCATCCCGATCATCGTGCCTTGTCGTTCTCTCCCAGGCATCGCTGGCGAGGGAGGGCCTCCCTCCCCTTCTTCCTCGCTGCCATAGTGTGGGTAGATCCGGCCTCCCGTCGCCCACCTAGCGACATCTCGGCGACCCTCAGGTATAACTTCCTTCAAAACCGGCCTTGCTCTACTTCCCGAGCTCCTAATGTCGCTGCATTTGTATCTTTTACTGTTTCTGAGGCCCCCTCGTGTAGATAGGATCGATCGGCTATTCGAAAACCACCTAATTTTTTACTTTTAAGAGATAAAACTAGTTCATGCACTCGAATATAGTAGTACTTGGTTCAAACAAGGAAGAAAGGGGGTGGGGGTGGGGGAAGATTTGTTACCTGAATCTAGGACTTGGTCGAAAGAGGAAATAATCTGGGCGAAAAGTAGCAGAGACTGGCTATTCAACTGGTCTCTAGGTCTAAAAGGGAAATAAAGGGAACGTAGTACAAACTCAATATAAACCCGATCTATTGGTTGAAAATGGAAACAAAGTGGGGACTGGTGGACAAGTCAACAGAGTAAGTCCAGCACTAGATTTGCTAGCCTCACACAGTATAAGGTGGCTATATACCGAACATAAATGGGACCAAGCCAGATATCCTCTTCTGATGTTTGTTGCCCCGAGCCGCTCTTATGTAATGCCACTTGTAAAATGTAGTAGTCACACTATTGAAAGTGAGGACACGTTAATCCAATGTTCTTTTCAATGTAATGCCTCCAGTAATATGAATCAATGGCACTTTTTTCATGTCCTGCTAAATTTCCCATTAAGATAAGTTGCTTTTTTTTTGTTAGAGATGCAACTGTCCTGGTCCGCCTACTCTCCAGGAGCTTCACGACCAACCTTGATGTTGCTCAATTTTATTGCAACTAATGAAGAAGAAGCTCTATGGGGTTCGTTTTCGGATGGAAAGGGAACCGGGGCTGGAGCCCTTTTCTTAAAAAAGAAGAAGAAGAAGCTGCTAGCTCATGGCACATTGCTTCATTTTAGGTGAACTGCACCAAAAGGTCCCATGAATTGAATCATCCATGTTGGTGACTGGTGTCATCCCTTCTACGATGGCATTGACTACAGATATGGTTCTTATCACGAGGTATGTTCCTTTTTGGTCTGACCGTTTGCCAAAGATCCTCCATGTTGATCCTGCTCTTGTTCTACTGTTTTGGCACTGCCATGATAAAGCAGTAGTGTTATTATTTTGCATGTTAATCTAGTGGCACTATTAATTTGAGGCAATGTTTTGGCACCGCTAGTTCCACTATTTTTTTATATATAAAAAGAGGGGGTTCCCTCTGATTTCATTAAAGAAACCCAACCATAGAGAACCATTATCTGAGAACATCTCAGTGTAAACGGCAGTTATGCAACTACTACTAGAACGGACTGAGTACTAGCATGACACAAGTTCTCCACATAAGCTAGGCAGGTAGGGGACGCAGCACCAGCTCGACCAAGTTTGGATTACAACCCAAATGCTACCACAGAAACATTAGGGGGAAGATAGGGACTGAAAGAGCCAGCTTCAGCATCCTAGTCTAAGCACCCCCGACCTTCATCCTTGCGACACACGGTACACCTCGTTTGCCACCTGCTCGACCCTAGTTTCACTGATAAAATGAAGTAATAATATAGTTAAAATAGAGCGAGTGTCCTCTCTATCATTTCATTTCCAATTTAGATAAAGAAAGTGCTTCTCTTTGTTAATGTATGATTCATCAACTAGTCCCATTGTTAATGATTAAGCATTTCTGCAAACTGGGGTGCTTAATTTTAGTTGATCTACAAAAAAAAAAGATTTGAATGTCTCAAGGCCCCTCCTTGTACTACCGTTGTACACTGATGTTCATCACTGGCAGAAGGTGTATCGGGGAGACTTGGGTCGATTTCCAGTATGATGTAATATTTTCTTTTGTTTATTAGTGTATGTTTCATTAACTAGTGCCACTATAATCTAATCACGCCTTTTCATTATCTGTGCAAACAGGGTTATTCAGCTGCATTTTGGTAGAACTGCACAAATTTACGGATGGAACCGGCATATATGCAGAGTGCGAGGTGCCAAGTAAAAATTACCGACACCAACCGTGCTCCATCTAAGCATTGGCATCCACCACCAACAGTGGGATGTGTGGCGCTCACTGTGGAGTATCGATACCAGATGGAGCATCCACCAGATATTGAAGGATCTAGCATCTACAGGGTGCCGTTTCTGAGGGTGTCGTGCCGGAGCGAGTGGGTGGAGTCTTCGTCGACTGAACCCAGCTCCAAGAGGAGAAAAACAGTTGGCCCGACGACGCTTCCCCGCCATCCTCTCCCTCGCCGTTAACATCATCTCACGATGCGGCTGTTTGCCGCCGAGGAATAGGAGGGATTCCCCCCCCCCCCAAACCAATAGTCGGGCAGGTTGTGAATTGTCAGGAGGAGCTTAGGTTTGTTAGTATTTGTAGGTTGTGAATTGTCTTTTGTGTTGTGTATTTTGGGAGTACTTTCAGATATGAATGTCTTTTGAATTTCATATTTGCAGTATTGAGCATATGAACTATTTTATGAATTCTAGAGATCTATTTTTAGCACTTAAAAATGTAGTTTCATAAGAGTATAAAAGTGCAGACAATGTGATTCTCAGAGAAGAAACTGCAAGTTTCAGTTTCAGATAAGAAACTCCAAGCTCAGTTTCAGATAAGAAAAAACAACTTTCAAAGTCAGAGCATTTATATTAAAACGGCCTTTTCAAACAATGTTAACATCATGCTGGAAGTTTTATTCATGGTCGACCAGCCAGTTAACATCATGATGATCAACATTCATGCATAGCACATCTTCATGTGATGCACAGTCAAAAAGATATCCTATTTTCACAATGGCCACACAATGTCGAGTGTGCGAAAAATAGAGAAAACGAGGTATGAAGTTTTGGCAAGTGTAGGACGTGGTGTGCGTAGATGACAATTGGGACCCACATGTCAATAAAGGCAGAGGCAAAAAATTGGAGATATTTTCTCTGCACTTAAAAAAATGTAGTTTCATAGGAGTATAAAAGTGCAGACAATGTGATTCTCAGAGAAAAAACTACAAGTTTCAGTTTCAGATAAGAAACTCCAAGTTTAGTTTCAGATAAGAAACTGCAACTTTCAGAGGCAGAGCATTTATATTAACATGGCCTTTTCAAACAGTGTTAACATCATGCTGAAAGTTTTATTCATGGTCGAAACTGGAACTACCAGCCAGTTAACATCATGCTGATCAACATTCATGCATAGCACATCTTCATATGATGCATAGTCAAAAAGATATGCTATTTTTCAAAATGCCCACACAATGTTGAGTGTGCGAAAAACAGAGAAAACGAGGGACGAAGTTTTGGCAAGTGTAGGACGTGGTGTGCGTAGATGAAAATTGGGACCCACATGTCAATAAAGGTAGAGGCAAAAAAATTGAAGATATTTTCTCTGCACATGTGGAATCAAACCCGGGCGGAACAGCTGTCGGGTAGTGTCACTCGGCCACTAGGCTAGTTCTGTTGTTTCATTACTAATAAGGCACATCCTCAGGTGGTCGGATCTCCTCTTGTGCCTTTGTGCGCTTGCCACGACGCCGATGTCTGCCGTTGTGAACATGCTGAACAAACGAGAGGAATCTGGAGAGGACTGTACGTGGAGAGGTGGACAGTCGATACCCACCAGGTCTATGGCCGTATGCAAGCAAGTTCCTCATCGAAAAAATACTTCCTCCTAATGCTATACTGACGTTGGGGCCCATGGGTTTGTCAACATAGTTACATTTTTTAGGTGCTTCAACGTAGTTACTATAGGAGATACATTCACAACAAAGCCGGTGAGCTGGCAGGTATCATTTATCATCACTGGGGCAACAAGTATAAGCTGGGTTTTGGGCTGACCCGTCTAGGCTTTCTTTTTTGACATGCGCAGCCCACGACCTCGGATGGGAGGTCCATAGGCCTGTTTGTATTTTCTTGAGGGCCGTCATGTATCAACCGTCCTATGGACCTCCCATCCGAGGTTTTATTTTTCCTTAAACATCGGCAGCCCAATTTATGTTGTTTTTTCTTTTGAAGAAAACGAAGAGGTTTGTTCTATTTTTCTATATAAGAATAGGAATGCCTGGTCCAACTTATGTTTCCCTTCTAACTATATTATAAATATTTAAATTATTTTATATGTTATTATATATTATTGTTATGATCATCATATATTTAACACATACTTACATATGTTAGAAAACAATATCCCACATCTTGTTAACTTATAAAAATAATTTCTTAACAATAAAATCCAGGAATTTTTTTGGCAACAAAAATCCTGGTGATTGTGTACAAAAGCTTGGTAAGATTTAGGGACTAATGTAATAATAAATAACTTATTATATATATATATATATATATATATATATATATATATATATATATATATATATATATATATATATATATATATAGGGTGGGTCTATTCTCATAACACCCCTTAAGACCTTATTCTCATAACAAAGGCCTTATTCTCATAACACCCCCACACCCCTCCCTACCCTCCACTTAACACAGTTTCTAGCGCGGCAGCGCCCGCACACCACGGCCCCTCCCCACCCCTCCCCGATCCAACCACCACGCAGCGCCGCCCGCCCCGGCCCCCAACCACCCCACGCCGCCCACCGTCGGCCACCACCCCGCGCCATCCT
>LR738711.1:299047179-299178945 GCA_902687465.1 Secale cereale
CCCCGGCGACCAACCACCCTGCGCCACCCGCCCCGGCGACCAACCACCCCGTGCCTCCCTCCCCGGCCAACACCCAGCGCCGCCTACCCCTGCAACCTCTCCGCGCTCCCCGCCCCGTCGTGATTCACTAACTGTGCCGCCGCACCTCGGCCATGCCGGCCCTCTTCATCCGCCGCAGCACCTCCATCCAATCTGCCTCCCGGAGCCGACGAGGATCCACCGCACGGTGCATCAACAACCGACGTCGGGGCTGCTCTCGATCTGGGAGCAGCAGCACCTCCCCGTCAGATCCGACGAGGGTCATGGCGCCGTGCAGTTCAGATCGGGTTCTCACCCCGTCCCACACTGTCCACCGCAGGGGAGAAGGACGAGGAGCTCCACCACCGGCCCCTCTGCGCCCCAAGGTGTAGAGGGGTCGGCATCTGCGCTCGGCTCTGATGATGGACTGCATTGACGTGCCTACCGCCAAATCAAGCGCCCGCTGGCCATAAAAAACCATTGCGGTTCACTTGGTGATCCAGAAACAAAAACACATCGGAAAAGCAGCTCACTTCTCAACACTTCTCAAAGTAAAAATGAATTTTGTGGTGTCTATCAAAGGTGTCTGGTTCATTTTGTGGTGGTTTGTTACGTAAGTGAACGTGCAGTGCACTTGGGTAAAAAAGAAGTCTGCTACGAAGGACTCCTCAGTATAGTTCATTTCGAACAAAAATGCATTTAAAAACAAGTAAAAAATGCAGTGCACTTTCGTCTAAAAAAAGTCCATTACAAAGGACTCTTTGAAGCTCACTTTGTTTCTCTCCACGAAGTTGGCCATAAAAAAACCATTGCGGTTCACTTGGTGATCCAAAAACAAAAACACATCGGAAAAGCAGCTCACTTCTCAACACTTCTCAAAACGCGCGCAAAAAATTAATTAGTACGAAAAAAGACAACAGCAAATCATGAGGTTCGCTTTTGGTAGTGTTCCGCTTCACTTTCGGGAATGTTGCGGTCCACTTTCCTTCGAAAAAAAAGTTGGAAAAAAAGACAACAAAACTCCTCTGAGAAACATCTACGTCAAACAAAATAAATAATGAGGTTCGTTTGACTGTCTGATGCAATGCGTTCTTCAGTTTGAAGCAGTGCGTTTTTCGCGTTTTTGTAATTTCAAAACTGCTCTCAAACCGTAATGATTTATAGGGCGTGTTCTACATGAAAAAGTAGCGTCTCGATGATATCTTTCCAACGGTGTATCATTTGGATCATTTCGGCCAAAGTTTTGTAAAAATTTCACGAAAAAACGCTGCTGTCGTTCGTAGTCAGCCGCACGATTTTCAAATTTAAATAAAAACCATAAGGAATCTCAAAAACATTTCAACATATGAAAGTTGCGCCTCGTTCGTAGCTCTCCAACGGTATATTACACGCCTTGTTTCGACAAACAGTTAAAAAACTAGAGTGAAAACAGTACCGAAAATTTGAAAAAATTACAAAAAACAATTCCGCGATTTAGTAAATTCAAAACTGCTCTTAAACCGTAGCGAATTAGAAAAAATAATAGATACGAAAAAGATGTGCGCCGACAATACGTTTCCAACGGTGTATCATATGTTTCGTTCCGACGAGCGGTTTAGAAAAAACGCCAAAAAACGCTCGCTGCCATTCGTTGTGAGCCGCACGATTTTCGAAACTTCTCTTAAACTATGATGAATTTGGAAAAGTGTTCAACATGGCAAAGTTGCGTCTACTCCATAGCTTTTCAACGCTTTATTACACGCATAATTCCGATAAACGATTAAAAAACTAGAGCAAAAAAGGTACCGAAAAAACAACACGTACAGTTTTTCAAACATGAAGTTCGCTGGTCTCTGTGGTGCGGTGCGTATAGCTCTCCAATGCAGTATTGCAATGCAGTTAGGAAGTGTTATGAGAATATTATTCTCATAATGTTATGAGAATAGACCGGCTATATATATATATATATATATATATATATATATATATATATATATATATATATATATATAATGCTCAGCCCCTGTTTATTTTTTGATAACATTGCTGCGCCCACCCCAACATTATAATTAGAATCAGCCCAGCAGAATCGTGTATTTCGAGAAAGTGCAAATGGCCTGTAATTTTTTAGGAAAAACATAAGTGGGCCGCATGGACACTAGATTATTTGTTCACGCAGCCCAGCTAACAGACTGTAATTCAAAATAAAGAGATCAAATGGACTGTAAATTCTACCCCGCAAAAAAAAGACTGTAAATTCTGAAAAAATGGGTTGAATACGTGCCACATTTTTGGAGGCTGAAGTGTGGGCCAATAGGCCGAAGCCAATGCAAGTCGTTGTCAACTTAGTCAACAAATAATTCTGACATCGTTAGTTTTAGGATTTACATCCAACGACCAACATCCATCTTCAATCTCTCGTCTTCTTCCTCCAGCGCTGCCGGGACCACCTGCTCCCGCTTCCTGTTGCTAGCAGATCTGCTTTGCACGCTTCGCTGTGAAGCGTTACTCCACCGTTGGCCAGGCCATCCCTCCACCCCTCCACACCTCTTGTTCTTCTCCACCGACTGCCGAACCACACCGCACTAGAACCAGTTAACACTCGTACACCTCTCCATCTGTGACTCTACTCCCGTGTCTTCCCATCTCCGGCTTGTTGCTTTCCGGGGCCTCGCCGTCGTCCACCACCTTGGATGCACTCGGCGCGGAGTGGTCAATGTGGTCAACGAACGACACCATCGGAAGTAGACTGTGCGTGGAGAGGCTGACAGCTGGGTCCACGGCCGCACGCAAAGAAATGCCTCCTTATTACGCGCAAAATAATGATTCCTCCACCTGACAGCTGGGACCCACCGGAAGGGCCTCTGTATTTCGCGAAAAAAAACGTACCCACCACTGATAGGTCAGACCCACCAGCTATATTTTCGCACGCAAGGAAGTGCCTCCTTATTATGCACAAAAAAAATGAATACTCCCCCTACTAGTTGGGACCCACCTTGGTGGCAGGCTAACTTGTGGGCCTACTAAGTTGACGGGGATGGAGTGCTTTGTCAACTTAGTCAATATGAACGATTCTAGCACTAGTGACCGTATGGTGTCCATCCAACAGCCGTAGTGCTTCTTCAACCTCTGGTCTTCTTGCTCCAGCCGCCCAAAGCAGCGCCGGTCGTGCCGCATGCTCCTGCCTCCCGTGGCCGGCTGTACTGTCGCGGAGGCCTCACCGCCCCCTACTACTATTCCCACCGCTGGCGAGGCCCTGCGGCGATGGCAGCCTCACACCGCAGCCGAACCAGTGAACCCTCGTACTCCTCTCCGCGCATGCTTCCACTGCCGCGTCTTCCCCGCCTCCGCGTCATCCCCTTCCGAGGCATCGCCGTCGTCCACCGCCCTGGTGCTCTCGGCGCGGCGTGGTCAACGTGGTCAAGGAACGGCTTCCATCGGACGTGGACTGTACGTGGAGAGGCTGACAGCTGGGTCCGCGGCCGCAGCAAGGAAGTGCCTCCTTATGATGCGCAAAATAATTATTCCTCCACCTGACAGTGGGGACCCACCGTACGGGCCACCGTATTTCGTGAAAAAAACGTGTCCCCCTGACTACTAGGACCCACCAGCTACATTTTCACACGCAAGGAAGTGCGTCCGGGCAAAATGAAATGATTCGCTCCCTAACTGCTGGGACCCACCAGCTACATCTTCGCATGCAAGTGTCTGACAGTCGGGACCCACCTGGTCGAAGCGTACGTAGTGTTGTCATTCTGGTCGCGAACATGTACGTACATATTGTTCGATGTAGAGGCGCGCACATGTCATAGTCGAGGCGCGCACGTAGCATGTACACGTACGTACAGCGGCCAAACTGCAAGAAAGTATACGACCACGTACGTACATACGGGCGGGGTCTCGAATGCCTACTCGTGCGTACGTACGGCCAGGGCTCGTGTACATGCCTGGGTCGGAACGGAGAAACAACGTCGTCGTCATGTTCATGGGTAGCCAACCGGCTAGGTCAGAACGGAATGCGTCGTCGTGTTCATCGGGAGGGCTTGGACGGAACAGCCGATGGAACGAGGCCTGGCGTACCGCAGAACGGAGGAAACGGCCTTGTGTTCGTCAGGCAACATTCGAAATGGGATCATGTTCATCGGGAGGGGTGTGGCGTACCGCAAAACGGAGGAAACGGACTTGTGTTGGAGTGCTACGGTCAAAACAGGGGTCCTGTTCAGCGGGGAGGGGTTTGGCGTACCACAAAACGGGACTCCCCAGGATACTGTTCATCTCCACCATCGACCCCCTCCAGCCTCCACGGGATACAATTCCTCCACCGTCGACCTCCTCCAGCCTCCACCTGTGACTGTTCGTCCACAGGCTCATGTTCATCCAGCCTCTACCGCGCGCTACTCCACCGGCTACTATTCAACCAGCCCTCTCCACGAGCTCCTGTTCAACCACCCCTCCACGGGCTACAGTTCATCCAGCCCTCCGCCGTCTACTGTTCATCCAGCCCTCCACGGGGTGGTCCTGTTCATCCAGCCCTCCACAGGGTCCTGTTCATCCAGCCCCAACCGGCTCGATCGATCGGGGTCCTGTTCATCCGGAGGCAACACCACGGGGTCCTGTTCATCCACCCCCAGCAACGCTCATTGTTCATCCAAACCCCCCAGCAACGCTCACTGTTCATCCAGAGGCAGCATCGATCGGTCTTAGTTAGTAGCAGTAGCGAAGGAATCGCTCGATCGGGTTCAGTTAACAGCCATCGATCGATTGCTCGGGTTAAGTAATGCGTAGCCTGCAGTACAATCGCTCGGGTTCAGTTAGAGCCCGACGCCTCACACCCACGCACGTGCGTGTACGAGATAAACACGCATCACTCGGCCCCGACCACCCACCGTAACTGGGAACACACCGATATTTTCCTCGCCTCGCTTCTACCACGGTTTTTTCCGTCATGGACGGCCCAAAAAATGTCATGCAACTGCGTCTCCGGCCCGCCCAGGATGAAAATCCCATTTTCTGTCATGATTTTTTGTCATAGAAGTAGGACCCCACCACATCTATGATGATACCGGGTTTTTTCACAATTATCGTCATAGAAGTGTCATAAGTATGACATAAATTTTTTTCGTTCGGCCCAAAATGTCACGGATGTGTCTTTTTTTGTAGTGTCGGTTCACGATGTTGGCGTCGAGGTAGCCCGCCCTCCGGAGATCCTCCATGGTCATCTCAGTAACCGTGGAGGCCTCCCACTTGCCTCTGGTGCCGGATCCAGCCGTTGTTGGGGAAGGAAGTGGTGGTTGAGGAACAGAAGCTACGGGCGCCGGAGATGAGGATGCTGTGGCTAGGAAGATTGGAGGGCTCTAGCTTGAGGAAGGCGTGGGCTGATGGAAGTGATTGATATCCTTTTATAAGGTTGTGAATACAGAACATCCCCCCACTTTAGCCATAAACCTCGCCGGTTCCCAAAGCGGTCGTGCGTAATCGCGGTTTGGATGCTCACATCACATTGATAAGGATCCCATAATAAGCGGGAACGATCCTCTATTCTGATAAGACGTGTCAGTGGGGTTATGCCTTGAACGCGGACCAAGTAAAATGGTTCGATATGTTAATGGGATGGACGCGACGCTTCACCAAAAAGTTGTCAGTAAAGACGCATTATTCATTTTATTTAGATGCCTTGCCTTCAGGGTTATGGTTTGTACTAACCATGCAGAGCTGGACACATAACACGTTTTGTAGAAGATAGTGCCTTGATATGTTCGGAAGAAGGAAGCCGCCTTGCAATGCCAAAGACAATACGGAAGCTGAACTCATCGTCATCAAAGACAGGTTCAGGGGCTACTGAGGGAGTCTTGGATCGAGAGGTCCTCATGTGGCCGGATAACTTGTTGTGGGCCTTACTGGTGGGCCGTGAAGATCATCACTGAAGATCGTCTCTCGTATCCGGATAGGACTCCTATGTGCGTATATTGGCAGGTTTAGGTTTGGGTGTAATCTTTCCTTCCTCTTTATGATGGTCATGTGAAAGTGCAACTAATCCCCGGGTGGTTTTGGTAATTAATAACAACATATATATCATTGAACTAATATTCTCTTGAGAATCATTTCAGAAAAGTTCGATGATGTGGGTAAGGAAATGTCTGAAGAAGTGGACCCCTCAAAATGCTAAGACAAGCATTGGCAAAAGCTCAAGACTCCATTTTTGGTTTAGTGATCAAAGATCACATTGAGTCCATAGGAAAGCCAATACTATTAAAAGGGGATGAGGTTGTGTTAATGTTCTCGTTGCTCAAGTGCTTGGTGATCTAACTCCCTCAACTATCAGCACTATTCACTACTTAACACACACCCATAAGTAATCTCGGTCACACCGATTTCTCCAACTCAGTCCCACCGAGATGAACCACTTCAGTTGTTTCTCCAAACCCTAGATTCTCGGTCACACCGATTCTGAGTTTCGGTCTCACCGAAAAAGGGCTGCCAACCTTCTGTGATCAGTTGACATCAATTCGGAATATCCGAGTTTATATTTTCGGTCTCACCGAGATGGCAAACCCTAACCTTTGACTCACTTCGGTCTCACCGAGATGGTATTTTCGGCCCCACCGAAAATCCCAACGTTCACTATATTTGAACTTTCGGTCTAACCGAGTTTTCACTTCGGTCTGACCGAGATTGGTCAAATGTGTGTGTAACGGTTGGATTTTGTGTGGAGGCTATATATACCCCTCCACCCCCTCCTCATTCGTGAGGAGAGCCATCAGAAAGTACCACCACTTCTACCACACACTTTCTGAGAAGTGAACCACCTACCCTTGTGTTGAGATCAAGCCATTCCATTCCTACCATATGAAACTTGATCTCTAGCCTTCCCAAGTTGCTTTCCACTCAAATCTTTCTTCCACCACAGCCATATCAGTGAGGAGAGTTGAGTGTTGGGGAGTTTATCATTTGAAGCACAAGAGCAAGGAGTTCATCACCATCAACACCGTCTATTACCTTTTGGGGGGTGGTGCCTCCTAGATTGGTTAGGTGTCGCTTGGGAGCCTCCGTCTTTGAGATGTGGAGTTGAACCAAGAAGTTTGTAAGGGCAAGGAGATCGCCTACTTCGTGAAGATCTACCCCGAGTAAGGCTAGTCCTCCGTGGGCGTAGGCCGTGATGGAATAGACAAGGTTGCTTCTTCGTGGACCCTTCGTGGGTGGAGCCCTCCGTGGACTCGCGCAGCCGTTACCCTCCGTGGGTTGAAGTCTCCATCAACGTGGATGTACGATAGCACCACCTATCGGAACCATGACAAAAATCTTCGTGTCACCAAACTGCGTTTGATCTTCTCCACCTCTCTTTTACATGTGCAATTTACTTTCCGCTGCTTATACTCTAGAATTGCATGTGTAGGGTGATACTTGAATTGATCTTAATTGTGAAACTGCCAAAAACATTGCATGATCTAAAGGCAGATTTTTTATATTGTCAAGTAGTCTAATCACCCCCCCTCTAGACCTACTTTCGATCCTACAAGTGGTATCAGAGCATGGGGTTATACATCTCGGTGACACCGAGTTTTTCAACTCGGTCCCACCGACAGCATGGGGTTATATATACCTGAGGGGCTGCGCGCGATTTCATTCTTCAAACCGTTCGCCCCCAAGACCCCTGCTGCCGTCGCCCTGGTCTACGGATTGTCGCCTTCGTCGCCTGTGCGCCCTCGCCGCAGGTCTCCGCCACCGTCAACGGTAATCATCTCCACCGTTGCCGCCGTAGAGGGACACCACCAAGTTAGGGTGTGTCCCGATCCCTTTTCGTGCTCCCTTTCCGATTCTTGCACGATAGGCTTGCCATGATTCAATCCATGTTTGAGATATTCCCTATACAATAGTTCAGATCTTCTAGTTTCGAGGAAAATTCTTAGGTTTAGGTTTCCACGGAATGCATCTCGGTGAAGCCGATTTTTGAAACTCGGAATGACCGATTTGGCCTCTGGCCATTGCACTGCATCATTCGGTTTAACCGAGTTGTGCAAATCGGAATGACCGAAGCATAGTTTCAGTGAAACCCTAAGTTTTCGGTAGGACCGAAACCCATCTCGGTCTGACCGAAAGTGGTGTGTAGGTTTCTGTTGAGCACTTCGGTTGCACCGAAACTTGAAATCGGTTTGACCGAAATACATTCTGTGAAAACTCAAAACTAAGTTTTGAACTCATTTATTTTTGCAAAAACCTCTGCAGTTGTGATAACTCTTCTATTCTGCCTATACCTTATCTTTTCACAGGTTTTTCAGTCATGTCAGATGTCAGTGACAGCCAGAACAGGTCTGAATCACCGTTTGCTGAAATTCCAGAGGCAGATACAAGTCCTGCTAGCAGCTCCAGTGATGATGGTGAGAGGAGCACCCCTAGTGGTTTGCCTCCTGCAGCCACTAGAACCAGGAAGAAGAGAACTTCTGATGATGAGGACTCTGACTTTGTTGCTGAGGAAGTTACCTCCAAGCCTAAGAGGAATGTGGTTGCTAAAGAGCACCAAGGGCAGCAGTCAAGGAAAGGCACAATCAAAGTGAAGCAGTCAGCAATTGCAAAGAAGCTCAACTTGGAAGAGCCTGCTCCAAGCAAGGTGAAGAAGACTTCCAAAAGGATGAGGGTAGTATATGCTGAACCTCAAGTTGATGCTGCAGAAGAAGAAGAAGAAGAAGCACCCCAGCCTCCTCCTCAGAAAGCTAAGTTCATGGGTGATGCTATTCGGGCTCAAGCCTCCTCTAAGCCCAAGAAGCCTGCTCCTGTCAAGGCAGCTCCAGCCAAGCCCAAGAGAACAACCAGAAGCATTCCAGCTTCTGAGAAGAACAAAGGTGAGATGCCACCGTCTGAATCAGATGAAGAGCATGTGTTGCTTAAGCTCCGTCCCAAGTTGCCACTCCACAATGATGCTCATCCTCAAGCTGAGGACATGAAGGCAAGGAAGGACAAAGGTCTCAGGCTATGGAGACAGTCTGATCCATATGCTGTAAGGAGAAGGACTGCTGTGGACCCCAGATTCCACACCAGAGAGCAGCAGGATTTCTATGAGACCGTGCTGATGGATAAGAAGCCCATTGTTGCTGACACCAGGTATGTTGACTGGAAGTACATTGACAGTGAAGAGCACCGTGACTTCTTTCCCCATGTGCATGAGAGCTTTACTGCATGTGGAGTTGCTGATTTTGTGGGTCAAGAGCTGACAGCTTGGAATGACGAGATGATCATGCAGTTCTACGCCACAGCCCACTTCTATCCTGATGGCAAGATCACCTGGATGACTGAAGGTCAAAGGTTTTCTTCGACTGTTGAAGAATGGGCAGCACTTCTGAACGCTCCAGTGCAGAGAGAGGACGACATTGATGTCTATGGGATTCCTAAGAAGAGTCATGATTCCATGAAGAACATGTACAAGGAGATCCCGGCTGCTGATTTGGAAGGATGGAAGCTTGGCTCAGTGTACTATCTCCAGGCAGGTCTGACCACCACTAACACTATTCTGAGGCATACATTGATGCCTAAGTCTGGAGACCACCGCATGATTCGAGGCTATTCTATCAACATGCTGCACATTCTCGATGAGAAGGCACCTTTCAAGGTGATGGACTTGATGGTAGAAACCATTAAGAGGACTGCAGCTGACCAGAAGAGGTCGTGTGGGTTTGCTCCGCAGATACAGATGCTCATCAACGCCAAGTTTGGCACGGGCAAATTCATGTTGGATAGGAAGCACTTGCCACTGCAGCCAGAGCATGAGGACAACGTAGTTGTGATGGATGAAGAGGATCCTACCTCAGTTGAAGGACAGGCCAAAATCGAAGCTGCGAAGAAGGCTAAAGCTGACAAAGAGGCAGCAGCAGCAGCAGCTAAGCCAAAGAGCTTTGGAGAACAAATTCTTGAAGCTACCCAGAGGATTGAACAACGCCTGGCCAGCATTGAGCAATCTCAGGAGAGCCTAGAGAGGATTGTTGAGGACAAGATCCACGCTCTGGACGTGAAGCTGACTGAGATTCAGGTGTCTGTCAACAAGCTTGAGGCAGACATGGAGGAGACAAGGCAGGAGAGAGCAGAGCTTATGCAGGATGATCTAGTCCAGGACTCTCATCGCCAGACTACTCCGGTTCCGAGAGGATCCAGATCTGTAGCTATCCCAGTGACAGACTCCAGGGCTACCACTTCAGCTCCAGCAGTTGCTCCAGCTCCAGCATCCACTCCTCCACCGCAGACATCAGCAGAAGTCTTCGCCGATGCAGCTATCTCTACACCGACATCTACCCAGACGGGAGCCGCCAGCAGAGCCCGCAGTGACGCTTAGCTCTATACCTTTTCGAACTTTTTGGTAACTTGTTGCCAAAGGGGGAGAAATTGTTATAGATCATAGGGCTTCGAGAGAGAGAGTGCTCTTTCGTCTTTCGTTCTTTTGCCGGTTTTCTTTGAGATACATTGGTTTCTTTTGGTTCCTGAAACTTTAAGTGTGCTTGCTACTAAGTTTGATGCTACCTTAATGAGTGCCTAGTCATACTATGCTTTAATGTGTGCTTAATGCTTATCCTATGCTATTTCTTATTGTATGGCTATTTACTCTTGTCTTGGTGATTGAGTGCATGTTATTCATTCTTATCATTTTGTGCGCTCCACCAAGATGTATGTGACATGGAAGAGTGACCCATAATCCTAATCGATTGTGCATTTGCATTCAAACGCAAATTTTAAATAATGCACAAATTTAGGGGGAGCTCTTGTTTATCACATACTTCTCAAAGCGACGATATTATTCTTTGATTATATCTTTTGTCGAAGCTTTGATCTATATGTTGTCATCAATTACCAAAAAGGGGGAGATTGAAAGTGCAACTAATCCCCGGGTGGTTTTGGTAATTAATAACAACATATATATCATTGAACTAATATTCTCTTGAGAATCATTTCAGAAAAGTTCGATGATGTGGGTATGGAAATGTCTGAAGAAGTGGACCCCTCAAAATGCTAAGACAAGCATTGGCAATAGCTCAAGACTCCATTTTTGGTTTAGTGATCAAAGATCACATTGAGTCCATAGGAAAGCCAATACTATTAAAAGGGGATGAGGTTGTGTTAATGTTCTCGTTGCTCAAGTGCTTGGTGATCTAACTCCCTCAACTATCAGCACTATTCACTACTTAACACACACCCATAAGTAATCTCGGTCACACCGATTTCTCCAACTCAGTCCCACCGAGATGAACCACTTCAGTTGTTTCTCCAAACCCTAGATTCTCGGTCACACCGATTCTGAGTTTCGGTCTCACCGAAAAAGGGCTGCCAACCTTCTGTGATCAGTTGACATCAATTCGGAATATCCGAGTTTATATTTTCGGTCTCACCGAGATGGCAAACCCTAACCTTTGACTCACTTCGGTCTCACCGAGATGGTATTTTCGGTCCCACCGAAAATCCCAACGTTCACTATATTTGAACTTTCGGTCTAACCGAGTTTTCACTTCGGTCTGACCGAGATTGGTCAAATGTGTGTGTAACGGTTGGATTTTGTGTGGAGGCTATATATACCCCTCCACCCCCTCCTCATTCGTGAGGAGAGCCATCAGAAAGTACCACCACTTCTACCACACACTTTCTGAGAAGTGAACCACCTACCCTTGTGTTTAGCCTTCCCAAGTTGCTTTCCACTCAAATCTTTCTTCCACCACAGCCATATCAGTGAGGAGAGTTGAGTGTTGGGGAGTTTATCACTTGAAGCACAAGAGCAAGGAGTTCATCACCATCAACACCGTCTATTACATTTTGGGGGGTGGTGCCTCCTAGATTGGTTAGGTGTCGCTTGGGAGCCTCCGTCGTGATGTGGAGTTGAACCAAGAAGTTTGTAAGGGCAAGGAGATCGCCTACTTCGTGAAGATCTACCCCGAGTAAGGCTAGTCCTCCGTGGGCGTAGGCCGTGATGGAATAGACAAGGTTGCTTCTTCGTGGACCCTTCGTGGGTGGAGCCCTCCGTGGACTCGCGCAGCCGTTACCCTCCGTGGGTTGAAGTCTCCATCAACGTGGATGTACGATAGCACCACCTATCGGAACCACGACAAAAATCTCCGTGTCACCAAACTGCGTTTGATCTTCTCCACCTCTCTTTTACATGTGCAATTTACTTTCCGCTGCATAAACTCTAGAATTGCATGTGTAGGGTGTTACTTGGACTGATCTTGTTTGTGAAACTGCCAAAAACATTGCATGATCTAAAGGCAGATTTTTTATATTGTCAAGTAGTCTAATCACCCCCCCTCTAGACCTACTTTCGATCCTACATCATGTACAAACCCTAGGGCCCTCCGGTGTATATATAAACTAGAGGGTTTCGTCCGTAGAGGCTAGAGAACAACAGACAGTTGATTCATAGCAATCACCCTGCCTAGACTTCTAGGGTTTAGGCATTACGATCTCGAGATAGATCATCTCTTGCATCATATTCATCAAGATCAATCAAGCAGGAAGTATGGTATTACCGCGATCGAGATGGCCCGAACCTGGGTAAACATCGTGTCCCCTGTCTCCTATTACCATCGATCCTCAGACGCATAGTTCGGGACCACCTACCCGAGATCCGCCGGTTTTGATACCGACACCTATCATCAGGCGATAGACTACTGGTCGAACTATCGTCCTCGCTGTCGCTTGACATGGTTGCGGTCATATAAAAACCATGAGAAAGTGAGCTTGCAGATTGTGCGCAAGTGTGTACCGTAGCCTGCCGGGGACGATGAAGATGGTGGACTTTTAAGCGGGGTATGCAGCAAAGAGGAAATGCCAATTGAAGCGGGGGTTGACGTATTATCTAACAAGTTGCTCCAAATACCTAGGGTTGCCCAGTTCTCGGTGTGATAAATAATTACGCACACGTGTTGGAGCGTGTAAATATGGAACAAACACTTTTCATAGTCATTGAATGCATACTAGCCATAGGACTCCCATTGGCTGATTTCTTTTTTCAGGACAAAAATAAGGAACGAATTTTGGGATTATGCATCGGTACCGGTACGAATGGAGTAGGACAGTTGGCAAGCAATACATTGGGCTCTTCTTACTGATGAAGCTAGTAATAATCGAACTACAAAGGAAATTTTTTGCACGAATCTTCACCTAACATCAATGGCATATGACCTAGATGAGCATTACTTAGAGCACATGCATATATGCTTTAGCAATACTGTCAAACAAAACCCCTAATCATCATTGCAAACAGCGCATAGAACATGGCTAATGCGACAACCATAACTAGACATGCTAGTTCCTTCTCGTCTATTGCTTTCATCTGTTGCCTGTGATAGATGCTTTCTTGCTTCATCGTACTGATTGTACATTCCAGACCAGCCACTTTCTTCTTCAGCTTTATGTTATCAACACTCTGAGCCCTGCCATGCCATTCTTCATCCATCCTGTTAATAAAGGAACAAGCCACATATCCCTGCCAATGTTAAATAGTATTCAGGATGAGCGGTGGCATTAACTCAAATAAAATTATGAACTTAGCACTAACCTCTAAGGGGCAACTGAGAAACCGCCTGCCAATGTCTAATCCCTCCGTGCATACACGTCGAGCAAGAGTGTGCCCGTGCACATAACTCAGCTTTTGGTACTTCTCGGTGGCGCAAAACTCGGAGTCGAACTTGGTTTGCAGGAGTCTCGAGTCTTGGTACGGATCCGACGGCAGATCGCTTTCTCATAGGGGGGTCATTTACGATGGATTCAGCAAGGAGCTACTTTAGACACGCTAAAAAAGATCGGGATCTATTAGAACCTGACAGGACGATTCAGATCCATAGTACACCTACATTCTGGTGACCTTAGGCAAGAGCTCGGCGGCGAACGCCGTCGTGGCAGTGCTGCCGAGAGCGGCGATACGAGCAGGAGCAACCGCACCGAAACCATCAGCACCACTCGTCCGCATTCCCCCAATGTTAGCGCCACGCAAAGGAATTTGGAGGCTATCTAGGGATTTGGGGGAAATGGTGAAACTGTGGGGATAAGCTAACGCTCGGGAACTACTTATGGCACTATATGTTGTATATGGCACACTATTTATACCTGTCGTTTGTGTTAGGTATTACAACTTCACACACGAGTTATGAACCAAACCGTGTGAGAAGAACACATAGGTGAGATACGGTTGACGTTAGATAACCGTATGTGATGTACTGCCCTGTAAAGTGATACCATGTGAAGAGCCACTCTTCGGATATACCTCAAAAACTAAAATAGCCTCTCTGCAGATAGAGATGGTGGCGGCGGCCTAGGAAGCGGCTACAGGAGAAGAGCTCAATCCTCGGTCGATGGGCAATGGTGGTGTCATAGAAGGCCAATCCTCAGTCTGCGGCGGGAGATAGGAGTAGCTCAACCATCGAGGTCGACGTCGGCACGATTGGAGCACATCCATCACGAGCGATGGCGGGATAGTGGAGGTCGAACTTCACGCAGTAGCCGCACTATGCTTTGCTCCTCGACCCTGCTGTCTCGGCGTGCCGCCGCATCGCACTTCTCCGTCTGATGGGTGGAGGTCGCCGCGTGGCTAATTAATTTAGGTATCCAATTCTTAAGGGTAGTGTTGTAGTACTCTGCATGTAAATTGACTGGCCATTAATTTTTGACATTGCACGTCTGGATAACAGTATGGAGCGCCGACAGTAATTATGAAAATAAAACATTGTGATATATGCACGCATCTTTCGGCATCAGTTAATCCGTGTATTGATTTTGTTGTTTTGTTTTTAATTACCATTCATGTGGTGCACATGGGACGATCTGAATGGATGAAGAATTGGAGAACTGCTGCTTTTACCAGTGGTGTGATAGAGTTCATGAATTTGGCTGAAAGTACAAAGAGGAGGATTGGTGATGCGGATTACATCTTGTGTTCATGTACTCATTGTGCCAAAATAGAGTCACATGAAGTTCCAAATGTCAAGTGGCACTTAGTCTCTTGTGGATTCATGGATGGATATACACGTTGGACCAGACACTGTGAAGAGCAGGTCATGGATGAATATACCCAGGGTTGCGAGATGCCAAACCCCGGTCAGTGTCACATGTTGAATCTAACATCGGGACAGAGGCATTAAGCTACCAATGGAACAGAAGAAAGCCGAACCAACCACTGGAAAACCAATACGTCAACGTAGATGAGGACGATCTTGATATGCCATATTTTGCTGCTATGATTGCATATTTCAAGGTCCCAAAAAAGGATATTATTTGGTACAAGGATCTGCCAACCATTGATGCGGACTCCAAGAAAGAATTGTATCCAGGTTGCAAAAATAAATATTCCAAGTTGAGTGCCACTCCGGCGCTTCTCAGATTTAAAGCAGCAAACGGTCTATCAGACAAGGGCTTCACAAAGATGTTAGGACTTTTCAAAGAAATTCTTGCGGAAGATAATGTGCTTCCAACAAGTACGAACGAAGCGAAGAAAGTTGTTTGCCCCTTAAAACTAATAGTACACAAGATACATGCTTGTGTGAATGATTGTATATTGTACCAAGGTGAGTACAAAGATTTGCGTGCATGTCCCATATGCAAGCATGCACAATACAAGCACATGATAGCAAACGACAAGTACAAATTGGACAACGAGATCAATACAGGAATCTCGCTCAAGGTTGTATGATACTTTCCTTTAATTCTAAGGTTGAGGTGTTTGTTTGCAAACCCTACAAAGGTAAAGAGGTTGCGGTGGCATCATGATGAGCGAACTGCAGATAAATATATGAGGCTTCTAAAAGATGGGGCTTAGTTGGAATTAATCGACAACAAGTTTCAAGACTTTGCCAAGGATCCTAGAAGTATAAGGCGCGGGGAGTGTATTGACGGGATGAATCCTTTTCGCGATATGAGCACCAATCACAACACATGGTCGGTTCTTCTGTGAATATATAACCTAGCTCCTTGGTTGTGTATGAATAAAAAATACATTATGTTGTCAATAATTATCCAAGGCCGAAGCAATCTGGAAATGAAATCGACATTTACTTTCATCTACTGGTAGTAGAACTGCTGACAGTGTGGATGGATGCGCCTGCTATAGAATGTTATGATGCTTACAAAAAGGAGATTTTCGATCTACATGCGATGCTAGTGCACAGCATTCAACATATGTCAGCATTAGGCAACACATCGGGGCAGGAAACAAAGGGAGATGTACAGTGTGTCACATGCATGGATAGGACAGCTAGCAGATTTCTTCCCAACTCACGCAAAACCGTGTATTTGCGCCATCGTAGGTTCTTACGGAGAAATCACCCATACCGAAAGATGAAATACGAATTTGATGGTACGGCAGAGGTAGATGTGGGCCCAAGACCCTATTGGGGAGGTGGTCCACAACATGGCTAAACAAATTAATGTTGTCCTTGGCAAGAAGCACGCTTTGACGGTGAAACAAACACCCAAGGGTCAAGTGTTTAAGAAGAAATCGGTGTTCTGGAAATTCCCTTACTGGGAGATTCTACGTGTATGTCACTACATCGATGTCATGCATGTAGAGAAGAACGTATGTGAAAGCATCCTTCGTACTCTGCTGAAGATTAAAGGTAAAACAAAGGATGGCGATGATGCGCGGCTTGATATGCTTGCTGATCAATCAAACCGCAAGAGTGAAGCAGAAGATGATGACAAATTCATCAAAGCTTGCCAGAGTTACAATTTCAGTACAAAAGAAGCAACACAGTTCTTCACCTATTTGTTTCCTACTCCGCAAACATCAGAAGTCTCGTGGATGTGAGCTCAGGTAAAATGAAGTTGGGACACATGAAGTCACATGATTACCACGTAAAGTTGACACAAATCATCCCGGTGGCCATCAAGAATCTAATTGACACAGGTATAAGAAACACACTCATTGAGCTCTGTGATTTCTTCAACCAACTATGCTAGAAAGTTGTAGACCCAAAAGAGTAGGATCATATGCAAGATGATATTGCAAGAATATTGTCCAACCTAGAGATGTTTTCCCACCATCATTCTTTGATGTCATGGTCTATCTCACTGTGCACCTTATCGACGATATAAAGTATTGTGGTCCTATGTTTCTTTGCAACATGTATCCCTTTTAGCGGTTCATGGTAATACTGAAGTGCTATTGTCGGAACCGAAACCATCCAGAGGCAAGCATCCTACAATGTTATACCGCGGAGGAGGTGGTTGAGTTTTGCACTAATACATGAAACAAAGACCTATAGGTTTGCCCCTATCTCTCCACGAGGGAAGGCTGTAAGGTAAGCCGGTCCATGCTGGCACGCAAATGGCTGCACCCGGAGAATTGATAAGGAGAACCCATTTGACGGTATTGCTTAACAGCCCACCAATTCTCGGCGCTAATGCCGAAGAATACTTGGCGGAGATACGTGAAAGCTTCTTACTAATGGTGCCTTCATCAGATGTGGAGATGAAGGATCTCACTAAGAACTACGCCGAATGGTTGAAGAATTGTTTGGCACAAGGATCCATCAATGACATTGATACGTGGTTAGCAGAAAATCCATCACCTTCGGTATTGATGGACCTAGCATATGACACAAATGGATACATGTTCTACATCGAGGAACGTGATGAGAAGACCTCATATCAGAATAGCTATGTTCAAATAGAATGTGTGACTGTAGATGAAGTTGATAAAAGGGTATATCATGGAACCATCAAAGAGATTTGGGAGATTAACCATGTGAAGGTTAAGGTGGCATTAAGCAGGTGCGCATGGATCCCTGTTGGTCATGTGAAGGTTGATGATTACAGGAAAACCTGTGTTGATAGGACAATGATGTCATATCACATGAACCGGTTCATTCTTGCCAACGATGCTACCCATATTTTCTATGCGGAAGACCCCTTGCATAACAACTGCCATGTAGTGATGCATGGGAAGAGGAGGGTACTGGGTGTGGATGATGTTGATGAGGATGAGTACGATGAATTTGTTGAGTTGCCAGCCAAAGGATCACGTACCCATGTAACAGAGAAGCGTAACATCATCAGAAAACCCAAGTTCATTCGGGGTCAATGTAATGATCCTAGTTTCCCCATGTACATGGGACTTAAGCCGTAATACTAGTCTTTATGTCTACCCTTTAACTTAATTTGTTCAATTTAGAACTGTCGCGTGTACTGAATTTGTGAGTCATTGCCGGTTTTCTGTTGATGCAAGAACCGTTAATATGTTGACCTTGATATGCTGTCAGCTCAGGCAATGAATATGAACTATTTATTAATATTATTATTATATCATAGAGGTAGCACACTCAATTGATATCACTCCAGCATGTGTGAACAAATGATATGCAATCTGGTTTGCGGATAGCACACTGTTCATTCATGAAAGCCGTGTGCCAACCAAACCCCGCGCGCGATCTGAGTTATTCTTTCTATTTGGCCAGAACCCAAACCCCATGGATCATACGTCTACACCGTTGGATGCTACCAGATCGAATGACAATCCTCATCCCTTACGACAGCAAATGCAATTCTGGTTGTAATTTTATTTTTATGCATAAGTGCACGTTAAACTCAACAAATGTCTTAAATATAGCTAATGATACCTGAAATGCGCCAAAAAATCAAACCCATGGTATAAAGCTAATTGCGTACCGTGGAAATTTTTATGAGTCCAAATGATGAAGTCACCGACCACTGGAGTTTGAATTGACACGTCTCCTTTTGGAAACCATGATCCTTCATGTAAGATGCTCCGGCTTGGAAGGAGCGATCATCAAAACTTGTGCCAAACTTTACCAAAAAATTCCCAAGGGGTGGTGAGAGCACTCCACAGGCACACATCGATTTTGATGATGTCCGGACTCCATCTGAATTTCCTGTAATTAAAATAACAACTAGGCCTATGCAAATGGCCGCACCTCGCGGCTGAAATGTTTGAAACTTCTCCCCGCTTCTCGGACAAATGGATGAAAACTCGCAAAGCGACGCACAAATGATTTGTACACCTTCTTTGCTAGGGCTGGCCATAGTGGTGGTATCCTAGCCGATATCATGCACTCGGAAATAGCAAGTATGCTGATGTGGCAAAGAATTAAAGAAGATAGAGAGGGTTGAGTAATATATAGGTAGATAACGTATCACGTTGAACGCAAAGCTAATTTTTGTTAAGCATGGCAATAAATATGATCATCTATCATACCACTCTATTATACTATATATGCACTATAATTAAAGGTAGTATCTTACACTAGTATCATATGCATGATACTAGTAGTATACGATACTCTCCACTATGAGTAGCCTAAGTATAGCCTAACTAAGACACCCAATTATAGTTGTAGTAGGGCTTTGACTTTATATGCACTAAAGGCAAGGTAAGTGCAAAAAATGACTTAAACATAGCAAACGAGACCTGAAATGGGGCACACAATCAAACCAAGGATACTTCCGTGATTGTTTAGAATGATTTTTTTCGAGGCGGAACGATGTAGTCACTGACGATTTGGAGTCCGAAGTGTCGCGTATCCTTTTGGAAACTATATATGATCCTTCTTGTGAGATGCTCCGATTTGGAGGTGTGTGCATCAAAACTTGTGCCAAACTTTACCAATTTTTTCCATGCGATTGTGAGATCACGCCACAGTGACACAATGATTTTCGTTATTTATGGACTCTATATGCATTTCCTGTAATTGAAAACCAACAAGGCCTAAGCATGTGGCCGCACCCTACGGCCAAACTGTTTGATTTTTTCCCATTTCTCACACAACGAATGAAAACTCGCAAAGCGACACACAACTGATCTTGCAAACACCCACGTGTAGTTACGAGGTCTCAAATGACTCAAATATAGCAAATGAGATCTCAAATGCTCCATAAAATTGAACGATAGGGCACAATCGTGATTTCTTATCGTGGAAAAAATTGGAGGTGAAACGATGAACTCATGTTTTCATTCAAACAAAAATATGCAGTTAGTTCATGTAATTGTTTTCAAATAGCACATGGTTCACTCACGGAAGCCGTGTGCCTACTAAACTATGGCCGATGCCCACCCCCTGCCACACGCATGATCTGAGTCGTGCGTTCTGATTGGCCAAAACCCAAACCCCGCGGATCGTATGTCTGCACCGTTGGATTCTCCTTGACCGAATGGCAATCCTCATCCCTTTCGACAGAACATGCAGTTCAAGTAGTGATTTTATTTCTGTCCCCAAATTGCACGTTAAATTCAAAAAATGTCTTAAATATAGCAAACGATACCTAAAATGCATTACAAAATCTAACCCACAGTATGGTGATTGCGTACCGTGGAAATTTTTATGAGGCCAAACGATGAACTCACCGTCCACTGGAGTTTGAATTGACACGTCTCCTTTTGGAAACCATAGTCCTTCATGTGAGATGCTCCAGTTTGGAAAGGGTGATCATAAAAACTTGTGCCACACTTTACCAAAAAATTCCCTAGGATTTTAAGAGCACGCCACGGACACACACCTATTTTGATGATGTCTGGACTCCATCTGAATTCCCTGTAATTAAAATACCAACTAGGCCTATGACGATGGCCGCACCTCGCGGCCGAAATGTCCGAAACTTCTCCCCATTTCTCGGATAATAGATGAAAACTCGCAAAGCGAGACACAAATGATTTGTACACCTTCTTTACTAACTAACACCAGGAAGTATTTATAGAACGGTTTTGAATTTATATGCACTAAATGCAAGGTAAGTGCAAAGTATGACTTAAATATAGCATACGAGACCTGAAATTGGCCAGAAAATCGAACCTAGGGTATCTACGTAATTGTTTACCATGAAAAAAAATTGAGACGGAACGATGTAGTCGCAAACGATTGGAGTCTGAAGAGCCACGTCTCCTTTTGGAAACTATGATCCTTCTTGTGAGATGCTCCGGTTTGGAAGGTGTGAGCATCAAAACTGGTGCCAAACTTTACCAAATTTTTACCACGGGATCCTGAGAGCATGCCACGGTGACACACCAATTTTTGTTATTTCCGGATCCTACACTACTAGAAAAATGCCTACTAATGGCGCACCAGTTTTGGCCATTAATGGCGCACTACTGGTGCGCCATTATTACCACGCCATTAGTATTTGGATACTAATGGCGCACCACTGGTGCGCCATTAGTATCTAGTATACTAATGGCGCACCACAGGTGTGCCATTAGTATAGGGCACGGTGCGCCATTAGTATAGGGCACGGTGCGCCATTAGTATGCCTCTCAGGGGGTCATATATATCCAGGTGCTTTGGCATACTAATGGCGCACTACATAGGAGTGCGCCATTAGTAAAAAAAAATCAAATTTTGTTTTTCAAATTTTCAATTTTTTTTCTTAATCTCAGGTCATTATGGCTTAATCTATGGTCAATTTTCTTAATCTCAAGTCAAATCGCACTATGTGGTCAAACTTACCATAAGGTCACCCATCCTCACACTACTCCAGCCCGAGCACGCTTAACTTCGTAGTTCTATCCAACCCCAGCACCAGCTCACTTCACAGGCACTTGTTGATATATCTATCATATCAATCCTATTAAACCTTCTTGATGTCTAGGAGTTTGTTAATATTCATGAGTATGATGAAATTTTGAAAATATATTTCAAACTTCCCGGTCATATTACGTATTATATTTTGGAAAAAAATTATAAACTTTTTTTTCAAAAATTTTATAAATTTTTTTTCTGTTACTAGTGGCGCACCTAGCAAACGGTGCGCCACTAGTAAGTTTGAAATTTTTTGAATTTTTTTGCCTCTAGATCTTAAAAGCCCCATAACTTTTTTTCTGTTAGGTTTTTGGGGATTTTGAAAATGTTTAACGGGGTGCTCCCCGTTAATTCGGATGTAACTTTTCGAGTAGATGATTTTTCATATAAAAAACTTTTTAATCCGAGTTCGTATGCAAAAGTTATGCCCGTTTTACTAAATTCCAGACATATTTTGCAAATAAAGTCAAAATTCATATTTGTAAATTTTCCCAACAAGTAGACCACATATCACATGGGACACTTATTTTCTTTTATTTTTTTGACATTTACATCATTTTCTTTTATTTTTTTTGAACTGGAAAAGGCGGTCCACAGGGGGGTGCAGTAATGGCCAAGTTAGTAATGGCGCACCGTGGGAGTGGTGCGCCATTAGTAGTTCAACTAGTAATGGCGCACAACTCCCACGGTGCGCCATTACTAGTTTTGAAAAAAATAAAAATAATAAAAAAACAAAATATGAAAAAAAAATACTAATGGCGCACCGTGGGAGTGGTGCGCCATTAGTAAGTTCAACTACTAATGGCGCACCACTCCCACGGTGCGCCATTACTAGTTCTGAAAAAAATAAAAAAAATACAAATTTTGAAAAAAAATTACTAATGGCGCACCGTGGATGTGGTGCGCCATTAGTAGTTTAACTACTAATGGCGCACTATCCACTGGTGCGTCATTAGTAGTTTTGAAAAAAAAATGAAAAAAAAAATTTGTTACTAATGGCGCACCACATCAACGGTGCGCCATTAGTATTTGGATACTAATAGCGCACCAACACATGGTGCGCCATTAGTATATACTAATGGCGAACCGCATGTCTGGTGCGTCATTAGTAACAATCCTATCTATAGCCCTTTTCCTAGTAGTGCTATATGCATTTTCTGTAAGGCTGGCCATAGTGGTAGGTTTCTTAGGTAGTATGGTGCACATGGGAATAACAAACACGCTGATGTGGCGGAGAATTAAAGAAGAGAGAGGTGGTTAGACCTCCTCCGGTGCATTGGTGCTTAGGTGAGGTGCTAAGTTCATTAATTGCCTTGGCAACTAATGTCCCCAATGCATGGGTGCTTAGCTTTTGTAGCTAAGCTTGCTTTATTTACTCCCTCTGTTCCCAAATATTTGTCTTTCTAGAGATTTCAACAAGTGACTACATATAGAGCAAAATAAGTGAATCTACATTCTAAAATATTTTTACATACATATGTAAGTTCTAGTCCATTTGAAATGTCTAGAAAGACAAATATTTGGGAATGGAGGGAGTAATTCTTTATCAACAAAACTCCTTCATTAATTGGTTGGTAGGCATTTTAGATAGGTTCACGTGCTTGTAACCGTTTCCTCTTGGGGTCACCATAATGCTCTCTCTCCTCTTTAATTGCTTTGCCACATCATTTTTTCCTATGTGTCACCCTTAGCACCCTTACACGGTGGAGCACTGGGAGAGGTCTAGGTAGATATCGTATCATGTTAAATGCAATGCTACTTTGTGTCATGCATGGCAATAAATAAGGACATCTATGTTACTACTCTATGATACTATGCACTATGAAGGCAGTATCATACACTAGTATCATATGAATGATACTAGTATATGATACTCCCCACTATGAGTAGCCTAATTAGAATACCAACAAGGCATATGCCTATGGACGCACACTGCGGTCGAACTGTTTGATTTTTTCTCCCATTTTTCGAACAATGAATGAAAACTCCCAAAGCGACACACAAATGATCTTGCTAGCTAGCACCCATGTATAGTTGCGACTATAGGAAACGACTCAAATATAGCAAACGATACCTCAAATGCACCAGAAAATCAAACCATAGGGTACAATGGTGATTTTTTATAGTAGAAAACAATTTGGAGGCAAAATGATGAACTCTTGTTTTCATTCAAAGGAAAATATGTTGTTAGATCATGTAAATGTTTTCAAATAGCATGCGGTTCACTCATGTAAGCCGTGTGCCTAACAAACCGTGGCCGATGCCCCCGCCCCCTGCTACGCGCGCGATCTGAGTTGTCCTTTCTGATTGGCCAGAACCTAAACCCCACAGATCATACGTCTGCACCGTTGGATGCTCCCAGATCGAACAACAATCTTCATCCCTTTCCACATCAAATGCAGTCACACTAGGATGTTATTTATATGCCAAAATGAATGGTAAATGCCAAAAAATGTCTTAAATATAGCACATGAGACCTGAAATGCGCCAGCAAATCAAACCCGTGGTATAATGGTGATTGCTTAACGTGGGAAAATTTAGAGGCAAAACAATGAACTCACGTCTTCATTTCAAAAGTAGTACGTCATCATATCAAATGAAATTATTCTCTTTGTGCACACGAGCATTTAGAGGCAACCGTTTGCATAGGCCTTTCCGCACGTCGGCCGAGGATATTTTTTCACCATTTTCACCTAGGCCGCCAACATCCCCCCACCGCCCGCCTGCATTTCACTGAACTAGTCCACCCAATCTCGATCGCCAGCTCCCCCTCCCCTAGATCAATAGCAGAACCCTCTCCGGCGTTGGTGTGCTCTCCCCGGCTGTGTGCCTGCTCTTTTTCATCAACCCTACGTCCATTGTCGTTCCCAACATGCTGCAGCCCGCGCCTCGCTGTCTTCGTTTGCTCGCCAGCCACCCTCAATCATATCAATCATGTAACCCTCGCCTCTCCTATGGTCCTGCTGGGTTTTCATTAAGAAACCTGCTAGTTACTTCTCTCCATCGTGGTGAGGCATATTTCCTCGCAATCCCTCTTCCTATTTCGTTCCATATATTCCCAAACTAGCTATAATATTACAGAGACCGTATATATGTTCATTACCTACCTTCCTAACTAGTACATATAAGCTATTTATTCCAATAAGTTACTGGCGGTTTACTGATCGCGGGCGCCCGAGTCACACAAACTTAACAAGTAAGACATACATTTTCTAAATTATTGCATGACATGTTTAGACAGCTTGATACCAAGTTGTTAGTTTTAGACAAGCATATCGATCATGTAACCCTCGCCTCTCATGTGGTCCTGTTGTGTTTTCTGTAGATGCCGAGTAGCAGCGACAACACTCATGGTTCAGGCGATGTATCTTCATCCGATTCCGAAAACCCTCGGTCTTCAGCACATGGTGAGGGATCAAGTAACCTTGAACGGTATAGGGCTGCAGCAATTACCCTTCCGGTCAGGACACGGAGGAACGCTCCAAGGATGCCCGCACACCAACCTAAAGTTGTATATGAAGTAACCAAGATCGATTTAAAGTCTTGGGCTCCAACTAAACCAGATAAAGCACACACGAGGTTCAGGAGTGTGTGTGGATTTGTTGGCAGGGGAAAGCTCAACATTAATTTGCTGGGGTTTCGGAAGGCTGATACAGAAACACGGCAAAGGATAGTATAAAGGATCGAGAAGAGGTGTCTAGATGGGGGTGATTAGACCCTCAACTAATAAAAGTTGTAGTTTTTAAGTTCTTCAAGTTAAGGGGGAGTTTTAGCACAAGTTTAAACGTTCACAATACATTTCAAGCACGCATGGCAAGAGTATATGAGCAGGGAAAGTAAAGGATGCAAATTGCAAGAAAGTAAAGGGATGGGATTGGAGTGTGCAAACGCAATTGGAGACATAGAGATTTTTGGTGTGGTTCCAATAGGTGGTGCTATCGTACATCCACGTTGATGGAGACTTCAACCCACGAAGGGTAACGGCTGCGTGGGTCCACGGATGGCTCCACCCACGATGGGTCCACGAAGAAGCAACCTTGTCTATCCCACAATGGCCATCGCCCACAAAGGACATGCCTCACTTGGCTAGATCTTCACGAAGTAGGCCATCTCCTTGCCCTTACAAACTCCTTGGTTCAACTCCACAATCTTGACGGAGGCTCCCAAGTGACACCTAACCAATCTAGGAGACACCACTCTCCAAAAGGTAATAGATGGTGTGTTGATGATGAACTCATTGCTCTTGTGCTTCAAATGATAGTCTCCCCAACACTCAACTCTCTCTCACATATTTGGATATGGTGGAAAGTTGATTTGAGTGGAAACCAACTTAGGGAAGGCTAGAGATCAAGATTCTTGTGGTAGTGTCAGGACCCCGATCCTAAGTCACACCGATCTAGCTGTAACACGTCATATCACTTTGCGGTCTCACGCACGGTAACCCCACGGGTGCCACCTTACCTGGCCCGGGACCGTTTGCGCATTTTGGCACACGTATATGACAGTGTCGCTAGCTTCCATATGACAGAGATCCCGGGCCGACATGGCTAGTTATAAACCAAAAGTGGCACTAGATTACAGAGACAGGCATCCATGACCCAGCAACGAACGTGTCGGTCATCAACGTATGAACCCAAGTTGTAGCAAGCTACATGGACTTAAAGGAACAACGCGTGACATTTCCCCTAAGGGACAGACACAGGAACGAAGAAGGACACATGCCGGCCAGCCTACGTGTTCCGAGCAGTAGCAAGCTACCCAGGCTCGTTGGAATCACTAGGAGGCATTTCCCTGTAAGGTAGGCTACCAAAGGAAAATAACTAGGTGTCGGATCCCACACATACCAAGCATTTCAACCATACACACAATATGCTCAATATGTTCAAATACAACATTGCATCACAACAGAACTCTATGACTCAAAGTACTTTATTTAAGAGGCTCCAAGAGCCATACATAACATATCCATATAGGTAGGGGTCACAAGACCCAACACTCAAGTCATACAGTCATACAAGCACAAGCGGAAGCTACATGTCTGAGTACAGACAACTTAGAAAATAAAACAGGCTTGGTGTAGCCTGACTATCTACAAGGCCCTTCACAAGCTCCAGATCTCTGTCTGGGTGTCAAGCTACTCGTCGACGTCAACATCTATGTAGAACCCATCAGCAGGGGCAGGGTTCTCCTCTGCAACAGTTATTAAGCAAACATGAGTACAAAGGTACTCAGCAAGTCTTACCACAGAACCTATCATACATGCAACATTATCAAAGGGGGGTAGTGGAGTTCATAGTAGAAAGCCAGCTTTGACTCTTGGCTAACCTATACTACAACTCTCAACAGATTGCAAGATGTTATTACGAACACGAGTCCTCTACTCACCACAACAATACACTACCGAGGATCCTCTTCCGTCATCCTACGGAAGGGCCATCCACGGCACTCACGCTTATCTTGAGGCTTTTAGTAGTATCCATCAACTTGTCTATGAACTGTAAGAGTAACCAAGTAGTCCGTACCGCGAACAACGACAATTCGAATAGATTGATAACCCTGCAGGGGTGTACTTCTTCACACATGTTTTCACCACTTAGCGTCTGCACACGACATGTGCTCGGCATACTTCAAGCGAAAGCCGACGTGGGTGTAGACCACGACCTATCCAACCACTCAAGTCTCTCGTCCAGGTTTATCGCCTATTTGGGTTCCATCCATGGGGAGATCCAGCCGGGGTGTCGCTCACGGCCCCAAACGATGTGTACAGGGTTCCCGAGTCACCAAACGGGCAACCGGTACACCATGCCACGTACCTGTCGCATCACAGCCCACCCCGAGGGTCAGCGCTGTGCACGACATCCAGTAAACTTTAAACACCAGAAACTAGTTGCAACTCCTGGATAGGGAACATGGCAGTCGATAAGTCGAGCGGGGTCATATTTCAGGGCCCAATGTGTGGTAGTAACTGTACCTTGAATCACACACACATATCTCGGGTCCTATGGACGATTCCAATGAAACAACCCATCACGTACTCCTACATGGCCTTTCATCGATACCTTTACCAAGCGTGTTCCACACTTCCTTCTCTTTATCGGTATGATCATTTCACTCTCATCCATCACCCAGATGAACCAGACCTGACACAACTCTAAGCATAGCAGGCAACATAAACAAATAGCATGGTGGAACACACATCACATAGCTCAATCAATTCCTACACATGCTAGTGGGTTTCAACTATTTACTGTGGCAATGACAGGTCATGCAAGGGAATAGGGTTCAACTACCGCAGCAAGTAGCAGTTCACACACTGTTGCCTTAATGCAGTAAAAGAGAGCAGGAGCGGTTTATATCGGAATGATCAATGATTGCTTGCCTGACGAAGTGGTTGTCGGGTACTGCTCTTCAACTGGATACGCAGCAGTATCCTCGGGAGCAGGACCTAACACAGAGAATTCCGGCGATACAATCATTAAACAAACAAATGCAACAATATGATGCATGCTCATGACATGGCAAGATGCATGTGTGTTGGGCTAATGCAACTATAACCAGAGAGGTTTGAGCCTATTTGAATCCAAGATTCAAATTGGCACTTTAACTATTATTAAAATAAGTGCATTATCATGTTTTAATGTATACAACAAGGTTAACTTGCTCAAACATGCATGAAACCAGTGCCATTGGAAAGATTGGATTATTCTGATCATTTTTCATATATAAATCTTTTCCATCTGAGCTACTGTTGAATTTATATGATTTTGTGAAGTTTAGGCATTTTTCTGGAATTTCCTGAATTATTTTTAAATCTAAAAATCCCAGAAAACCTTTACTGCGTCAGCATGACATCATGATGACGTCAGCCAGTCAACAGGAGCTAGTCCAAGTCAAACATGACATGTGGGCCTGGCATGTCAGTGTCACAGCTAACTAACAAAGTTAATTAGAGTTAAACTAAAACTAATTAGCTGTCAGTGGGGTCTGGGCCCACGGGTCAGTGACTAAACTAACTAACCAATTAAATTAACATTTATTTAGTTAAACTAGCTAATTAGGAAAAGGGTGGCCCACACGTTAGTGACTCAGGGGTGGTCAACCCCCCGGTCAAACGAGTCAAACTCGCCGGCGACGTGACGCCGCCGAGGCTGAACACGGCGGCGTGCTTCGGAAAACGTCCACAGGGCTCGGTTCGTGCTGCGGTTGGGCGCGTTGGAAAGCCCTTGCCGTTGCGCGTCGGATGGTGATGGTCGCCGGACCTGTGGTGGCCGGAGACGACGGCAACGAGCTCAACGGCGGCGACCGGCGTCGGGTGTGTGTGGAGACGCAGCTACGGTGGCCTAGGCGATGCGTGCGTGGTACCTAGCTTGTCTACGTGCTGCGGCGAGCGAGATGGACATGTGCCAATGACCAAATGGTCACCGGAGCATCGCCGGCGGCGAGCACGGCGACGGTGAGTTTCGGTGATCAACGGAGCGGCATCTACACGGCGCAAACGAAGCACAAGAAGGAGGGAAACGGCGTAGGAGCTCACTGCGGTGCTAACGAGCTCGACGGAGAGGTCGGGGACGCGCTGCAGCTTCTTAATCGACGGCGAGGTGCTCCGGCGATCCGAGGAAGGGGACGACGGCGTGAAGAAGTTGCAGGGCTCCCAGCGATCCGTGGCTCAGCGAGGAGGTAGAGGGCGTCGCGGCGAACCTTTTGGACACGCTCACGGGGCGAGGGGAAGGCTCTAAGTGCGGCAACGGCGAGCGGCGGCGACGGGCGGCTCGATGGTGAGACAGGAGAGCCAGGGGAAGGCGACGGGGACGAGGGGAAAGTGCGAGAGGGGTCGGGGCAGCTGCGTGGCGTCACGGGGAGTCTTCCAGGGCGTCGGGGATGCAGGCAAGCAGCCTGGAGGTGGCCGGGCGCGTGCCGGCCACGCGCGCTGCCTTCTGGCGCGAGGAGGAAGGCGACAGAAGAGGGCTGGTGGGCTGGGCCGGCCTGCAAACAGTGCTGGGCTCAGGTAAGTGCTTTCTCTCTCTTTCTTTTCTTTCCTATTTCTTTTTCTGTTTCATTTGTTTTGCAACTTTGTTTAATTAATAAAAATGCTAGAACATTTTTATAACTCATGAAACTTGTCATGCCCACTGTATATAATATGAACAGTATGGAACATTATAGTTTATGATTATTTGAGCATTTAAAATATTTTATATCATTTAAATGCCCAAATACAAATACCATATGATTTAATCCCGAGCCCTTGGATGTCCTAGAAAATTATGCACCATTTTTAGCAGAGGTTTAAGACCAAGGCAGAAATGATGAACATTTTTGAAGGGAATTTTGGGTACATTGGAAAAGATTTTATCAAACCCTAGTTGTTAGAGGAGGGGTGCTGGGGTTTCTGTCATTCCCATTTCAAGTTTCTTTGATAAGTAAACATGATGCACACTCTAGCTAGCCCTAATGCAAGTGCTAAACTAGGGATATGACAACTCACCCCCACTTAAAAGAATCGCATCCCGATATTCGGGTTCCTCCGGAAAGAGGGTGGGTTACTCAAGTCGAAGACGATCCTCCCTTTCCCAAGTAGCTTCACTCTCGGAATGATGTGACCATTTGATGTCTACACACCTTCTACTCTTGTAGACTATGTTGGGCCTCCAAGCGCAGAGGTTTGTAGGACAGCAGCAATTTCCCTCAAGTGGATGACCTAAGGTTTATCGAACTCAGGGAAGTAGAGGTTGAAGATGGTCTCTCTCAAGCAACCCTACAACTAAAATACAAGAAGTCTCTTGTGTCCCCAACACACCTAATACACTTGTTAGATGTATAGGTGCACTAGTTCGGCGAAGAGATGTTAAATGGAAAGTGATATGGATGGCAAAACAAAATAATATAAATCTGTAATAAAAAGTGCAGCAAGCAAACAAGTGGTAAACGTGAGCACAAATGGTATTGCAGTGGTGGAAACAAGGCCTAAGCTTCATACTTTCACTAGTGGCAACTCCCAACAACATTAACATAATCGAATCACATGATATTTCCCATAAAACATGCAATGGAGACGCACCCGGAGGTCATTCCTTCGTGGTCAATAGAGGACGAGAATTATGTAGGACTACAAAAGCACACCTCAAAGTTCGTAGTTCTCAATCTAAGGATTTCCCAATGTCACCGCGGCCATCCAAAGAGAGTCCCACAATCACCACAACATATCTAAAGGATAGTCAAAGACAAGCACCAAGAGACTCTCAAACTTCAATCAACACACAAGAGAGGAAATCACTCATGAAAATATTTTTCTAATCCATGTCCAATAGACCGCTGTCACCTTAGTCTCGGGGATTATACTAGATAAAGACAAGTGAGTACATCAATCCAATACATAGAGGAAGGGGAAACATCATGGGATCACCCTAGATTAACATAGCCTATGATCACAACGAAGATCACATCATGGGAGAGAGATATAACCATATAGCTACACGTACGAGCCCTCGGCCTCGGAGAAGACTACTCACGTATGGACATGGTGAGGAGGAGGTTGATGATGGTGTTGATGGAGAGGTGCAGCCCCGCGAGGAGGAGACGGCCGGCGGCAGCCACGGAGGCGGCGGCGGCGGCCCTAGGGGGCGCGGCGGCGGCGGCGGCCCTCAGGGCGGCGGCGGCCCTAGGGGGCAGCGGCTCCTTGGCCCCCCTTCTTCCTTGTGGATGGTGCTGCAATGGTGCTAGTCCTCCCCTCCAAGACGGCGGCTCGGGAGGATGAAAATTCGTGGCCCTTGGTGAGCTAGGTTTCCTCTCTTTATATAGACTCTCGGATTCCCGTCATCAGATTTTGGGCCTCAGTAAAACGGGCTTTACTCGGCCGTCTGGACTTTGATTTGGACGAATTTTATATCCAGAAGTATCGCCTCGAAATTCCCCACAACTTTTGCAACTAGACTTTTTCCGTTTGACGTCATCTTCGGGCCGAAACGTGACCATCTTTAAAAAACATTCTCAGACAGATTTCAGGAAAGTCAGAGTCCTACTCCAATACGACTCCTTTTGCGTTTTTGTCAATTTTCAAGTAATTCCTACACAACAAAGTGTAAAACAAGAACATTGTGCACTTTTGCAACCATTAGTAGGTTAGTCCAAATATGATCAAAAGTGTATGGAAGCGCATAAATATCATAGCAATATCACACAAAAAAGGCATGGAGCAAGCAGAAATTATAAATACGTTTTGGACGTATCAACATCCCCAAGCTTAATTCCTGCTCGTCCTCGAGTAGGTAAATGATAACAAGCATAATTTCTGTGGTGACATGCTATTAACCATATAAGAACTTTTCACAGTCACATGACAAATGCTTACTGAGAAAATGAATCTGTAGTAATTAAGTTTCCTCATGAGAAAATCACAAAGAACTGAAAGTTTTACAATATGATACTGAAACACTCAATAGATTTGTAGTGAGCATGGTGTGCAAATATAATAAAGTGGTACCTCGTTTGCCCCCTTTAGTGAAGCAAAACATAAATGCAGGGGCACCTCCAAGATTCAAGTGACGACTAGATAAAATTTTTCAGAATAAACGATATCATAATCATGCAGAAGACAATGGTACTTTGGGACAATGCACATTACACTCAGAATGACAATCATGCTCTCAATAGTTGGTGCTTTAAAGAAGGTGTAGACTCTCGAACCGTGGCTTTTGTTGGCAAGGTTGAAAACCCGTGGTCGGAAACGAAAACTAAACATGTACCAGAGCTCTTGGTTTTAAAAACAGAGGTAATAATTATTATTTTAGAATATGCATATTTCGTCAACGAATGCTAGCAGATAACTCAATCACTTCTTGAGCTGGACAAGTTTCGAGGAACGGCTCCCGAATGAGGACGATCACATCCTCTTAATCTCCTTTGTTTATCACTGCCAAAGTTTTCTGATTTCTCATGAACAAAGCGTGAAGGAGGGTTTGTTTGTTTGTATATTTTTTAATGAGCCGGGCGCACTCTATGCCAGTTCCTTCTCGTATTATGGGTTTGCACATTAGACATGGAATCCCGGGGTGAAACTTGTCCAACTTAAAAAGATCATGAATTAACTACTACTTCCTCATGAGCTAAAATAGAGGCACAAAAAGAGAAATGATTTTGATTAATTTCGAGATGGTACACGAAAGTCTTCGTTAGGAATGGCAGGTAAATACCATGTATAGGAAGGTATGGTGGACTCATATGGCATAACTGGTTTTAAGGATTTTGGATGCACAAGCAGTCAGTCCGCTTAGTACAGGCGAAGGTTAGCAAAAGACTGGGAGCGACCAACTAAAAGAGTAATGACGGTCATAATCATGCAGAGCGACAAAGCAACATTGAATCGGGCATGGAAGTTATATCGCTACTCAGAAATTAAAGATCATCAAGGCTTGATAGACTTTCTTTACAGTCTTAAATATGCGTGAGCATACGCCAAGTCAATCAAAATAAATTCTTGAAGGAAGATATCACTAGACCATACCACATCATGGGCAAACAAATCATGTTGGTACTTCAATAACATATTGAGAACTCCCCAGCTATTTGAGACTAACCATAAGAAAACATAAACTACAAAGCACCATTATGCACATAGCGTTTTTATCATAGACATGAAAATTCTATGTTATGTTCTAGGTTGAAGTGGAGCGTGTTTCTCTCCCACATAAAGAAAGCCGAGTTCCAACTCGTTATGAAAAGCTAAAGAAAACTAAAAGGAAAACTAAAACAAGACGCTCCAAGCATAGCACATAACACATGAAGTGATTAAAATATAGTGGAACGAAGGACGAACTGATAATGTTGATGGAGAAGGGGATGCACGGGGGCATCCCCAAGCTTAGACGATTGAGTCTCCTTGAATATTTCTTGGGGGTGCATGGGGGCATCCCCAAGCTTGAGTGTTTGACACTCCTGAATCTTTTTATCATCTTCCCTCGCACACTTGAAAACTCCCTTCATACATAACTCATCATAATCTGATTAGCGAGGTTAATACCCATAATAAAATAATTGTTCCTTGCTGGAAATAAAGATATTCTTGAAGTTCTACTGTTTCTCAAGATTGCCAAAAGGTTTTTGCAAAGAAAAAGCAAGCTTTAGGTTTGCAAAATGAAGGAAAGGAAAAACAGGACAAAATCTGTGAAAAACAAAACAGCAGGTAGTAAATGATTTTTCCGGGGCACTTATGCAACTCTAATCAAAAAACTCAAAACAGACGCACGAAAGACAATTATATAGAGCACGCTGTCGAAAAAATTCAGACCAAAAAGATGATCTGGTGATTTTATACGAAGTTTTCTTTCCAAGGACAGAACCTGTTTCCTGGACAGCACGTCACAACTTTTGAACTTTCTTGCAATCAGAGGCTAAACTTGGCACAAAGCTGAAAAATAAAGATACAATGATGTTGCTACATTAGTAACAAACATCAAGACCACTAAAACTGAAAGTAAACATAACAAGGGTTGTCTCCCTAGAGCTCTTTCTTTATAGCCATAAAGATAGGCTTAAGACTTTAATGATGCTCTCGTAGGAATAAGAGCTGAAGAACAAAAGAGAGCATCAAGAAGCAAATACCAAACACATTTAAGCCTAACATGCTTCCTATGCATAGGAATATTGCAATAGAATAATTCATTGAAGCACAAAGCAACTAGCATAGGAAGGCAAAACAAGCATAACTTCAAAATATTCACCATAAAGAGAGGAAACTTGTTATTATTAAGATATTTAGAACCAAGTCTCCCTCTCTCATTATAAATTTCAGTGGCATCATGGATGAACTCAACAATATAAGCATCACGTAAAGCATTGTTACCATGATCCACATGCAAAAAGGTACTCTTACTCTCCACATAAGCATAATCTTTCTCATTGGTAATAGTGGGAGTAGGCCTATCATAAACAACTTGAACACTATAGATTACTTGTGTATTAGGAGGGTGGTGTTCAACAAGGGAGTAATTCCCTCCATGATTATGACAAGTTTCATAAGGATAATTTCTCCTTATGTCATAGGTACCTTTATAATCACTATAGGTTGGAGTTATGACATCATCATAGTAGAGAAGAGCATTATCATTGCTAGCAACTATATTTGTAATCATGTTGTCTTTATTCTTACTAGCAAAAGAATTATCAATTATCACATCACTAGTGGGTAAAGGGTTTGCAATCCTATCATCCCCAAGCTTAGAGTTTTCCATATCATCACTTTCAGAGTTGGTACCAAAAAGATTTTCAAGATCATAAGTAGCATTATCATCATTTTCCCAATCACAATAAGTAACATGCATATCATAATCAAAATCATCTTCAATAGTACCTACGGACGTATCATCAAGATGATAATTAAGGCAATAAACTTCACCTTCTTCTTTAAACTTACAATCGTTAGGATAAAAGTTGATGGGAGGAATATGCTCAGGCCAGGTTGATACCCATTCTTCTTCTTTCTTGCTCCTCTTCCTCCTCCTCTTCTTTTTCTTCTTCTTAACCTTAGGAGGGAGTGGTTGGAGATGAAGCTTCTCCACATATCCTGGTTTATCATTAGAAACAATAGGGGGAACTTGAGAGAAACTCTCCTTTTTATTAGCAGAAATATAAGAGACATTTTTATACTTTGGTAAAGTTCCCTCCTTTATAATCTTACCTATGTAATCATTATCATGGAAATTAACAACACAATAGAGATGGCAATTTTGCAAAGTGTTTTTTATTCCTATGTCATCAACATCTATCCATGAAGTCTTTTCTGATAACTCTTCACACATCAAAAATAACATAAGCTCATCATAAAGATAAGAGGTGATCATGTTATCACACAACCGGTTAACAGTTATGTTTTGAAAGTTCATGCATTGAAAATTAAAGTGACCCTCTATACGGCAAAGTTCACACGTAAAAGGATAAAGGTCACACAATTCTCTAGCAATTTCATTTAAATCGCTGACCCAAGTGATTGTTCTTTCATGCTTATGTTGCTTACAATACTTCTCTTCTTCAATCATAGGCCTTTCACAAGGTCTATCCACTCCACAAAAATTAACATGCTTATATAAAACTTTATTTTTAGGAATTGGATCATGCATGTTGCAATCATCATGAACAATTACATTTTCTTTGCAAGTCTCTTTAAAAGGTTTATGATACTTGATCCAATCCTCCTTAGGCATATTAAGATGTGAAGCAAAAGATTTGAGGAAATCAACAAGGAGTTGAGAATCAAGCCCAAACTTAGCACTAAACTTATTAAAACTTGTAGTTTCAACAAAGGACTTAATGCAATCATACTCATAAATTATACCTGACTCTTTACCTTTGTCGATCTCCCAATCTTCAGTGTTGCGTTGAATTCTTTCAAGTAGTTCCCATTTAACATCAATCTTTTTGTTTGTGAAAGAACCCATAGAGGAAGCGTCGAGCAAATCTTTATCCTGTCGAGAAAGCCTCGCATAGAAATTAGTAATAATCATATCTTTGGGGAGCCCATGGTTAGGACATTTTAGCATTAATGTTTTCAGTCTCCCCCAAGCTTGAGCTATGCTCTCTTTCATGAGGATAAAAATTATAAACATAATTCCTATTCTCATGGACTTCATGAAGAGGATAAAACTTGGAGTAAAAGAGAGACTGGATCTCTTCCCACTCCAGCAGGTGAGAGTCATTTAGTAGCCTATACCATTCCAATGCTTTTCTTTTCAGTGACAAGGCAAATAATTTCCTCATGACAAACTCCCTTGATACACCTGCAAGCTTAAATAATGAACATAGTTGTGACAGATATAGCAAGTGTTCACCGGGATGTCTGTCTCCTGCATAACGATCAGCCAAAACATAATCGATAATACCAGCTGGTATTTTATAGGGCACAATTTCAGTAGGGGGAGGAGCAACCACCACAGGTGTGGGGCGTCTTTCCGTAAGCAACTATCCAATAGCAAGGTTGTCCATAAGCATAAATAGTGAATTAAAACAAGAAACAAAAAGATTTAATTGCAAGATATAAAGATATACCTTGAAGCGCTCACCTCCCCGGCAACGGCGCCAGAAATAGCTTGATGTCTACACACGCTTCTACTCTTGTAGACTATGTTGGGCCTCCAAGCGCAGAGGTTTGTAGGACAGCAGCAATTTCCCTCAAGTGGATGACCTAAGGTTTATCGAACTCAGGGAAGTAGAGGTTGAAGATGGTCTCTCTCAAGCAACCCTGCAACTAAGATACAAGAAGTCTCTTGTGTCCCCAACACACCTAATACACTTGTTAGATGTATAGGTGCACTAGTTCGGCAAAGAGATGTTAAATGGCAAGTGATATGGATGGCAAAACAAAGTAATATAAATATGTAATAAAAAGTGCAGCAAGCAAACAAGTGGTAAAAGTGAGCACAAATGGTATTGCAGTGGTGGAAACAAGGCCTAGGCTTCATACTTTCACTAGTGGCAACTCCCAACAACATTAACAGAATCGAATCACATGATATTTCCCATAAAACATGCAATGGAGACGCACCCGGAGGTCATTCCTTCGTGGTCAAGAGAGGACGAGAATTATGTAGGAGTACAAAAGCACACCTCAAAGTTCGTAGTTCTCAATCTAAGGATTTCCCAATGTCACCGCGGCCATCCCAAGAGAGTCCCACAATCACCACAACATATCTAAAGGATAGTCAAAGACAAGCACCAAGAGACTCTCAATCTTCAATCAACACACAAGAGAGGAAATCACTCATGAAAATATTTTTCTAATCCATGTCCAATAGACCGCTGTCACCTTAGTCTCGGGGATTATACTAGATAAAGACAAGTGAGTACATCAATCCAATACATAGAGGAAGGGGAAACATCATGGGATCACCCTAGATTAACATAGCCTATGATCACAACGAAGATCACATCATGGGAGAGAGAGATAACCACATAGCTACACGTACGAGCCCTCAGCCCCGGAGAAGACTACTCACGTATGGACATGGTGAGGAGGAGGTTGATGATGGTGTTGATGGAGAGGTGCAACCTCGCGAGGAGGAGACGGCCGGCGGCAGCCACGGAGGCGGCGGCGGCGGCGGCCCTAGGGGGCGGCGGCGGCCCTCGGGGCGGCGGCCGCCCTAGGGGGCAGCGGCTCCTTGGCCCCCCTTCTTCCTTGTGGATGGTGCTGCAATGGTGCTAGTCCTCCCCTCCAAGACGGCGGCTCGGAAGGAGGAAAATTCGTGGCCCTTGGTGACCTAGGTTTCCTCTCTTTATATAGACTCTCGGATTCCCGTCATCAGATTTTGGGCCTAAGTAAAATGGGCTTTACTCGACCGTTCGGACTTTGATTTGGAAGAATTTTATATCCGGAAGCATCGCCTCGAAATTCCTCACAACTTTCGCAACTAGACTTTTTCCGTTTGACGTCGTCTTAGGGCCGAAACGTGACCATCTTTAAAAAACGTTCTCAGACAGATTTCAGGAAAGTCACAGTCCTACTCCAATACGACTCCTTTTGCGTTTTTGTCAATTTTCAAGTAATTCCTACACAATAAAGTGTAAAACAAGAACATTGTGCACTTTTGCAACCATTAGTAGGTTAGTCCAAATATGATCAAAAGTGTATGGAAGTGCATAAATATCATAGCAATATCAGACAAAAAAGACATGTAGCAAGCAGAAATTATAGATACGTTTTGGACGTATCACCATTGAATCTTGAGAAACTTGATATTGTGGCGTCAAGTGGTGTGCTCGGTTTGATCAAGAATACGTACGGGGTATTCTCGATATGTGAGATTGTCCTGGAGATCAAGCGTTTCGTCGTCCACTCCGCGGATAGGATCCGAGAAGCAACGCCTGAGTTGAGAAACGTGGAACACATCGTGAACTCTGGATAGATGCGGAGGTAGTTCCAATTGGTAGACAACTTCTCCTCGTTTGGCAAGAATGCGTAAAGGACCGATGTAACGAGGGGCCAATTTGCCTTTGATACTGAAGCGATGGGTTCCCTTAAGAGGAGTAACCCGAAGGTAAGCCTTATCGCCGACTTCAAAAGTCACAGCCTTATGATGACTATCATATTGGCTCTTCTGGCGAGACTGGGCTGTTTTCAATCTCTCACGAACGATGCGAACTTGCTCTTCTGCTTCCTGGTTCATGTCCAGGCCAAAGAATTGTCTTTCCCCGGTTTCTGACCAGTTAAGAGGTGTTCGACACCTTCGTCCATATAGAACTTCGAAGGGAGCTTTGCCCAAGCTGGCTTGATAACTATTGTTTTAAGCGAATTCGGCAAATGGGAGACATTTTTCCCATTCCATACCGAAAGAAATGACAGAGGCTCGAAGCATGTCTTCCAGAATTTGATTGACTCGTTCCACTTGACCACTTGACTGTGGATGGAAGGCGTTACTGAAAGAGAGATGAGTTCCCATAGCATTCTGGAAACTTTCCCAAAATAGTGAAGTGAAAAGACTTCCACGGTCTGAGTTAATCTCCAACGGCACACCATGAAGTGATACTATCCGAGAGACATACAAGTCTGCTAGCTGGCTAGCGGTAATACTCTCTCGAACAGGCAGGAAATGAGCTACTTTAGAGAGGTGGTCGATAACGACGAAGATAGCATTATTCCCTTTTCTGGTCCTGGGAAACCCGGTAATGAAGTCCATACCGACTTTATCCCATTTCCATTCAGGAATAGCTAAAGGTTGAAGGGTGCCAGCAGGCCGTTGATGCTCTGCTTTAACTCGACGACAAACGTCGCAGTTAGCAATGAATTGAGCGATTTCTCTCTTCATCCTAGTCCATCAGAATCTCTGACGTAGGTCCTGATACATTTTGGTACTACCGGGATGAATCGTGAGAGGAGATTCATGAGCCTCCTTAAGGATTAACTGCCGTAGATGGTGGTTCTTGGGAACCACTACACGGTTCTTAAAGAAAACAACACCTCGATCATCCATAGAGAAACTTTTAGCGAGTCCGCTAGCAATGTTCTCTTGGAGTCGGGATATACCTTTATCACGCTTCTGGGCAGCTATAACTTGATCCATAAGGGTAGGTTTCGCCACCAAGGTGGAAAGGAATCCTCGAGGAACAATGTGAAGGTTAAGCTTATGAAATTCCTCGTGAAGAAGTGGTTGCCCTTGTTGTAACATTAAGTTGTTACAGTAAGACTTACGACTTAGCGCATCGGCCATGACATTGGCTTTTCCAGGGGTATAAGTTATTCCGAAGTCGTAATCTGTGAGCAACTCAACCCAACGTCTTTGCCTGAGATTTAGATCCGGTTGGGTGAAGATATACTTCAAACTTTGATGATCTGTGAAAATTTCACAGCGATTACCAAGGATGTAATGTCGCCATGTTTTGAGTGCATGGACTACAGCTGCAAGCTCAAGATCATGAGTAGGATAGTTATTCTCATGTGGACGCAACTGTTGGGATGCGTATGCAATCACTTGACGATATTGCATGATAATGCAACCTAGTCCTTGTCGCGAGGTGTCGCAATAGATTACAAAATCCTTGGAAAAGTCTGGTGGTACCAGTACAGGTGCAGATGTCAGGCGTCTTTTCAGTTCCTGAAAACTGGACTCGCACTGTGGGGTCCACTCAAACTTTTTATCTTTCTTGAGGAGTTCAGTTAGCGGTTTAGCAACCTTGGAGAAATTCTCGACGAAGCGTCGGCAATAGCTCGCTAGGCCAAGAAAATTCCTAACTTGCTTGACCGATTCAGGGGGAGTCCAATCAAGGACGGCTTGAACTCGCTCGGGATTGATAGCAATACCCTTGCCAGAGATCACATGACCTAGATAGGTTACTTCCGGCAACCAAAATTCACATTTGGAGAATTTGGCATAAAGGCGGTGCTCTCGGAGTTTCGTCAATACCAGCCTTGAATGCTCGGCATGATCTTTCTTGTTCTTGGAATAGATGAGTATATCATCGAGGTATACCACGACGAATTTATCCAAGTACTCCATGAATATAGAATTCATTAGCCGGGAAAAGGTAGCTGGGGCATTGGTTAACCCAAAGGACATGACGGTGTACTCATATTGGCCATAACGAGTAACAAAAGCTGTTTTAGGAATGTCCCCGTTCCTGATTTGGATTTGATGGTAGCCCAACCTCAAATCCATCTTAGAGAAGACTGAGGATCCAGCGAGCTGATCATACAGGTCGTTGATCCTAGGGAGCGGATACTTGTTCTTTATGGTGACTAGATTGATAGGTCGGTAATCTACAACCATCCGCTCCGTTCCATCCTTCTTCTTGACGAAGAGGACGGGGCAAGCCCAAGGAGAAGAACTAGGACGGATGAAACCTTTTTGCAAGGACTCATCAAGTTGTTTCTTTAGCTCAGCTAATTCTAGTGGTGCCATCTTATAGGGTCTCCTAGAGATTGGGACAGTTCCAGGGATAAGATCTATCACGAACTCGACATCTCTGTCAGGTGGAATTCCTGGCAGTTCTTCTGGAAAAACATCCGGAAAGTCACGGATTACCGGGATATCTTCGAGTTCTAGTAGAGGGCTTGCATTAAGAGAGTAGAGCTGACGCTCAGCCATTCGGGTCAAGACATTGACTATCTTGCCGGATGGATGTGTAAGTTGAACGGTCCTAGTATAGCAATCAATCTTGGCGTAATGAGTTGTCATCCAATCCATACCCAAAATGATGTTTATGTCCGAGGACTTGAGAGCGATTAGAGATGCTAGGAAAACAAGTCTATCGACAAGGATTTCATTTCCATGGCTTACCCTAGAGGTTTGCCACTTTGAACCAGGAGTTTGAATAACCATGGAAGTAGGCATGTCACAAAAAGTCATGTTGTGCAATGGAGCATAGCTCTCAGATATGAACGAATGGGATGCTCCAGTATCGAAAAGAACAAATGTCGGATGTCAGTTAACGAGAAGCGTACCAAGAACGACGTTAGGGTCCTCATAAGCTTCCTCGACAGAGACATAGTTGACATGACCACGTGCAGTGGGGATTGGCTTGACATAATTCACCTTGCCGGTTGGCTTACCACGGCCAACGGGTTTTCCTGGTTGGTTCTGAGGACACTCACGCATGTAGTGTCCCGGTTCTCCACACTTGAAGCAGGTCACAGTGTTAGTGCGTGGAGGAAAGTTGGAAGGTGGTCCTCCATAGGTCTTAGCAGGAGCAAACTGTTGAGTTGGGTGAGGCGCCTCATAGGATGGCCTCGGTGTGTACTTGGGTGGCAGAGCAGTGTTAGGAACCCACACACGGCGCTTGTGAGAGCCAGAGCCGGATGAGGAACTAAAGTATCGAGTATGCTTGCGGGTGGCCTCGAAGTCGGTCTGGCCCGTTTCAGCACTGATAGCCTTGTTTACCAACTTCTGGAAGGAAGTGCACTCGTGCAGACGTAGATCTCGGCGGAGTTCAAGGCTGAGTCCCTTGCGGAACCTCGCCTGCTTCTTGGCATCGGTGGATACTTCCTCAGGTGCATAGCGTGCCAAGTTGCCAAACTCGCGACTATAGCCATCCACAGTTAACCGGCCCTGGGTGAAGTTGCAGAATTCCTCCCGCTTGCTATCCATGAGACCTTCTGGAATGTGATGTTCACGGAATGCCTCACTGAACTCAACCCAAGTAGTGATTTGGCCAGCAGGACGCATAGCTTCAAAGTTTTCCCACCAAAGACTGGCAGGGCCCTCGAGATGGTAGGCGGCGTAGGTAACCTTGTCAGCTTCGGCCACACGGGCAGAGTGTAGCTTATGGTTGATACTACGTAGCTAGTCATCCGCATCCAGAGGTTGAGTGGAGTGATGGAACTTCGGTGGACACATCTTGATAAAGTCATTGATTGTCACCACGTCATTCCTCTGACGTAACCCAGTGTTCTGCTCTATGCGTTCCAGCAGACGGTTGGTCTCTCTATTGTTCCGTTCTGCCTCGAGCATAACTTCCGCCAAGGAGGGTGGCTGGGGCAGATTCCCATCTCTAGCCCCACTAGCCTCACCCTGCTCCTGGGCAGCAGGAGTGTTGCGAGTGTTTACCATCCTAGGAAAACAAAACAACGGTTTAGACAAGGATGGCAAAAATTTGACATAGAAGTGCAGAATGTAATGGATGACATGGAATGCAGAGATGTTCATCCGTACGACATGGTAATATAGAAACTGCCATATATACACCAGTGGTCATACACACCATACATAGTTTAGTACAAGCCAAGGCTAAAGTACAACTGCGGTGAAAGACGATACATCCCATCAGAGGCATTCCAAGCTCCTATACATTATTTAACTACACCTCCGGAACTCAGTACACACTAAGTCATATTCCACAAGACGCGCAGGACTGTGGAAATACAACTACTACAGCACTACTACCAACATGGTCTAGCTCAGACATTCCCGTAGTAATCTTCGTAAAGATTACCACCGTAACCTGGAAGTGGAACAGACGGATCTCGAAACTCGCGAGCGCTCGAAGGCTGTGGACCATAGGGACATGGATGTGGCCTCGGTCCCGATGCTGGTGGTAACCGACGCCCACGTGGAGGTGTAATACCCGCAACGTCACGCCAATCCATGCGATCAGGCAGACGAGTCCGCACGGGGTACAAATCCCGCATGTCCAGATATCCGGTGTGCACAGCAGGTGCAAGCCGTGTCAAAGTAGTCCAGTGGGCAGCTCGAGTGTTATACAACTCCATTCGGAGGGCACGGACCTCACGGTCCCTATCCTCCAGCATCTGAACAGTAGTCTGAAGCAGTGGCTCTTCATGAGCAGCATCAGTATGCAGACCAGTGTAATAGCCTTCCTCTCCGGGAAGTGAGGCTGGCATGTAACAGAACTCAGTGTTCAGCAACAGGGCATGCCTAGCCCGTAGAATGATCATCATCGAATAGGCGGCATCCTGCACTACCATCTCGATGGTAACCCCGAGTCCATAAGACCAATGGATGGGGTCGTTAGCTCCAGGATATGAGGGGTATATCCGGACTGTGCAGAAATACTGACTCTGATTGAAATCCCGGTACTGTTCCTCCACGGTGTACTCAGGATACCAGCGATAATCGGTCTCAGTCAGCACACGGACTAGCATGGCCGTGTGACCGGGCACATTAATGCCCCGAGTCAAACGAACCACTTGGTGAGGGATGCGGCCAGACATCTGAAACACGAAATAATGCAAAGGCATTAGTGTTTCTGGAAGAAATCGGGCAGCATAACAACTGTAAATGCTCAAACAAAGATTTGAGACATCATACAAATGATAGCATAGCCACTCAACAATTCCATATCAAGGTTCCGGGTCCAACAATCATCATACTAAAAGGATAGAAACTGAACTGAGGCTTGAAACCAACAATCCTAAGAGTCTACGGATTAGTAACACGTGAACCTAGTAAGGATAAGAGGCCTAGTCCTAAATCCCCATAGAAAGAATAGACTGACTCAGATCAGAAGGGCATAAGGTAAAGGAGTAAAAAGAGCCTTACGTTCCATTCAACAATCAATTCCCCTACATATAACTAAGAATTTTTCTAGACTCAACATCGACCAGTTTGGCTTGAGAAACCTACAGGCAGTCCAGCTCTGATGCCAACGCTGTCAGGACCCCGATCCTAAGTCACACCGATCTAGCTGTAACACGTCATATCACTTTGCGGCCTCACGCATGGTAACCCCACGGGTGCCACCTTACCTGGCCCGGGACTGTTTGCGCATTTTGGCACACGTATATGACAGTGTCGCTAGCATCCATATGACAGAGAACCCGTGCCGACATGGCTAGTTATAAACCAAAAGTGGCACTAGATTACAGAGACAGACATCCATGACCTAGCAACGAACGTGTCGGTCATCAACGTATGAACCCAAATCGTAGCAAGCTACATGGACTTAAAGGAACAACGCGTGACATTTCCCCTAAGGGACAGACACATGAACGAAGAAGGACACATGCCGGCCAGCCTACGTGTTCCGAGCAGTAGCAAGCTACCCAGGCTCGTTGGAATCACTAGGAGGCATTTCCCTGTAAGGTAGGCTACCAAAGGAAAACAACTAGGTGTCGGATCCCACACATACCAAGCATTTCAACCATACACACAATATGCTCAATATGTGCAAATACAACATTGCATCACAACAGAACTCTATGACTCAAAGTACTTTATTTAAGAGGCTCCAAGAGCCATACATAACATATCCATACAGGTAGGGGTCACAAGACCCAACAGTCAAGTCATACAGTCATACAAGCACAAGCGGAAGCTACATGTCTGAGTACAGACAACTTAGAAAATAAAACAGGCTTGGTGTAGCCTGACTATCTACAAGGCCCTTCACAAGCTCCAGATCTCTGTCTCGGTGTCAAGCTACTCGTCGACGTCAACGTCTATGTAGAACCCATCAGCAGGGCAGGGTTCTCCTCTGCAACAGTTATTAAGCAAACATGAGTACAAAGGTACTCAGCAAGTCTTACCACAGAACCTATCATACATGCAACATTATCAAAAGGGGGTAGTGGAGTTCATAGCAGAAAGCCAGATTTGACTATTGGCTAACCTATACTTCAACTCTCAACAGATTGCAAGATGTTATTACGAACACGAGTCCTCTACTCACCACAACAATACACTACCGAGGATCCTCTTCCATCATCCTACGGAAGGGCCATCCACGGCACTCATGCTTATCTTGAGGCTTTTAGTAGTATCCATCAACTTGTCTATGAACTGTAAGAGTAACCAAGTAGTCCATACCAGGAACAGCGGCTATTCGAATAGATTGATAACCCTGCAGGGGTGTACTTCTTCACACATGTTTTCACCACTTAGCGTCTGCACACGACATGCGCTCGGCAGACTTCAAGCGAAAGCCGATGTGGGTGTAGACCACGACCTAACCAACCACTCAAGTCTCTCGTCCAGGTTTATCGCCTATTTGGGTTCCATCCGTTGGGACATCCGGCCGGGGTGTCGCTCACGGCCCCAAACGATGTGTACAGGGTTCCCGAGTCACCAAACGGGCAACCGGTACACCGTGCCATGTACCTGTCGCATCACAGCCCACCCCGAGGGTCAGCGCTGTGCACGACCTCCAGTAAACTATAAACACCAGAAACTAGTTGCAACTCCTGGACAGGGAACATGGCAGTCGATAAGTCGAGCGGGGTCATATTTTAGGGCCCAATGTGTGGTAGTAACTGTAACTTGAATCACACACACAGATCTTGGGTCCTATGGACGATTCCAATGAAACAACCCACCACGTACTCCTACATGGCCTTTCATCGATACCTTTACCAAGCGTATTCCACACTTCCTTCTCTTTATCGGTATGATCATTTCACTCTGATCCATCACCCAAATGGACCAGACCTGACACAACTCTAAGCATAGCAGGCAACATAAACAAATAGCATGGTGGAACACACATCACATAGCTAGTGGGTTTCAACTATTTACTGTGGCAATGACAGGTCATGCAAGAGAATAGGGTTCAACTACCGCAGCAAGTAGCAGTTCACACGCTGTTGCCTTAATGCAGTAAAAGAGAGCAGGAGCGAGAAGATTGGGTTTATATTGGAATGATCAATGATTGCTTGCCTGACAAAGTGGTTGTCGGGTACTGCTCTTCAACTGGATACGCAGCAGTATCCTCGGGAGCAGGACCTAACACAGAGAATTCCGGCGATACAATCATTAAACAAACAAATGCAACAATATGATGCATGCTCATGACATGGCAAGATGCATGTGTGTTGGGCTAATGCAACTATAACCAGAGAGGTTTGAGCCTATTTGAATCCAAGATTCAAATTGGCACTTTAACTATTATTTAAATAAGTGCATTATCATGTTTTAATGTATACAGCAAGGTTAACTTGCTCAAACATGCATGAAACCAGTGCCATTGGAAAGATTGGATTATTCTGATCATTTTTCATATATAAATCTTTTCCATCTAAGCTACTGTTGAATTTATATGATTTTTTGAAGTTTAGGCATTTTTCTGGAATTTCCTGAATTATTTTTAAATCTAAAAATCCCAGAAAACCTTTACTGCGTCAGCATGACATCATGCTGACGTCAGCCAGTCAACAGGAGCTAGTCCAAGTCAAACATGACATGTGGGCCCGGCATGTCAGTGTCACAGCTAACTAACAAAGTTAATTAGAGTTAAACTAAAACTAATTAGCTGTCAGTGGGGTCTGGGCCCACGGGTCAGTGACTAAACTAACTAACTAATTAAATTAACATTTAATTAGTTAAACTAGCTAATTAGGAAAAGGGTGGCCCACACGTCAGTGACTCAGGGGTGGTCAACCCCCCGATCAAACGAGTCAAACTCGCCGGCGACGTGACGCCGGCGAGGCAGAACAAGGCGGCGTGCTTCGGAAAATGTCCACAGGGCTCGGTTCGAGCTGCGGTTGGGCGCGTTGGAAAGCCCTTGCCGTTGCGCGTCGGATGGTGGTGGTCGCCGGACCTGTGGTGGCCGGAGACGACGGCAACGAGCTCAACGGCGGGGACCGGCGTCGGGTGTGTGTGGAGACGCAACTACGGTGGCCTAGGCGATGCGTGCGTGGTACCTAGCTTGTCTACGTGCTGCGGCGAGCGAGATGGACATGTGCCAGTGACCAAATAGTCACCGGAGCATCGCCGGCGGCGAGCACGGCGGCGGTGAGTTTCGGTGATCAACGGAGCGGCATCTACACGGTGCAAACGAAGCAAAAGAAGGAGGAAAACGGCGTAGGAGCTCACTGCGGTGCTAACGAGCTCGACGGAGAGGTCGGGGACGCGCTGCAGCTTCTTAATAGACGGCGAGGTGCTCCGGCTATCCGAGGAAGGGGACGACGGGGTGAAGATGTTGCAGGGCTCCCGGCGATCCGTGGCTCAGCGAGGAGGTAGAGGGCGTCGCGGCGAACCTTTTGGACACGCTCACGGGGCGAGGGGAAGGCTCTAGGTGCGGCAACGGCGAGCGGCGGCGACGGGCGGCTCGGTGGTGAGAAAGGAGAGCCAGGGGAAGGCGACGGGGACGAGGGGAAAGTGCGAGAGGGGTTGGGGCAGCTGCGTGGCGTCGCGGGGAGTCTTCCAGGGCGTCGGGGATGCAGGCAAGCAGCCTGGAGGTGGCCGGGCGCGTGCCGGCGCGCGGCGGCCACGCGCGCTGCCTTCTGGCGCGAGGAGGAAGGCGACAGAAGAGGGCTGGTGGGCTGGGCCGGCCTGCAAACAGTGCTGGGCTCAGGTAAGTGCTTTCTCTCTCTTTCTTTTCTTTCCTATTTCTTTTTCTGTTTCATTTGTTTTGCAACTTTGTTTAATTAATAAAAATGCTAGAACATTTTTATAACTCATGAAACTTGTCATGCCCACTGTATATAATATGAACAGTATGGAACATTATAGTTTATGATTATTTGAGCATTTAAAATATTTTATAGCATTTAAATGCCCAAATACAAATACCATATGATTTAATCCAGAGCCCTTGGATGTCCTAGAAAATTGTGCACCATTTTTAGCAGAGGTTTAAGACCAAGGCAGAAATGATGAACATTTTTGAAGGGCATTTTGGGTACATTGGAAAAGATTTTATCAAACCCTAGTTGTTAGAGGAGGGGTGCTGGGGTTTCTGTCATTCCCATTTCAAGTTTCTTTGATAAGTAAACATGATGCACACTCTAGCTAGCCCTAATGCAAGTGCTAAACTAGGGATGTGATAGGTAGGATTGGAATATCTTGGTCTCAACACATGAGTAGGTGGTTCTCTCTTAGAAAAGGAGTAGTGGAAGTGTAGGCACGTTCTGATGGCTCTCTCTCCGATGGAGAATGGGGTGGAGGGGTATATATAGCCTCCACACAAAATCTAACTATTACACACAATTTACCAAACTCGATGGGACCGAATAGTGAAACTCGGTGAGACCGACCTGGTCCAAAATGTGATCATTAGACTTTTCGGTGGGACCGACATGATCAACTCCACGAGACCGATGTGCTAGGGTTAGGGTAAAACCTAAACTCGCTTTGTCAATTACACAAACTCGGTGAGACCAATTTTGGTAATAAGCAAACAGAGAGTTGGTCAAGCAAACTCGGTGGGGCCGACTACATATCTCGGTGGGACCAAAATAATTGCAACAGGCAACAGAGTGTTTGCAAGCCCATCTGGTTGAGACCGAGATCCCGTCGATGAAACCGAACATATTAGGGTTTCTGGCAGTGGCTATGTCAAGAGAACTCGGTGGTACTAGATAGATCAAATCGGTGGGGCCGAGTTTTACTTTAGGTTTATGACATATGTGGAAATGAGAAAGTGGTTGAGGGATTTGGAGCATATCTCTAAACACTTTGAGGAAGTAGACCATTAAGCAACACCTCATCTCCTTTTCATAGTATTGGCTTTCCTATGGACTCAATGTGATCTTGGATCACTAAAATAGAAATGAAGAGTCTTGACCTTTTGCCAATCTTTTTCCTTAGCTTCTTCAAGGGGTTCCACATCCTCTAGTCCCTGCCATGCATTTATTGAACTTTCTGAAATATTCTAGATGAAAATATTAGTCCAACAAGAGATATGTTAACGTTAATTACCAAAATTACCCAGGGAGAATCTCCCCCTTTTTGGTAATTGATGACAACATACATCAAAGATTTAGATAAAGATATGAAGAATAACAAGTAAAGCTTTGGAAGAACATGCATCATGCATTGGCTCCACCTACATGTATGCAATCATGTGAAGATAGATTATAATAGCAAGTGAATTCATAATCATGTCAGAGCAAGCAATGAGATACATGTATCTTGGCTATATGCATAAGAGAAAATGATGTTAAATATAGGAAATGTACCTCCATGTTCATGAGTCCTCCTTGCAAACAACATGTACAACATCAAGAAATCATCATGCACATGGATGTGATGCATATACTGTTGGAGAACGTAGCAGAATACAAAAAATTTCTATGCTTTCACCAAGATCCATCTAAGGAGACATCTAGCAACGAGTATATGATAGTGCATCTACATACCGTTTTGTAGATCGCGAGCGGAAGCTTTCGAAGAAGCGTGGATGAAGTAGTCGTACTCTTCTCGTTCTTCATCACCGATGATCTAGCGCCGAACGGACGGCACCTCCGCGTTCAACACACATCCGATACAGCAACGTCACCTCCTTCTTGATCCAGCAAGGGGGGAGGAGAGGTCATCGGAGATCCAGCAGCACGACGGCGTGGTGGTGGATGCAACGGGAGTGCCTGCAGGGCTTCGCCGGCGCCCTGCGGAGGAGGAGGATGATGTGACGGGAGGGGGAGAGGTGCCAGAGACTTGGGTGCGGCTGCCCTCTCCCCCCACATATATATAGGGGGCCAGGGGGGTGCGCCGGCCCCTGCAGATCCCATCTGCAGGGTGGGGCGGCGGCCAGGGAGGCAATCTTGCCCCCCAAGGCAAGGGGGCGCCCCCTCCCCTAGGGTTTCAACCCTAGGCGCATGAGGGGGGCCCAGTTGGGTGCGCCAGCCCGCCAGGGGCTGGCCCCTTCCCCTTGCGGCCTAGGGGCCCCACCGGGATGGGTGGCCCCACCCGGTGGACACCCGGGACCCCTCCGGTGGTCCCGGGACACTCCCGGTGAGCCCCGGAGTTCACCGAACCTTAAGTGCATGTATCTCTACGACCCTAGCGTCACCGAACCTTAAGAGTTTAGACCCTACGGGTTCAGGAGACACGTAGACATGACCGAGACCACTCTCCGGTCAATAACCAACAGCGGGATCTGGATACCCATGTTGGTTCCCACGTGTTCCTCGATGATCTTCATCAGATGAACCACTGTGTCAAGGATTCACTCAATCCCGTATGTTATTCCCTTTGTCCATCGGTACGGTACTTGCCCGAGATTCGATCGTCGGTATTCTCGATACCTTGTTCAATCTCGTCACGGCAAGTCTCTTTACTCGATCTGTAATCCATCATCCCATGACTAACTCCTTAGTCACCTTGAGCTCATTATGATGATGTCTTACCGAGTGGGCCCATAGGTACCTCTCCGTCATACGGAGTGACAACATCCCAGTCTCGGTTTGTACCAACTCAACAGACACTTTCGGAGATACCCGATGCGTACCTTTATAGCCACACAGTTACGTTGTGACGTTTGGCACACCCAAAGTATTCCGACGGCATCCGGGAGTTGTACAACCTCATGGTCTAAGGAATAAATACTTGACACCGAAAAGCTTATGCATTACGAACTATACGATCTCGTGCTATGCTCAGGATTGGGTCTTGTCCATCACATCAATCTCCTAATGATGTGATCCCGTTATCACTGACATCCCGTGTCCATGATCAGGAAACCGTGACCATCTGTTGATCAACGAGCAGGTAACTAGAGGCTTACCAGGGACTCAATGTGGTCTATATATTCACACATGTATCGTTGTTTCCGTACAATACAATTCAAGCATGAATAACAGACAATTATCATGAAGAAGGAAATATAATAATAATACTTTTATTATTGCCTCTAGGGCATATTTCCAACAGTCTCCCACTTGCACTAGAGTCAATAATCTAGTTACATTGTGATGAATCGAACACCCATAGAGTTCTGGTGTTGATCATGTTTTGCCCGTGGAAGGGGTTTAGTCAACGGGTCTGCAACATTCATATACGTATGCACTTTACAAATATCCATATCTCCATCTTGAACATAATTCCGGATGGAGTTGAAACGGCGCTTGATGTGCTTGGTCTTCTTGTGAAACCTGGGCTCTTTGGTAATGGCAATGGCACCAGTGTTGTCACAGAAGAGAGTCATCGGGCTTGACGCGCTTGGAATGACTCCTAGGTCGGTGATGAACTCCTTCATCCAGACTCCTTCCTGCGCTGCTTCGGAAGCAGCTATGTACTCCGCTTCACATGTAGATGCCTCCACGACGCTTTGCTTGCAACTACACCAGCTGACTGCCCCACCATTCAAAATATACATGTATCCGGTTTGTGACTTCGAGTGATCCAGATCTGTGTCGAAGCTAGCATCGACGTAATCCTTTACGACGAGCTCTTCGTCACCTCCATAAACGAGAAACATATCCTTAGTCCTTTTCAGGTACTTCAGGATGTTCTTGACCGTTGGCCAGTGTTCCATACCGGGATCACTTTGGTACCTCCCTACCAAACTTATGGCAAGGTTCACATCAGGTCTGGTACACAGCATGGCATACATGATAGAACCTATGGCCGAGGCATAGGGAATGACACTCATCTTTTCTCTATCTTCTGCCGTGGTCGGTGACTGAGCCTTGCTCAATCTCATACCTTGGAAAACAGGAAATAATCCCTTCTTGGACTGATCCATATTGAACTTTTTCAATATCTTGTCAAGGTATGTACTTTGTGAAAGACCGATGAGGCGTCTTGATCTATCTCTATAGATTTTGATGCCTAATATGTAAGCAGCTTCTCCAAGGTCCTTCATTGAAAAACTCTTATTCAAGTAGGCCTTTACATTTTCCAAGAATTCTATATCATTTCCCATCAGCAATATGTCATCCACATATAATATGAGAAATGCCACAGAGCTCCCACTCACTTTCTTGTAGATACAGGCTTCTCCATAAGTCTGTATAAAGCCAAACGCTTTGATCACATCATTAAAGCAAATATTCCAACTACGAGATGCTTGCACCAGCCCGTAAATCGAGCGCTGGAGCTTGCATACCATGTTAGCGTTCTCTGGATCGACAAAACCTTCCGGCTGCATCATATACAACTCTTCCTTGACGAAGCCATTAAGGAATGCCGTTTTGACGTCCATTTTCCATATCTCATAATCATAGAATGCGGCAATAGCTAACATGATTCTGACTGACTTCAGCATTGCTACGGGAGAGAAAGTCTCGTCGTAGTCAATCCCTTGAACTTGTCGATAACCCTTAGCGACAAGCCGAGCCTTATAGATGGTCACATTACCATCCGCGTCTGTCTTCTTCTTAAATATCCATTTGTTTTCTATGGCATGCCTGTCATCAGGCAAGTCCACCAAAGTCCATACTTTGTTTTCATACATGGATTCTATCTCGGATTTCATGGCTCCAAGCCATTTATTGGAATCCGGGCCCGCCATTGCTTCTCCATAGTTCGAAGGTTCACCGTTGTCTAACAACATGATTTCCAGGACAGGGTTGCCGTACCACTCTGGTGCGGAACGTGCCCTCGTGGACCTTCGAAGTTCAGTAGTAACTTGATCTATTTCTTCATGAGCATCATCATTAACTTCCTCCCTTGTCGGTGCAGGCACCTCAGGAACAATTTCCTGCGGGTGACTGTCACCTCATCAAGTTCTACTTTCCTCCCACTCACTTCTTTCGAGAGAAACTCTTTCTCCAGAAAGGATCCATTCTTGGCAACAAAGACTTTGCCTTCGGATCTGTGGTAGAAGGTGTACCCAATCGTTTCCTTTGGGTATCCTATGAAGACGCATTTTTCCGATTTGGGTTCGAGCTTTTCAGGTTGAAGTTTCTTAACATAAGCATCGCAACCCCAAACTTTCAGAAACGACAGCTTCGGTTTCTTGCCAAACCAAAGTTCATACGGAGTCGTCTCAACGGATTTCGACGGAGCCCTATTTAAAGTGAATGCGGCAGTCTCTAAAGCATAACCCCAAAAAGATAGCGGTAAATCGGCGAGGGACATCATAGATCGCACCATGTCCAACAGAGTACGATTTCGACGTTCGGACACACCATTACGTTGAGGTGTTCCGGGCGGTGTCAATTGTGAAACAATTCCACAGTTCCTAAGGTGCATGCCAAATTAATGACTTAAATATTCACCCCCACGATCTGATCGTAAGAACTTTATTTTTCTGTCACATTGATTCTCAACCTCATTCTAAAATTCCTTGAACTTTTCAAAGGTCTCAGACTTGTGTTTCATCAAATAGATATACCCATATCTACTCAAGTCATCTGTGAGGGTGAGAACATAATGATAGGCTCCGCGAGCCTCAACACTCATTGGACCGCACACATCGGTATGTATGATTTCCAACAAGTTGGTCGCTCGCTCCATTGTTCCGGAGAACGGAGTCTTGGTCATCTTGCCCAAGAGGCATGGTTCGCACGTGTCAAATGATTCATAATCAAGAGACTCTAGAAGTCCATCTGAATGGAGCTTCTTCTTACGTTTGACACCAATATGACCAAGGCGGCAATGCCACAAGTATGTGGGACTATCATTATCAACTTTACATCTTTTGGCATCTACACTATGAATATGTGTATCATCAGGTTCGAGATTCATCAAAAATAAACTATTGACCAGCGGGGCATGACCATAAAACATATCTCTCAAATAAATAGAACAACCATTATTTTCCGATTTAAATGAGTAGCCATCTCGCATAAGACGAGATCCAGATACAATGTTCATGCTCAAAGCTGGTACTAAATAACAATTATTAAGGTTTAAAAGTAATACCGAGGGTAGATGTAGAGGTAGCGTGCCGACGGCGATCACATCGACCTTGGAACCATTCCCGACGCGCATCGTCACCTCATCCTTCGCCAGTCTCCGCTTATTCCGCAGCTCCTGCTTAGAGTTACAAATATGGGCAACTGCACCGGTATCAAATACCCAGGAGCTACTACGAGCGCTGGTAAGGTACACATCAATAACATGTATATCATATATACCTTTGACGTTGCCGGCCTTCTTGTCTGCTAAGTATTTGGGGCAGTTCCGCTTCCAGTGCCCCATTCCCTTGCAATGAAAACACTCAGTTTCAGGCTTGGGTCCATTCTTTGGCTTCTTCCCGGCAACTGGCTTACCGGGCGCGACAACTCCTTTGCCGTCCTTCTTGAAGTTCTTCTTACCCTTTCCTTTCTTGAACTTAGTGGTTTTATTGACCATCAACACTTGATGTTCTTTCTTGATATCCACCTCCGCTGATTTCAGCATCGAATACACCTCGGGAATGGACCTCTCCATCCCCTGCATATTGAAGTTTAACACGAAGCTCTTGAAGCTTGGTGGGAGCGACTGGACGATTCTATCAACGACCGCTTCATCTGGGAGATTCATTCCCAGCTGAGACAAGCGGTTGTGCAATCCAGAAATCTTGAGGATGTGCTCACTGACAGAACTGTTTTCCTCCATCTTACAGCTGTAGAATGCGTCGGAGACGTCATATCTCTCGACTCGGGCATGAGCTTGGAAAACCATTTTAAGCTCTTCGAACATCTCATATGCTCCGTGATTCTCAAAACTCTTTTGGAGCCCCGACTCTAAGCTGTAAAGCATGCCGCACTGAACCAGGGAGTAATCATCACAACGCGACTGCCAGGCGTTCATAACGTCTTGGGTTGCCGGGGGAACGGGTGCAACACCTAGCGGTGCTTCAAGGACATATGATCTCTTGGCAGCTATGAGGATAATCCTCAGGTTACGGACCCAATCCGTATAGTTGCTACCATCATCTTTCAGCCTAGTTTTCTCTAGGAATGCGTTGAAGTTGAGGGAAACTTGAGCGTGGGCCATTTGATCTACAAGAGATATTGTAAAGAATTTAGACTAAGTTCATGATAATTAAGTTCATCTTAATCAAATTTTAATGAACTCCCACTCAGAATGACATCTCTCTAGTCATCTAAGTGAAACATGATCCGAATCGACTAGCTCGTGTCCGATCATCACGTGAGACGGACTAGTCATCAATGGTGAACATCTTCATGTTGATCGTATCTTCTATACGACTCGTGTTCGACCTTTCGGTCTTCCGTGTTCCGAGGCCATGTCTGTACATGCTAGGCTCTTCAAGTAAACCCTAAGTGTATTGCTTGTGTAAATCTGGCTTACACCCGTTGTATGCGAACGTTAGAACCTATCACACCCGATCATCAAGTGGTGCTTCGGAACAACGATCCTTAGCAATGGTGCATAGTTAGGGGGAACACAATTCTTGAAATTTTAGTGAGAGATCATCTTATGTACTACCGTCGTTCTAAGTAAACAAGATGCATAAACATGATAAACATCACATGCAATCAATTAAAGTGACATGATATGGCCAATATCATCTTGCTCCTTCGATCTCCATCTTCGGGGCACCATGATCATCTTGTCACCGGCTCGACACCATGATCTCCATCATCATGATCTTCATCATCGTGTCTTGAAGAAGTCGTCACGCCAACTATTACTTCTACTACTATGGCTAACGTTTAGCAATAAAGTAAAGTAATTACATGGCGTTTATTCAGTGACACGCATGTCATACAATAATTAAGACAACTCCTATGGCTCCTGCCGGTTGTCAAGTTCATCGACATGCAAGTCGTGATTCCCTATTACAAGAACATGATCAATCTCATACATCACATATATCATTCATCACATCTTCTTTGGCCATACCACGTCACATAGCACATGCTGCAAAAACAAGTTAGACGTCCTCTAATTGTTGTTGCAAGTTTTTACGTGGCTTCTATAGGTTTTCTAGCAAGAATGTTTCTTACCTACGCCAAAACCGCAACGTGATTTGTCAATTTCTATTTACCCTTCATAAGGATCCTGTTCGTCGAATACGATCCGACTAAAGTAGGAGAGACAGACACCCGCCAGCCACCTTATGCATCTAGTGCATGTCTGTCGGTGGAACCAGTCTCACGTAAGCATACGTGTAAAGTCGGTCCGGGCCACTTCATCCCACAATACCGCCGAATCAAGATTAGACTAGTAACGGTAAGAAAATTGAGCAAACTCAAACGCCCACAACTGCTTTGTGTTCTACTCGTGCAAGATGCTACGCATAAGACCTAGCTCAGATGCCACTGTTGGTGAACGTAGCAGAATACAAAAAATTTCTACGCTTTCACCAAGATCCATCTAAGGAGACATCTAGCAACGAGTATATGAGAGTGCATCTACATACCGTTTTGTAGATCGCGAGCGGAAGCTTTCGAAGAAGCGTGGATGAAGTAGTTGTACTCTTCTCGTTCTTCGTCGCCGATGATCTAGTGCCGAACGGACGGCACCTCCGCGTTCAACACACATCCGGTACAGAAACGTCACCTCCTTCTTGATCCAGCAAGGGGGGAGAAGAGGTCGTCGGAGATCCAGCATCACGACGGCGTGGTGGTGGATGCAACGGGAATTCCTACAGGGCTTCGCCGGCGCCCTGCGGAGGAGGAGGATGATGTGACGGGAGGGGGAGAGGCGCCAGAGACTTGGGTGTGGCTGCCCTCCCCCCCAAATATATATAGGGGGGCAGGGGGGTGCGCCGGCCCCTGCAGATCCCATCTGCAGGGTGGGGCGGCAGCCAGGGAGGCAATCTTGCCCCCCAAGGCAAGGGGGCGCCCCCTCCCCTAGGGTTCAACCCTAGGCGCATGAGGGGGGGCCAGTTGGGTGCGCCAGCCCACCAGGGGCTGGCCCCTTCCCCTTGCGGCCTAGGGGCTCCACCGGTATGGGTGGCCCCACCCGGTGGACCCCCGGGACCCCTCCGGTGGTCCCGGGACACTCCTGGTGACCCCCGGAGTTCACCCGATGGCCGAAACTGGACTTCCTATATATCATTCTTTACCTCCGGACCATTCCGGAACTCCTCGTGACGTCCGAGATCTCATCCGGGACTCCAAACAACTTTTGGGTTTCCACGTGCATGTATCTCTACGACCCTAGCGTTACCGAACCTTAAGTGTGTAGACCCTACCGGTTCGGGAGACACGTAGACATGACCGAGACCACTCTCCGGTCAATAACCAACAGCGGGATCTGGATACTGTCGGTGTACTAAGATAGGGGTACCTTAGTACCCCAACTTGTGCACGGGCAGTAGCAGCTTCCCGCGGTAGGGCTCACCACGTGCTCGCCGGAAACCTTTCTGGTCCCTATGAAGCCATTCAAAAACAAAGTATACAAGTCAGAAGATCAAGATCCCGGCAAGTGGACCTTGCCGGGAAGGCCGTGCCAGGCTCAAGCTTATCACATTAACACAAGACCCTGGCAGGAGGAGCTTGCCAGGAAGACCAGAAGACAGCATCTCAGAAGACATGCCTCGGCGCACCCTGCGCCCCGGCAAGACCCGGGGAGCGACAAGCTTCCGGGCCCGGCAAGATCAAGACCCCGGCAAGGTTCTTGCCGGGGGAAGCCTACGATGTGTGCCCGCGCTCCAGCTCATCGGCCCACGCGTCGCCCTAGGGCCCTTCCAGGGACGCGTGTCGGATGGCTGTGCAGCCTGGGGGACACGGTGGCGCGCCATCGTGACAAGGCTACCGCCGTGGCGAACGGAGAAGCATGGGCGGGCGCTTTTGGGGTCGACGGTGACGGGCATTTCATGCCCTTGTCCCCCACTGTCAAGATTAGGTAAAGACCACTGTTCGCCTAATATTCATGCACTATTCCCGCACTGTTACAACTACCACCAAAGTTACATTTCTACCCTCCTCTACGTTGACACCTGTCGGTGACCCCTTGAGCTATAAAAGGAGGCCCATGCACAACGTAGAAAGGGTTCGGAACCTAGACAGCTCTCTTGCTCGGTGTAGCTAGCTCTTCAAGCTCCCGAGCTCAAGAACTCAATACAATCCAAGCAGGAGTAGGGTTTTACGCGTCCGCGCGGCCTAAACCTGGGTAAACTGCCCGCGTGTTCCCCTCGATCCGCTCTTCGTGCTCCCTCCGCTCCCTTACCGCAACGTAGAAGGGGCTCCGGTCCCATAGGTGCTCGTGGGAGGACAGTTTCCCCCGACATCTTTGGCGCGCCAGGTAGGAACGATCCTCTACAGCCGTCGGATACATCCATCAGATAAATACTGGCCGTTAATCACGCTCTGGCCCAGTGGTCAGAATGCATCAACCAGACTGAAGTGCTTGCCTCCTTATTGGTAAAGGATGCAGCGGTACGTGCCTATAGAACAGATCCTGTTCAAGTAAGGTGATCTTGTTCACCTTGGCGACGATGTGGGCGACCTGCGCCTTAACGCCTCCTGATCTGCGTCGTCCGGCAAGGTGCGGAGGACGTTGGTGAGGTTGATGCCGGGATTGCGGTAAACGATCTTCGTCACGACGTGCTCCAAGGTGCCCGCGCAGAGTTGACGCGACTCGTCGGCCAGCTGCGCGGGGAGCTTCTCCTGTAGCCGTGCAAGCGCCGGCGCGATTCCCCTGAAGAAGAGACTTAACTTGGCGCTGTGGGGGAGATTCTCGTCCGGAGAGTACACAAGGTGCTCCACCCTCAGCGCCATCAGCTCCTTGTCAATGTTCGCAGTGGAGGCGACCAGATCGTCAGTCCACTGCTCCACTGTCCGGCTGAACTGGTTCGCCGAGACGGCGGCGCTCTCCACCAGGCCTCGTTCCTTGCGGAGCTCGTCCTTCAGCTTCGTCCCGCGATCCCGGGCAGCGTCGGGTGAATCAGTCAGAGTGGAGACCTTCAACTCCAAGTCAGCAATTGAATCTTTGGCGGCAGTGAGCTCGTCGCCCTTCTTGGAGAGTCGTACCTGCAAGTCTGAGTTGGTGTGGGCGTCTTTCTCCCGCTCCACATTGAGCGCGGTGACCCTGTCCTCACTCGCCTTCAGGTACCGCTCCAGGTCCTTCTTGGCAGTTTCCGCGGCGGCCGCGGCATCCTTTGCCTCCTTCAGGGCCCCGCCAATGGCCTGCTCCCGGGCGGTGAGCTCGTCGTCATGGGCGTCGAGCTCGACCTTCCGCTGGTTGAGCGCCCCCTCCCGCCGAGACAGCTCCTCGGCGGCCAGCCGCTGCCGCTCTTCTGCCTCAGCCTTCTCCAGGAGGAAGGCTTGCTGCTCCCCGGCAAGCTCTTCCCGCTCCTCCGCCAATTGGCGGAGGGCTGCCTGGTTGGCGGCGCGGAGCTCCGCGGCGTGCTTCTCCAATTCAACTCCAGCCTTGGCGGCAAGAGCTTCCCGGGAGTCCAGTTTCGCCTGCCTGGCCCGGTAAAGGGCCAGGAGCCGACGAAGGAGCTTCTCCTCTTCGGGCTCGTCTCCACCGCCAAGTGCTTCAACGACCTTCAACCCCGCGGAGGCGAGGACCTCTCCATCATAGGTCTCTCCCTCCACGGGGGCTCACGACGAGGACGCCCACGGGACTTGTATAAAGATCCCTTTGGGGGCCTCAAGGTAGACACCCGACCGCTCCGCGGTGGCGGAGGGGTCGGCGGTCGGTGCAGCGCTTGTCGCTCCTGCTGCCTCCGGGCTAGCAGTGTGGTCGCCGACCTCTTCTCCAGCCGCGGCGTCGGCGGCCGGGGCGGTCTCTGCGGCGATCGGCTCGTCGGCGGCAGTGGTGTTGCCGTCGCCGCCGTGCACCTCCTCCTCGCCGATGGCCTCCGTCTCCATCCGCTCCGGTGCAGGAGGATCTAGCAGAAGAAAAAGAAAAGAAAAGATCAAGCAAATATCCAAAAAGACAAGTTCAAGAAGAACAAGCTACGAGGACTTACCTTCGCGGACCTCTTCGACGACAGGCTCCCTCGCCGGGGAATCCATCCTTGGCGGCGGAGTGGTGGCCCCTGCTGGCGGAGGGCCGCCTGCGCCCTCCCTTGGCGGGGTGCTTACCCTTGTCGGGCTGCTCACCCTTGGCGGGGTACTCGCCCTTGGCGGAGTACCCGTCCTTGGCGGAGCACTCTACCTCGCCGGGGAGCTCGCCCTTGGCGGGGAGGGTGGAACATGTAGCTCGTCGGGGGCAGTCTCCGAGCGCTCCTGCGGCTGCAGCTCCACTTCTGCACAAGACAAACAAGGCAACAAGATATTAGTACTAACAAAAACCTCAAGCGCGCCCGACAAACAGAAAACCCAAGACCAGACTTACGCTGGGGGCTGCGCTGGGGGTTGCTCCTCGGAGCAGCGGGTTGATCCGGCAAGTTCGTCGCTGGCGCGTCCCCAGTCGCCGCGGCGGGCGAGTCGTCTTCAACCTCGACCACAGGGACCTTGGCCCTCTTTGCCATCCGCTGGGCCAGGGACCTGAAAGCAAAACAAAAACAAGATCAGAATCAACAAGGAAAATCAAGACTAAATCGAAGAAGTTACAAGTTGCAAATACTTACTCCTCTTCCTCGTCGTCGTCGGAGCTGAGGGCGGAGAAATCGAACTCCACCTGAGATGCTCCCGCGCGAGGAGCAGGAGGAGAAGGCTCCCTCGGGTGCTTGGCGGTCTCCGGGGCTGGGGGCTGCGAAGACCCAGCCTCTGTTGACACCGAGGCCCGAGGAGCAGGAGGAGCGGCCGTTCCGCTCCGGGAGGATCCCCCTCCGCTTGGCGACGGTGCGCGGGGCGCCTCCGTCGCGGCTTGGCTCGCCCTGGTGGCGCGCGTCGCCCGGCGTGCAGGCTGCTGTCTAGGCGCCTGCGGCCTCGTCGCTGTAGCCGCCTTGCGGAGGCGCTTCCTCGGTGTTTGCTTAGGACTTGCCGGAGGCGGGGAGTTCTCTGAGGACGAGGAGGCGTCATCGTCGAGTCCCAGAGATCCGCCGGTGTCTTCATCGGCCTCGACGTCCTCCTCCTCCTCCTCCCCGGCAGACCCGCTGGGCCCAACGCCTTGCCCGGCGGCTCCGCTCCCTCCGGCAACCTCGCTTCCTGCGGCGGCCTCGCTCACGACCCCGGGTATCCCGGAAAGCCTCAGGGAAGGAACCCCAGCAAACTCTTCGGGCGGAAGCTTGAGCAACCTGAGGATCTCAGCCTCCTCTACTTGGCTCAGCACGTTCGCGGCCTCTGCATCGTCCACGGTGTATCCAAAATCTCCCGCCGCTGCAGCTGCGGCGGCCTCTTCCATCCGGGAAGCAATGTAAGCTATGTCCCGCGCCGTAGTGGCCTGGGTGAGGCCCCTGTTCTCCTCGGTGTTCTTGGGCGCCTCAACTAAGTTGTCGAAGAAGCTCAGCACAGTATCCGGCGGAGGCTCGATCCAGGTGGGGACGATGCCATGGGAGTCGCACTCCGGCATCATTGCGCGCAAGGAATCGCAGGCGGTGCTGTTGCACAGTGGCACCACTCCCTTGGCGGGTCTGAACCACTCCGGATGAGCCGGGTCGTGCTTGAAGAGCTCTCGGACCATTCCTTTCAGCTCCAAAGCAGTGAAATTGAAGTTTAATCCTGGGCGTAACCTCATGATATCCGCCGCATCGCCAAATTCCCAGGCGGGCCTTTTCCTTTCTTGTAAAGGGGCGATGCGGCGGCGGAGGAAATCTGCCCCAACCTCTCCGATGGTCAGATTAGCTACCCGGAGACGGATAATCCTGACGAGGGCAATACTGAGCTTGTTGTCCTCCGGGGCTAATTCACTCCAATTCCTGCCGCGCACTATGGCTGTTGTGCGCGACGCAGTGAAAGGCTCCGGCTTATCCTCTACCACCCAGCACCAATCTGCACGCCATTCTTCCCACTTGCCGCGGAGTTCTCCCTTCAGGTATGAATCCTTCTTGTTCAACCGGAAGATCCAGGAGATGCCGCCGGAGAGGGGAGCGCCAGCCTCTACTCTAGGCATAAAGAAATGGCGAAAGAGTGCTACGTTTGGATGGATACCAACATAGTTTTCGCACAGATGTGCGAAAACGGCCATCGTAAGGATGGCGTTGGGGGTAAAGTCTAGGAGGTGGAGGCCATATGTGTTCATAATGTCGCAAAAGAACTCCGAGTACGGAGGGCACAATCCACAATGGAAGAAAGCAGCGAAGAAGAAGTACCCGCCGGGAAACATATCTCTGGCGACGGCGGGGAAGGCTCTGGTGCGGGGATGAGCTTTGGTCTCCCCCGACCAGAAGAGGTAGTACTTGTTCCGCAGCTCTTTCGCGCCAAGCCTCGGCGCGAAGACCACATTCCTCTTCCGCAGGGCGGCCAGCTTCGCTGCCTGCTCAGACTTCTCCTTCTTGGCCTTGTCCGCCTTCGCCTTTTCGCTCTTCGGGGCCATGGCGGAGGTGGCGAGGGAAGAAGCGAGGAGCTCGGCGGCGTCGCGGATACGGAAGATGACGGAGGAGGGGTGGAGGCAAGGAGCAGTGGAGGTTTTCTGGAGAGTCAAGACGCAATGAAGACAAAGGAGGAAACTGCCCCTGCTTCCTCTGCTTTTAAGGGGGAAGTGGGGGACGCTCCGCATTTCCCATTAAACAACAGGCCACGATCTCTCCCACGACGCCGCAATCGACGCGTGCTGTTAGGGAGGGGCGCGGCGGATACGGATGGGGATACGGCTTGCCGTGGGCCGCGTGTGCCCGTGCACTGTTTTGGGCCTGGCCCAACAGCGCTCGGCACCGTGTGTGGCCCAGGCCCGGGGGCTCCTGTCGGTGTACTAAGATAGGGGTACCTTAGTACCCCAACTTGTGCACGGGCAGTAGCAGCTTCCCACGGCAGGGCTCACCACGTGCTCGCCGGAAACCTTTCTGGTCCCTATGAAGCCATTCAAAAACAAATTATACAAGTCAGAAGATCAAGACCCAGGCAAGTGGAGCTTGCCCGGAAGGCCGTGCCAGGCTCAAGATTATCACATTAACACAAGACCCTGGCAAGAGGAGCTTGCCAGGAAGACCAGAAGACAACATCTCAGAAGACATGCCTCGGCGCACCCTGCGCCCCGGCAGGACCCGGGGAGCGACAAGCTTCCGGGCCCGGCAAGATCAAGACCCCGGCAAGGTTCTTGCCGGGGGAAGCCTACGCTGTGTGCCCGCGCTCCAGCTCATCGGCCCACGCGTCGCCCTGGGGCCCTTCCAGGGACGCGTGGCGGATGGCTGTGCAGCCTGGGGGACACGGTGGCGCGCCATGGTGACAAGGCTACCGCCGTGGCGAACGGAGAAGCATGGGCGGGCGCTTTTGGGGTCGACGGTGACGGGCATTTAATGCCCTTGTCCCCCACTGTCAAGATTAGGTAAAGACCACTGTTCGGCCACTATTCATGCACTGTTCCCGCACTGTTACAACTACCACCAAAGTTACATTTCTACCCTCCTCTACGTTGACACCTGTCAGTGACCCCTTGAGCTATAAAAGGAGGCCCATGCACAACGTAGAAAGGGTTCGGAACCTAGACAGCTCTCTTGCTCGGTGTAGCTAGCACTTCAAGCTCCCGAGCTCAAGAACTCAATACAATCCAAGCAGGAGTAGGGTTTTACGCGTCCGCGCGGCCCGAACCTGGGTAAACTGCCCGCGTGTGCCCCTCGATCCGCTCTTCGTGCTCCCTCCGCTCCCTTACCGCAACGTAGAAGGGGCTCCGGTCCCATAGGTGCTCGTGGGAGGACAGTTTCCCCCGACAGATACCCATGTTGGTTCCCACGTGTTCCTCGATGATCTTCATCGGATGAACCACTGTGTCAAGGATTCACTCAATCCCGTATGTTATTCCCTTTGTCCATCGGTACGGTACTTGCCCGAGATTCGATCGTCGGTATTCCCGATACCATGTTCAATCTCGTCACGGCAAGTCTCTTTACTCGATCCGTAATCCATCATCCCGTGACTAACTCCTTAGTCACCTTGAGCTCATTATGATGATGTCTTACCGAGTGGGCCCATAGGTACCTCTCCGTCATATGGAGTGACAACATCCCAGTCTCGGTTCGTACCAACTCAACAGACACTTTCGGAGATACCCGATGCGTAACTTTATAGCCACCCAGTTACGTTGTGACGTTTGGCACACCCAAAGTATTCCTATGGCATCCGGGAGTTGTACAACCTCATGGTCTAAGGAATAAATACTTGACGCTGAAAAGCTTATGCATTACGAACTATACGATCTCCTGCTATGCTCAGGATTGGGTCTTGTCCATCACATCATTCTCCTAATGATGTGATCCCGTTATCACTGACATCCCATGTCCATGATCAGGAAATCGTGACCATCTGTTGATCAACGAGCTGGTAACTAGAGGCTTACCAGGGACTCAATGTGGTCTATATATTCACACATGTATCGATGTTTCCGTACAATACAATTCAAATATTAATAACAGACAATTATCATGAACAAGGAAATATAATAATAATACTTTTATTATTGCCTCTAGGGCATATTTCCAACATATACTTACCTTGTGGTCTTGAGTTGGCTTTGGAGGAGGTGAACTTGAGAAAATAGGGTTAGATAACACAAGAACACCTACTAAACAAAGCACCATGAGTAACCACAAAAGTACCATGATCATGATGACATGTAGATAGTAAGTAATTAGTACTCTATATGGATACATACATGTACCCAAGGGATAAAAATATGCAATGAATTTCTAAGATTTTCTTCCCTTAAGTGTCTTTCTCCCCCGGAATCTTATATTAGATAACGGGAGAAGAAAGGTAAAAGAAAATCAGAGCAAAACAATCATAACACACACTAACATGTCTTTCCCAGCTTGAAGACATGTGACTTCTATCCTCTATGGATAATAAGCATCTGGAGAAGCTTAAGGCATGCTTTCTCCCTTATGTGATAAGCTTTGATGTGCTCTCTCTCTCCCCCTTTGACATCAATTTCCATGAAGGGATCTTCTGGAGCATAAGTCAAGTAGGTTCGATCGTTGAGTCACATTACAAAGCAACATGTAATTTAATATGCTGGTAGAGGACAAGAATCATTGAGTGGAGCTGGAATAGATATGCAGGATGCAAATGGCAAAATGTTTTCTCAGTATTGAAATCGGTTAGGCCGATTCATTGTCATCGGTGACACCGAGTCGGCAGTGTCGGAGATGATGCATATCGGTCTGACCCGGTTTGTCCTTGTCGGTTGGACCGATGAACGATCTTCAATGTGGCATTGCAGTTCGGTAACTGTGTATTTGTTAAAATATGGCCGGCGGACTTCACAATATGCTCATTGCGGTCAATATAATACGTTTTTTGGTATTTATACTATCACTAGCTCATCCTTGCTGAGTATGTGTGTGCATGCACATGTAGGTTGAGCATTTGACCGTGAGCGTGTGTGTACCGTCAAGTGCTCGGGCATGCATGCATTAGGGTGTCGAGTGTGTTTTTGTGTGCATGTGTACTTGTGACTGTTGCATGCGTGCATGAGGTTGTAATCCCTCACATTCACATATTGATATTTCAAAGCTTTGTCAAAACATTTCATGCAAGGTATGCTCGTTTGTTGTTCACGCATGCATTATTGTTGATATTAATATTATGAATGTTATCATGTCTTGCGAGACATCCAGCATCCGGGTCCGTGTGTCATGCAAGAAAATAAGTACAATTGAGACTCGGGAACGGCCATACACGTAGGGGGAGTACGAGCAGGGGCCACAGTAATATGACTAAATGAGTAGTCAAATCACATAGTAAGTTGCTCGGATGAAGCAACCATCATTTTACTCTTCGATTGATTGACACGTACGCAATATGAAAAATGTAGTTATGGAGAGAAAAGGAAAATCGGCCCTCTATATATACACTAGTGGAAGCCTAAGCTACATGCCTGCTTGCTTGGGTTTCTCTCTTCACACTCCCTCGCATAGAACGACACTGGCCACACTGCTAGTCACATAACTAGCCTGATCCCGCTGCCGAGGGAACAAGAGGATGTTCTGTGTAGACGGGATCGGCAACGGCGAGGGAGAAAACCTACTGTCGGTGTGTCCCGATCTAGGGTCCCCGCGGTATGGGATGATGCCGCCTCCCACCGGCCTTCTAGCTACAACTCGACGTCCCAGGTTGAGCACTTTTTTTGCACATGAGATCTTTCTCTACTTCTACTGGCTTCTATTTGTGATGAGTTTATGTCTCATGAACTAGTACCACTATTATTACTCTAATCACACTTACGCAATATCTTTGCCAACAGGGATGCGTCGCCCGATTTTAGTGGAACTGCACAAAAGACTCCTATGATCCAAGAGTGCGAGGCTTCTTTCCTTCGACGGGTTCTACCTAGCCAGGAAATTGAATCATGTTTAGTGTTTAGGGTTTAATGCCTAGGGACTCCATCAGTAAAAAAATAATTGTACACACACTCACAACTTTTTTCTTTAGTTGTGAACTAAATATGGTCTATGATATGTGAATCATTGAGATGCATCAGCTTGTGTGTTAGTTTTCCTTTCTATTTGATGGAATGTTGTAACGGGGCAACCTTGGAGTCATGATACATATACATGAAAGAAAATCTGAAAGCTTTGTACTCCCTCCGGACCTTTTTTGTATGCGTATAGTGGGGAGTAGTATCATAGAGTAGTATTATGCATATGATACTAGTGTATGATACTACCTTCATAGTGCATAGTATCATAGAGTATGCAGTATCATAGATGATCCTATTTATTGCCATGCATGATACTACAAAGTAGCATAATTTATCACGATACGGTATCTACCTATGTTCCTCCAGCTCTTTCTTCTTTAATTCTCTGCCACATCAGCGTGTTTGCAATTCCCAAATTAATGACCTAGGTACACGTGCACGACTTGTAAACTAAGATGGAGGGAGTACTTTCTTGTAGCCCGTTACTATACATGTAGGCTATTACATTGGCCACTAGTAGTACTGTACGTAAAATACATTTTGCATATATATATATATATATATATATATATATATGCAAGGCCACTAACAGTAATCGAGGTAATAGTACTTTCTTGTATAAGGGAATGGAGGGAGTAGTACTTTCTTGTAGCCTATACATGTTGACTATTACATCGGCTATAGATGACACGACAACATGTTAGCCATCAACCGGCTATATTATTAACCATGCTTAAGCCATGCTTGCGCGCGCGCGCGCGCACTCGCACACACACACACACACACACAGAGAGAGAGAGAGAGAGAGAGAGAGAGAGAGAGAGAGAGTCACGTCGCATGCATGCAAAACTGGAGAGAGATAGAACTGCATGCAGTACAATATTCTTTTGGACGAAAGAAGCAAACCATCACTCTTCGTTGAATCCGCTTCTCTCTCATGCAGTATAGTATTCTTTTGGAAACCAACATTTCATTTCATTGGATCGCGCCATGAAGCGAAACCAACATTTGAATCACGTCTATCGCGTTCGTGTCTCACCCTCCTCCACCCACACGCTCCGTCGCTCGGCATGCCACTCACAACAAAGCGGGTATAGTCAAACTTCCCAGCCTGCTTGTCGATTGATCGCACCATGGAGTAGTAGCATGACTAGACGAGGAGAGGGATGACAGCTAGTTGTAGCACGGACTCCCAAGAACTTTTTTACTCCATTGTATATTGTGGTTGCCCGTGGTGACGTTTGAACGCCGAGCAGTCGCGTGCACCGAGAAGTGGCGTGGGCAGCGTGGCCCTTCAATGTCGGCGCCAGTGAAAGGTCCTGTCCGCTCTGGCCGGGCATGAACGCGGCACTGACCATTTTGGGCCGGAAGTGCACGCGGGTGATGATGAGGGCTCGGGTTGGCCAAGGCGGTCAGGAGCGGGCGTGGCAGCAGTCCGGACAGCCGCAAATAGGAGGTGCTGGATGTACTACGACTAGCCACAATGGAGAGTAGCATCCACTAGTAACATACACATATCCCTAGATTATGTTATTACCTTCATACTACCTCCGTCCTAGTTTATTTTTCCCTATTGTATTTTGAGCCAAATTTTGACCATAAATTTAACTAACAGAATGTTTGTGCATGTCACAAAAAATTATATCAGTGAAAACTATGATCAAGTACAAATAGAACGATATAATTTTTTTTGACATGCATTAACATTTTGTTAGTTAAATCTATGGTCAAAGTTTGGCACAAACTACAAAGGGGACTAATAAACCATAAACCAGGAAGGAGTTAGTATCATGCAAAGCTTCATTTATTATCTTATAGACTCATATTGTATTGTGACATGTGATGTTACAGTAACTAGCTAAGTTACTCAAACAACCTCTCTCCTCATTAACTCATTGACACATAAGGCTAGTTGTAATGGGGAGTATCATATACTAGTATCATGCATATGATACTATTGTATGATACTACCTCCCTAATGCATAATATCATATATTATTATCATGTAGTACTCTATTTATTGCCATGCATGACACATACTACTATAGCATTTATTATGATACGATATCTTGATATGATACTCAACAATCTCTTTCTTCAATTAATTCTACGACACCTCATCAAAATTGTCTAGTTGGCATGCATGATATTAGCTATGATACTACCATTAAGAACAACCTAAGAAAATTTGCTGAGTTGGACTCGGTGTTACTGCTGAAGTTACTCCCATTGTGGCTAGTCTACGTAATTATTAATAACGTAAATAATGTTGTAGTTGGACAAACATGATTGGAGACAGAGATGGAGATGGAAGTACAACTAAGAATTTTACGTAAACACGGATATGCATGTCGATGTGTGTGCGGGCACACACACATAGTAACAACTCTCGCGAGTACTCTTAGACATCATCGATGTCTCGTTCTCCCTACACACACAAACTTAGATTGTTCCCAGGATAGGAATATCATAGGAGTGGGAAACAATACGAAGTGAGATAAATGGAGTAGTATGTGCAAGAAGAAATGTACATGCACTCACTCTGCGTCCAACATACCCGCGAGTACACGATGGAGCGCATTTGTACACGAAGAGGCATTACATACGTAATAATTTGACCCTTTAATTTGTTCACTTAATAATGGAATGTCGGGTACCACACGGGAGTGATACAAAGTGCATCCTAGAAGAGGGGGCGTGTTATTGATCGAGTTTTCTTTCTTTTTTTTTGAAGAAAAAATCGAGTTTTCTTTCTTGGTACGTTAAAAAATGATTTGTCCGCCCAGTTTTCGTTACTTTTTCAGGGAAAGTGCGTATTCTACTTAAAACTAGTGTTATAGAGAGATGGTTTTACTCTATTTTATATATCACCTATTCTTTGATAGGGTTTCTCACGTCTCGCTCTCTCGATCCTCTCTATCTCACTCCTCACTAGTGGTAACAAATCCAGCTCGATCTTGTCCACTGCGAAAGGTGAGGAGGTCCAGGGTTGACATTGTCGCCGTCGGCAATGGAGGAAGCCGATGTGCACCATCCTCTCGGAACCGAAGCTAGCACCGAAGAAAGTCCTCCGCGCCCTTGTTCGCTGCTGTCGTGTGGGCATATACCGCCGGCCCACCTAAGCCACGTCTCGCCCACCTGAGGTATAGCTTCTTTTGGATTTTAGGCTTCATTGTACTAGTCCAGCTCCCCAGGTCGCTCCATGCATGTTTTCTTTTATACCACTACTCCCCAGCTCCCCATGTACTAGAGCTAGGGTTTGTCGGCTAGTTCAACATCACCTACTCTAAAAGTTGTCCTGGCTTATGCCTTGGTGTTGGTATAAATGGTTTTCTTCGACAATAGTACATAGTGGTTGTGCGGTCATTGTCCATATGCTCCTATTGCTTCTGCTAATATATAAAACTATCACTGGTAAAATGAACCAATCCCATGTTAAAGTGACGTCCCTGTGAAGTAGTGCTGCTGCCAATCTAGAGGCGTCGATAAATGCTTATTTCCTGCTTTAGCTTATTTTTCCCATTTAGTTCACATCAAGATAATCATGATGCTTCTATTGTTTGTGTACATTTCATTAATTATCATTGAAAATTCAGACGTTGCTGTTAATCTTGTTCCACTGCCAAAACAAAGTACAAACACTAAGTAAATATCCCTTTTTATACATTTTTTGCAAACAACGATGCGTATCTCCATACACGGGTGTGTCTTCCTCAATTTTAGTGGAACTGCACAAAATTGGATGTCCACTGTTGTTTCTCCTCACTATCGTCTGCCAAGTGGTTCTTCCCTTCTTGAGCTTGATTACCGAGAAGAAAGAAACCACGGTGAGGATTATCAAACTTCAAGTGTGCCTGACCCAAACTTGATGCCAACATCGATGATGTATCACGGTGCTGACCTATCGATGCTCATGGTTGTGTCTCATGGTTGCATGCTCTGGTGAAGCTGATCGATGTTCAATGAAGAAAGGGTTTTCTTCCATCAGTGCTCTTTGCATCTTACCACGAAGATGATAACCTTCATAAGTTCATCTTGCAGCTGTCGTTTACGTTGGTGAAATTTTATCAAAATTGGATATGAACAAAATGTTTCCTCGAAGAAGCAGCGACGTTGGTACTAAGAGCAAAAGTTTTGCATTGATCTCTAACCCTTTTCACAACTTTTTCTTCAGCTCCCCTGTAATTTTATTTGACCAACTTTTAACTGAATATGTTGTCAGGCTTTGATTAAAAACCCGGATGGAGGTAGTTCCCCTCCGTTTTTATTTACTCTGCATACTGCCTCCATTTTTGCATACAAGGCCACAAAGCAATATTACAGCAGGTACCAAGGTAAAAGTAAATGTGTTAATACATATTTCTCTGTCCCACCTTCTACAACAAGCCAATGCTCTCACTCTGTTTGGTTAATTAATGAGGCGCATGCAAGCCAACTTCTCACACACACCTGCATGCAAGGGATAATTAATGCATTCCCTTAGAGCAAGTATAATAAGGTTACATAAGCGGGTTATAAGGATTTAAATATTATATCTTTGCTTACATGGAAGAGAGAGAAGATGAGAGAGAAGATAAGCGGGTTGTAGACTTACCGCCGGCTGTAGCACGTGCCCCAAGTAGCTATGTGATAGTGTATGGTGGGCTTTATGATAGAGAAGTAGTATTTCTTTGTAGCCGACTACTATACATGTTGGCTATTATATTGGCTATAGATGACGTGGCAAGATGTTATAGGCAGCAACGGGCTATATTATTAACCATGCTCTTAGAGCAAGTACAATAGTGGGATTCTAGCCTGCTTACATGGCAATTTTGTCAATGTGGAGGGGAGAGACATGAAAAAGTAAGGGGAGTGGGCTCTCATGCCAGAGCCTAGATATATACGTGCTCCAAGGAAAATGCAATAAATGTGAGGAAAGAGATAGAGAGAAGATGGGAAAAAGTAGTAATCTTATAGCCAACCTTATAGCTAACCTTATTTTATAAGTGACTATATGTGTTGGCTATAGATGATATGGCAACATCTTATAGCCAGCAGTTGACTATATTATTAACCATGCTCTTATACAAGGCCACAAACTCATATTACAGGTACCAAGGAAAAATTTCATGACTACTTTGCTAGGCAATTTTTATTTTCGTTAACTAGGATCATTAATGCGTCTGCATGCATGCAAGGAAGAAATAAGATGGAAGTAGTACATTATCATTATGACTACATGCATGCAAGTATTAAACAAGCTGGTAGCACGAGGAACCATCATTAATTTTTGTCTCGATTACTATGAGTGGCCTTGTGCGTGGCCTTGTATAGATGCAAAATGTAATTTTCATAGTGGCCTTGTATCGTTGCAAATTGTAATTTTGATTGTGGTCTTGCATATAAAAATGGTGGGGTTATTAGATTCGACTGAAGTCAAACTTTGTAACGTTTGACCAAGTTTAGGGCGAACATAACAAACCATAATCATTGAGATAGGGCAAACTACACATACAATGTAATTGAAATTAAATTTTTTTATTTGTACACACTCTTACACCTTTCCGATAATTTTGCGCATGTGTGGTTGTTCACTTAACGGAGGGTACTGTACCGCACGTGAACGATAGGAAATGCAACTATGATGTGTGGATCGTTAGTTATTCGTAGTTTTCTTCACTGGTATGTTAAATAAAGAGTTTTGTTTCGCACAAAATTTGAAGCAATTGTTATGGAGAGAAAAAGAAAACAACTCCACTTGATTAGTAGTACTATATAAGCTGGAGGCTCAACGCTTGTTCACTAGGGTTTGCACTTTTCACACTCTCCCTGCACTACATATATATACACGCCGGAGGCCTAGTGTTCCTATGATAGGGTTTTCTCTGTTCACAATCACTCACCCTCTGCTTCAGATCTAAACAAGACTGCGTTGGCCTCTCTCCTCCATCACAACTGGTGAAGGGGCCGTCCGGATCCCGTCACTCCAGGAAGGGGAGGAGGTGCGGCGTTCACTCTATTGCCTTTGGCGACGGACGCAATCCACTACCGGCAGCGCTGTTCTCCTTCACCCAGTGCCTGTGCGGGACGGCCTTCGACCCCTTCTTCTCGCTGCCATACATAGTGTGGGCAGATCCGGCCTCCTGCCGCACGCCACATCCGATGACCCTAAGTTGTAACTTTCTTTCAAACCGGCATTGCTCTAGCTGCATTCAGATCTTTTTCGAGTGTGTTCCGTCGAATCTAGGTATTGGTTCAAATAGGAAAGAAGGGTGGAGTGGGGTGGAGCATGAATCTAGGACGTGACTCAATGAGGAAAGGGGGAGGGAAGTAGTATCAACTAGCTATCCAGCTGATCTGTTGGTCGAAAAGGGGAAAATGGGGTAACCCAGTACACACATCTGCAAGGAACTGATATCTTTGTTGAAAAAGCAAAGAAACCGGGGGGTCAGGGAGTCGGTGCAGGGCTAGATTTGCTGCCCTCACATAGGAAAAAGGTTCAAAGAGAACAAATATGGGACCAACACAGATATGCTGCTTGGCCACATACTCTGCATCACCCATTTATACGTGTGGAGGCACATGGTGCTGGCATGTCCCATGTTTCATACAACTATTTTGCTATTGAAAATGTAAGATTGTCAATGGAAAATTGAAGCAATGCCACTGTTAAAAGTAAATTGCATCTTTAATGAATGTTATTTTAAGAGAATTTGTCTGTTAATATGAATCAATGCAGCCGTTTTATAAATGCTACTGTCCTATACTTTTTCCATCAAGATAACGTAGATGCTTCTTTTCGTGGCCGCATGTTTCATCCTCCTTTATTGGGCAGTAATTGTTTCCTTTTTGCCTCTGTTAGAACAGGGATATCTATTCAACTTGTTGCAATTGCGACATTTTGCTTTGCTACACGAAGCACTTTTGTTTTAAGAATGTTTTGTGCAGTTCAACTTGAATGTCACACCAGTGACTTTGCTTAATTTTGGTGGAACTACACGAAAGTAGATCGGATTTCCATACATGTGTTGAGATTTCTTTCAAGTCCTCCTCGCGAGTTGTTTAAAATCTTGGTCAAGAAAGGTCAGCTCCGAATTTCATCCACATGATGGTGAAGTGTGCATTGAGATGTTGTGCTACTTGTATTGGTACTATTTTGGATTAATGTTGAATTGAAGCTATTGAACTGTTGTCTTTTACCATTAAGTGAGGAAAAATTGTTCCAACCCAGAAATGATGCTTGTTTCTTTGTTACAACAAAACTCTTCATCACCTCCTTTATAAGTCGATGGAAGCACATGGTGCTGTTGCTCCCACTCTCCCGTGGAACTGTTCATGCTTCTTGTCAATCTAATGCCACCTGTAAAATTAAGCAATGCCACTCTCAAAATTAACTACCGAATCTTAGTTCAAAACTGCAACACTTGTTAGGGTTTGGCGGGACTACCATCTCTGTTAAGGATCGGCTGGAGTACATGTTTAAGAAATGTATTGTTGACATAATGTCTCTGTTAATATATATCAGTTACAGGTTTTTAAAAATGGTACTATCCTTCTTTGTAGTTCTTTCAACATGTTTAACCAAGGTATTGTTAAGATAATATCTCTATTAATATGAATCAGTTGCATTGTTTTACGAACGATACTTTTCTGCTTTGTTGTTATTTATAGATGTTGAAACAAGGTATTGTTAAGATAATGTCTCAGTTAATATCAATGAATCACACTACTTGAGAATTGCAACTCTCCAGCTTTCTTTCCCATTAACAAAAGGTGGATATTTTTTTCTAGGAATATAAGTCAGCAACTGTTATTTCTCAGTAATTGTTTCCTTTATACGTATTGTTCTATACAGGGATATGAAAACTTCTGCTCGTTTCTATTTTGACTTTGATTTTAGTTGAACTACACAAAAGGAGCCAATGTGTTAGGCAAACTATTGCATTATTGTGCCTAGTTGGTCTTTCCACTTTGCAGAAAGAAGCAGTCACTGTTTGCACCACATTACAGTAGGAATGACCGAGAAGCTTACAGAGAATTAGTAGACGCTGGTGACATGACTAGTCTGCTAAGAGCATGGGAAACCCAACAACACGTGGAGTGCAAAATTCACTCCACGAGGAAATGTTTGACCAAGTCAGTTGCCGACATGGCTATAACAAACGAGGTCAGTATCGGCCTTCATCCACATGATTGTGCTTCGTTATGTTGTGGTACTTATATTGTCGTATTGTTTTGAATAAATGTTTAATTAAAGATATTGTATTGCTATCTTTTCCTGTTAAGATAATGAAGATGATTATAGTTGTAAGCGTATGTTTAGTCAACTAGAACCACTATTATATTCATCATGCTTTTTCTGTATTTATGCAGACAGGAATGCTTAGCTTGAGTTCAGTGGGATTGCACGAAATGTTCAGATGGTTTGTGTCCTCCATAATACTTCATCATGCACAATACATGAATGGTTCTCTTGTTATTTGTCGTCTCCTTGGGCCACCAGACTATCTACTTGAATGGAGCTGCCAACATATTCAACGCCTTGAAACATATAAATAAGAAATTCACCATGCTACGCAAGACATTGTTTGATTTCAATGGAACTGCACAAAAAGATACGCTGGTTAATCCGGCTCCATGTGCCATTTCAATGTGCAAACTGATGACAAACCCTGCTCGTTCCATAATCATAGGCATTACATATTTTGAAAGGGAGGATCTTGTCAAAGTTTAATGATTGATGTTAGCAAGAAGACATTAGTTTAATATATTGGAATTGAAAGACCTTGTCAAATTTTGCTCATTGATGTTAGCCAGAAGACATGCATTTGATATTTTGGAGTGGGACACCCTTTGCTATGAGCAGCGTCGATCGTTTTTTCCTATTCCTGTGTTCAGTTCAGAAGTAAATATTTACTCTGCTGAGATGCATAGTCACATGAATGTTGACTTATCTAATGTATTTGAAGAGTCTCTTCTGAATGTTGTCTATGAAACGCCAGGCCTTGTGAGTTTGATTGCAAAGTTGAGCTTGGAATGCTCTGGCATGCGGCATCATGAGCAATTCACAATGCCTCCTGAGAATAATGCTTCATATTGTTTTGCGTGTTGATCTAATGCCAATGATTTGCATCTTAAGAAGATCATCCTCTTTTGTTCTTTTTGTGCTTAAGAAGTTCATCGTCTTATGTTTCATTCTTAGGAGGAATTATGTTTCATCCTCCTTATTATATACTACAACTATATTTGTTTTGCTTCCTCCTAATTTCAAGACATCACAGTCCCACACCATTGTCAATCTATATAGTTGATTAACGAGAGAATTGCACAAGGAGCGGCACACAGGTGGGACCCAGCAGCTCGAGCAGTGTTTGTTTTTTGAGGTATAAGCGGAGTTTTTTCTGAGCGATATTTTTGTTGTTGTTCAGATGAGATCAACTGGGCGGGCAGTGGCCCATCTAGCCGAGGCTATTATTTTATGTCGACCAAATATCCAGGTCAGATATTAATTTTTCAAGGCGAAAACGACTAGCCCAGCTATACTTTGTTTGCGGAATACCCAACCTAGGTAAATTTGTTATTCTCCGCCCCGCTGGCCTGTAAATCTTTCCTAGGAGGGATGCATTAGGCCTAACAAGAAAATGGGCTTTAAGAAATAACAAATGGGATGTAATTACAAAAAGTGGGTTGTAAATAGACAAAAACGCACAAAACAGGTAATTAGTTTCAAAAATATTATTTTTTGAATTAAAATTTTTAAATTTCATTACTTATTGCGCACGCAATATTTCGTTAGATTTTTACATAATACAAATTCATTTTGAAATTATATTTAATCTGGCTCGAAATTTCGGGATAAAAATATATCGAATCCCATCAAAATGTGGGATTTTTGATTGAATTATGTTTTGAGCGGCTAGTTGAAATTATTAATCGTTGTCCTGGCTAGAAAATGGGCTGTAATTTTAACAGACTATAAATGGGCTGTAGTCAATTCATTAGAATTCAAAAATGGGATGTACATTATTACAAATCACAACTGGGCTATATGTCCTCTGCCAAAGATGATGCTCACTTGTCGGCCTACTATTTTTTATGACATTTATAGGAAGTGATGCGTACGGGAGGATTGTGGGCCTACTAAGTTCTAATGCCCAAAATGCGGATATATCTCCCTACGTGTCGAGGCACGACTTAGAGGCATAATCGCATTTTTGGTATGATCGCAAGAAGGGTCATCTTCACACATTCCCATGAAAATGAACAAGGAAGTAGATAGTTGGCTTACAATCACCACGTCACACAATGATCAAATGATTCATACATCATTCAGTGTACACATAAAGTCCGACTACAGACGTATCCAAATAGAAAGAAGATAACCACCTAACTATGCCCGACCGGCCCTAGTAGGAACCACTACCGATCATCGGGGTATGTCACGTACATGTGCCTGCTCTCTTCATCGAACTCTCATTGGAGCTCCTGACCATCGCTTACATCGAACTCAGTTGTACCTGCACCTGTTTGTGTAGTAAACCGTGAGTCATGAGGAATCTGTCAAAAACAGCACAATCTATAGTAATCTGCAGGTTTCGCCTACTTCTGGAACTCCAAAAAAATTCAAACTAAATTGGTAAATTTGCGGTATTTGTCTACCAATCATCTGCAAAAAGAATCAACTAAAAAGCAAGCTCCAGTAAAACCTGAAGACTACTTTAGCGAGCGCTAACGATTATGTTTTTCACAGCAAGATCACATAAACTTCTCACAAGTCTTCCCAAAGGTTCTACTTGGCACAAACACTAAACATAACATAAAACCACATCAAATCAGAGGCTAGATGCAATATTTATTCCCTAACAGCAGCAAAAACAAACAATATAAAATTGTGTTGCCTCCCAACAAGCGCTATCGTTTTACGCCCCTAGCTAGGCACGATAATTCAATGATGCTCACAAGAAAGATAAGAATTGAAGCACAAAGAGAGCATCATATAGCATGTGACAAACACATCTAAGTCTAACATACTTCCTATGCATAGGCATCTTATAGGAAAACAAATTACCAAGACAAGCAAGATCTAGCATATGCAAGGAAGGACAAAGAAACAATAGCAATCCCAACATAACGAGAGGTAATTTAGTAACATGAAGATTTCTCCAACCATATTTTCCTCTCTCATCATAATTGCATTTAGAATCATATTCAAAATCAACAATATAGCTATCACATAACATATTCTCGACACGGTCCACATGCATATGAAGTTGATACTCTTCCAAAATAGTGGGATCTAAAGTTGACACTCTTCCAAACCCACTTTCAATATTATTGCAAACATTATTATCAATCTCATATTCATTATGGGGCTTAATTAAATTTCCAAGATCATAAGAAGAATCACACCAATCATGATCATCGCAACAAGTAGTGGACATAACAATACTAGCATCCCCAAGCTTAGGGTTTTGCATATTATTGGCACAATTGATATCAATAAAATTTATAGTGACATCATTGCAATCATGCCTTTTATTTAAGGAGCCAACATGAATCACTTTTTCTTTTAACAATTCATCACAATTTTGAGATTCATAAATTTCAAGCAAAACCCCATAAAGATAATCTAGTGCACGCAGCTCACTAGCAATAGGTTCAACATAATTGGATCTCTTAAAGAGATTAGCAAGTGGATGAGGATTCATACTTTAGGAAGCGAAGATGCAAGCTAATTGAGGGCACATAGTAACACAAGCAAACAAGAGGCACGCGAACGATAAACACACGGCAGAAGAAGGGAAAATAAAGCGGCAAGGATGAAGTGGGGGAGAGGAAAACGAGAGGCAAACAAATGTAATGCGAAGGATAAGGGTTTGTGATAGGTACTTGGTATATGACTTTTGTGTAAGCCTCCCCGGCAACGGCGTCAGAAATTCTTCTTGCTACTTCTCGAGCTTGCGTTGTGTTCCCTCGAAGAGGAAAGGGAGATGCAGCATAGTAGCGTAAGTATTTCCCTCAGTTTTTGAGAACCAAGGTATTAATCCAGTAGGAGACCACGCGCGAGTCCCTCGCACGTGCACAATCAAATAAGAACTTCGCAGCCAACGCGATAAGGGGTTGTCAATCCCTGTATGGTCACTTACGAAAGTGAGATCTGATTGAGATGATAGTTTATATTTTTGGTATTTTTAGTTTATAAGAACAGCAAATAAAAGCAATAAAAGTAAAGTAGATGTAGATTGATATGTTGAGAATGGACCCGGGGGCCATAGTTTTCTCTAGTGGCTTCTCACATGATTGCGATATTCTACGACGGGTAAACAAATTACTATCGAACAATTGATAGAAAAGCGAATAATTATGAGACTATCTAGGCATGATCATTATATATAGGCATCACGTTCGAGACAAGGAGACCGAAACGATTCTGCATCTACTACTATTACTCCACACATCGACCACTATCCAGCATGCATCTAGTGTATTGAGGTCATAAGAACAGAGTAACGCCTTAAGCATGATGACATGATGTAGAGGGATAAACTCAAGGAATATGATATAAACCCCATCTTTTTATCCTCGATGGCAACAATACAATACGTGCCTTGTTGCCCCTACTATCACTGGGAAAGGACACAACAAGATTGAACCCAAAGCCAAGCACTTCTCCCATTGCAAGTACTATAGAACTAGTAGGCCAAACCAAACCAATAATTTGAAGATACTTACAAAGATATTATGAGCACACATAAAAACTTCAGAGAAGAACCAAATATCTTTCATAGATAACCTTGATAAAAAACTCACAATTCATCGGATCTCGACAAACACACCGCAAAAAGAGGTTATATCGAATAGATCTCCTCGAAGACCGAGGAGAACTTTGTATTGAGATCCAGAGAGAGAGAAGAAGCCATCTAGATACTAGCTATGGACCCGAAGGTCTGTGGTAAACTACTCACAACTCATGGTGAGGAGGATGATGATGATGATGAAGAACTCCGTGATGGATACCCCTCCGGTGGAGCTCCGGAACAGGCTCCAAGATGGGATCTTCACGGGAACAGAAGGTACGGCGGTGGAGTTAGGGTTTTCTCTCTGTTCACGTAGGGTTTGGGGTACGTAGACTTATATAGGAAGAAGGAGGGCACTGGGGTACGCTCGAGGGGGCCACGAGGCACGGGGCGCACCCTGGGAAGGGGGGTGCGCCCCGCCACCGTCGTGGGCCACCTCTTCATCCCGTGACGTGGTTCTCAAGCTCCGCGTGTGTGATTTTCTCCAAAAATATCTCTCGCGAATGTTTCATTCCGTTTGGACTCCGTTTGATATTCTTTTTCTGCAAAGCCCTGAAACAGGCAAAAACCAACAATCTTGACGGGGCCTTTGGGTTAGTAGGTTAGTCCCAAAAATGATATAAAAGTGAATGATAAATCCCTTTAAACATCCAAAACTTCATAAATAATAGCATGGAATAATCAAACTATATAGATACGTTGGAGACGTATCAAGCATCCCCAAGCTTAATTCTTGCTCGTCCTCGAGTAGGTAAATGATAAAGAAATAATTTTTGATGTGGAATGCTAACCAATATAGTTTTTCAATGTAATTCTCTTAATTGTGGCATGAATGGTCAGATCTGAAAGATTCAAGATAAAAGTCTATATTTACATGAGAAATAACAATACTTCGAGCATACTAACAAAGCAATCATGTCTTCCCAAAATACTATGGCTAAAAAAAGTTATCCCTACAAAATCATATAGTCTAGCTATGCTCCCTCTTCATCATACAAAATATTCATATTATGCACAACCCCGATTTCAGCCAAGCACTTGTTTTCATGCTCTATCTTTTCAAACCATTCAATTTTCACGCAATACATGAGTGTGAGCCATGGATATAGCACTATGTGTGGAATAGAGGTGGTTGTGGAGAAGACAAAATGGAGTCTCACATCGACTAGGCGTATCAACGGGCTATGGATATGCCCATCAATAGATATCAACGTGAGAGAGTAGGGATTGCCATGCAATGGATGCACTAGAGCTAAATAAGAATGAAAGCTCAACAAAAGAAACTAGTGGGTGTGCATCCAGCTTGCTTGCTCACGAAGACCTAGGGCATTTGAGGAATCCTATCGTTGGAATATACAAGCCAAGTTCTATAATGAAAATTCCCACTAGTATATGAAAGTGACTAAGCATGAGACTCTCTACAATGAAGAACATGGTGCTACTTTGAAGCAAAAGTGTGGAAAAAAGATAGTAGCAATTGTCCCTTCTCTCTTTTCTCTCATTTTTTGGAGGGGCTTTCTCTTTTTTTTATTAGCCCCTCTCTATTTTTTTGGACCATCTCCTTTTTTTATTGGCCTTTCCTCACATGGGACAATGCTCTAATAATGATGATCATCACACTTTTTATTACATCTCGAAATTACAACTCGATACTACAACAAGTATGATTCTACATGAATGCCTCCGGTGGTGTACCGGGATGTGCAATGAATCAAGAGTGACATGTATGAAAAATTATGCATGGTGGCTTTGCCACAACTACGATGTCAACTACATGATCATGCATGGCAATATGACAATATGATGCATGTCATATGAACGGAACGGTGGAAAGTTGCATGGCAATATATCTCGGAATGGCTATGGAAATGCCATGATAGGTAGGTATGGTGTCTGTTTTGAGGAACAATATGGTGGCTGTTTTGAGGAAGGATATATAGTGGGTTTATGGCAGCGGCGAAAGTTGCGCGGTACAAGAGAGGCTAGCAATGGTGGAAGGGTGAGAGTGCATATAATCCATGGACTCAACATTAGTCATAAGAACTCATATACTTATGGCAAAAATCTATGAGTCATCAAAACAAAGCAATCAACGCATTCTCCTGGGGGGAGGTTGGTAGGAGTTAACCATCGCGCGCCCCGACCTTCACACAAAGGTTGCCACTTTACAAATACCTCATGCTCTAACTTCGTCACGTAGCGGTTCACCATACGTGCATGATACAGGAATCACTAACCTTAACAGAAGTATTTCTTAATTTCATAATAACTCCACTAGCATGGATCTAATATCACAATCCTCATGACTCACCACAATTATCAAGCATCCAACATCTCATTCTATTCAATGCACTTAGTGTGAATTTTTTTACTACATTGACATTGGATGTTTATCATGTGAAGACTAGTTTCTTTAGCCTAAACACATTACCATGCTGTTTTAATAGACTATCAAAAGTATATAAGTGAAGCATTAGAGTTCAACAATTTCTACAAAATATTACCACCACCGTGCTCTATAAGATATAAGTGAAGCACTAGAGCAAAAACTATTCAACTCAAAAGATATAAGTGAAGCACGTAGAGTGTTCTAATAATTTCTAGGCCATATATAACTCTCTCAAATAGGTGTGTCCAGCAAGGATGATTGTGGCAAACTAACAAGCAAAGACTCAAATTATACAAGATGCTCCAAGCAAAACACATATCATGTTGCGAATAAAAATATAGCTCCAAGTGTAATTACCGATGGATGAAGACGAAAGAGGGGATGCCTTCCCGGGGCATCCCCAAGCTTAGGATTTTGATTATCTTGAATTTACTTGGGGTGCCATGGGCATCCCCAAGCTTATGACTTTGCTACTCCTTGTTCCATAGTTCATCAAACAATACTCAAAACTTGAAAACTTCACAACACAAAACTTAGACAAAAATTCTCGTGAGCTCCGTTAGTATAAGAAAACAAACCACTACTGAAAAGTGTAGCAATGAATTCATTCTTTGTTTATATTGGTGTTAAACATACTGTATTCCAACTTCTCTATGGTTCATATCCTCCAATACTACTCATAGATGCATCGGAATAAGCAAACAACACACGAAAACAGAATCTGTCAAAAACAGAACAGTCTGTAGTAATCTGCAGGTTTCGCCTACTTCTGGAACTCCAAAAAATTCAAACTAAACTGTTAAATTTTCAGAATTTGTCTACCAATCATCTGCAAAAAGAATCAACTAAAAAGCACGCTCCAGTATAATCTAAAGACTACTTTAGCAAGCGCTAACGATTCTGTTTTTCACAGCAAGATCACATAAACTTCACACAAGTCTTCCCAAAGGTTCTACTTGGCAAAAACACTAAACAAAACATGAAACCACATCTAATCAGAGGCTAGATGCATTATTTATTCTCTAACTGCAGCAAAAAAAATATAAAATTGGTTTGCCTCCCAACAAGCGCTATCGTTTTACGCCCCTAGCTAGCCACGATAATTCAATGATGCTCACAAGAAAGATAAGAATTGAAGCACAAAGAGAGCATCATATAGCATGTGACAAACACATCTAAGTCTAACATACTTCCTATGCATAGTCACCTTATAGGAAAACAAATTACCAAGACAAGCAAGATCTAGCATATGCAAGGAAGGAGAAAGAAACAATAGCAATCTCAACATAACGAGAGGTAATTTAGCAACATGAAGATTTCTACAACCATATTTTCCTCTCTCATCATAATTGAATTTAGAATCATATTCAAACTCAACAATATAGCTATCACATAACATATTCTCGACAAGATCCACATGCATACGAAGTTGACACTCTTCCAGAATAGAGGGATCTAAAGTTGATACTCTTCCAAACCCACTTTCAATATTATTGAAACATTATTAACAATCTCATATTCATCATGGGGCTTAAATAAATTTCCAAGATCATAAGAAGAATCACACCAATCATGATTATTGCAACAAGTAGTGGACATAACAATACTAGCATCCCCAAGCTTAGGGTTTTGCATATTATTAGCACAATTGACATGTATAGAATTTATAGTAACATCATTGCAATCATGCCTTTTATTTAAGGAGCTAACATGAATCACTTTTTATTTTAACAATTCATCACAATTTTCAGATTCATAAATTTCAAGCAAAACCCCGTAAAGATAATCTAGTGCACGCAGCTCACTAGCAATAGGTTCAACATAATTGGATCTCTTAAAGAGATTAGCAAGTGGATGGGGATTCATACATTAGCAAGCGAAGATGCAAGCTAATTGAGGGCACATAGCAACACAAGCAAACAAGAGGCACGCGAACGATAAACACACGATGGAAGAAGGGCAAATAAAACTGCAAGGGTGAAGTGGGGGAGAGGAAAACGAGAGCCAAACAAATGTAATGCGAAGGATAAGGGTTTGTGATAGGTACTTGGTATATGACTTTTGCGTAAGCCTCCCAGGCAACGGCGCCAGAAATTCTTCTTGCTACTTCTCGAGCTTGTGTTGTATTCCCTCGAAGAGGAAAGGGAGATGCAGCACAGTAGCATAAGTATTTCCTTCAGTTTTTGAGAACCAAGGTATCAATCCAGTAGGAGACCACGCGCTAGTCCCTCGCACCTACACAAACAAATAAGAACTTCGCAGCCAATGCGATAAGGGGTTGTCAATCCCTTTACGGTCACTTACGAAAGTGAGATCTAAAAGAGATGATAGTTTATATTTTTGGTATTTTTAGTTTATAAGAACAGCAAATAAAAGCAATAAAAGTAAAGTATATGTAGATTGATATGTTGAGAATGGACCCGGGGGCCATAGTTCTCTCTAGTGGCTTCTCTCATGATTGCGATATTCTACGACGGGTAAACAAATTACTGTCGAACAATTGATAGAAAAGCGAATAATTATGAGACTATCTAGGCATGATCATTGTATATAGGCATCACGTCCGAGACAAGTAGACCGAAACGATTCTGCATCTACTACTATCACTCCACACATCGACCGCTATCCAGCATGCATCTAGTGTATTGAGTTCATAAGAACAAAGTAACGCCTTAAGCAAGATGACATGATGTAGAGGGATAAAATCACGGAATATGATATGAACCCCATCTTTTTATCCTCGATGGCAACAGTCAATACGTGCCTTGCTGCCCCTACTATCACTGGGAAAAGACACCGCAAGATTGAACCCAAAGCCAAGGACTTCTCCCATTGCAAGAACTATAGGTCTAGTAGGATAAACCAAACCAATAATTCAAAGAGACTTACAAGGATATTATGAGCACACATAAAAAGTTCAGAGAAGAACCAAATTTCTTTCATAGATAACCTTGATCATAAACTCACAATTCATCGGATCTCGACAAACACATCGCAAAAAGAGATTACATCGAATAGATCTCCTCGAAGACCGAGGAGAACTTTGTATTGAGATCCAGAGAGTGAGAAGAAGCCATCTAGATACTAGCTATGGACCCGAAGTTCTGTGGTAAACTACTCACAACCCAAGGTGAGGGCGATGATGATGATGATAAAGAACTCCGTGATGGATCCCCCTCCGGTGGAGCTCCGAAATAGTCTCCAAGATGGGATCTTCACGCGAACAGAAGGTAAGGCGGTGGAGTTAGTGTTTTCTCTCTGTTCACGGAGGTTTTGGGGTGCGTAGTCTTATATAGGAAGAAGGACGGCACCGGGGGATGCTCGAGGGGGCCACGAGGCAGGGGGCGCGCCCCACCCTCGTGGGCCACCTCTTGATCCCCTGACGTGGTTCTCAAGCTCCGCGTGCGTGATTTTCTCCAAAAATATATCTTGCGAAGGTTTCATTCCGTTTGGACTCTTTTTGATATTCTTTTTCTGCAAAACCATGAAACAGGCAAAAAACAGCAATTTGGACTGGGACTTTGGGTTAGTAGGTTAGTCCCAAAAATGATATAAAAGTGGATGATAAAGCCCATAAACATCCAAGACTTCATAAATAATAGCATGGAACAATCAAAAATTATAGATACGTTGGAGACGTATCAGGGCCCATAAACCCAACCGTGTTAGGAATGCAATATCAAGGAACATGACATCGGTATATCAGATCCTAAGGCGACATGAGTGGGACAAAACACTAAGCAAAAGGCCAAGCCTTCCACCCATTACCAAGTATATATATGTGTTAATTAAATAAGATATATATTGTGTTAATCCAAAGAATCCATGTTCCAACATGGAACATCTTCCATCTTCACCTGCAACTAACAATGCCATAAGAGGGGCTGAGCAACAGGGTAACTTAGCTAATGAGCGTTTTGCTAGGAAGGCGGTTAGAGTGTTTCATGGCAACATAGGAGGCTGACAAGGAAAGAATGTGCAGGGCGACATATCTATAGAGCGAGACAACTAGCAAAGCAAAGATAGAGGTCATATCGAGGAATGGTCATCTTGCCTGAAATCCCGCTAGGCAGAAGAATGAGTCCATGAAGAAGACAAACAGTAGTAGTCGAACGAATCCTCACAACTCCGGAACGAAACCGAAGCTAATGAGAGAAGCAAACCGGAAAGAAGCAAACAACATGGTAAACACACAAGCATTAACATGGCATGATGCACAAACAAATATCATGCATGTCCGGTTTAAATTGGCAAGGCATGGCAAAGTGCACAAATAACTACAAGTTAAGTGGAGCTCAATATGCAACTAGTTGCATATTGACAAAACACCACATTCAATTATTTCATTTGCTCTCATTTATTTACATGACAAGATTAAATGTTTGTTAACATGGCAAGAGGTGACGCATAAGAAAATTAACTACACTATCTAAGCAATTTAAATGGGGCCGAAAGTAACAAACAACAATTCCGGAAAATCCCCATGTCATTTAGCTATTTTAATGCAACCAACCAATTTAACCATTTTAAAAGTTGTTATCATGATGCAGATGACATATTCAAGTTATATGCAATTTTATGAAAAATGTTGACATTTAAGAGATATGAAGCACTTGGTCGCCATGACGGAAAGAAAGGGGTGTCATGGCGGCAAAAACGAGAACGGTGCCACGTCAACATTCCAGTACCGGTAACTCGTTGAGAGACCGGTGCAAACAAAGTGGGCGTGAGTGTGTGATGCAAAAAGGTGGTCAGGTGATCCCGCATACCGGGTCCCCACATGTCGGTGGCATGGAAACGAGTGGAACTTCGGACATGGTGCAAACAAAGGGGTGCATCTCGTACATTGCTAGCACTCATCCACAGGGTCAACGGCTCGGCGGTTACACCTTCAAAGCGTGCATTTTGGGGTGGAACGAGTCGTCAAAGGAAGTAGTCGTACACAGCAATGGTAGTGGTACTTGGCAAAGCACACGATGACTGTAGTTGTACATTTTGAAGAGGAACTTAGCGCGTCCAAAATCTTCAAGGATCATCGTGTACTTGAAGTTTCGATGAGGTAGTCGTCTAGGTGGTCCTGCGGTCTTGACTACAGTAGGTAAACGGCTGGGTTGGGCCTTGCTGCAAGCGATGTGGCTAGGTTGGAGAGGCGCAGCAGCAGGCCCGGCACGGTCGATGGGGCTGAGCAGGACCACGAGGTCGAAGTCGACAAGGTGAGGGGCGTCCGGGCAGAGCAGCTGATGGCACGATGGCGGACGCAGGGTGGAGTCGGGGCCGGAGCAGAAGTGGTGCGGCGGCTCGGCGAGGGGAAGGCAAGGTGGCGCGGCACAGGCAACGGAGCTGATGGGCACAGTGATTACAAGGCACTGGCGGGACGAAGCAGGGAGGCGGGGCAGTGATGGAGGTTGGCCGCACGGAGGAGGTCGGGCAACGAGGCCAGATCGGCGGGCGGCGGGTGGACCTCCGGTGGTGGCGGAGCTAGGGCTCACCGAAGCAGGGGTGTCGCGGGCGCACGACGACCACGAGGGGCACAGTGAGGTGTAGTAGGTGGCGCTGCGAGGGGAGGTTGACGGGAGGAGGTGGGGAGATCGAGAGAAGAGAGGGGATCAAGGGAAATTGAGCAGGGTGCGGTGCAGAAGGAATGAGGGAGAGAAGTGGGTCGATGGTCGAGGGGGATCAATGGGAGGAGAGCGGGGTTTGGGCTGACTAGGGTTTAGGCACGGGGTGCAGGCTGTTGGCTGGGCCATGAAGCAATTGGGCTGGCCTGGCTGAAAAAGAAAAGGTTTAACCTTTTACAGAAAAAGAAAAAGAAGGATATATATTGATTTGGAGGGCCAAATCAATCCAAACTATGTTGAAATGTTATAGATGGTCACTTGACATAATTCAAAGTTTCACAACTGGAATATGGAGTCAAGGAGAATAGATCATGGAGTTTATTATGCAAGTGTGTTATGGTTAATTCCGAAAGAATGGAATATCTATTATTGCTCCCTAATATTGGGAGGATATGTTATAAAGAGAAATCACCATTGTGAATATCCCTCGATTTAAATAGATCAAAAGATCTATGCAATTTATTTAGTTGAGCTGCAAAAAAATAAATGGCATGATGGCATGAGGACATGATGTAAGGATGAATGCAACAAACAAACAAACAAATCACATGACGGAACTCAGAATAGCTGGAAGTCTTCTGGAGCATCGGTCTTGGGGAATGACATAAGGCGTACGAAAGGCTTTGTCAACTTATACTCAAGACATGGCGGTGTGCGGCATCTGATCGGGACTGGCCGGGATCTTGGAGACGCGGAGATGTGCAGCGCTACAGATGAAAATCTTGTTCGGTTGTGGCATGACCGGCGTTGATGGAACCTACGGTTGTCATTCACTTTCCTAGACGCTTCGCCAAGTGCAACGCCATCTTACTCGCGACCTCATATCGGCACCTGTCTCCGGGGTTAAAGCCAGGATAAGTGGGATCGGCACGATGGAAACGTCTTTCAGGTTGTTACTCTATTCAGAGCATTCTGTTGGGAGACTCGAGGTCCCATGACGCGCTCCTCCGGTGTTCACCGCTGCCCGGATCTTTCTCCTCCGGCGCAATGTACGGATGTCGCTAGCAAATCCAAGGAAGCTGGAGTTGCTGTTCTTCGAAGCTCTTCAGTGTCGGCCGAGAAGCGGCGAGGTGCTTGGTGTTGGGCAGGCTTTTTGTGTCGTAGCTCTGTTGTTGTGTTCGGTTGTCCTTGTACGAACTGGGTGTGGAGTTAGTTGCCTTCATTGTTCGCGGGGAGTGGTAGACATTGTTGTATGTCTTATTTCCCTCCTTCTATAAAGCTAAGGTACGGAATTTGCGTACCCTTGAAAAAAAGTCAAGACACAATTCTAGCAACAGTGGTCGTTGGATGTCCATCCAACGACAGTAGTGCTTCTTTAATGTCGGATATTCTTGTTTCAGCCGCCCAAACTGACAGCTGGCGGTACCGCCTGCTACCACCCCCTGTGGCCAGCTGTGCTGCCGCACATGCTTCACCGGCCCACCCTACTCCCAAACATCATCCAGGCCATTCCTCTACTCACCAACACCTCTTGTTCTTCTCCGGCGATGGCAGCCTCACACCGCAGCCGAACGAGTGAACCCTCGTACTCCCTCCGCGTGGGCATCCAGTGTTGTGTCTTTGCTGGCTTCGGGTTGTTCCCTTCGTAGGACTCGCCATCATTCACTATGTTGGTTCTCTTGGTGTGGCGTTGTCAACTTTGTCAACAAACAACAGCCATCAGAAGAGGCATGTACGTGGAGTGGCTAACAGTAGGGACCCACATGACCCATGGCCGCACGCAGCAAGTGCTCCCCGTATTATGTGAAAACAAATGATTTCTCCCCCTGACAGGTTTGACCCACCATCTACATCTTCGCACGCAAGGAAGTACTTCTTTTATTACACGGAAATAAAAAGTTTCCTATCCCAAACAGCTTGGACCCACCAGCCTTATTATGATCCATTTCGTGAAAGGATAGATTGTACCGAAGATGCTAAATTGTTTTCTTTTTATTCTAACTTGAAAAAGAAGAAACTAAAAAACCCGAAAACATCTTCGCACGCAAGGAAGTGCCTCCTTATTACGCACAAAAAATGGATACTGCCCCTACTATCTGGGACCCACCATAGTTGGAGCCTAACTTGTGGGCCTACTAAGTTGACGCGGACCGAGGGCTTTGTCAACTTAGTCAATATTGAACGATTCTGGCTCCAATGAACGTATGATGTCCATTCAAAAGCCATAGTCCTTCTTCAACCTCTAGTCTTCTTGATCCCGCCGCCCAAACCATCATAGGCTTTGCCGCCTGCTCCTGCCTCCCATGGCTGGCTGTGGTGCTGCGTAGGCCTCACCGCCCCTCCTACTCCAACCTATAGCTAGGCCATCCCTCTACTCACCCACAACCCCTGTTACTCCGCGGTGACGACAGCCTCACACCGCAGTCGAACCAGTCAACCCTCGTACTCCCCATCGCATGGGAATGCACTGCCACATTTTCCCCGGCTCCGCCTCATCCCCTTCCTAGGCCTCGCCATCATCCACTTCCTTGGTGCTCTCGGTGCGGCATGGTCCAAGTGGTCAAGGAACTACTTCCATCGGAAGAGGACTGTACGTGGATAGGCTGGCAGCTGGGTCCAAGGCCGCAGCATGTAAGTGCCTCCTTATTACTCGTAAAATCATTATTCCTCCCCTAACAACGGGGACCCACCAGAAGGGCCTTTGTATTTTGCGAAAAAATTATTCGCCCCTGACAGCTAGGACCCGCCAGCTATATCTTTGCACGCAAGGAAATGCCTCCTTGTCCTCTCTGACAATTGGGACCCACCTGGTGCAAGTGTACATACCGTTATTTGTCTGGTCGCGAATGTGTACTTACATAGCGGTCGATCAGTCTCTCTCCAGCGATGAACCGTGGCCGAGCAAGAAGTGGTACGTGCAGTAGTAGAGCCCCCGACTTAGCAGTTCAGGCACTCCCGAAACCGTAAACACGTACGTACAACCGGATGCCAAAAAATACAACCACGTACATACATACAGGTGGGGTATCGAGCGCATACTCGCGCTTACGTACGGCCATGCAGTCCCATACATATGGAGACAGCAGCAACAACGTCGTGTTCATCGGCAGCCAACTGGCGGGGTCGCAACGGTGAAACAGCGCTGTGTTCATCGGGATGCAATCGGCTTCCACGGAAGAGTCGAAACCTGGTGTGGCGTACCGCGAAAAGGAGGGAAACGGCCATCTGCTGGAGCGCGTACGGTCGAAACCGGGTCCTGTTCATCGGGAAGGGTCTAGCGTACCACAAAACGGAGGAAATGGCCTTCTAGTCGACCGGTCAAAACGGGATCCTATTCATCGGGAGGGGTCTGGCGTACCGCAAAACGGAGGAAACGGACTTGTGTTGGAGCGCTACAGTCGAAACAGGGGTCCTGTTTATCATGAGGGGTCTGGCGTACCGCAAAATGGAACTCCACGGGCTACTGTTCACCCACCATTGACTTCCTCTAGCCTCCACATGCACTGTTCATCCATCGCGTCTTCCTATGCCTCCATCGGCTACTGTCCATCCAGCCCTCGACGGGGTCTTGTTCATCCAGCCCTCCACGGGGTCGCGTTCATCCTACCAGCCCTCCATCGACTACTATTCAACCAGCTCTCCACGGGGTCCTGTTCATCCACCCCCAACGTCTCGGCTATGGCGGCCTCGTCTCGGGGCCGTGATCATCCAGCGGCAACTGCAACGTCCAACCTCCACGAGGTCCAGTTCATCCAACCCTACTAGGTCCTGTTCATCCAACCCCCACTGGGAATAGTTCATCCAGCCCCAACGACGTACGTCCTGACTCATTCAACCAACCTTACATTCACTATTCATCAAGAGGAAACAGGTTCGATCGGCTTCAGTAAGCAGCAGCAGCGATAGATCAGGTTCAGTTAGCAATGGTAGTGAAGGAATCACTCGGGTTCAGTTAGCAGCCAATGAATCGACCTCTCGGGTTCAGTAATGTAGCTAGTGCAATCGCTCGGGTTCAGTAAGCGAACATCTCGCTGGGGTTCAGTCAGAGCCCTATGCCTCGCACATACACGTGACGTGTACGAGAGAAACGCGCAAACCTCCGTGCATCGCTCCGCCCCGACCACCCACCGTAACCAGGAACTCCCGGAAATTTTCCTCGCCCTCGCTTCTACCATGATTTTTTCCATCATGGACGGCCTAAAGAATGTCAAGCAGGTGCGTCCCCGGCCCGCCCTGGACGAAAATCCCATTTTTTGTCATGATTTTTTGTCATAGAAGTAGGAGCCCACCACATCTGTGATGATACCGGTTTTAGTCACAACTATCATCATAGAAGGGTCTTAAGCATAACGGAAAAAAATTCGTTGGGCCCAAAATGTCACGGACGTGTCTTTTTTTTGTAGTGCATGCCCAATGTAAAATATAATCCCGGTCATAATTTTTTCAGGAAACGTGTGGGATCCAAAACGAAAAGCACACGTCACTCTTGCTTCAACCGTCGGTGATACACGACAAATAACAAACGGTCTGCAACACTTGTATGTGTGCGAAGGGGCTCCTGAACCGTTTGTGATAGAACATTATCGCACACGATAATTGTTGGGAAATGTATCTGATGGAGTTTTGTATGGTAGACGGGCTCCGCAGAAAACTCGTGCGCGATGGGGCACATATCGCACACAGTTCATATGTTGGACCATGTGCCTTACATACTCTTTCCCAAACGGTTCATTACAACACACCTTTTGGTTTCACTGCATTATTAGAAACGTTTAATCACTAATCCCACACGTGCGGAAGAATTTAGTGTGTGCTGCATCGCACATGATTAAATTTTGCAAGGCCTTTGGATCTTGGCTCCATATCCCCGATGGTTTCTGGGTCGTGTGGGAAGGACCCCCCTATCACAGTCAATCATTGTGCGACGGTTCAAAATGACGGACGCGGAAAGGGCTTAAAAAGGGTTTTTATAGCACCTGTTGTACCAGTGCTAGCTAGATTCACGTGAGGAGGGAATAAGATGAACATGATAGATTACCCAGGTTCGGGCCACGTTGCAGTGTAAAACGCTACTCCTGCTTTGTGGTAGATTTACCTCACGAGGGGACAAATATGAACTTGCTATAGTGGGAAAACGGACTCCGGAGGGCTCGTGAGAAGAAGGTGCACTCGAAGGATCGATCCCCCTATACGGTGGATGCTAGTCCCTATGTATAGTGGCCTTGGTCCTCTTCCCGTGTCATTTGGGCCGAATGGATCCCACAACGACCAATTTTGAAGGTGGGCAAGCAATACATTTTATCCTGGCGAAAGGTGGTTTTTGCCTGCAAAGCTTCTGGGCGTGACACTACGGTGGCGTTGACGCCCGTCATGTCGAGCTGGCGGCCTTGGTATCATTGCACCGGAATGGAAACCTTTGCCAGATTCCTCGGGAACCCATGCGTGTCCTTGCCTCCTAGCACCAAAGAGGAAACAGCCTCCTCTACGCCCGCTGGCTCCCACCTTGCGTCAGTCGTCATGGCTCATGTCACCACACCCTCCTGATGGGGGTGATTGCATAGGGATCTCCGCCCCTCGGGAGGCGACCTACAGAGTCGCTCCCTATGAGATCTTGGCGAGTTTCTCCTCCCGAGGGCAGGGGCCCCTCGCGAGGGTTCTCCTTGATCTGTCTTGGACTGGGTCATGTTTAGCCGTCGGGGGGCCACGCGTTGGGCCGTAGGCAGGCAAGTCTGGGTACCCTAGTTCCAGAATGCCGATAGTAGCCCCCGGGCCCAAGGTGCGCTTGATATGGTACTTGGCCAGAGCCAAAGAGGGAAGAGTGAAGCGCCACGGGGCCCAAATGAATGTGGCTGTGGCTTGACGCGTGGCGCGTGATGGGTTGCTGGTGCCTCCACTTCCCCACGTCGCCTCGGGAGCTGCCCTTCCTTGTCATGGTGCCCGAATGTGAAGGGGTGTCGGTTGGCCTTCGGTCTCCTATAAAGGGCAAACGGGACTGAGTCACAATTCACCTTCGTCCGCTTGCTTCTTCACCCCATCTCCTTGTTGCATCACTCATGGTGCCAGTGAGGAGGTTTTCGATCGTCGAGAAGGGGAAGGCTCCGCTGGACAAGCCGGAGTCACCCCTGCCGAAAAGGGGTCGGGCCATACCTGCAAGAACTCTGCTACGTCGGCGGTCGCCATTCTGGGGTGCGAGCCCGACTCTGTCGGCGTTCGCATCGCCTCTGTCGGATTTCGGGCTCTGCAAACCCTAGAGAGGTTCCAACCCTAGGGTGCGCACGAAGAACAATCTCTACCCAGCGCGCTCGCCCTACGATCCCACGGCCTAGTTCGACGAACTGAAGGAACAAGATACACAGTGGTTTATACTGGTTAGGGCCACCTTGCGGTGTAATACCCTACTCCTGTGTGTGCGGTGGTTTACCTCGTGGGGCTGATGATGAAATAGTGCAGTAGATGAATAGGCTCAGCAGGTGAGCTGCTCTTGGGCTCGATGAGCTGGTGAGGGTGAGGATGATCTGGGTGATCCGCTCCTCGTTGTGGTGGAATGCTCTCGTTGTGGTGGAATGCTCTTGTTGTGGTGGAATGCTCCTCCCCTCTATGGTGGTGGCTAGGTCCTACTTATAGTGGCCTTGGTCCTCTTCCCAAATGTAGGCGGGAAGGGATCCCACAACGGCCAAATTTGAAGGGGAACAACTAGTACAAGATATCTTGACATAAGAGGTCTTTGGCTGCCAAAGGCTCTGGTGGTGACGCCACGCCGGGCTCAACAGTGACCTCCGTCCTGCTGTACTGACGATCCTTGGTCTGGCTGCACCGATATGGAAACATTTGGTTCATTCCTTGGGACTCTGCTCCTGCGCTTTCCCCCTTGGCACCAAAGGGGAAACTGGTACACTGTGCCCGATGGCGCCCGCCTGTCCTTGGTCATCATGGCTCATGTCATGTGAACCTCGCAAGGTGCACCTTGCATAGATATTCCTGCTCGTCGGGAGCCAACCCCTACGAAGGTCTTGCCATCGTCCGTCTCGCGAGGCTTGGCCCCTCGCGAGGGTCTTGAGTTGTGGTTGCTGAAGCTGGGCCATACCAGGTCGTGGATGGAGCCACGTCATGGGCCGCAGGCAGGCAAGTCTGGGTTCGCCCATTCCAAGGACACCGACAGTAGCCCCTGGGCCCAAGGCACGCTCGAACTTGGCTTTGAGGCGAAACCAAGGGACAAGTGTGGAGCGCTGCGGGCCCCAATCGCCTGCAGCCTTGATCAACAGGTGGCAACTGATTGTGCGTAGGCGTCTCCGCTTCCACACGCTGCCTTGGCAACTGCCCGACTTGATGAGACCCTGCTGCATGCATAGAAAAACCATCATTACGTGCGATCATGGAGGCCGGCGGTTAACCTCCTCCTGGCTATAAATGAGGAGAGGGCGAAGCCCCCATTTCTCATCTCCTTCTTCTCGCCGCCTTCCCTTTCCTCTGTTTCCGTACCGCGCTGACTTGCCGTGACGCCCATGGCGCTGATAAGGAGATTCTCCACCGCTGAGAAGGCGAAACCCCCCTGCGAGGAGCTATGACCACTTCTGGCGAAGAAGAGGTTCGGCCGCCCCCGCGACGCTGGCTTGAGGCTAGAGGTGACGAGGCCTTGGTACGAGCGGCCTTCTCTTAGCTATCTGTTGCCCTTGTACGTCCAAGCGCAAGGCTCCGAAGGAGGGGGCGGCGACCCGTGCCGCCCGCATCGCGGTCGAGGTGGCCAAGCTATGGTCGCACGAGCCACTGGCCCACGAGCCGACGCCGAGGGCTCCTCGCGCGAGTTCATGGTGTGGGCGGCGATGCGGCCGCGAGGACCGCTCGAGCTGTGGCTGTAGCACCCCGGGTGCTGCACCCTGGCAATGGGGGGCAGAGGTCGAGGTCGTTCCCCAGGGAAAGATCTTCATGGCCCGTGGGTGGTGCGAGGTCGCCTGCTCTTGCCGTGCGGATGGGGCCCTGGCCATTCACTTTTTGTATGACAACACCTCCATGTTGTTCTTCAAGGTCTTTGACGGGGAAGGCCGCCTCTTGGAGTGTTGCCCTGGAGGGAGCCGCCAGGGTGCCGCGGCAGTAGGCGCCGGGCCTGCCCCTGGCCCTGCCGACAGCTCCCCAACAGCAGGAATGGCCCCTCGGAATCCAGCAGCTCTCCCGAGCCTGACGAGTCTCCGGAGACGAGCGACGACAGCTATGCACCTCCGAGCTCATGCTGCACCCAGAGCGTGACAGCGGCAACATCCCTTCATCGTTGATGACCTGGGTGGCGTTGGTGCTGGCCTCTCGTGGCCCTTTGTTAATGATGGCATCGGCGGCAGAGGCCTCGGTTAGGGACCCTTGAGACCTTCTTCTTTTGTTCCCCGTGAGGAATCAAAACGAACCCCGTGGGCGTGTGTAAAGAACCTGCAATGCTTTTGCTCCGATGTTTATTATTCTCATTATGAAACCATGGTTGCATGTGTTGCTTCGGCACTTTCCCTCCTTTTCGTCCTTATAGTAGCTTTTTGGCAGGTTCCAGTCCCAAGCCAATCTCCAGGAGTCGCTGGCATGCTAGGTCGCCATGCCCTGGTCAAGTCCAGGAGGTGAGCGGCCTGAGGTCCGGTAAGAGCTCCTGAGGTGCGGAGCTCAAGGCCCCCCTTGGCGTGCAATCAGCACCACAGAGGCTAAAAAGGAAGGTGGCATTGCCGAAGCAAGATTGCGGAAATCGAAAATCCATCGACTTGTGGCATCGCGCTAATTTGAATACGTGACTTATCTTGATGGGCCTAAGGTGGTTCTCCGCGCGGTGCGCCTGATCTGTGCTTCGGCGGCAGTGTAGCTAGGCCAGGTCCTCACTTGCCTCCCCCTTTCTCACTCTTATAAGTGCTCTGCGTCCTCGGGTCCTGACCCTCGAGCGAAGCACAGCCGCCGCTGGTATGCCAGGTCGCGATGTCGTGGTCAAGGCCAGGGGGTGAGAGCTGCAGAGTTAGGAGTTCCTGAGACGTGATTCTTAGGAGGCCCCCCTTTAATGCACAAGCAAATCGCGTAAGAAGGGGATAGCCGGCAGGGCCACCAGTAGCTAGGCTCCGGAGACTCTTGCGGGTTAGTTTGATGAAATAACATAGTTCACAATCGCGTTTGCTGCCATGCCACTGATCTTTACGCAAGAAGGCGAAGGCACTGAGGATCTGGTAAGCTGATGTGCGCGAAGCGGGCTGCGAGTCAGAGCTCGATCTGTCAGATTTGTCAGTGTTGCATGGACTGACCCGAGCACAAGCGCCGTGCCATCATGTGTAGTCCACATTGCGGGATGAGCAGGAGGCCGGTTAGTAGTGCAGAAAGCCACAAAAGGTGTTGGGTAAGAAGGTGATGATCATAAGGTAACTCATAGGAGGAAGCGAGCTAGTTCAGGTAATGTGGCCTGGAGATGATGCAGCCTGAGGGGCGCCCCCAACAGAGTAAGTTAAAGATGCAAAAGGATACACGTCGCAGGGACAAGCCCGTGCGAGTTGAGGATGATGCAGCCCGAGGGGCACAGCCAACTGAACAAACTAAAACAGAGTCACCTGGCACCGTTGCTGGAGAGATATTGAAGCAGCCGAAGAAGATGTGCCGAAGGAGTCGTTCCTCATGAGCCGCCTGAGTCCTGAACCTCGGGAGGCCTTGAGGGTCTGTAGGGCTCGTGAAGAACCATCGCCATCTCCGCCATGACCGCGCGATGTCTGGCCTCCTGAGCCGCCAGGATATCTCCGCCATGACCGCGCGTTCAGGGCCTGCAGCGGCCGCGTTTCGCATGCCGAAGGGCATGCAAACGTAACTATGAGGGGGGCCCTCGCATCGACCGATATGCGACAGACAAAGGCACTCCTGAGATGCGGCCCAATTGAGCCCTGAGATGTTGATGCAGACCGCAGCCCGCTGCCCTCGCCATGATGGGGGGATGTGCCGAGTGGTGGTCGACGGTTGCCGCGCATGGCTTTCGCCTCTTGAAGCTCCTTGATCGCATTGGTGATGAACTCCTGAGCACCAGGCACTCCATGCCTCGTGCCCTCATGTGGGAAGCGTGCGGTGAAGCACGCCTGCACATGGTGCCCGAGCGCCTCCCTCGTGACATTGGCCAGGTTGGATGCCCTCCAGAGGAGAGCCCCCGAGCCCAACCTTAGAGGGGCGTCGGGCGCGCCTCCCTATGTGAGGGAGGGAGTCGCCCCATCCGTGGGCGCAGGTCCTGAGGTGGTGCCACCGGAGACGTCGGTCTCCTCGAGCTCTTGGCGGAGCAACTACTTCTTCTTCTTAGGGATGGCCTCAGGTGGGTAGATGGCGCCTTCGGTATTTGGGTCCTCGACTGCTGCGTCCTGGTAGGCGCACTCAAGGGAGCACAACGCATCCTTTTCCTCGCACGCGATAGTGATGATGTCGCGGTTCCCTGGCATCTTGAGGACGTTGTAGCCATGGTGAGACACCGCCATGAACTTGGCCAGGGTCGGATACCCAAGAATGGCGTTGTATGGGAGGAGGATATGGGCGACGTTGAAGTCGATGAGCTCGGTGTGGTAGTTGTCGCGCTGGCCGAAGGTGACCGGGAGGTGAATCTGCCCTATTGGGTTGGTGGAGCCGTCGGCCACTCCCGAGAATGGCTTAGTGGGATGCATCTAGTCATATGGCACTTGGAGGCGGTCGAACGTGTCGACGGAGAGAACATTGAGCCATGCACCGCGATCGATGAGGGCTTTGGTGACTTGGACATTGCTGATGACGGGTCAACAGAGCATCAGGAGTGCGTCGGCGGTTGCCGCGCACTTGAGCTAGTCAGCTGAGCTGAAGGTGATAGTGCACTTGGAGCACCTGAGCGGCCGCGTGGCTTCTACCCTGGGAAGAGCTGTGTTCCCTTCTTGGGCGGACTGCTTGAAGATGCACTGAGAGGCTGGAGCCTACGCACCGCCCAAGATGCAGGCGATGGCGCGGGGCTCCTGGAAGCCCCGAGCCCCCTTGTCTTGATCATTATTCCTCCGTGGCGGTGGTGGCAGCGGAGGGAGGCCGGCCTTACCCTATAGGTGGTCCTCACGAGGTTGGTCCCTCCAGGCGCCCTGACGAGGCTGGTTGTGCGAGTGGTCCTCACGAGGCTGATCGCGCCACTCCTAACGGGGGCCGCGGTCATCCCAGCGCCCTCCAGTTCGGCTTCCTCCACGGTCGTAGCCTCAGTCGTTGCGCTCGGAGCATTGACCAAAACACCCATCGCAGATGGCCCTGAGCTCCCGACAGTCGTTGGTGTTGTGGCGGTGTATGTTGTGGAAGGCGCATAATGGATGACTGCCCTTGGATGGCTCTGGGTGGTCGCGGTCGCGTTTCATCTCCGATTCTGCCGCGAGCACGGCCACCCCCTTGCGCTTCACGTCTTTAGCCTTGGCCTTCTTGTCTTCTAGGTCAGCCGCTGGGAGCTTGACGAGGGAAAGGCGCCCTTCCTCAGCTCTCGGGCACTTGGTCGCTTTGTTGAACAGCTCCAAGGCTATGCACAGGTCCACGTGCTTGGCGAGATCCTCCTTCATCTTAACATCCCGGACGCCATCGGAGAATGCTGAGATGATGGCCTCGTCCGTCACCTTGGGAATCTTGAGGCGGACGATGTTTGAGCGCTGAATGTACTTCTGTAGGGATTCCCCCGGTTGCTGCTTGATGCACCGCAGGTCACCCACGGCTGGTGGCCGATCGCGAGTGCCCAGGAAGTTGGCGATGAAATGCTCGTGCATCTCACCCCAGGAGGAGATTGACCCCGCGGGCAAGTTCAGGAGCCACGAGCGTGCACTATTTTTGAGAAACATGGGAAACCAATTCACCATAATTTTCTCGTCGCCGTTGGCTGCCTCGATGCTCAGGTTGTAAAGCTGCAGGAACTCAGCAGGGTCGGGGGTGCCGTCGTAGCGTGGAGGCAGGTCGGGCTTGAACTTCCCGGGCCAGACGACGCTACGTAGCTCAGGAGTGAAGGCTCAGCAGCCTGCTGTGGCCACCGGAGCCTGACGTGGAGCTGGAGCTTGGTCTTGGTTCTCATGCGCTGCCACTGCAGGGGGCGCACGGTCTTGACGTGGTGATGGTGGTAGCATAGGAGCTCCTCCTTACAACCACTGGACCTCTTGAGAGCTTCCTTCTTCATGCGCGGGTGCCCCGCGTGGTGGGTCACGCCGCGGGGCCGCATGCCTTGGAGCGAGGGAGACATGATGTGGAGGTGGCGGAGGTGCTCCATGGGTGTGACAGCCTGGATTTTTGCCTTCTCTCTTTTTCCGGACTTGATTTGCCCTTGGCTTGGATTTGAATTTTCGGAATCAATCCAAATGGACTTATCACTTGCGCATGCCCTTGACTTTCACCCAAGTGACCCGTCTACCTCTCACTCAATCTCGTTTCTCTAAACAACCCCAAAATGGCCCAATGGATATTTTCCATGAAAGAAAAATATTCAATTTCTCTTGTGAAACTCATTTCAGAAACTAGTCCTCAAAAGCAACCCTTGTTTTTATTGCTCCAAAAATCTTTAGATAACTCCTGAATATTTTTTGAACCTTGGCCCACCTCCCCGAGCAAAAATATTGCATGACATTTTGTAACATTTTTGCTACAGAAAAACATTTATCTTCTGTCCCAAAAATAGACTTTGTACATCAACTGTATTTTTCCTTGATCCAATGGAGCTGGTTTTTCTTGAGTCTCATTATCCTAGTAAGTAAACCTTAACCCCAGGAGATCAACCCTAATGGCCTTCTTGAAGCCCTCCAAACTTGGCGACCAAGGTTCTGGCCAGAAACTTACCAGCAAGCTTGAGTCACATCTGGTCGGCCTCGTAGTGAGTTCTCAACCTCCATAGACCTAACACTGCACGAACTACTGCCCAGACAAGGATTTGCCGAGCGTGGGCGTCATTTTGACCATGCCAGCGTGGTGACCGACTGTGGACATGGGCTCGGGCATGCGTGCGACACGCTCTACGTCACGCCAATGCTTTTGTTCGGCATGTGCTCGAGCCAGAGCTCGCCGACGACTGTCGCGTCGTGCCACAAGCCTCCACTTTTCACCCTTGACCTCTCCCTGGCGCTCACCGACACCGGAGACGCAGCAGCGAGCACGGGAACATCGCGGCCAAAAGCCACAGTGCGCCCGTGCCCCTATCTTCTTCTCCCCTGCTTCCTATGCTCGTCCGCTTACATGGACAGCTGCCGCGTGATCGCTGAGCTCTTCCCACCTCTCGCTTGCGCCCTTCGTCATTAATCGCCAGCTTCCAGAGAGCTCCGACAGCTCCACGTATCCCCCTCCTACTCCGGCTATATATAGAGCCCCTCCCTCCACCCCGAAGCCTCACACCGCACCTTTCAACCACCACGACCACGTAGCATAGCCGCAGCCCGACCGGGCAGGCCTCTGGCCGCCGTCCATGACAGAGCTTGCCGGCGATCCCCGCAACCCATCTACCCTACTCCAGAGCCCGTCGAGCTCAACCAACCTCTCAGGCGCATCATTGGAGGTCCACCGACGTCGCTTGGAAGCAGTAGAGCCCCTGGAGTCGCCCCTTGTCGTCGCCTTCTTCCTCTCCGGCAAGTCCCGATCGCCACTGTCGGTGTACAAAAAGAGGGGTACACTTTTTGTACCCCTATGACTATGCACGGGCAGTCTGAGCCACGGCGCCACCACACTAAGCATGGCAAGGGAGGCGAGCCGGGTCAAGACCGAAGCTCGATGGAGACTGGAGCGACGCCAAGAACAAGACGACAAAGAGCAAAGGGGCGAAGCGGCTCTCCCCGGCAAGATCCTTGCCGGGGCTAGCACCGGCAGCCCCGGCAAGACCCTTGCCGAGGCAGCTCGCCCCGCGCCTACGGAGCGAATCACCCTTGAGTCCACCGCCCCCATGCGGCGAGGATTCGGGAGATATCCCTGTGGTGGCATGCAGATCTTTGTGAAGACATTCAAGATCAGATGCAAGTTAAGAAGACGACGACCCTTGGCGGGATTCCAGCCAAGGAGAACCACAAGGCCCCCGGCAAGCACCTTGCCAGGGATGACTGCAGGTGCCACGGCGGGACCCTTGCCGGAGCCTCGGCCAGGCCCTTGCCAAGGACGCTCGCGGGACCACCGTCAGGCCCACACCAACTGGGTTTCCGCCGACCCGACCAGCTGGACGGGCTCCAGCGTGGAAACCCATGGATCTTTGTGGAGACCCGCCGTTGCGCCACCTCAGCTGCATGTCTACCTACATGGTGCCTCAGGCACTGCTGGCCAGGGCGCGTGTCAACACGAGGAGGGGCGGCGACGGACAAGACGGACGTCTCCCCCCCATCCGCGATAAAGCAAGGACACCTAAGCTGGGCGCATTAAATGCACCTTGTCCTGTAATGCGAGGGATAACCTCGCATCACTGTACCTGTTCCACCTCCTGTGTGCCACTGTGGCAACCCCTTTTTCCTATAAAAGGAGGCCCGAGGCGACCAGGAGAAGGATTCGGCTTTTTAGAACTCCTCACGACTCTCTTGGAGCTCCTCACTAGCTGAAGAACACCAACATATAATCCACCAAAGCAGGAGTAGGGTTTTACGCATCTTTGCGGCCCGAACCTGGGTAAAGGAACCGTGTCCTGACTGTTAGATCCGCTCTTCTCTCAACCCCGCGCCCCGCAACCGTAGTAGGGATTCTTGTGATCCCATAGGTGTCGATCCAAATACACCGACATCTTTGGCGCGCCAGGTAGGGGGCAGAGTTGTGAGAATCGGCTTTAGCGGTTAGTTCGACGCTCCTGCGTCGTCATGGCGCCCAAGAAGAAGACGACGGTGGTGGTGGGCCAGTCGGAAGCCGGACAGCCCGTCCCGACGCGGGCGAGCAGCGGACCAGTCGCGGAAAGGACTCGGGGCACTGCTCGCGAGCACCAACGCCAACCCAACAGCCGGAGTTTGGCAGGTGGCGATGTTTGTGCGCCTTGTGATGGGCCACACACCGCCAGTTCCAAGGATGGAGCCCGACCCTCCGCGGGTGGCGCGGGGCCTTCCAGGGTCGCGGACGCATCACCCGGAGGCAACGCAAGGGCCTCCGGCACTCCCACGCCGGCGCCAACAGCGCGCTCTTCTCAAGTAACGCGCGACGAAAGGCGTCGTCACCCCAAAGATCCCGGACGTCGCCATGGGAAGGGACGTGAGCGCCACTCCCAGGACGTAGAAGACCTGCCCGCCCACCAAAGCGCTGGTGGAGACGTTAGGCAACCGCGGGATCGTGATGGAGCTCCCCCTGACACAGTCAGGGGTCGAAGCGCGTCACGGTCCGTGCAGGTTTCACTACCGTTGACACCAGCCGAAGCTTTGGCGCGTGCGCAGTTGCTCCTCGACTTTCCTCCCGTTACGGGGAAACTCGACTAATGGAGAGCCACCATCCGAAGCCTTGTCGCAGTCGCCAACAGGGATGACCTAAATCCAGCGGAGCTCCCAGGCCGACGCTCCGATGGGGTACCATGCACCGGCGGCGGGAGAGCCGGCAGCGCCGTTGCTATGGTGCATTCTCCTCCTCCTTGCCCGGTGCCGCGTGCGTCGACCCATCGAGACGTCGCGGGCGACGCCATCTCCATAGTGTCGTCTGACCCACGGACCGCGGCGACCAGCGTCAAGTTCTTCAGGAGCGAGCTCATGAGCACGCTCGAACCACCATTGAGCGCCGGCGCGGAACGCGCCACCAGTCAGACAGGCGAGTAGGGCCTGCTGCGTACCGCCCAGCACCGAAAAGCCCTGGAGGTCTACCCTACGAGGTAGGCTATACAGCTTTCACCCGTGAGCGGCGGCAGTTCCAGTGGCCCTCTCACCGCACCTTCAAACCTGACGTTGGCGAGAAGTACAACGGCAAGACCCACCCATCGGAGTTCCTCAGCATCTACACCATCGCGATGCAAGCTGTCGGGGCCCGCGACGATAAGGTGTTTGCGAATTACTTTCCGTTGGCTCTTAAACCTAACGCCATGTCGTGGTTGATGCACTTGCCAGTAGACTCTATTTCCTCCTGGTCCGACTTGTGCCATGAGTTTGTTGGCGCCTTTACCAGAGGCCACCAAGCCCATGGCCAAGCAAGTGACCCGCATGTCATACCCCAGAAGGAAGGCGAGACTCTGCGCAAGTACATACAGAGATTCAGCCGGGTACAGTACAATAACCCCGATGTTCACCCTGCCGCCTTCATCAGCGCGTTCCACCAAAACGTACGCAACCGCAAGATGCGCGAAGAACTGGCGATGACCAAGGTGAAGGATGTGGCGGAACTCTACGTTCTTGCTGACAAATGTGCCCGGGCTGAAGAGGGAATGAAGTACCTCGGCGAAAGCGCCGGTGCGGAAACCGACTCCTCAGACGAGGATACTGCCGCTCCAGCGAAGAAGGGCTGTAACCATAACAGGAAGCGCAAGGGGAAGGCCGTGCTTGCCGTCGAGGGATCTGATGACACCGGCTCCGCTAAGAAAACCAAGGCGGGTGACCCTGGCAAAGAAGTTGCCGGGTGTGTCGCCTGCCGGGCCTTGGCGGCTGCCGAGAAACCAGGAAACTACGGCAAGCGATACTGCAAGATCCATCGCACCAAGGGCCATGATCTCCAGGACTGCCACCAGGTTGAGCTCCTTGCTGAGAAGCAAAGGGCTGAATACGAGAGGCGGGACAAGGAGAAGGGCCCAGACGGCACTGAGGGATCCAGCAAGAAGCGTGACGGCCAAGCAGGCCGTCGCGGCAAGGAGAAACAGCAGGAAAGGCCCGCCCGGGGCCACGACAGAAGACCTGAAGAAGACGATCACGAAGAGGACGACGAGTCCGGCGGCCAAGGGTTTCAGAAGGCTACGGACGACATGTGCGTCGATAGTGGTGCCTCGCTGCATGCTTCTCACCGCCAGCTTAAACAGTGGGCGCGTGAGATTATCGTGGCAGAGCTATCGTCCGGTGCCCAAAAGCCGCTGAAATGGTCCAGCACACCTATCATCTTTGACGCCGAGGATCACCCTGATCGCACTACTGCGGTCGGGTGCTTGCCGTTGTTGGTTTCACTGACAATATGCAACCTCAAGGTGACGAAGATGCTAGTCGATGGCGGGGCCGGTCTGAACCTACTTTCGCCCACCGTGATCGAGAAGCTGCAAGTTCCTGATGGAGACCTCAAGGAAACGGGCACGTTTCAGGGGGTCAGCCCAGGGAGGAGTCAACCGAAGGGGAAAGTCACGCTGCCCGTGACTTTTGGAAGTGATCTGAACTACAGGACAGAGAGGATCGTGTTCGATGTTGCCAAGATCCCCGTGCCTTACAACGGGATGCTTGGCCGCCCAACACTGGCCAAGTTCATGGAAGCATCACACTATGCCTACAACACCCTGAAGATGCCAGGGCCCGTGATGATCATCATCATCCCATCGGATAAGAAAGATGCGCTGATTTGCGCCGACCAATTGTACCAGCAAGCAGTTGCAGCAATTGCCGCTACGGGGGCAGTTGCTCCTGCCACTGGAGCCCCGGGAGGGAAGAAGAAGAAGACCGGCGAAACCTCGGGCGCCCACTCCGGCAAGCGCACCTCTTCGGAGTGCTGTGCTCCCGTTGAGGACGTGCCTGATAGCTCCACCGGAAAGAAGAAGACCGGCGAGACATCAGACACACACTCCGGCAAGCGCACCTCTTGTGAGTGTCGCGCTCCCGTCGAGGACGTGCCAGAGAGCTCCACCGGCAGAAACAAGAGATCCAGGGCCACGCCGCCAGGAACCAAGAAGGTTTTTGTCAAGGAGGACGGCACGGGAGGGGCTTTTACCATAAGCTCCGCCCTTGACAAAAAATAGGAAGACGCGCTCGTCACCTTCCTGCGGGCGAATGTCGATGTGTTTGCCTAGCAAGCATCCGACATCCCCGGCGTTCCCAGGGAAGTGATTGAGCACCACCTTGCTGTCTGTCCTCATGCGCGACCCGTCAAGCAGAAGGTCAGGAAGCAAGCTTTGGAACGGCAAGAGTTCATCATCGAGGAGATCCGGAAACTGGAAGCTGCGGGTTTGGTGAGAGGGGTGCTCCACCCAACGTGGTTGGTCAATCCAGTGGTAGTGCACAAGGCAAAGGGGAAGTGGAGGATGTGTATTGATTACACGGATATCAATAAAGCCTATCCCAAGGACCCCTTCCCGTCGCTGCGCATAGACCAGATTGTTGACTCCACGGCAGGGTGTGACCTGGTGTCATTCCTCGATGCCTACTCCGGCTACCACCAGATCTTCATGGCAAGGGAAGATGAAGAGAAGACAGCATTCATCATCCCATGTGGTACATACTGTTTCGTACGAATGCCTTTCATGTTGAAGAGTGCTGGCTCGACGTTTGCAAGGGCAGTCCAGGTTGGTTTTGAACCCCAGCTCCATAGAAATATGGAGGCTTATATGGATGATATAGTGGTCAAAACCAAGAACAAGGCAACCCTTTGTACCGGGTTTACAAGAAACATTTGTGAACCTGCCCAAGATCAACCTCAAGCTGAACCCTGAGAAGTGCGTCTTCGGCGTTCCTTCTGGCAAGCTTCTCGGGTTCTTTGTGTCGCAATGTGGGATAGAAGCCAATCCGGACAAGATCAAAGCTATAGAGCAGATTGAAGCACCCAAACGGGTCAAGGATGTGCGTCGGCTTGCTGGCTGCGTTGTCGTCATGAGCAGATTCGTGTCCAAGTCTGCTGAGCGTGCCCTCCCCTTTTTCAAGGTCTTGAAAAAGGCGGGCCCAATGGAGTGGATGCCGGAAGCCGAGGCAGCATTACAAGATATGAAGAGGTATCTTTCCTCCACGCCAATACTGGTTGCGCCTAGACCACAAGAATCGTTGCTGCTATACTTAGCGGCAACAAACCAGGTGGTCAGCGCCGCACTAGTGGCGCAGAGAGAAATTGATGATGAGGTGATAGCAGCAACAGAGCCTGGTGCCATTGGTGCAGAAGCGACACAGTCGGTTGGAGTGCAGCTGAAAAAGAAGATGATGCAGCACCTAGTCTACTTTGTTAGCTCCCTCTTGCAGGGGGCTAGGTCAAGGTACTCCGGCGTGCAGAAATTGCTCTTCGGCCTTCTTATGTCCTCGAGGAAGCTGTGTCACTACTTCCAGGCGCACGAGATCACTGTCGTCACTCGCCTCCCTCTGCAACGGGTATTGCACAATCTAGACGTGACGGGGAGGATTGTAGAGTGGGCACTGGAGCTGTCTAGCTTTGGCCTCAAGTTTGAAAGTACCTCGACAATTCAGAGCCGAGTCCTGGCAGAGTTCGTCGCAGAATGGACCGCAACGCCTGATGAAGAAGTCCAGGAAACTGCTCTCCCCGACAAAGAGGCGAGTTGCAACTAGATCATGTACTTTGATGGGGATTTCTCCTTACAGGGCGCCGGGGCTGGCGTACTGCTGGTCGCGCCCACTGGAGAGCACCTCAAGTATGTGGTTCAGATGCACTTCCCAAGGGAGGTATCAACGAACAACACTGCCGAGTACGAGGGGCTGCTTGCTGGTCTTAGGATCGTGGAGGACCTCGGAATCAAAAAGCTCATTGTCAGGGGCGACTCGCAGCTTGTCGTCAAACAAGTCAACAAGGATTACCAGAGCCCGTTGATGACGGCCTACGTCAATGAAGTGAGAAAGTTGGAAGAGCGCTTTGACGGTATACAGGAAGAGCACGTTCCCTGAGCGGAGAACGACATCGCCGATTACCTGTCGAAGCGCGCTGCCCTCAAGCTACCTATGGAACCAGGTACCTTTGTGCTTCAGCTTTCTCAGCCATCCGTTCATCCATCAACAGAGCAAAACAAGAGGAGGAAGTCAGGGCCCGGCAAATACTTTCTGCCGAGCTCCCAGGAGCCGCCGGCAAGGATGTTGCCGGGGACACTGAGCCCGCCACCGGAGGGCTAACTCCGGCGGAGTGTCAAGCTTTTGCCATCGAGATGGCCACTCCCTTGGTGGAGGAAATGCCTTTAGTCCTCGCCGTCGAGCCCCAGGCTCCAACGTGGGCGCAGCATACCGTCCGATTCCTTCAGACTGGGGAACTTCCTGAGGAGCAGGAAGAAGCGGAGAAATTAGCCCATCGGTCTGCCATGTACCAGTTCGTCGATGACGTACTGTACAGAAGGAGACCGAATGGTGAGAAATTGAAGTGCATCCCTCGAGAGGAAGGACTGGAGCTGTTGGCGGAGATACATGGAGGCATATGTGGATCCCACATAGGGTCGAGAGCCCTTGCCGGCAAGGCATTCCGGCAAGGCTTCTTCTGGCCCACTGCCCTCCAGAATGCGGCAGCGCTGGTCACCAGGTGTGAAGCGTGCCAATTCCATTCAAAGAAACTTCATCAACCAGCTCAAGCCTTTCAAACCATTCCTCTCTCCTGGCCCTTCTCGGTCTGGGGGCTCGACATACTGGGCCCTTTCCCCCGCACCGTTGGGGGCTTTGAGTACTTGTACGTTGCAATCGACAAGTTCACAAAGTTGCCAGAAGTGGAGGCAATAAGGAAGGTCACAGCTTAGTCAGCCATCAAGTTCTTCAAGGGACTAGTCTGCCGTTTTGGTGTACGCAACAGGATCATCACCGACAATGGCACGCAGTTTACAAGCCGCACCTTCATGCAATATACCCAAGACCTCAGCAGCAAGGTCTGTTTCGCTTCCGTTGCTCACCCCCGAAGCAATGGTCAAGCTGAGAGGGCAAATGCTGAAGTGCTATGAGGACTAAGGACAAAGACCTTTGACAGGCTGCACAAGAGCAGGAAGCACTGGATTGATGAATTGCCGGCGGTTCTTTGGTCGATCAGGACGACGCCAAATAGAGCCACCGGCCAGACGCCCTTTTCCCTGATATACGGGGCAGAAGAAGTTCTCCCCATGGAACTCATATACGGGTCACCTCGAGTGCTCTCTTATGATGAGCTTGAGCAAGAGCAATTGCGACAAGACGACGCAGTGCTCCTTGAGGAAGATCGTCTTCGGGCGGCTGTGAAAGCAGCGCGCTACCAGCAAGCCTTGTGCCACTACCATAGCCGCAAGGCTCATGCCCGAAGCTTTGAGGAAGGCGACCTTGTTCTCCGGTGCGTTCAATCGGCCAAGAATACGAACAAGTTGACCCCGAAGTGGGAAGGCCCTTATCGGGTAATACGAGTCACCAGGCCTGGCGCTGTCCGCCTGGAGACCGAGGATGCCGTTTCGGTGAGTAATTCCTAGAACATCGAGCATCTTCGCAAGTTTTACCCATAAGGCGCGGCTTGCCGGGCCCCAGGCAAGCCACCCTTTTGTACAAGCCTTGCCGGAAAGGCATGTAACCCTTTGTACAAAGCCAGGCGCAGACCCTGAGCATAAATACATGAAGCGCTGGCGCCCTAAGTTATAGCATGCATGCTGAGTCGAGTCTTGTCCTTGGTTAGGGTTGATAGTGCTTAGCAGCGGCTAACCCCTAGCTTAGAGGTCGAGTCTTTGTCTTTCCTCTGTCTTCCTTGGTTCACAGGACGCGCAGACATCCTTGCCGAAGCCACTTGGAGGAAGGAAAGAAGAACAGACCAGTGCCTAGCCCCCGGCAAGCCAGTGTTGCCGAAGGCTGCAAGGGCAAGAATTCGCTCACGGGAGACCAGGGTTGCCGGGGGCTGCAGCTTCAGATAAGTCCTTTATCCCTTATCATGCATTCCATTATGGACTAAGGTATGTGAAACCTCGTTCTTTTCCTTAAGCTACCGTGCTCCCATAACTCTAGGCCCTAAGGCTCGTTACTAGGACTAGATTTGGTCGTAGTCGCGGCAGCAGAAGGATAAAACGAGGAGCCTGAGCCCGCTTCATTCCTGCCTCTGCCAAGGGCGTGAGAAAGGTCGAGCGAAGTAGGGAAACGGCAGGGCCTGTTGCCGGGCGAGAAAATGTCTATCTTAAGGATATCAGGGATTTATTCCCTGTTGTGGGTTTTTACCTACGAACAAATGACCCGGCAAACATTCCTTTTTCATTAAAAACATTCCATTCAGGTACAGTCCATAGGGAATAAAAACATGAATAAGGGGATTACAAGTTTTAAACTTAACAGATGCCCGAAGGCTTACAGACTAAAAAGAGATAAGGTGCCTGTAATGCCTTTCTTGTCCCTCTCCTCAGGAGGTAGGTCAAGGAGTCGAGAAGGGCGAAAGGGGAGCCTAGGCGAGCTACGGGTGGCAGAAGACACCAAGAAAACTTCTCGGCGGCCTCCCAAGGGCTGGACGGTGATGATGGCGCCGGAGGCAGAGCTCGAAGACGAGGCGGCTGGACGTCAGTACGCGACGAAGGCGTTGGTGCCCGCGTACTCCTACATGATGACCTTGCCGCCCGCCTTCTTCCTCTTCCTCTTCCGCAGCCTCCCTACGCCAGCCGCCAAGGAGACGGCCCCGAGAAGTTCAAGGAGCCAGCGACGTGGATGATGGGGTCGCCGGTGCCACCAGGAGCAGTGACCGACACCTAATCAGACCCGTCATCCTACCGTCCACCACCCTCGTCGTCACTGTCGCTGTCCTCCTCGTCACCCTCGTTCGAGCAGGAGTCTTCGTCATCAGAGGAGCTCTACATGCAACACCTCGCGCGAGTCCCGAGGTGCCCGAAGACCTTGACGGAGAGGTGGCCGTCCCCCATCAATTTGAAGTGGAGGGTGAGGCCATCCGTCAGGCTGTGGATGCGAGCGAACCTCTTCCATCTTTGGCGAAGATACATCACATGAGGGGCAGGGAAGTCGACGCGGGCCCGTGTGCCGCTGATCCCACGACCCCTCATGTGCAGCCGCGGTGACTCCGGCGGGTTCACCTCCATCTCCCGCGCAAATGGAGTAGGGAGACGAAGGCGACGGCGCGGCGACCCCTGCATCCTAATAAAGAACTCACAGGGGTCATCTCCAACATGACCTTCTAATGGAGGAGGAGCTGCTGGCTAGGGCGAGGCCGGCGGGCCGCCCCGTCCTCCTCTTCCCCGAGAACCCTGGCCTCGCCCACAGCCCCGCCCCTCCCTCTTCCCCTTGTGGCCGGTTCGGCCGCTGCAGGTGCAGGAGAAGGGGGGACGCATTGTCGAGCAGCGACCCTCCCCGCCACCGTTGAGGAGCCGAGGTTTTCTCTCTTCATGGCGGGCAGAAGAGAGGAGCAGAAGTTGAAGGAGAAAGAAGATGGAGGAGTGCGGGGCGCCGTCACCTCCCTCCGCCCTTTATAAAGGGGCGGGGCTAGAGCTCAACCGCCCCGCTCGGCCAATCAAGACGCAGAAGGTGAGGGGGGCCGGGACCGACCGGTCGCCCCAATCAGCGGCGGCTCGGTTTCCCACCTCCATCGCTCGCCACCTCGAACACATGGGAGGCACGTGGCGAACGTGCAGGACCGAAAGGACAGGTGAGGCGACCTCTCCCCACCCCGTGATCGTGGGGAGTGGACGCCTAGACGACCGCGCCTCGACCCTGTCCAGTAAGCGGGCCGCGTCTCCATGCTTCCCCCCCGTTACGGGGAAAATGCGGGCCGCCTCCTTTCGCATTTACTACGAAGTGACGCATGCCTGCGGGAACCGCCCCACGCATGCCGCCAACGTCACGCACGCCCCTCCACCCCGCACCGCGCACGCGGGTCGTGGGAGGCGCAGCGCGTGGAAGTTTTACCATGGTGAAACCACCCCGCCTGCCCGCGCACCGTTCTAGGCCTGGCCCAACAACGTGTCACGCTTATGTGTGGCCCAGGCCCGGGGGCTCCTGTCGGTGTACAAAAAGAGGGGTACACTTTTTGTACCCCTATGACTGTGCACGGGCAGTCTGAGCCACAGCGCCACCACACCAAGCATCGCGAGGGAGGCGAGCCGGGGCAAGACCGAAGCTCGATGGAGACTGGAGCGACGCCAAGAACAAGACCACAAAGAGCAAAGGGCGAAGCGGCTCTCCCCGGCAAGATCCTTGCCGGGGCCAGCATCGGCAGCCCCGGCAAGACCCTTGTCGCGGCAGCTCACCCTGCGCCTACGGAGCGAAACACCCTTGCCCCATGGGGCGAGGATTCGGGAGATATCCCCGTGGTGGCATGCAGATCTTTGTGAAGACATTCAAGGTCAGATGCAAATTAAGAAGACGACGACCCTTGGCGGGATTCCAGCCAAGGAGAACCACAAGGCCCCCGGCAAGCACCTTGTCGGGGATGACTGCAGGCGCCACGGCGGGACCCTTGCCGGAGCCCCGGCAAGGCCCTTGCCAAGGACGCCCGCGGGACCACCGTCAGGCCCACACCAACTGGGTTTCCGCCGACCCGACCAGCTGGACGGGCTCCTGCGTGGCAACCCACAGATCTTCGTGGAGACCCGCCATTGCGCCACCTCAGCTGCCTGTCTACCTACATGGCGCCTCAGGCACTGCTGGCCGGGGCGCGTGTCAACACGAGGAGGGGCGGCGACGGACAAGATGGACGTCTCCCCCCCGTCCCCGATAAAGCAAGGACATCTAAGCTGGGCACATTAAATGCACCTTGTCCTGTAATGCGAGGGATAACCTCGCATCTCTGTACCCTTTCCACCTCATGTGTGCCACTGTGGCAACCCCTTTTTCCTATAAAAGGAGGCCCGAGGCGACCAGGAGAAGGATTCGGCTTTTTAGAACTCCTCACGACTCTCTTGGAGCTCCTCACTAGCTGAAGAACACCAACATATAATCCACCAAAGCAAGAGTAGGGTTTTACGCATCTTTGCAGCCAAAACCTGGGTAAAGGAACCGTGTCCTGACTGTTAGATCCGCTCTTCTCTCAACCCCGCGCCCCGCAACCGTACTAGGGATTCTTGTGATCCCATAGGTGTCGATCCAAATACACCGACAGCCACCGCCACTTGAGAGCTCGATTGCAAGCAGCTCCGATCATCCACTGACGAGCCACGGGTATAGGCAGGTGTGCCATGACACCCTCTCCATTTCTATCCCTCTGGTTTTGTCCAAGAACCACTCCACGCCGGCGTGAGCTTCAGCGGAGCACCGCCATGCTCTGTTTCCTCTCTCCCCCTCTCTCTCCTGACTGGTGGGGCCCGTTGTCAGCCTCTCCACTCGCACCCGAAGCGGTACGAGTGGAGGCGTATTATGCATTTATGCCATCGATGTCACCCCCCCAGGTTTTCTATTTAATTCAAATAAATTCAAAATTTTGACCAAAATTTTGACCAGAGGTAACTTTTATCCTATAAGTCCAAATTAGTTGATTCTTTTTGCATTGTGTTTGTTTTAGAGAGCTCTAGCAGCACACCAAAGTGTGGAATTTTGCTTGCTGTCTAGAATTTCTGGTGATTTTCAGATTGGTCATTGATATTTTGTTTTGTGTTTTTTAAATATTTTCAGAGGGAGAGACTTGTCTTGAAGATAACTAGGGGGAGTGTGGACCTCCTATGCACTAAGGCAAGCCACACCAACATTAGGATGGTGTCATTTCAATATCTATGATTTTCCTACTTAAATATGAGCACTTTTTCATGCATTTGAAATTTGTTAAATAAATATGGTTTAATGCTAGTTACTTTGTCATGCTTGAAATGCTTGCTTAAGTTACTGGCTGAATGCATGGACTAGTTTGCTCAAGTAGAATAAAGTTTAACTTAATGATATTGCTATTATATATAATGATATTTCTTTTTGCTAAATGGGATTTTCATATAAATTACGAGTTAATCAAGATAATGCATGATAATAACTAGTGAGGTAGAATCAGTAAAGTCTAATGATGAGTAAGTGCAAGAATGTCATATTGATAAGGTTGAATCGTTCTTGTGAGTTGCATGCTTTGCATATCGAATAGTTGCATGATCATGGCATCGTATGACTTGGAGTAGTTTTTATTTTCAAGTTAAACCTGATAATAACCCAACTGGAATATAACGTTGATCAAGTCATGGTGCCACTTAATCGGGTTTTCCTCAGTGTGACCACAGTTACCTTTATGGGGGGTCTTGATTCGGTCCTTTGTCATGCCTCTCACCGGTGCCTCCAATGAGGGAAGGTTATTGGTGTGCAGTACCCTAGCCCGGTAAGAAGACATAACCTTGTGTGCCCGTTTGTTTTTATGGTACCTTGTGCCCGTTTGGGACCGTTTTTGCCACGACGGTTGTCGTTGATGCCTTTGGTAGGCATGGGGTCACCCATGACTTAGCCCTGAGAGGAAGTTGGTCGGGGTGGCCGGGAGACTATCATGGCAAGGGGAGGGTTTTGTCGGAACGCCGTTGGTCCACCCGAATGGAAGTGCGGGGCCATGGGTTCTGTGGTGTCGGTAAAGTGTGCTACCTCTGCAGAGTGTATTCAATCTATCGATAGCCGCGTCCTCGGTTATGGACACAACTCGAGAGTAGGTCACATCATGGATCAACATTTATAATTAATCTTGCCCACTAAGTATTTATTGTTGGCACTGGCTTTGTGATGATTTGTGGGATCATGTGATGATCATGAGTGATTGGCTTCAGTTGTGATCCGGGTATGATCATCGCTCGGTTACGAGGTAACTCGTCTCGTAAGTGAGTCCGAGGGACTCAGTGCACATGTTGGTTACACCGCATCAGTAGCATTCCTTGCATTGCACTAACCCGAATAACTGCCGTGATATTGTTTGTCATTGTGCTTATGTATGTTGTGAGCTTGCAAGTACATTCAATGTACTAACCTGGCGTGTCATGCCAGATTTCAGGCAAGTCGTATCGAATTGGAGAGCTTCCCGCGTATAGACCGTGTCCACGTCAGTGTCCTTGTGCCATGGAGTACCTCTTCGTCGTCATTTCGCTGTTGCGTAGTTCATGTGATCGAGGCCCCTTCATGTCCATTAAATAATGTACATACTGTTCAGCCGCACCGTATGTGCCGCTTGCCCTCTTACCTCGTTGTAATATCAGACTTATATACCCGCTAGCATCAATAAAGCGGATGTTTCTATACCATGTTGTTGTGTTTTGCGAGAAGACTTGATCTCTAGGCTGGCAATGCAAGGTAAACCGGTTGCTCTGAGCCGGGGTGCCACAACGATTGGTATCAGAGCCGCGCTGATTGTAGGACACGCTAAACCGTTAGTGCGTTAGTGGAACAGTAGATAGTTTCGTCTGCGTGTGAGTAGTCATAGAAATTGATGTTTGCATTGCATGCATGTTTATCTGTTGTTATTACTAACTGTCTGATGGTTGTGAGTGTAGATGGCTCCAGTTTGGATCTTGTACCGTCCTGAGCGAGCTCTGTACACATTCTTGGGTATTTCTCATCGCGGTTGTTGTGTATTGGAAAAATAAATAATAGGATGATGCGGGGAGGCAGCAACAGCCAAGCTTGTGAGGATGTCCCTGTTCGTCGCTCTGCAAGACAGGCAGGACATTCCCTCGAGCCGTACCAGCCACCACCGCCTCCACCGCCACATCCGCCTTCCACGGAGCAAATCATGCGAATGTTTGAAGAAAGAAGGAACAACAATCTGAAGGAACTATTGAAAAGTGTGCAAGTAATGCTTGGACAGAATGGAAATTGGAATGGTCATTACTCCAAGCTGTCAGATTTTTAGAGGACCCAGCCTCCCAGTATCAAACAAGTTATTGATTCATTAGAAGCCGATGATTGGTTGAGGACTATTGAGAAGAAACTAGAAATTGCTCGCATTGAAGAAGGAGACAAGGTTCCGTTCGCAACACATTATCTCGAAGGAGTTGCCGCTATATGGTGGGATAATGCTAAGGCTATGTGGCCCACTGACGAGGAAATTACGTGGACTAAATTCAAGGATCATTTCCACAAGTATCATATTCCCGTCGGAATTATGAAAATCAAGCAGCGCGAATTCCTCACTCTCACTCAAGGAAGCATGTCAGTAAGTGAGTACCTGAATAAGTTCAACCATTTGGCCCACTATTCTCTCTATGATGTGGCCACACAAGAAAGGAAGGTCGACTGATTTCTTGGAGGACTAAACCAGCATCTCAGGTGCACTCTCAGTATGTTTGATTTTCCGGACTTCCAAACTCTGGTGAACAAGGCACACATCGCAGAAAAGGGACACTAGCTCATGCACCACAACAGGCCCACTAATAATGACCACAAGCGCAAATTTAAGCCTAAGAAGGATATGCAACCAGTGTAGAAGGCTCGTACTTGGCAACCGACTCAGGTTGAGTACATACCCAACTGGCAGCAAAATGTTAACAAGACCACCACTCAAGTCAAGAATGTCGTGACCAGTCCAGTACGTGAAGAATGTCAGCGCAACAATTCCTGCTTCAAGTGTGGACAAACCGGACATTACGCCAGATAGTGCCCCAAGAACAGCAAGCCAACAGGTCCATTCCATCCGCAAGTCAACCACCTAGAGCCATATTCCGCCCCGAGGGCCATCCAAGGTCAAATCCATCACATCTCCACCAATGAAGCCCAAGAAGACCCAGAAGTCATCATTGGTATGTTTCCTGTTAATATCATACCTGCAATAATATTATTTGACTCAGGGGCTTCCCACTCTTTTATTTCGCGGAGTTTTGTTGCCCAAAACAAATTTCCTTGCTCGATTATGGAAAAGAGTATGATGGTACAATCCCTGGGATCGGTGATCTGAAGCAATCTGGTCTACCATAATTTGGAAACTGATATCAAGGGAGTCAAGTTTCCCACATCCCCGATAGTCATCGAATGTGACAAATTGGATATTATTCTGGGAATCAATTGGTTAACCCAATACCAAGTATCCATCAACTGTGCGACCAGAGAAGTTACCATGGCAAGTCAGGAAGGTCGCACCACAAGTTTTTATGCCCACAGAAGTATACCCAAGAAGGATATGGTTTTCACATTTGTGGCTGAAGTTGTGGAATTGATTCCGGTGGTCAGTAAGTATCGAGATGTATTTCCTGAGGAATTACCAAGAATGCCACCAGACAGAAACTAGAGTTTGCAATTGATTTGGTGCCTGGAATCGCACCGATACACAAGAAATATTATCGGATGCCTTCATCAGAATAAGCGGAATTAAAGAAACAAATTGATGAGATGCTGCAGAAAGGATACATCCATCCAAGCTCTTCACCGTGGGGATCACCCGCTATATTCGTGGATAAAAAGGACGACAGTTATCGGATGTGTGTGGACTACCAACAGCTAAATGAGGTCACCATCAAAAACAAGAATCCACTACCAAGGATTGATGTTTTGTTTGATCAACTCAGTGGGGCCAAAGTATTCTCCAAGATTGGTTTGCGGATCGGATATCATCAACTCAAAATCAAGAGGGAAGATATTCCCAAGACCGCGTTCACCACTCGGTACGGTCTTTATGAATGTACCGTTATGTCATTCGGTCTCACAAACACCCCTTCCTTCTTCATGCATATGATGAATAAGGTGTTTATGGATTTCTTGGACAAATTTGGCGTGGTGTTCATCGATGGCATCCTCATTTACTCAAAAAGCGAAGAAGAGCACAAGGACCACCTCCTAGCAGTTTTGCAAAGGCTCCGCAACCATCAGCTTTATGCAAAGCCCAGCAAATATGAATTTTGGCTCAAGCAAGTTGGATTTTTAGGGCATGTTCTCTCAGAAGAAGGAATAGCCATGGATCGAAGTAAGGTGAAAGATGTGCTTGATTGGGCCGCACCTACAACTGCCGCAGAAATCCGGATTTTCCTTGGATTAGCCGAGTATTATTGTCGTTTTATTGAAGGATTCTCTAAGATTAACAAGCCGATGAAATAGCCCGTAAAGAAGGATAAAAAGTTTGAATGGACTGAGGACTGCGAAAGGACTTTCAATGAGTTAAAAACCAGACTGACGTCAGCACCAGTATGAACTCTTCCCGACAACTACCGCAGTTTTGATGTCTACTGCGACGCCTCCAGAAAAGGCCTTGGATGTGTACTTATGCAAGATGGCAAGGTTGTTGCCTATGCATCCCGACAACTATGGCTGCACGAAGGAAATTATCCAACTCATGATCTGGAATTGGCTACGATGGTGCACGTTTCGAAGATTTGGAGACACTACTTATTGGAAAGAGGTGCCACATATTTACCGACCACAAGAGTCTCAAGTATATATTCACTCAACCAGATTTAAACTTTCGTCAGCGAAGATGACTCGAGTTGGTTAAGGAATACGACCTCAGGATAAATTATCACCTGGGTAAAGCTAATATGGTGGCCGATGCCCTCAGCCGCAAAGCTTGTCAGCCTGAACGCTCTAATGGATTCTTTGCCTCCTGAACTTTGCGAAGAAATTTCTCAGCTCAATTTGGTAATAGTTGATGCCGGTCTTGCCATCATATTGGAAGTTGCTCCTACTCTCGAGGAAGAAATTCGCAGCGCTCAAGCAAAGGACAAATCATTTCAATTATATGCCAAGCGTATGGAAGAAGGACATTGTAAGTGCATCTAGTGCCCCCTAGTTGGTTTTGGAGTATTGACGACAAACGTGGTTGAGGGACTAACGTGTTTCTGAGAATTGCAGGATAACACATGTAATAGTCCCTCATAGATTCGGTTTAACTTCCAGAGATGACCCCTAAAAATGTGTGAAGACATTGAATTCAGTGGTGGTGCGTGAAGACATTCACATGAAAATAATGACCTATGAAGACACTCATTGAAGACTATAGAACGTGAAGACATAGTTTCTTTCGTAGTTCCTTTTATTCCTTCTTGAGTCATAGGAACCACCGTGCTGTTAAGTGGGGTCCAAGTGAACATCGTCGAATGACTGATGTGATGCTCAACCAAAACACCTATGTCTTCAAGCGAAGACAAATGACAGCAAATCTTATCCAGAGCTGGATAAGTCATCGTTACTTGGAGCTCAAGTAAAGTTGCTGTCTGTGTTCACAATCCGACCGTTCGACACGTGTCAGTTCCTTAGTGACCAAGGTCATTTCGGATATATCATGTCGGTTTGGCTCATGGCTATAAATAGCCCACCCCCTACATCATAAATTGGTGGCTACTCAGAGTTAGTGCATGGCTTTTGTCGTTTGAGAGCAACCCACCTCCGAAGCCTTTGAGAGAAAAGATCCTTTCGAGGACAAAACCCAAAACACCCAAAGCCAAAGAGAGTTAAGCATCACTGAAGTCTTTCTGTCTGTGTGACATGAAGACTTGTTACACTTGAAGACTGTGCTTCCTCCAGCCGGTTAGGCGTCACGTTCTGAGTGTCCTAGAGTGACTGTGGACCGCCAGTGAATGAAGTCTGTGAAGGTTCGGAAGTCTACCTTGAAGACTTACCAGAGTGATTGGGCGAGGAATGTGTGTTCTTAGCTCAAGGGGAAGACGGTGAGGACAGTGTGTCCGGGACTGTGTGTCCTCAGGTTTGAATACCTAGCCGCCCTAACCAGATGTACAGTTGAGAAAGCAACTGGAACTGGTGTACCAAATCCTTGTCTTCGTCAAGCAACTGGTTCTATCCATATCATCTTTTACATTTCATTTTGTCTTCGTGAAGCCATTACTCACTTGTCTAATCTGTTTGACTTCATTGTGTGAAGACTGCTCACTGTTTAGCTTCAGTTATATCTTCCATCTCGATCCATGTTGTGTTTGTCTTCCGCTGCATACCATATAGGTTCATTTCTTTGTCTTCAAAGCCCTCATGTTTTGAAGACTTCCGTAAAAATCGCCTATTCACCCCCCCTCTAGTCGATAACTTGCACTTCCAATTGGTATCAGAGCAAAGTGCTCTCTTGTTCTGTAAGATTTGGTATAGCCACCTGGAGTTTAAGCTATGTCGACTGCCGGGATAATCAAAGTCTCTTCTGCGTGTCCTGTCTTCAATGGCACTGATTACCCCTACTGGAAAAACAAGATGCGCATGCATCTTGAAGCTATTGACGTCGATCTCTGGTATGTCGTCAAGAATGGCATTCGCAAGGCCGGTGAAGGTGTCACTCCTGCTGATGTCAAGAAGTTCATTCAGCTCGATTCAACTGCCAAGAATATCATCTATGGTCATGTGACCAAAGGACGGTAAGGCCGTGTGAGTGCTCTGGAAACGTTGAAGCTAGTCTGGGACTGGCTCTCCAATGTCAACAAAGGCGTCTTAGCTCAAAGAGACTCAAGGATCATTGTTCTTCACAACCTCTTCAACCGGTTCAAGAGAAACGACAATGAGAACGTCCATCTCACATTTGATCACCTCACTGACATTACCAATGAGCTTCATGCACTCGGCGCCACTGAGATCACAAAGCATGAAATCATCAAGACACTCGTGAGATCACTTGACAACTCATTTGACACCCCTAGCCCTGATGATTCAAGAACGTCCTGACTACAAGAATCTCGATCCGTCTGACATACTTGAGAGGCTCAACACACGTGAGTTTCAGCTATCTAAGAAAAGAGACTTCTATGGACCCAACTATGGCCAAACTCGCGCCTTGAAGGCAGAGGCTGTTTCCTCATCTAAAGAAGAATCTAACTGCAGTTCTGACGATCCTGAAGACATTGGCAGAGAACTAGCAATGCTTGTGAAGAAGTTTCAAAGGTTCTCAAGGAAGAAAAACTTCATAAAGTCTTCAAGATCCAGCTCAAGAAATGATGAAGCTTCCTCTCGTGACTACAAGAAGAGAACTTGCCACAAGTGCAAGAAACCTGGCCACTACATCTCTGAGTGTCCACTGTGGGACAACGAAAACAACAAGAAGCAGAAGATCAAGGAATATGATTCTAATGACAAGAAGAAAAAGAAGTTCTCAAAGTCTTCTTCCAAGTCTTCGTCAAAGTATTCATCACACAAGAAGAGCTCGACTGGCAAGGCTTGTGCTTTTGTTGGCAGAGAGATGGATTCAGAGGAGGAGTCTGCTTCTGAGGAGGCAGAGGTGGAGTCTGAAGAGGAGTCCGATTCAGGCGTGGCAAGCCTGGCTCTGCCTTCAGCATATGTTACCAAGTCTATCTTCAACACTGAAGACCATGGCCTTGTTACCAACACAAATGCCACAGATGAAGATGATTCTACTCCCACCTTCTGCTTCATAGCACGTGGTGCCAAGGTAAACTCACGCGATGCTCACTTTCAAACCTCAAGTGAAGATGACTCTTATTGTGAATCCAAACCTAGCTCCAAAACACTTACTAAAATTGCTACTGAACAACAGAAAGCTACGAAACATATTCAAAAACTATTAGACAAAAGAAATGATCTGTTGGACGCGGAAATGACCCTATCTCAGTCCTTAATTGAAGACATAAAAAATCTTCATGTTAAGTACGAGGAACTTGAAAGTCATCATGAAACGCTCTCAACTACTCATGAAAAGCTTACCTATGATTATCTTCAAAGGAAGGAACAACTTGAGAAATTGAGAGTGGCTCATGAAGATCTTCAAAAAGAGAACGAGTCACTTCGTTCTCAACATATTAGTCCCGCTCAGGAAGGATTTGAACCACCATGTCTAAAATGCCTTGAGCGTGATAATGCTACCTCTGTTGCTGAATGTTCTACTGCTGCTACTGTCGCAATACCTTCATCTGCTGATGTGGTAACTAACCCCTCCAAGGAGGATACCACTACTATTCCTGATGAGAATGCCAGGTTGAAGACATTGCTTGAAACAAGAACGTTCAAAAGTCTTAAAGGGCATCAGACACTTTGTGATGTCCTAAAGTAACAGATTCTGAACCAAAACCCTAGGAAAGAGGGTGTTGGGTTCTAAAGGAAAATGAATGTTGATGGTTCCTGCTGGAAGCCTGAGCAGTATCCCAAAACCACATGGGCTGCTGCAAAGGGTCCACCAGTAGATCCATCCAGATTATCTGACTTCACTTGTGCTAACCCGATCATTATTAATGAATCATTTGATGCAAACTATAAACTATTTAAAAATCAGAATGGTGAAGTGCTTGCCAGGTATATTGGTACTCAGGAATGGGTCACCTATGAAGAAGATCTGGGTGCCCAAAAGTTTTCTTGAGAATCTTCCTGTGAGTGTCATCATGACACCACCTAGGAAGAAGACAAAACCTAGACCAAAGGCTTCATACGGTCCAAAGGCTTCATACAGATAGAGGACTCAACAGAGTCACCCTAACGCCAATGTTTTGCAGGAAAATCATACTCAGACCTACGAATATGAGCGTGTTTCCTCAAACCGCTATGTTCATAAAACTAAGAACTTTTCTGCTTATTCATATGAGTATTATTCACCTCCTGCAAGGCTATTTACTAGGGCTCCTAAGCCAAAATTCTCAGATGTTGCACTTAGACTTATTGCTTCTAAGACACCCCTAAAGATGTGGGTCATTATGAAAAATTATTTTCTCTTGCAGGGAAGGGTCTCCAGCCAAAAATCATCTTCTAACGCCAACGCTGGGGACCTTAAACGTCTTTCGGGATGCAAGATCAAATGTCCAAATGGCTTAACCATGTTTTCCGTCCCATGGTTTCTTGACAAGTTTCCTATCTTGCCTAACAACGACCTAAACTTTCATAACCCGCTTGTTCGTCAAATGTTTATGCTTCACACTTCTCTTTGTGAAGACTATGTCGCTAACTGATTTGTAGGGTACTGCTTCGGAAGCCACTGAATGGATAATTGACAGTGGATGTACCAACCACATGACTGGTGATCGACGTCTTCTCATGGACTCAACTCTACGTCCTTCTCCCAAAATTCACATCACATTCGCTAACACTGGTAAAAGCAAGGTACTGGGACTTGGTAGAGTTGCTATCTCAAAGGATCAACACATGGACAAAGTAATGCTTGTTGAATCACTTGGATACAACTAAATGTCAGTTTCCATGTTGTGTGATCTAAATATGATTGTGATATTTAGAAAATGTTGTTGCCTTGTGCTTATGGAATCTGAGAAATCTCTAGTCTTCGAAAGACATCGAAAAGGTGATCTGTATATGGTAGATTTCTCTGCAGGACCAGAACTCGCGGTATGTCTTCTTGCAAAAGCTTCAGAGTGTTGGCATTGGCTTCGAAGACTTGGTCATGCTGGCCTGAGGAACCTACACACTCTCGTCAAGAAGAAGCATGTCATAGGCATCGAGGGCGTCAAGTTCAAGAAATATCATCTATGTGGTGCTTGTGAAGCTGGAAAAATGACTAGGGCCAAGCATCCCTCGAAGACAATCATGACTACAACCCGTCCTTTCGAGCTGCTTCACATGGACTTATCCGGCCCCACTCACTACTCTACTCTCACTACTACTGCTTTCTTATATGGTTTCGTGATCGTTAATGACTACTCTAGATACACTTGGGTGCACATAATCCTGTTTAAGACTAAAGTGCAGGATGTCTTCAGACGCTTCGCAAATAGGGCCATGAACAACTATGGCATCAAGATCAAGCACATCAAAAGTGACAATGGAACTGAATTCAAGAACACCGGGCTCGACACCTATCTTGATACACTGGGCATTACGCATGTGTTCTCAGCTCCATACACACCTCAACAGAATGGCATCGTCGAGCGCAAGAATAGGACTCTCATTGAGATGGCATGCACTATGCTTGATGAATACAAAACACCAAGAAGATTCTGGCCTGAAGCCATTGATACTGCATGTCATATCATCAACAAAGTTAATCTTCACAAGTTCTTCAAGAAAACATCATATGAACTACTGACTGTGGTTGAAACCGTAGATGTGCGGTTCGATGAAACTAATGGCTCGCAAAGAGAGCACCTGTCAAATGTGCTAGATGAAGCTTCTCCAAGTGCATCTATCAAAGAAATGGGTACAGGCGAAATCATACCCACCGAGGAACCAACTGAAGACGAAATCATCATCTATCCACCTAATAATTCCGAAGACTATGCTCAGCCTGAAGCCAACACTGAACATGAAGATAATCAACAGAATGAGCAATGTCTTCGCCCAGCTCATCCTCGGGTTGCTAATGAATTCCAAATTGACAATATTCTTGATGGCATCAATGCAACTGGTCCACTCACTCGCTCAAAAGCAACTCAGCTATGTGACCACAGAAGTTGGCATCAATGCAACTCAGCTAGCCAACTTCTGTGGTCACTCTGCATTTGTCTCAATATGTGGTCCGCTTTAATTTTTTTAAGTGTTACAACTCAAGAGCCAAATGTTTCAAAACGAGAGTTGTAAGAACTTAGCAAAAATAAAGCACCCGACCCATATATGGACCCGCTTGAAGACTATCAACTCATATGCTTCTCCCCCTTTTGTCAGTAAGGACCAAAAAGGGTGACAGACTGAGCAAGTAAATCAAATACTCGAAGATATGGTTCGAGCATGTGCGTTGAACCAAGGATCCAAGTGGGAAGATTGTCTGTTGTACGCCGAGTTTTCCTACAACAACAGTTTCCAGATCAGCTTAAAGATGTCACCATATGAAGCCATGTATGGCCATATGTGCTGCACTCTACTAAACTGGTCTCAAACTGGAGACAACCGTATTTTCGGGACGATATGATGATGGAAGCTGAGAAGCAAGTCAAGGAGGTCCGAGACTGACAACAGTTGGCCAAGTCACGCAGAAGAGTAACTATGATACAAAACACCGTCAGATCAGCTTCGAACCAAAAGAACATGTGTATCTCTGAGTCACCCCTATGAAAGGAGTCATGAGATTTCAGACCCGAGGAAAATTGGCGCCCAGATATGTTGGTCCGTTTCCAGTCATGACGAGAGTCGGAACAGTTGCCTATCAGTTGGAATTGCCACCTGAACTATCAAATGTACACAATGCGTTTCATGTCTCACAGCTAAGGAGATGTATCTCGCTACCGGAGAAAACGACTGATATGTCAGAGATAGAACTAGCTAAGGATTTAACATATGAGCAAAAACCGATCAGAATATGGGATGAAACAGAAAGATTCACTCGCAAGAAAGTGATCAGGTTTTTGCAAAGTTCAATGGGAGCTTCACACCGAGGAAGAGGCAACCTGGGGAAGAGAGGAATTTCTAGGACTACCTACCCAAAACTGTTTTCCCAAGCAACAGAATCTCGTGGATGAGATTCATCCTAAGTGGGGGAGGTTTGTGACAGCCTAGATGTTTGCCTTCTCTGTTTTTCCGGACTTGATTTGCCCTTGCCTTGGATTTGAATTTTTGGAATCAGTTCCAATGGACTTATCACTTGGGCATGCCCTTGACTTTCACCCAAGTGACCCATCTACCTCTCATTCAATCTCATTTCTCTAAACAACCCCAAGATGGCCCAATGAATACTTTTCATAAAAGAAAAATATTCAATTTCTCTTCTGAAACTCATTTCAGAAACTAGTGCTCCAAAGCAACCCTCATTTTTATTGCTCCAAAAATATTGAGATAATTCCTTAATACTCTTTGAACCTTGGCCCACCTCCCCGAGCAAAAATATTGCATGACTTTTTCTAATATTTTTGCTACAGAAAATCATTTCTCTTCTGGCCCAAAAATTGTTGGGGAACGTAGTATTTCAAAAATTTCCTACGATCACGCAAGATCAATCTAGGAGAAGCATAGCAACGAGTGGGGAGAGTGTGTCTACATACCATCGTAGACCGAAAGGGGAAGCGCATAGTGACGCAATTGATGTAGTCGAACGTTTTCGCGATCCAACCGATCCAAGCACCGAACGTATGACACCTTCGCGTTTAGCCCACGTTCAACTCGATGAAATCCCACGAGCTCTTGATCCAGTTGAGCTTCATGGGAGAGTTTCGTCAGCACGGCGGCATGGTGACGGTAACGATGAAGCTACCGGCGCAGGTCTTCGCCTAAGCACTACAACGGTATGACCGAGGTGTGTATCTGTGGGGAGGGGCACCGCACACGGCTAAAATCAACTTGTGTGTTCATGGGGTGCCCCTCACCCTAGGAGGAGTCCTACTCCCACCGGTAGTAGGATTCCCCCCTTCCCTAGTTGGAGTAGGAGAGGAACGGAAGGAGGAGTAGGAGAGAAGGAAAGGGGGGCGCCCCCCCCCAAACCTATTCCAATTCGGCCTCCTGCCCAAGGGGGGTGCACCAGCCCCTTGTGGTCTGGTGTGCTTCCTTCTTATGGCCCATAAGTCCCATAACTTCTCCCGGGGGGTTCCGGAAACCTCCCGGTACTTCACAGAAATGCTCGAACCACTTGGAACCTTTCCGATGTCCGAATATAGCCTTCCATTATATCGATCTTTACGTCTCGGACATTCCAAGACTCCTAGTCATGTCTGTGATCTCATACGGGACTCCGAACTACCTTCAGTACATCAAAACTCATAAACTCATAATACTGATCATCATCGAACGTTAAGCGTGCGGACCCTACGGGTTCGAGAACTATGTAGACATGACCGAGACTCATGTCCGGTCAATAACCAATAGCGGAACATGGATGCTCATATTGGCTCCTACATATTGTACAAAGATCTTTATTGGTCAAACCGCATAACAACATACGTTGTTCCCTTTGTCATCGGTATGTTACTTGCCCGAGATTCGATCGTTGGTATCTCAATACCTAGTTCAATCTCATTACCGTAAAGTCTCTTTACTCGTTCCGTAATACATTATCTCGTGACTAACTCATTAGTCATTTGCTTGCAAGGCTTATTATGATGTGTATTACCGAGAGGGCCCAGAGATACCTCTCCGACACTCGGAGTGACAAATCCTATTCTTGATCTATGCCAACACCACGAACACCTTCGGAGACACCTGTAGAGCATCTTTATAATCACCCAGTTACGTTGTGACATTTTATAGCACACAAGGTGTTCCTCTGGTATTCGGGAGTTGCATAATCTCATAGTCATAGCAACATGTATAAGTTATGAAGAAAGCAATACCAGTAAAACTAAACAATCATAGTGCTAAGCTAACGGATGGGTCTTGTCCATCACATCATTCTCCTAATGATGTGATCCCGTTGATCAAATGACAACTCATGTCTATGGCTAGGAAACATAACCATCTTTGATCAATGAGCTAGTCTATTAGAGGCATACTAGGGACACTCTGTTTTGTCTATGTATTCACACATGTACTAAGTTTCCAGTTAATACAATTCTAGCTTGAATAATAAACATTTATCATGATATAGGGAAATAAATAATAACTTTATTATTGCCTCTAGGGCATATTTCCTATAGTCTCCCAATTGCACTAGAGTCAATAATCTAGATCACATCACCATAGTTCTCGTCGCCATGTGACTAGCACCCATAGTTCTCGTCGCCATGTGACCACTACCCAAAGGGTTTACTAGAGTCAGCAATCTAGTTCACATAGCCATGTGATTAACACCCAAAGAGTACTAAGGTGTGATCATGTTTTGCTTCATGAGAGAAGTTTAGTCAGCGGGTCTGTTACATTCAGATCTGTATGTATTTTGCAAATTTCTATGTCTACAATGCTCTGCATGGAGCTACTCTAGCTAATTGCTCCCACTTTTAATATGCATCCAGATTGATACTTAAAGTCATCTGGATTAGTGTCAGGGCTTGCATCGGTGTAACTCTTTACGACGAACTCTTTATCACCTCCATAATCGAGAAACATTTCCTTAGTCATCTAGTAACTAAGGAAAATTTTGACCGCTGTCCAGTGATCTACTCCTGGATCACTATTGTACCTCCTTGTCAGACTCATGGCAAGGTACACAACAGGTTTTTCACACAGCATGGCATACTTTATAGAACCTATGACTAAGGCATATGGAATGATTTTCATTCTTTTTCTATCTTCTTCCATGGTCGGGTTTTGAGTCTTACTCAACTTCATAGCTTGTAACACAGGCAAGAACCCTTTCTTTTGACTGACCCATTTTGAACTTCTTCAAAACTTTGTCAAGGTATGAGCTTTGTGAAAGTCCAATTAAGCGACTCGATCTATCTCTATAGATCTTGATGCCTAATATATAAGTAGCTTCACCGAGGTCTTTCTTTGAAAAACTCCTGTCAAACATTCCTTTATGCTTTCCAGAAAATTCTACATCATTTCCGATCGACAATATGGCATTCACATATACTTATCAGAAAGGCTGTAGTGCCCCCACTCACTTTCTTGCAAATACAGGCTTCACCGCAAGTCTGTATAAAACCATATGCTTTGATCACACTATCAAAGCGTATATTCCAACTCCGAGATGCTTCCACCAGTCCATAGATGGATCGCTGGAGCTTGCATACTTTGTTAGAACCTTCAGGATTGACAAAACCTTCTGGTTGCATCATATAAAACTCCTCTTTGAGGTATCGATTTAGGAATGCAGTTTTGACATCCATTTGCCAGATTTCATAATCATAAAATGCGGCAATTGCTAACATGATTTGGACAGACTTCCACATCGCTACGGGTGAGAAAGTCTCATCGTAGTCAACTCCTTGAACTTGTCAAAAACCTTTTGCAACAAGTCGAGCTTTGTAGACAGTAATATTACCGTCGGCGTCGGTCTTCCTCTCGAAGATCCATTTATTTCCAATGGCTTGCCGATCATCGGGCAAGTCAACCAAAGTCCACACTTTGTTCAAATACATGGATCCCATCTCAGATTTCATGGCCACAAGCCATTTTGCGGAATCTGGGCTCATCGTCGCTTCCTCATAGTTCGTAGGTTCATCATGGTCTAGTAACATGACTTCCAGAACCGGGTTGCCGTACCACTCTGGCACAGAACGTACTCTGGTTGATCTACGAAGTTCAGCAGTAACTTGATCCGAAGTTTCATGATCATCATCATTAGCTTCCTCACTAATTGGTGTAGGAATCACTCGAACTAGTTTCTGTGATGTACTACTTTCCAATTTGGGAGAAGGTACAATTACCTCATCAAGTTCCACTTTCCTCCCACTCACTTCTTTCGATAGAAACTCCTTCTCTAGAAAGTATCCATTTTTAGCAACGAATGTCTTGCCTTTGGATCTGTGATAGAATATGTACCCAATAGTATCCTTTGGGTATCCTATGAAGACACTTTTCTCTAATTTGGGTTCAAGCTTATCAGGTTGAATCTTTTTCACATAAGCATCGCAGCCCCAAACTTTAAGAAACCACAACTTTGATTTCTTGCCAAACCACAGTTCATAAGGCGTCGTCTCAACGGATTTAGATGGTGCCCTTATTTAACGTGAATGCAGCTGTCTCTAATGCATAACCCAAAATGATAGTGGTAAATCAGTAAGAGAGATCATAGATCGCACCATATCTAATAAAGTACGGTTACGACGTTCAGAAACACCATTACGCAGTAGTGTTCCGGGTGGCGTGAGCTATGAAACTATTCAATATTGTTTTAAATGAAGACCAAACTCGTAACTCAAATATTCGCCTCCACGATCAGATCATAGAAACTTTATTTTCTTGTTACGATGATTCTCTACTTCACTCTGAAATTATTTGAACTTTTCAAATGTTTTAGACATGTGTTACATCAAGTAGATATACCCATATCTGCTCAAATCATCAGTGAAGGTCAGAAAATAATGATACCCGCTGCGAGCCTTAACACTCAATCGTCCACATACATCAGTATGTATGATTTCCAACAAACCAGTTGCTCACTCCATTGTTCTGGAGAACGGAGTTTTTAGTCATCTTGCCCATGAGGCACGGTTCGCAAGCACCAAGTGATTCATAATCAAGTGATTCCAAAAGTCCATCATTATGGAGTTTCTTCATGCGCTTTACACCAATATGACCTAAATGGCAGTGCCACAAATAAGTTGCACTATCATTATCAACTTTGTATATTTTGGCTTCAGTATTATGAATATGTGTATCACTACGATCGAGATCCAACAAACTACTTTCATTGGGTGTATGACCATCGATGGTTTTATTCATGTAAACAGAATAACAATTATTCTATGACTTTAAATGAATAACCGTATTGCAACAAACATGATCAAATCATATTCATGCTCAATGCAAATGCTAAATAACATTTATTTAGGTTCTACACTAATCCCAAAAGTATAGGGAGTGTGCGATGATGTCACATCCATCTTGGAACCACTTGCAACACACATCGTCACTTCACCTTTAACTAGTCTCTGTTCATTCTGCAACTCTCATTTTGAGTTACTAATTTTAGCAACTGAACCGGTATCAAATACCCATGGGTTGCTATGAACACTAGTAAAGTACACATCAATAATCTGTATATCAAATATATCTTTGTTCACTTTGCCATCCTTCTTATCCGCCAAGTATCTATGGCAGTTCCGCTTCTAGTGACCATTTCCTTCGCAGTAGAAGCACTTAGTTTTAGGCTTGAGTTTATCTTTGGGTTTCTTCACGGGAGTGACAACTTTCTTGTCATTCCTCTTGAAGTTCCCCTTGTATCCCTTTGCCCTTTTCTTGAAACAAGTGGTCTTGATTAACCATCAACACTTGATGCTCTTTCTGGATTTCTACCTTCACCGATTTCAGCACCACGAAGAGCTCGGGAATTACTTTCGTCATCCCTTGCATATAATAGTTCATCACGAAGTTCTACTAACTTAGTGATAGTGACTATAGAACTTTGACAATTACTATCTTATCTGGAAGGTTAACTCCCACTTGATTCAAGCAATTGTAGTACCCAGACAATCTGAGCACATGTTCACTGGTTGAGCTATTCTCCTTCATCTAGTAGGCAAAGTACTGTCAGAGGTCTCATACCTCTTGACACGGGCATGAGTATGAAATACTAATTTCAACTCTTGGAACATCTTATATGCTCCGTGGCATTCAAAACGATTTTAAGTCCCAGTTCTAAGCCATAAAGCAAGGTGCAGTAAACTATTAAGTAGACATTATATTGAGCTTTGCCAAAGGTTCATAACATTTGCATCTGCTCCTGCAATAGATCTGTCACCTAGCGGTGCATCAAGGACATAATACTTATGCACAGCAATGAGAATAATCCTCAGATCACGGACCAAGTCCATATCATTGCTACTAACATCTTTCAACTTAGTTTTCTCTATGAACATATCAAAAAACATAGGGAGCTATAACGTGAGCTATTGATCTACAACATAATTTGCAAATACTATCAGGACGAAGTTCATGATAAATTAAAATTCAATTAATCGTATTATTTAAGAACTCCCATATAGATAGACATCCCTCTAGTCATCTAAATGATCACGTGATCCAAATCAACTAAACCATGTCCGATCATCACGTGAGATGGAGTAGATTTTAATGGTGAACATCTTATGTTGATCATATCTACTATATGATGCACGCTCGACCTTTCGGTCTCCAGTGTTCCAAGGCCATATCTGCATATGCTAGGCTCGTCAAGTTTAAACCAAGTATTATGCGTGTGCAAAACTGTCTTACACCCATTGTATTTGAACGTAGAGCTTATCACACCCAATCATCACGTGGTGTCTCGGCACGACGAACTTTCGCAATGGTGCATTCTCAGGGAGGTTTTCTTGTACCTTCAAATTTTGTAAGGGATCATCTTATAATGCTACCGCCGTACTAAGCATAATAAAATAAACATCACATGCAATCAAAATATGTGACATGATATGGCCATCATCATCTTGTGCTTTTGATCTCCATCTCCAAGGCACCGTCATGATCACCATCGTCACCGGCACGATACCTTGATCTCCATCGTAGCATCGTTGTCATCTCGCCAACTATTGCTTCCACGACTATCGCTACCGCTTAGTGATAAAGTAAAGCAATTACATGGCGATTGTATTTCATACAATAAAGCGACAACCATATGCCTCCTGCCAGTTGTCGATAACTTTACAAAACATGATCATATCATACAATAACGTAGAACTCATCACGTATTAACCATATCACACCACAACATGCCCTGCAAAAACAAGTTAGACGTCCTCTACTTTGTTGTTCCAAGTTTTACGTGGCTGCTACGGGCTTATCAAGAACCATTCTTACCTACGCATACAAAAACCACAACGATTTTTCGTCAAGTATCTCTGGTTTTAACCTTCACAAGGATCGGGCGTAGCCACACTCGATTCAGCTAAAGTGAGAGAAACAGACACCCACCAGTCACCTTTAAAAGCAACGAGTGCTCATAACGGTGAAACCAGTCTCGCATAAGCGTATGCGTAATGTTGGTCCGGGCCGCTTCATCTCACAATACCGCCGAATCAAAGTATGACATGCTGGTAAGGAGTATGACTATTATCGCCCACAACTCATTGTGTTCTACTCGTGCATATCATCTACGCAGAGAACTGGCTCTTGATGCCACTGTTGGGAAACGTAGTATTTCAAAATTTTCCTACGATCACGCAAGATCTATCTAGGATAAGCATAGCAACGAGTGGGGAGAATGTGTCTACATGCCCTCGTAGACCGAAAGCGGAAGCGTATAGTGACGCAGTTGATGTAGTCGAACGTCTTCCCGATCCAACAGATCAAGCACCGAACGTACGTCACCTTTGTTTTCAGCACACGTTCAGCTCGATGACGTCCCACGAGCTCTTGATCCAGTTGAGCTTCATGGGAGAGTTTCATTAGCACGGCGGCATGGTGACGGTGATGATGAAGCTACCAGCGTAGGGCTTCGCCTAAGCACTGCAACGGTATGACAGACGTGTGTATCTGTGGGGAGGGTCACCGCACATGGCTAAAATCAACTTGTGTGTTCATGGGGTGCCCCCACCCCCGTATATAAAGGAGTGGAGGAGGGGGAGGGGTCGGCCCTCTATGGCGCGCCCTAGGAGGAGTCCTACTCCCACCGAGAGTAGGATTACCCCTTCCCAAGTTGGAGTAGGAGAGGAAGGGAAGGAGGAGTAGGAGAGAAGGACAG